>OX419732.1:15772500-17022500 GCA_948477245.1 Thumatha senex | reverse complement strand
CAATCCATGTTCTTTAGTTCCTTTTAAGTATCTTAAAGTTCTCTTTGCTTGTGTCCATAAACTTTTTGTAGGTTTATCCAAGTATTGACTCAGAAATGAAGTAGTGTATGAAATATCTGGTCTTGACACTGTAGAAATAAACATCCAATCAGTTGTCTGTATGGAACATCTTCAATAGTGTTGTCCTCCACTTGGAACCCTTTTAGTATTGGAGTCTTTGTAGGGTTGGCATCCATCATATTAAACTTTTCCAACATTTTATTTATCATACCTGTTTGAGTAATTTTGAGAAAATTGTCTACTCTAGTAATTTCCATTCCTATAAATTTTACTACTATTCCCATATCTTTAGCATTAAATTCTTCCTGTAATGCTCTCATTGTAGATTTCACATACTTTTCTAATCCAGTTAATAAAATATCATCTACATATATAATTATCCGAACAGTTTCTTTAATATATAGACAAAAATCATTTTTAGATCTAATAAACCCTAGTTGTAATATAAAGTTGTTAAAACTCTCATTCCAGCACTTTGGGCTTTGTTTTAAACCATATAATCCTCTATTAAGTTTAAGTACACAATTATTGTTTATTTTAACTTTTCAGGTGGTAATAAATATACTTCTTTCGCTAAAAGTCCATTCAAAAATGCTGAAGGCATATCCATTTGATAAATTAAATAAGATTTTTGTACTGCAAATGCAAGTAGTATTCTCACAGTGCTTATTCTTGCTACCGGAGCATAATGATTAGAAAACTCTTCATCTTTTAATTGGAAGCCTCGTGCCACTAGACGAGCCTTCTTTATACCATTATCTTTTGTTCGAAATATCCACCTTGAGTCTATAGTTTTCTTGCCAGGTGGTAACATTACAGGCGTCCATGTGTTTGATTTCTCCAGTGCATTTATTTCTTTATCTATTGCGTTTCTCCAATCCTTGTTTTTCACAGCTTCACTATATGTTACTGGGTCTTCTGTTAAATTCATTAAACAAAATGCTTCATAGTTAGTATCACAATCCTCTAAGTATTTAGGCTTATTTATTACTCTTCCGCTTCGTGTAATTGTTTTTATTTCTGGATTAGCTTCCTGTTCACTATTTATTTCTTTTTGGTGTATGTTACTTTCTTTTTCTTCTTTATTTTCTATCTGTACTTTTTCAATATTATTATTCAAATTATCTTCAATATTTATTCTATATTGATTTTCATTTTTATTAATTCTATTATCATGCTCATATTTTATTTCGGACTCATCAAATCTGATATCTCTTGTTATGAATACTTCATCTGTTTCTGGATTCCAAACTTTATAGCCATTTTTGGCATATTCAACCATTCTCACAGTAACAGCCCTATTATCAAATTTATCTCCTCTATGTAATATTGTTGCCCATCCTTTACAACCAAACACTTTTATTTTATTGAGATTGAATTCTACACCAAATTCTATAGCAGGTATTTTAAATTTCAAAGCTGCTGTGGGTGACCAATTAATTAAAAATGTAGCTGTCAATATAGCTTGTCCCCATAGATGTCTTGGCAAGTTAGATTCATCCAGGATAGTTTGGGCTTTATCATAAATAGTTCTATTTAATCTCTCAGCTTTGCCATTCATCTGTGGACTGTATGGCATAGTATATTCCAGTGAAATTCCTTTGGACTTACAATAGTTTTTAAATTGATTGGAAGTAAATTCTCCACCATTATCACTTCGGATTCTTTTCACTTTTACTCCTTTATCAGTATTTATTTCCTTTATGTACTGTATTAAATTTCCACATGCTTCACTCTTATTTTTTTATAAGTATGTTTTGGAAAATGGGTATAATCATCCAATATAGTGTGTATGTATCTGTATCCCTCCTTTGTAGGGGTTCTAGTTGGTCCAGCGATATCAGTATGTATCAATTCTCCTATATAGTTTGATTGTGGATAGGTGATAGGTCTAAATGGTAACCTTGTAGATTTGTTTTTCATACAAGTATCACACATGTCATCACTAGTTGGTAGTTTCAAAATTTTAAGTCCTTTTCGATTCAAATGTCCCATCCGTTTGTGCCATAGGTCCTCTCCAGTATAGTAACACTGCTGTTCTGATTTTAAATTCAATCTAATCATATATATGTTTCCTATTTTTTCACCATAATACTTATTTTTCTTTCCACTTATAACTACCTGCCCATTTTTGAAGATGACATTAAATTTCCTTTCCATTAATCTGTTAACCGACAATAAGTTATGTTTTAACCCTGGTACAATTAGCCCTTCAACTTTAATAGGTTTATTTTTATAATACAAATCAATAATTCCAACTTTGTTAGAGGTCAACACGTCTCCATTGGCTATATAAATTTTAATGGGTGTATTCAACAAGCGTATATCCTTCATTTGACTTTCCAAGCTTTCTTGCATGAAATTAAAGCTGGCACCAGAGTCTATTATAAATTGAATATCATTCGAGGTGCTTGAAACATTTAACATACATGCTACAAACATATCAGAATACATACCCTCTTGTTCTTCATTATTATCTAACACAGTCAAATTTCTAGCTGGATATCGCACACCTCGGGGTCTTCGGATTCTTCCCCTGCCTCTTGAGCCTCTATACGGCTTTTGGTCATGACATTGAAAAGATTTATGGCCTGGTTTACCACACTTATAACATTGTATAGTGAAGGCAGTGTCATTTTCATTGATTTCTATTTTCGACCTAATTTTCATCTCTTCATCTAACAACCTAGCTTTGACAAAATCAAACTTGATGTTCTCCGAACTCATGGTTTCTATAGCTGTTATAACTGTATTGTATTCTATGGGTAGCCCGGTAAACAATTAACAAATTTTATCTTCTTCTTCGATTTTATTGCCTATAGATTCTAGTTCTCGAACTATTGTTTCAAAACGATTGAAGTAATCTTCCAACTTTTCATCTTTACATTTAATTGACAATAATTTTCTACGTAAATTGAGCTTAGACACGATGCTTTTTCTTTGAAATGCTGTCTTCAAAGCATACAACATATCGTAAGAGGTGCTACAATTTTTAACAAGATTAAGATGCTTATCTTCTATGCATTGAACTAAAAGCGCCTTTGCCTTGGCGTCTTTACTAATATAATCTTTTAAGTCATCCTCTTTTACGATTTTAAATCGATCTGAGTAACTTCGTAAATTTGCTTTTCATCCAAAAGACATTTTACCCGAAACATCCAATTATCAAAATTGTCACTTTTTAATTGTGGAAATACTATATACTTATAATAGTAGATGCCATAGTTTACCTTTTTTCTTTTTATGCTCAGAGGTCCGTGGATGTTGGTTTTCTAGAATAAAACCCCTCTGCTACACTTTGAAACAGTTTAATATATCTTTATAAACTTTTGTTAACATGATTTTCTATAATGGCGGTTCACTACATTTTTCACAGTACAGTGGACGCATATTACATATTAACCATAAATAATAGTATATAGTTGGCCATAGATAAGCTAAAGTTGTCAAAACCTAACAGACATCACCCTAATAGCCGCAAACAAAAAACTCATCAGTCTCCAAAACAATATCAACCAAAGTTTACACACGATTCTAGAATGGGGCAACAATAATAAACTTACCTTTGGACCTGAAAAAACCATTGCTCTAGCTTTCACCAATAAAACGAAACTCCTACACTTAACCATGAACAATACACACATCCCATCCAGTCGGACTGCCAGAGTGTTGGGGGTGATCATCAATGACAACATACACTTCACACAACATGTAAATTATATCACTAACAAAGCACGTATACTACATAACACACTTACCAGATTCATCAGACCCACCTGGGCAATACACTCTCAAAACATACTCACTCTCTACAGAGGAGTAATCGAACCAATAATATGCTACGCTTCTAGCGTATGGCACACTGCTCTCAATTTCAAAACCAACTGCAATAAACTATTATCGCTACAAAGAGGGTTCGCACTCAAAATAATTAGAGGCTTTTCACTATTAGCACTACTAACGCCATAGCAATATCCACACTTACACCTCTTGACCTCAAAGTCAAAGAAAGAGCACGAATCGAATCAACCAGAATTTCAGGGGTCACCGATTACCTTCCACTCGATCTTACACTTGATACACCTACACAGCTATCCCATTTGCTTCACCCGGCAGACAGAAAACCACACTCCTTTGACATTATCGGTACACAGACTGAATTAGACGACACTTTAATCAGTCCACACATGCACACCACATATACACTGACGGTAGCAAACACGACGACTCAGTGGGTGCTGCCTTCGTGGCTTATACTCCACAAAACACCACTATCACTAAAACATACAAATTACATTCCTCGTGCACCGATTTTCAAGCTGAACTGGTGGCCATCGACCAAGCTTGTAAGTGGTTAAACAATCAACAGGTAGCTACAGCTTTCATCATGTCGGACTCTAGGTCAGCCTTGGAAGACATTAGCAACACTAACAGCACACATCAAATCACCACTTACCATACAAAATTTCTTACACACCACACAAACACAAATTAACTTTGTATGGGTTAAAGCCCACACGGGTATACATGGTAATGAGGCTGCAGACATAGCCGCTAAGTTTGCGGCCTCTGAATCCTGCTTACCCATTTTTATGCAGTTTCCGTTAAGTTACGTCACCAGAAAGGCCAAAACTCATAGCTCGAACTTAGCTTCAGACAGATACAGTAATAATGTTAAAGGAACAGCAATTAAAACCTGGTGCCCATCACTCACACATCTACACAAACTTATCGACATAACAGGACACACATTTGCACTCACACAATTACTCACCAACCACGGTTACCACAAACAATACTTACATAGATTCCATATTACCGATGACGATACCTGCCCCTGCGACAACAGCACCGCGCAAACTTTTACACACCTCATTACACAATGCCCACGATTTACTCGCACAAGACTTAACCACGAACAGCACTGTCACCATGATAATATAGACCCATACAATTTAACGCTACTCGTCACAAACACCACCGCCATCAATACCTTCATGACCCACATCACCTACATAGTTAATACACTCAAAGAATTGAACAACACATAATTCAGACTTTCTACAAGAAACTAAATCCGACTTATTTACGCTTACCAACGCTTCTCTCGCATCATCAACTATTGAGTATAAATATAAGAATCTTATTAACCAAATATATTGTTAATTTATTACAATGTAAATGCAGTCAATAACATATAACTACCATATTATATTTCTGTATCAAATTGCAGAATGAGCTACTAGCTAGCAACCATGAGGGGAAACAAAAAAAAACTACTTCTTTCTTTCTTTTTAGTCGCCAAGTTTCATTCTATCTTAAATAAATAAATATCCATCACGCCTTATCCCCGAAGGGGTGGCAGAGGCATATTATATGCCCACTTTTCACCGTGTGGATTCCTGTCCCACGTAATAGGTGGTGAGCCCATTGCCGTGTTGAAATAGACAGACGCAGGTTGTGGCTACCTGCTGTTGAAATTTTTTAAGCCGCCTATAAGGCTTTCAACCAGGCTTAACGACTGCCATTTTACTGGCAACCGGGACCAACGGCTTAACGTGCCTTCCGAAGCACGGAAACGCTCGCAAATGTAAATGCCACAAAGTGGTCACCCATCCGACGACCAGCCATAGTGAAAGTTGCGTACCTCAGTGATCGTTTACCGAACACTGAGACCGCGGGGCCACGAGCGCTTCTTATTTATCTTCTTTCTTCATTCTATCTTGCTAGGCTTATTTATAATAGCTTTCTAGCTTTAGCTCTGAATGAACCTTTTTATTTTGATACTTGCTCTAACCTCAAATCTATTTAGATAATTTTTACTCATTGATGCTAAATCTACACGATTATATTTGGATAGTCTAGTTATAGGTAAGAAAAAATAAAAATAACCGAAAAGTGATGTGACCTAAGGGAAGTAGACAATATAATTCAATCTATATCTTAGACTCATCAATACTAATTGATAGATATATTAGGTATATAAATGTAGAGGATGGATAGGCAAGGTGTCTCATTATCGAAACATTAATCGTGTTTACCCAGAGTTATATGAACCACAACTTTGTTAAAATGTCTAACCAAAAATTTATTTGGCCACCTACTCTAGATATGTTATTTAATAAATAAATAAAAAAACTGTAGGAGGAGACTAATGGGGTTTGAAATGCAGAAAAGAAAATCAGGGAGGCAATGTTGTATCAATAACACTGAAATAACAAACCTACTTAAATTTTACTTCTATAAAATAATAAAGCTTATTTTTTATTTAAACAATGAATTTTACAGAGAACAGACCCTCAGGCGTTCGGATAGAATACTTGTAATTTATATTTTATGTGAAGCCATGACCAAAAAATGATCTCTCAAAATTTTACGTAAATCCAAATATAAAAGAAGGTACAGCCATATAATTATAATTTAGTTGTTGTTACTACAACCGGCTTTAGGAAACATGAAACTTTAGGTCTTTGTATATGAAATAAAAAGCTCTCCTGTACCTATTCTCGAAGAAACTGATAAAAATATAAGTTATTTTGATTTATAAAATACATAACATACAGCTCATTAGAATAACGAAGCGAACTGTGCCAAAATTGGAGTTTTATGAAAAGGAAGAAAGATATAAGGGGATGAAGAGTAGGAGCGTGCACGTCGCCATCCCTGCCAGCTACGGCTGAAATTCTACTCCAACACGAGTGCCACCAGGGCGAATTATGCTAGGGCGTGCCCCCGAGAAAAGTGTGTACTAGAGCGGCGTAGGGGACCGACACCCTACACGCGCGGCCCGACACGGCGGGCAGTGGAGGATGGAGTGCAGGGTAGCTGCGTGGAATGTTAGGGGAGGAATGGCAGATAAGATGAATGAGTTGATGGATGTTTTGAATGAGAGAAAGTTAGATGTAGTATGCTTGACAGAGACCAAGCGCAAGGGCAGCGAAGTCTTGGAGTTCCCGAGTGGGGTGCTCGCGCTTTGGTCTGGAGTACCAGAGAGCGAACATGGCAGTCGGGGGGTTGGAATTTTGTTGTCCTCGCGATTGGCCTCCGGTATGTATGAGTACAAACTGGTAGGTCCTAGAATCCTCTGGATCCGTGTAAAACTTGGTTTGACGAAGATTTTCCTGGTAGCTGCTTACGTGCAGTATCTTCGTCGAACGCGAGTGAGCTAGAGGACTTCTGGGAGAGTATGAGAGAAGCTCTAAATGTGATAAAAGGAAATGAAAGACTTATAGTATGTGGAGACTTGAATGGATGGGTGGGTACCGCTCGCGATGGTTTTGAGTCGGTACTCGGGAAGTATGGGGATAAAAGGGTGAACGACGCTGGCAAGCTAATACTGGCATTTTATAAGGAAAAGGATTTGTTTGTGGCGAACACAATGTTCAACCACAAACAAATTCATATGTATACGAGGAGATGTAAGTCAAAGGGAAGCATGATAGATCTATTCCTAATGGATAGCTGCGTAAACAGGTGATGGACACAAGAGTTTATCGAGGCGCTGAGCTGGGATCAGACCACTACCTAGTCAAACTAGGATTAGGGGTCTGTTCGCTGGTTGGCGTCATCGTACCGAGTGTCCTGAACCTGAGCTGTCTTATAGCATTAAAAGCTGGAAGCTGCAGGATGCATCCATTAGGGATAAATATAAAGAAAGGGTAGCCGAAAAGCTTAAGCGACGTCAATGTAAGTAGTGAGAATGTGGAAAGTGAATGGCAGAACCTTAGGGATAGCATGGTAAATGCCGCTGTGGAAGTGTGTGGAGAAACGAAAAGAGGTTGTAGTAATAAGCGTGATGCATGGTGGAATGAGGAAGTGAAAGAAGCAGTTCGAATGAAGAAGAAAGCATGGCTATAGTACTTAGCCTCGCGGAATGATTTTAATATGAAAGAGAGATACAAGCTGCAGAAAGTTAACACGAAGGCACTGATAGAAGAAGCTCGTGAAAGGTGCAGAATGAAAGCGGATGAAAGGTTGTCGTCCAATTTTCGGGATAATGCCAAGCTCTTCTGGAAAGAGGTAGGCAAGATCCGGAGTTGTTCAACAATCTGCAGTATGAATAAAGTGCTTAGTGTTAACAATGACGTCCTAACAGACCAAACTGACGTCCTGCAGAGATGGAGTGAATATTATGGAAAGATGTATGCAAGAAAAGACAGAGATGCCACATAGGGAAGTGGGGCTCACTTCGATGCTCCGGATCCCGATGTCATTGAAGTCATTAGTATGAAAGAAATAGAACAAGCGATAAGAAGTATGAGATGTGGTAAGGCTGCGGGAAAAGACAGAGTTGCTGCTGAGATGATCAAGTACGGTGGGTCGCGCGTCTGGGACACACTATGTCTGTTATGCAACTTGTGCTGGCGGACGGGTGAGGTCCCAGATGACTGGCGAGTAGCAGTTGTAGTACCTATTTACAAAGGGAAAGGCTCGCGCCTAAACTGCTCCAGCTACAGGGCGATCAGCTTGGTCAGCTTAGCTAGTAAGGTGTATGCAAAGGTTATAACGGCAAGAATGCAAGATAAGTCTGAAAGGTATTTATGGGAGGCTCAATGCGGATTCCGACGTGGAAGAGGTTGCATGGATCAAGTGCTTTCGCGGAGAAGTTTCTGGCTTTTAGCCAGAAGATTTTCTGCGCTTTTATGGATCTGGAGAAAGCATTTGATAACGTTGTGAGAGAAACTCTGTGGGATTTGCTGACCAGATATGGTGTGGAAGGCTCGCTACTGCGGGCAGTACAGTCGCTTTATAGGGACTATAAGGGCTTGCGTGCGAGTAGGGGGGGATTTGTTACCTCTTTTTGATGTCTGTACAGGCGTCAAACAGGGCTGTGTCATGTCCGCCTAAATGTTCATAGTGTATCTGGACAGTTGCCTGCAGAAGTTGAAAGATTGTGATATGGGTGTAAATTTGGGTGACTTTACAGTAAACTGTCTGCTGTACGCTGATGATGCGGTGCTCATGGCCTCATCAGACGCCGACCTTCAGGCATTAGTCACTAATATGAAAGAGGAGTGTGAAAGTAAGGGTCTCCGCATGAATGCAAGTAAAACTAAGGTTCTAGTATTTGAAAGAGGTGACGTAAGAACTAAGTGCGAGATTATGGTAAACCAGGAACGTCTAGAGCAAGTGAATGAAATTGTGTAATTAGGAAGTATGTTTAGCGCGGATGGAAGACGTGATTCGGATGTAGAACGGCGAGTAGCTGCCGGAAACAAAGTTAACGGTGCTTTGTCAAAATTAGTAAAGCGACAAAGCATCGTAAAAGAAGCACGAATGGCGATTCATAACGCAGTGCTAATGCCAACTTTGCTTTACGGTAGTGAAACATGGGTATGTCAGCAGATGCATGAAAGTAAATTGAATGTTGTAGAGATGCGATCACTTCGAAAATTGTGTGGCGTAACTTTGGCCGACCGAATACGTAACGAAGTGATACGCAATATGGCAGGTTTGAATGAAAGTGTCAGCGTAAAGCTGGAAAAGGGCGTGCTCCGTTGGTTTGGACACGTCCAACGAATGAGTGAGGAACGATTGACGAAGAATATATATTGTGCGAAAGTAGAGGGTAGAAGGAGTCAGGGTAGGATGAGACTTACATGTGAAGACCACGTGAGCAGATTGCTCAAAAAAGGAAAGGTCAAAAGTATTTGGATACCCAGACGTGCGTGTATGAAGTGATTGATGAATCTCGAAGAAGCGAAAGAAGTATGCATGGATCGCGAAGCCTGGCGATCTGTCCTCTCTGACTACCCCATCAGGGATACAGCGTGAAGATAGTTAGTTAGTTAGAAAAAAAATGAAAAAAATAATAATAAAGATAAATTGTAAACTGGATATGTCTCGACAAATTTTGACTCGCTCATGGTCATACATTGGACAAATAATGTGGCAAGTAACCAGGAAAGGAGGCAAGAACTTCGTATGTCCATGTTACTCGTCATACCGCATGTCCTGCTTCTCGCAGGAGCCCACCGACTTTGTTATTTTTGCAACGATTTTAAGATGGCACTGTAAAGAAAATGTCCTACCACAACCTACGCTGTCCATTTCCACACGGCAATAGGCTCACCACCTGTTACGTGTGACAAAAATTCATACGGTGGACGTATAGCATGCCTCTGCCACCCCCTAGTGCATAATAGATAAGTTTTAATAATTTATTCCTAATTTCCAGTAAACGTTGCTAAGAGAGAACCAAATCAATCAATTGAGATCGACAAAGATTAATGGATGCTTTTGTACGTGGAGCACACTGTATCGTGAAAGTTATGTTGATTTCTTAAAGTACTCTTACGTGTTTGTTGATGGCACGAAATCGGACCACCTGAGCTCTCTAAAATGTATACGGCATTAGACAGAAGCGACCTTATTGCTAGCATGTCTTTGCTGTACTTCGTTAAGAAATTTATTTACAGGTTGTTGGTATGTTATAATTTAACCTATATATATGCATGTATGTAAAATACAGACGGGGGTAAGTTGTGGCTACCCGCTGCTATGGCTAGTTGACTTAACTAGTACCACATGCTAGTCAAGTGGGTGCCAGTAACATGACTGACACCCGTACTAAGGGTTTTGAGTGCTTTCCAAAGCACAAAAACGTTCGTAAAAAAAACCATACAAAATTATGGAAATAGTAGTTAACGCCCGCGGCTCCGCACGGGTGGTGAATATTTCCCGTTTCCGATTCCCACTGGGACTTATTCCCGGTTTAAAAGATAGCCTATGTGTTATTCTGATGTGTAAGCTATATTATTGTAAGGTTTCATCAAAATCCATACAGTACATTTTGCGTGAAAGAGTAACAAACATCTATACTTACAAACTCTCGCGTATATTATACTAGTTGACGCCCGCGGCTTCACCCGCATAGAGCAGTTTTCCCGTTCCCGTTTCCCACAGGAACTTGTTCCCGGTATAAAAAGTATCCTATGTGTTATTCTGGTGTATGAGCTATATTATTGTAAAGTTTCATTTAAATCTATTCAGTTGTTTTTACGTGAAAGAGTAACAAACATCCATACATACTTTCGCATTTATAATATTATTAAGATTAGTAGGATCATAAGCCTTCTTGATCTCGTTTCCACAAGATCTTTTTCCCGAGATAAAAGGTAGCCTATGTTTTATTCGGATGTATTATCTATATTACTATAAAGGTTATTTTTGCGTAAAAGAGTAACAAACATCCATACATCCATACAAACATTCACATTTATAATATTAGCACGATTGGTCTACAATTTAAATCTGCATATTTCCTATTCCAATATCTACTTTGTAATACGCGTTAGAATTCTGTATCAATATTTCCGAAAAATATGAAACTGCATCTGCCAGAGTTCTGATTTAAATGCAAAGCCTTGGAATGGAATTGCGTTCCAGGCAATCTGATATCATTTATCGTTTCTCTGCCATTGTTGTGCATTCACTATAGTTGCTTATGAAATATCAAGAACGAAGCATACCAGATAATGGCTATCATGGCAAAGTATTATAAAAAAAATATTATAATGTTTAAATATATATAATTACCCCGCTGACTCAGTGTTCAGTAAATGATTACTACGTTAAGCAACTTTAGCTATTATTAGTGTTTAGTGGTATTTACGTTAAGCCAAGTTGAAGGCAATATTGGCGGATTGAAAAATTGCAACAGTAGGTCCGCCGGCCGTCTTCAGATGCGAAGTTTGAATGACCATTAAAAATATTTATTTACTCTATCACATAACCAGTAATAAAACAACAAGCTATAATAGTATTATAATACTATTACGCATTACAACTTTTACGTGGGACAGGAATACACATTGTAAAAAGTGGACATACAATATGTATGCCCCTGGCACTCCTTCGGAGATGAGCCACGTAAGATAAATAATAATAATCGTATTAGTATTAATTCCAATATTTTTATTATATACATAGATTTGGTTGTAAACTTTCAATAAATATATTAATTTAATCCGTACGAGTAGCTGGCGTCTGCCAAAATCAATGAATAATGGTATTAACCGAACATAATGCGCGCAGAATAATGATCATTTATGATAGTTAACATAATGTGAATATATTTTTAACAGGTAGAATATGGTCTTTGTTTAGCGCATCAAGTAATTGCATTTAAAAAAATATAATATATTTACAATAAATGCATTTTTAAAATATGATTAACAAAATCTAGAGGAAGGAAAGAACAAAGTTTAGTACTCCACTGTTCTCCAAATTTTAACATAAATCTAATTTACGGTTATTTCAACATACTCGTAGTTATTTCCTTGACTTTATAATCTAAAACTTACTCGACGTAACAATAAGCAATAAACACAGCCTTTGTCTATTTTGAGTACAAAGGGTATCAATCACTGAATTACAAAGAAAAACAAGTTTTAATTGGAAATTTGATATTTGATGGACGGAACGCACGCAAATACCTGAAAGATAGGAAATACATAGGAGACTGTTAATTAAGCCCATGTTTTGTTTAAAAGCGAGGTTCTAATTGTATTCAATAATATAAGTAAATGGTGTTTGTATGTGTGAATCTCTATATAACTATGTCAAAGTTCTCTCTTTGACAACTCATTGTAATTTCAAGTACCATTGATGCCAAAACCTTAAGCGGACCAGGAACATTTAGGTAACTATTCAACTATTGAAAGTGTTGTTGGTAGGAATGAAGGAATGATGCCCTACATAATGTTTACGTGGAAAGTGGAGGAGAAAAATAAGAAAGCGGACCCCGGGCGCCGCGAAACGCAACTGGGACAGACGCTCGGATGATGATGATGATGATGAATGTCATTATTACAGATACCTGGTGTCGGATCCACTTTAGGACCTGGCTCGGCCTCTTGACTGTAATTTGGCGAATTAAGGTATTGCCATTAAATGCAATGTCTTAAGCGCCTGTTGCAAGGGGGTTGTCTAGCGCCCCAACCAGTGTGATCTTACTTGTGGCCATGCATGTAGACGGCACATGTATGGAAGCAACAAGAGTATCACATTCTGTAAATTCAACTTTATGGGATCCACATTCTGAGAAATCGACATTTTAGGAAAAAGATTATTCAACATGTTGGGAGTTAAACTTTATGGGATTCAACATTCTGGGAAATCAACTTGCTGAGGATGCAACTTTATGCGAATTCAACTCAATGGTCCTAAAGGCAAATTATATCATGACCTTCATTGTCCGTGGTGGAATCAATCAAAGTTCACCTGGGTCGCTGTATAATAATCGATTTTATTACCATGTTTTTATTAACTTGCATGGTTGTATGTTGGTCCGCGTTAACTTTTGTAATTGATTTTATTCTTACTTCCTGTATATTTGAACTTAATATTTAGATCATAGCTTAGAAGTGGATGACAATGGATGAACATCTAAAAAAGAAGAAGAAAAATAAAAGGGCGGGAGAAAATTGTCAAAATCCAATACTTTTGTAATACATTTTGAACTATCTTTCTTTTTTACACTTGCAATTTAGAGTATAACTTAGAAGTGAATGATAAATAATGTTTGAAAATTTGAAGATAGAAGAAGAAAAATGATATGTAAGAGAGGAAAGAGAAAAATAAACTAATAAAAAACAGAAGTAAAACAACAAACAAATATTAAGAAGAAGAATTACATTTACTATCATTAGACTTACATTACAAGAATTACATTTTTACATTTTTTTAGTCCATTATAAAACATGGTATTAACATATTTTGTTTTTTACACTTAATAATTTGATGTCAGTTAATTTCCTTCTAGAGATTGTAATATGAATTACAGAATTACTATCAAAACATTAAGTTTATAATGCGACCAAGATTTAATAATGCAGAGCAGCTAATTTGAACTGAAACCACAAAGCTACGGCGCTCCAGTATTAAGCCATTATGTTACATTAACTGCCTATATTAAACGGTCCTAGTTCTGAAATGTTAATTAAAACAACAAAAGAGTCACCAACTCATAAACAAAGATCCACATCATCATATCGTGCTTGGCATCTTTAGAACAGTAGACCCTGAGGCAAAGAACGGGTTGATTGCGAGTGAAATTAGGTGTACATTCAATATCAATAGACTTTGAAGCTTGAATATGTATAATATAATGTAAACTGAAGTGTGGTATAGGATTACATACACTGTTTGTGTAGAGACTATAGTTTATACAAAACTTCTTTATGTTATATTATACCCCTATAGAATTCTAAATCAGTAGCTAATAAACTAATCCTAAAATTAGTTTGTTAGCCTTTGAGTTTATTTTATCCGATTAACTTAAAAGGTGCGGTGTGGTCCCACCGTCTTTGGGGAAGCCAACCTCACCTACAATTGGTGCACTAAAACCTTGACGTTCTTAAGTGTTATTTTGTGACCTAGATGAATAAAGATATTTTCATTTCATTTCAATTGGTGCACCTGCTGACTAACGGACGAGGCTATGGTGAAGAGAAAGAAAACTCGTAACATTATCCTGTATCTTCCCATCTGGCCAGAGAGGGCAATAGGCATTGAGTTTTACAGAGAACTTCTGTCAATGATATAACAAGGTTCTCGGGTCGCTAATGGTCGTGAAGAAGCAAAATCACACTGTTTTAGTTTGTTTGTTTCTGACTTTTTTATTTCACCGATAGCATAAACTAACCTTACCAGTACTTTATTTAACACACTCTAATGCTATAACTTTCAAAATATATATAAAAGTTCTTGTCAGCAAAGTCTTTGTATCACATGCTTATTGTGTGACGCGATCCCCTTTATGGACTTTACAAAGTTGGACTATTAAAGCGCCGGCTAGAATTTCGCTTTAACATGTCTGCAAGTTGCGTAAAGGGCATATAATGGTGGCACTTGCTCTCCTGGGCCGTTCCGTGGCCGTCCTAAAGGCGGCAAGTTCATACTTCCTCGCTAGTATTAGCTTGTGCCTTTAATTAAAGTCTTGGTGACTTGCATGATTACATTTACGTGATAAAATTTTAAATTTCACTTGTTTATTTGTGACTTGTTCATCTGAGGTTTCTTAAACTTTATTTTTTAGGCCGATCTTTATCCTTAATATTCTTTGTAAAGATAAGTATTTTTGTAAAGATATTTAAAATATATTGTATTTAAATAAATATTAAAAAAATAAAAAAATATTTTTGATTGCTATACAGCAATCAAAAATATTTTTTTGGAATTATTATGCTCATTAGTAACGTTCTAAAATTATGCAACAAAAGTGTGCCGAGTATGCCCTAGTAGGCATTTCTACGTTTATTATACAATAGATCTTGACCTGGAATGATAGTATATCATCTCAAGAAGCAATGCTATGTCAGTACATTGACCATCAATCAGCAGATTCACAAATTGTTCTTAAACCTTGGTGAAAGAGCTTTCTTGTAAAGAGCAATACTTAACTTAAATACTTAACTAAAAAGGCTTTTGATTTTATCTCATACTCTAGCGATTCCAAGGTCAAACTATTGTTTGAAATTATATTTAGAATCACAAATCACATATTGATGACTCTACTCTACTCTACACGCATCATGTACTTAAACCTAAATTATTGCCCTATTTAGAAAATATTATTATATTGTCTATATTTAATTTATAATTTTATATTGTAATAGACACAGTATATACTTTGAATAAACACTGCCTTGAATGTGAAGAGGTAGCGAGTGAAACTTATTCGTTTCATGAAAGTATGGTTGTTAGCCGTTGGTCCAACCTGTGCGCCTGTCCATTTCAACACGTCAATGAGCTCACCACCTGTTACGTGGGAAAAAAGTGCATACGGTGAAATGTGGGTGTATAGTATGCCTCTGCCTACCCCTTCGGGGATAAAGGCGTGACAATATGTATCTATGTATGTATGTATGTACCAATTTTAACCGGACTTTTACTTGCAGGTAGCTGATGTTATAAGGTGTAACTTTGGCTACATTTTAATTCCTCGTTCTCACGAAAACACGCACTTCACGGATAAAGTCGTGAGGCGTCCGGTTGTTAAGTAATAAAACTGTAACTTAATTAACAATGAACAGTTTATTGCAGCAGTGACAGGACTTGTTTATCGAAAGTTCTTAAGTAAGTCAGTAGATTTGACTACCTCGGTGGCACAATGGTATCGATGCGACTGCCACGCCTGAGATCCCGGGTTCGATTCCCTGGTCGTAAAAAAATATTTCGTGTATACACAAATGTTTGTTTCGGAGTTTGGGTGTTTCATATATATAATACTAGCTGACCCACCTGACTTCGCCCGTGGCATGCTTCGAACCCCGTGGCACCCATTTAATCCCTTCGTTTTTTAATTTCACAATAATGTATGAGCATTTTTCTAATTACTTGATTACTTCTCCGCTCTCAAGTACCTACTTACGCCCGCACGGTCGAATTATGGTTACACGAAATTAATATCTTTGCGCATTTTCTTTTTTATTTAGCCATATCTCCTAATATATTCATGTAATTTGCAAGGTGGAAAGGGCCAAAATAATCTTCATAAAATGCTGAAGCCAACTATCATATTAATAATGATATGGATTAATAATGTATTTGTGTAAATGGCCTAGAAATACCGCTTTATAATTACTCTTTTTTTAAAGATGGTCATATACCGTTGCGGACTTTTTGTAGACGTGGAAATACACCATTCCACGATACATTATTTTGTTATATCTCAAAGGGTTTAGGCAGCGTTTTCGTTAAAGGCTCCCAGACGGCTCATTTTTTCCGACGCTTCCAACATATATGGTTATAATTAAGTTAATTTGTACAAAAACTTAATAAATTATACATAACATACAATAACCTTCCCTATGAATCACTCTATCTATTAGAAAAAAATGCATCAAAATTCGTTGCGTAGTTATTGGTTGAGCGGGCGAGATAAATAAATTCAAAGTGGACTGTATTTACGGGGTAAGACAAAAATAAAATTTACACGCGGTTGTCGACGAAAAAGAAATGGAAAACAGGAATGGGCACACTACCTTGCTGCTAGCTGCGAGATGCTGAGGTGGTGGCTGCCGGGGACGTCCCTGACTTGGATCCCTGGTTCCATTGCACGAAAATCCATGGAAAACATAATTATTGCGTTAGGTTTGTGCGAACGCGCGCGAGGCCACTGCAGGACTAATTTTCAATCTGTCCTCGTTGCCTGTGAGTTGACAGCGCGTAATACAGCTGTCTCGCTCTTCCTTTATTCGAGACAAGGTAGGTGCGAAAAAGAAATGGAATAAAGGGAAGCGGGGTGGGAGTATCGACAACTAATTAATTAAAAACAAATGGAGATCGGCGATGCAACATAGAAAAAATAACGCAGCTACTCTTGAATCGTATACCGACGCAACCATTTCCCCCCCGGCTTGAAGGGTTAGCTTCGAAAAATGAACAACTGACTATACAGTTGCCACTAAGCTTTAGCTGCTAACTAAACAAAATGCTATCGAACTAAGCTAAACTAAACCTAATCGAACAAGCTAAATTTGTTATTGAAGTTACTGTTGATTAGGCAAAGGACAAAGACGAATAACTGGTCGCAAGTACGAACCAGTTGCGGTTTTAACGCGAACTATACGGGTGATCCCATTTAACTCAGGGAAAACTTCCTCTACTACCCCAAGACGCCAATGTAATGGAGGCATATTTTCAGTTAAAATAATTACGACAGTACCTACAGTAATAGGGTTCGATGGAGTATTCCATTTCTGACGTGACTGTAGCGTATGCAAATAGTCTGTCCTCCAACGCTTCCAAAACGATTGAACGAGTTTATCCAATAAGGCATGATGCGAGAGAAGATGAAGTCGATCTTCCTCTATTTCAAAGGCGGGTAAGTATTTTAACAGTGTAACCTTCAAAAGGTGCGCTGGAGTCAGTGCAAGCGGCTCCGAGGGATCACTAGACAAGATTCTACAAAGAGGACGCGTATTCATTACGGCCTCGACTTAAGTGAGCACGGTGCTCAGCTCTTCAAACGTAAAGTGTTTGGAACGCAAAAAAATATGTAGTTCGGAAAGGTTACGACGAGCTCCGACGTAATTCGTACCGTTGTCCGAATACATTCGAGATACGGAACCCCGACGCAACAAAAATCTTTTAAATGCAGCCATGAAGCATGGCGTGCTCAAATCACCAGCTTATATGAATTATATTCTATATGAACGGCGCGAGTCGCCATACAAACAAAACGACGAACATAAGCTTTCGTGGAAAGTATACCACGACCACGAGAAACTGTTACCCTGAAGGGGCCAGCGTAATCGGTACCCGTGTGTAAGAACGGTTTAGCAGCCTGAACAACACGACAAGGATTTCGGGCACAATTGACTTCGGGTGAAGTTTGGCGCAAAATCGACATTAAGACACAAGAACATTAAGAAATCTGGACCAGCGTGACAATTCACCCTATGGGGATATTCAACTAAAAGATCAGCGATATGATCCTTGCGCAGGAGAACTATAGGATGCATTTGATCGTACTCTAATGCGGACTGGCTCAAACGACCACCAACTCGAATGAGGTCATCCTTCAAAAAAGGTTTCAAATGCTGAAAAGCGCGACTACAAGGTTTATTTAATTCCAAGTTTCTAATTTCAGACGAAAAATAAAATCACCGAAGTTCACGAAGCACGATTAACTCAGCCTTGTTTAAGTCAAAGGCAAACAAACAGAAACAACACTACGTAAAAGAATCGACCACGATGAAACACGGCTAGCCAACTCTAAGATAGGCGATTTTTCGAGCGGTGCGGTAGTAACTAAAGAGGTTTTCTTTTCCTCTGGCGGCGTGGACACAGTAGCGGGGTTGAAAGGACTAACAGGCCATTCATCAGGTGGGGCTTGGCACCAGGAAGAGCCATGGAACCACAATGGACGATCCAAAATCTGTGCAGGTGTTAACCCACGAGACAAACAATCGGCAGGGTTGTCCGTACCTGAGACGGGATAAAAGTTTTGCGGCGCCAATTCCGACTGAATTTTTGCCACCCTATTTGCGACAAATGTATCCCAACGATGGGGCGAAGAATGTGTCCAACACAAAGCGACGGTCGAGTCCGAGAATGCGAAAATTCTATCTATATTAATGCGTTGAAATCGGCGATCTGATACGCGAACACCAATACAAAGAAGCATTTGTCTAATGTCGGCTGAAAGCGCGACAGCGAATAAGCGAAAGTTAACTATAATTTCGAACAAATTACCTTGGAGATTTTGACCACTGTGCAAAATACCGTTTACCGAAACACTCGAACTAGTTTTGGCGCTGCCATCTAAAACAACGCGCAACTTGGTGGTTAGTTTATCCTCGCGGACAACTCCATGGTGAGGTATGGTATACGAAGGAGCGAGCTTCATCTCTTCGGTTTCGGGAGGCGCGGGTGAGATGAAACCTTTATCCAAATATTCTATTATTATGCTATCGTAAGCCTCCTTCAATTTTGGAGATGTCTGCATTTTCCGTTCTAAACAAAAGAAGCGTTTTTCGGCTGACTGAAACGAATCTCCAAGCGAATTAACATCACCCTTAAAGGGGAGTGCGACAACATAACGGCCATCACTATCGCGAGTAGTCGTGCGACTAATTAACAAAATAAAAAAAAACTTAATTTTTATATTACCATTAACGCGCGAGGTACCAACTGAGTTTAAATTGGACGCGGCATTATTGTTTTCGAAGTGTAATAATGAATGGTGTTTACCATTAAACTAAATGTATTAAATTTACTCTACCAAATGTAAAACAAGTTACGGCCAATGTTCAACTTAATGGACAAGTGTTAGAGTTTGTGGAATCAACTGTATTCCTTGGTATAACTATTGATGCCAATTTGCAGTGGGGCCCGCACATAGAAAAGACGGCCTCTAGGTTAAGTTCGGCTGCATACGCTGTAAAAAAGATCAGGACTCTAACAGATGTAGATACGGCTAGAATGGTTTACTTCAGCTATTTTCCTCCTTTGGGGGAGTGCTACAGATGTAGATACGGCTAGAATGGTTTACTTCAGCTATTTTCCTCCTTTGGGGGAGTGCTGCAGATGTAAATAACATTTTAGTTCTTCAAAAGCGGGCTGTACGCGCTATATATAATTTGGGCCCCAGAGTCTCCCTCCGAGAAAAATTCAAAGAAGTAAATATTCTAACCGTAGCATCACAATACATTTTTGCCATACTTATGTATGTCCAGAAAAATCTATCACAGTTTACTAAACTCTGTGATATACATAATATAAACACTAGACATAAAAACAAGCGCCGTTGAAATGGTCTATGCAAAATAAAGACTTTTTTTTATTACACTTGCGACAAAAATGATTCGAATTACAGAATGAAACACTGAGACAATTGATACATAAATTACTAGAACGAACAAATTTATAGCGATCGCTAGGAGTGAGTTTATTGAACTCCGAACATTTATAAAGTTGGTCATGGTGACCTTGACACAAAGAACAATTTTTCGAATGCAACACTTGCGATTGCGAAGTTGTGGGTTCAAAATTAACAAAAGAGTGCGTGGACTTCGTGGGCTTACTACTACTACTACTACGATTAGTCGGACTATTTTTCTCTACTCCGTGGTTTAACGAAGTTCGTTGCAAAATTCGAATATGTTGACGAACGAAAGTTCCTAAATCGTCGAACTTAGGTATTTGATGGCCACGTCTATCCATTTCAAATAAGCGAACCGTTTCGGAATCTAATTTCTTTAAACCGATATACAAAAACAAAAAGTCACAGAGGTCATTGACCTTGAGATTCTTTAGGGCGCGAACAGCTGATGCAAAAATATCTAAGAATTTTTCTAAGTCGTGTTCATTACACTACATCTACGGTTTCGATCGAGGATAAAACAATTCTTTTATTGATTCATCTGCGATCCTCGATGAATAATCACAAATTAATTGCATACTGTGTCATTGATCTTAAGCCTGTCGACCAAGAAACTATTCGTAAAATCCTTAATAACATTAAGACCTCAGCACAGGGAGTTGACAAAATAAATATCAAAATGTTGACACTTACACTGCCATATTCATTAGATGCTATTGCGGCCATTATAAACTCCTCAATTGCAACCCGTACCTTTCCTGAGTTGTGGAAGTATGCACTGATTAAGCCCATACCAAAAATCCACCAGTCAAATGCTGTTAAGGACCTACGTCCAATCAGTATATTACCCTGCCTATCTAAGGTGCTCGAAAGGGTTGTGTATATGCAAGTGATGGAGTTCCTTGAGACAAACAATATCATTCCTGATAAGCAATCAGGTTTTCGAAAGGAAAGAGGGACGGCAACTGCTTTATCTGACGTGGTAGGCAACATACTCGAAGCAAGGGATCGTGGAGAAGGTACGGCACTGGTTCTTTTGGACTATTCACGCGCATTTGATGCCTTGGATACATCCCTTTTACTATCGAAGTTGGCATACTACGATTTTCGGCAGATACAATTAGGTGGTTTAGTAGTTACCTGACAAATCGGGTGCAATATGTTGAGGTGCACAAAGAAGATGGCTCGGTTATGACATCATCCACTCTAAGGGTGACCAGAGGGGGGCCACAGGGCTTGGTTCTGGGTCCACTTCTGTTTATTTTGTATACTGCTGACATTACACAGTGTTTTCCGAATTGCCAATATCACATGTATGCTGATGATACACAATTGTATCTACCATTTAAGCCATGTGATACACTTAGGGCTATATCACTAGTCAATGAGGACCTGGAAAGAATAGTTGAGTGGTCCAGGGAGCATGCTTCGATCCTAAACCCATCAAAATCTAAATTTATGATACTGGGTAGTAAGTTGCAAATTCAGTCTATACTAAAACATAATCCAGTAATCAGGGTAAATAGGCAGGATATAGAGAGAGTTGATGAAGCCACAAACCTAGGGCTTAAAATGGACCCCCAATTGCGTTTTGAGGGTCATATTAATGGTGTAGTTAAAAATAGCTTCTATAGATTAAAAGTATTGTACAATATTCGTGATTGTCTTAGTATAGCATTAAGGAAGCAACTAGTAGACAGTGTCATACTGTCCAGATTTAATTATTGCGACACAGTGTATGGCTCATGTCTGTTGTCGCGTACTAGGAATCTTATACAAAGGATGCAAAACGCTTGTACCACATTTTGTTTTAATGTGCCTAGACGTCATCATGTGACACCTTTTATAAATGATAATAACATGTTGAAAATGGAGGCCAGGAGAAAGTTACATCTTGCCATTGTGTTGTTTGGTCTGATTAAAAGGGGAAAACCAAAATATTTATTTGATAAAATACTATGGCGACAAAATAAATTTCCTTACCCAATAAGGTCTACAACAAGTGCTTTATCTGTACCTCGGCATAGAGACCACTGCATATAGAGGTTGTCTTAAATATGCAGCAACACGAATCTGGAACGACCTCCCACCTCCTATTAGGAACCTGAAATCAATGTACACATTTAAGAGAAACTACAAAGCCTTCCTTTTGTTAGTGCAAAAACAAACAGTAAAATAAAGTTGGTAATATGTAACACATACCTTGATTTTATGTCCTTCAGGATTTGTTGATCCGGATTCGAGTTATGTTTGGTCTTCCAGTGTTTTTGCCGAGTATTTGGGTGAGCCCATAACCTATTGGCGTCAATGATGAACCATCTGGGGAAAAGAAAAAAACAAGTTAGATACTAATATTCTGTTCAATGTTTTAATGTAGAATAAGTTTGTACTATTATTGCTGTGTGAAGTTAAGTTGTACTCGATTGTGGTGTAGGTTATAGGGAAATAAGTTATAGTGGTAAAAATTATAAATAGCGAGTACTTGATACAATGAAATATAGCAGAGTTCATTTACCTTTCATGGATGCTTAGTTTCGGTTCGCTTTGGTGTAGTTTTATAAGCAGTACAGTATTTTCGTAGGCTTTTTATCTAACAAATAAGTATTTTATTTGCCTGGCGGCGCCGGGTATCACTTAAGGATGGCACTGAAAAACAGATATACTGAGAAATATCTTAGTACAAGCTGAGTGTCGTCCTATTTGTGGGTCACGCATTGGACGGAATGATTTATTGTGTATCGGTTACGCCAAATGCTGCATGTGCTGGACTTAAATTTTTGTATTTTTGCTTACTTTTCATGTTCACAGTAGGTAATTCTCTCATTATCCAGCATGTGCTAGCCACAAAATTATGATACATCACCTTGACGTCACGCACGTCATTGTGATATGTCAGAAGTATCAATTTTTGATCATTTATATTATTTTTTTGTGTATATTTGGTCGCCATGAGCATTACCTTATTTATAAGAGTGTTGTTTATGGTGCCTATAACAAAGCAGAATTAATGTAAAAAAATTATATAAGTACTTTTTTTTTATGTACAATGATGAGATCCATAAATAAAAATGATTTTCTTTTTCTTTCTTTCATATGCTTAAAAAGGCTATCCTTCTTAGCGTGTAATAGTTTTAACTGTGGATCCGGAATCTCATTCGGAGGCATTGTTAAAACAAAACAACTATAGCTACCTACAGTGCAAAACTAACGAACGATCAACATGGAAGCGGTGACGAACAGCGAGATGCGACGCGAGCGAGCGTAGGTACTTGTGCGAGCGGACCTAGGTACCTACCCGCGCACAAAATATGTACCTTCCTATTACTATGCGATGCAGTCGAAACTACCAACTATTTAGTACCTACCAATGCGAAAAACAGTAGGTAAGTATGCGTTTATTCCCTAATGGAATAAAACTATTATCTATGCGTTTATTCCCTATAGAATATAAACTATTACCTTATCTACGCGTTTATTCCGAATGGAATAAAAACTATAACCTATACCTATGCGTTTATTCCCTATGGAATAAAAACTATTGCGTTTCTATTGGCAAACTACTAAAGCGAATAGATAAAAAATCCGGATCGTTAGGACCAGAAAATGGTTGAGCGGGCGAGATAAATAAATTCGAAGTGGACTGTATTTGCGGGGAAAGACAAAAATGAAATTTACACGCGGTTGTTGACGAAAAAGAAATGGAAACAGGAATGGGCACATTACCTTGCTGCTGCTGCGAGAAGCTGAGGTGGAGGCTGCCGGGGACGTCCCTGGACTTGGATTCCTGGTTTCCTTGCACAAAAACACTATTTATCCATGGAAAACACAACCATTGCGAAAAGTTTATGCGAGCGCGCGCGCGGCCATTGCAGTACTATTTTTCAGAGCATCTTCGCTGCCTGTGTATAGATTGCGGTAACACAGCTGTCTCTCTCTTCCTTTATGCGAGACAAGGTAGGTGTGAAAGAGAAATGGAATAAAGGGAAGAGGGGTGGGAGTGTCGACAACTAATTAATTAAAAACAAATGAAGATCGGCGATGCAACATAGAAAAAATAACGCGGCAACTTTCGAATCGTATACCGGCGCAACCAACTAGGGTGATGAACAAGCATAACGTCAAAGCACTCAAAGCACGAAATCACTCGTGAATAGAAATAATTCGCGATGTTAGCTGTTCGCTGTAATATGTTGACTCGTAGGTTCGCACGTTGAACACAGCAGGTGAAGGAGACACTTTTTAAAGCTTACTGCCAGTCTTTCTACACGTGCAGTTTGTGGGTCAACTAATCGAAGAGGGCATACAGCGATCTGCGCGTCCAATACAATAAAGCGTTCAGGGTGCTGATGCACTGGCCGCGGTATTGCAGCGCATCAGGCATGTTTGCTGAGGCCAACATTGATAGTTTAAGACGCTCCCGATGTCCCGTGAAGTGAATACCGTTATTGTTTTTTCTCCGTTATAAATTACCAAAAAAGTGGTTAAAAGTCGTTTATCTTATTAGTGTTATATATCATTGTGAAGGTATTGAAATGGCCTAGCAGGTGATACATACATCTTTATTGGACTCTTGCTATATTGTGAGTAATAACCGAAAATATTTTGAATATTATTTGCAACGATATTTTGTCCCTGACCTAGGGCAACACTCAGCTCTCACGCTTCTACGCACACATACGCAACCTGTACACGCATAATTATATAACAAATTATTCGCTCTACTTTAACATACCTACTAGCGCTTTGCCGACGATCCGCTTGGTGTATATGTGCATGTTAACTACGCGTTGGTTGTGGTTGTGCACGATTTACAATAAACATTGAACAGAATAAGACTAAAATAATTAATGAGGATATGGAGGATAACATTATTCAACTGGCCCGCAATATTATCTTAGCGGTAAGCGAAGGAAAGACTGTCACAGCTGCCAATAAACGAATTATAAAAGAAGCCACTGAAGATATTATCACCACCGCCACCGCCCATAATACACTTGCCACTACTGTTACCGCACAGTCGAATCAACCAGCAGTGTTAGTCAAAGAAGTCATTAGCCAACTCAAAAAGAACTAATACATGAGATACATACCACAATAAGGAATACTAAGCATACTAACACCTCAGCTCAAACTGCCACTACCACCAACGCCAGCTACGCCAGTATCATAAAGAAGCCAGCACTCATAATTAACGCACCGACATAATCGTTCACCTCAACCTCTACGCCCAACAATCTGAGTACCATTGAGCAACTAAAGAACCAAATTACATTTAAAGACAAAACCTACGCTCCATCCAAGATTCAACAAATAACCAAGGGAAGGGTGTACCTGGAATTCAAAACCACCGAGTAGCAGAAAAAAACTCAGCAACACATTAATCGAACAAGCAATCTGAAAGCAGAGGAGGCTAAACGACGACCGCCACTCGCCATTTTAAAGGGCATATACACGGAAACTGACAAAGAAGAACTCATCAAAATAATCTGCCATCAAAACTCTATCCCCACTACTGCAATACGGTTGTGTTTTCTTAGCAGCAATAGATCTGAAAAACTTTACAACGCAGTCGTAGAATTGATCCCTACGGTATATCATAAATTAATCCAACAAAACAGAGTGGCAGTCAACTTCCAACAAGTCCACATTGAAGCCTTCTCGAAATTCACGCAGTGCAGAAAGTGCCTTCAGTTCGGACACTCACACAATATATATACACCCTTGCGCCATCTGCGCCGATGAGAACCACCAAACAGCCGAGTGTCTCCACAAGACAAACAAACAATTCGTATGATATAACTGTACAAAATATAACAGTAAGACAGGATCCAAGCTACCAACTAACCACGCTGCCAACAATCAAGCTGCCTGTCCTAGAATACTTCTCACCACAACAGTCATCAGGATTAGTAGATTTCCGCCAATTACCATTCAGATTATAACCCCATTCCACAGACAGTATTTCTAGTAGGCCAGTCCATAGGCTAAGTACTTTTATTATGTAGCAGGATAATTCTTATTGACTTAATTATTGAAGTTGAAACTATTAACTTTTTTTTTGCTTTTATTTAAATTTTATATTGTATTAAAATTAATCATTATTATGCATAAAGTTCATCACAACAACACACAAACTACTCATATACAGGCAGGCCGTAACACTCAGACACAAACCCATATCAATAGTCCATCAGCCGCACCACCCAGAGTAGAACCCCAAGACACAGAGACCTATCACTAACACTCACACAAGTCAATCAAGGTCGCGGACGCGCTGCAACACATGAATTGATACAACATTCTCTACAAAGTAATACTGACGTCATATTCATAAACGAACCATATATCGGGAACCAATCTACCATGAAAAATACACCAGGTTATACCACACACCAATATCCAAATAGCACACACACTAAGGCTTGTATCCTAACAAAAAATAACATAGGTGCCACATTAGGCCTCTCACAATATTCAACACCCAACCTGTGCTCCGTACAGCTGACAACCAAATATAGCAAAAGATTCATTCTAACAAGTGTATATATAGAACCCGACATTGACACAAACAACACACTAAACAGACTACAAGTATTACTTCATGACACAAGTGACGCCACACACATAATTGCTGGCGACTTCAATGGGTGGCACCGTATGTGGGGGTCAATCTCCAATAACCAAAGAGGTGAGGAAGTTGTCAACTTTTTTCAGTCGAATAATATTACCGTACTTAATACGGGTAAATCTTACACATACGAAAGCGTGGCCCTGGGTCAAATTAGGGGCTCAATTGTAGACCTAACCACCGTCAGTGACAATATTGCCTATTACGTTGACGATTGGAAGATCGACCACTCCATCTGCCCTTCATCCGACCACCACGCCATAACTTTTACAGTAAATCGACCGGACAAGTTCAAACCTAACCCCAAAACAAGCACACTTAGATATAACACTAAATTCTATAAAAACTGGGACGATCTAAATGAACACTTTAAAGGACAAATACTAAATTCAGGCTTACATACTACCGACTTTAATACACTTAACACACAACAGGACATAGAAAGGTACACTAAAAAACTTACAAAAATCATACAAAACTCTGGCAACTTGCATTTACCACCTACGGGTCGTCGCTCGCCACGATCGCCTTGGTGGAGCGACGAACTAGATAATATGAAGCAACAGGTGATAGCAAACCACCACACATTACACCACAACAACTCAAGCGTCGTAACATTCCACTCACTGAAGCTCTCGCCGAAAGGGATACCATCAAAGCAGCATACGCCAAAGTAATTAAAGCCGTATCAACTGAACACTTTCGGGATTTTTGTAATAGGCAGGGTAAAGAAAATGTGTGGTCAATCACCAACCGAATTATGAGGAAAGCGCCTCCCAGGAGGCCTCCGTCAACCATTGAACTGTCACCTGGCACGCATACCACATCTAGTCAAGAAACTGCAACAGCTTTCCTCAGTACATTTTACCCTGATGACACACCTGACACACCCACACAGAACTCTACACGTATTAAAACACACTACCCACCCGACACCATAGATGATTGTTCATTCCCACAGCATGAAATAATTACTCTCTTGAAAAACATGAACCCCTCCAAATCCCCCGGCGCAGAGCACCTCACCTCCGAAATCTGTAATCAGTTCGCTCTATGTTTTCCTAAAATCATCACTGGGCTTATGAACCACTGCCTGAAACTTTCTGTTTTTCCTAAAACCTGGAAGCATGCCATAGTCAAAATCATTCCGAAACCTAATAAATCTGATTACTCTATCCTCATACCGTCCTATAGGACTTTTACCTATACTAGGTAAAACCCTTGAAAAAATAATCATACATCGCCTCACACATCATCTAAACACTACACATACATATAACACAAAACAATACGGATTCAAGCAACAAATCTACGGTACACGCTCTCACCAACATGGTGAACACCATCAAAACACACAAAAAGAACGGATTATATGTCGCGATGATCTCCCTCGATATTAAAGCAGCATTCGATCACGCATGGTGGCCCGCCATTCTCGCACGATTACACAACACTAAATGCCCAAAAATATATACACCATCATTCAAAACTACCTATCAGACCGCACCGCCACCATATTAAACTCGGACGGTACAGTAACTAAAGAACTAACTAGGGGATGCATCCAGGGATCTGTATGTGGGCCGACCTACTGGAATCTAATTTTGGATGAACTACTGAACATGACTGATGGTGACTTACCCGGACGCAGACTTCCCGAGGGATGTCAGCTGCAGGCCTTTGCAGATGACATCACGATAATAGCCGCACACAAAAAACTCATCAGTCTCCAAAACAATATCAACCAAAGTTTACACACGATTCTAGAATGGGGCAACAATAATAAACTTACCTTTGGATCAGAAAAAACCATTGCTCTAGCTTTCACTAATAAAACTAAACTCCTACACTTAACCATGAACAATACACACATCCCATTCAATCGGACTGCCAGAGTGTTGGAGGTGACACAACATGTAAATTATATCACTAACAAAGCACGTATACTCGTACTACATAACACACTTACCAGATTCATCAGACCCACCTGGGGAATACACTCTCAAAACATACTCACTCTCTACAGAGGAGTAATCGAACCAATAATATGCTACGCTTCTATCGTATGGCACACTGCTCTCAATTTCAAAACCAACTGCAATAAACTATTATCGCTACAAAGAGGGTTCGCACTCAAAATAATTAGAGGCTTCCGCACTATTAACACCACTAACGCCATAGCAATATCCACACTTACACCTCTTGACCTCATAGTCAAAGAAAGAGCACGAATCGAATCAACCAGATTTTCAGGGGTCACCGATTACCTTCCACTCGATCTTACACTTGATACACCTACACAACTATCCCATTTGCTTCACCCGGCAGACAGAAAATCACACTCCTTTGACATTATCGGTACACAGACTGAATTAGACGACAATTTAATCAATCAACAACATGCACACCACATATACACTGACGGTAGCAAACACGACGAATTAGTAGGTGCTGCCTTCGTGGCTTATACTCCACAAAACACCACTATCACTAAAATATACAAATTACATTCCTCGTGCACCGATTTTCAAGCTGAATTGGTGGCCATCGACCAAGCTTGTAAGTGGTTAAACAATCAACAGGTAGCTACAGCTTTCATCATGTCGGACTCTAGGTCAGCCTTGGAAGACATTATGGACACTAACAGCACACATCAAATCACCACTAGCATACAAAATTTCTTACACACCACACAAACACAACTTTGTATGGGTTAAAGCCCATACGGGTATATATGGTAATGAGGCTGCAGACATAGCCGCTAAGTCTGCAGCCTCTGAATCCTGCCTACCCATTTTTATGCAGTTTCCGTTAAGTTACTTCACCAGAAAGGCCAAAACTCATAGCTCCAACTTAGCTTCAGACAGATACAGTAATAATGTTAAAGGAACAGCAATTAAAACCTGGTGCCCATCGCTCACACATCTACACAAAGTCATCGACATAACAGGATACACATTTGCACACACACAATTACTCACCAACCACGGTTACCACAAACAATACTTATATAGATTCCATATTACCGATGACGACACCTGCCCCTGCGACAACACCACCACGCAAACATTTACACACCTCATTACACAATGCCCACGATTTACTCGCACAAGACTTAACCACGAACAGCACTGTCACCATAATAATATAGACCCATACAATTTAACACTACTCGTCACAAACACCACCGCCATCAATACCTTCATGACCCAAATCACCTACATAGTTAACACACTCAAAGAATTCGACAACACATAATTCACACTTTCTATAATAAACTAAATCCGACTTATTTACGCTTACCACCGCTTCTCTCGCATCATCTACTATTGAGTATAAATATCTATAATAAGAATCTAATTAACCAAATATATTGTTAACTTATTACAATGTAAATGCAGACAATAACATATAACTACCATATTATACTCGTATAAATGCAGAATGAGCTATACGAGAATAAACAAGGTGGTTTAACCATGAGAGGAAACAAAAAAAAAACATTGATAGTTTTGCAACAATCATGCGCAAGCGGTGTACATCCACGCTAGAACGGTTGCGAGCTAGTACCAATGGTATCCTACGCGTATTGGCCGAACGGTGGGACTCCCCAATGCTGAAGCGTTGGGTGCGACTGCACGTCGTTAATTGAGACATTTTTGTATCAGGTATAATTTTAATTAATATTAATTTTATTTATTGTTTGATTCATTTTATTGATTTTATTTGTTTTATAAGAATGGATTTAATTTAAATTATTATTTTATATGCCGACTAATATAGCTTTGTAAGAAATTATAATACTAATGAAATATGGATGAAAATCTGAATTAAATGATTATTATTATTATGTCTCTTCTTTTCTTGAGTATCTTATTTTTTTTTTCTTGAAGATTATTATTATTATTATTTGGTACAAACCTTATACTTCCCGTCGTTTCAACCGGATTACACCAGTCGTGGTCACGGGTACCATAAATATGACTATAAATCGCGAAGCTTAAAAATATTAATAGAAATAATATAGAAATGACACAAACAGACCTTCATATCAGGACGGACCACACAAAGAATCAATGTCACTCACGCTCTACTAAAGACGTCTTACTCTATGTGTTTTATAGAACCAAGCATGTCATAAGGCGTTAGCCATTACTATCATAACACACAGCAAACAAAACGTAGGCAACTGTCAGGACGCGTATGTGATTTTTTACTACTGCCGCGTTAACTTGGCACTGCTTTCATCTCTAATACGGTGCGAGCGAGAGGGAGCAATCAACACTCCTTGATCTGTGAGACGGACTAGACTCTTAAGTGAACGTTTCCCATAACTGATTTACTGCGGCTACGAGCGCTTCAAAGGCCCTTTTTAGTACCTTTAAAGCTACTTCATTAATAACAATGTACCCAACGATCTTACGTGCATGTTGAGACTCTTATTGGACGATGTTGTAAGAGCTGCAGAATCTCGTAATCGGCTTTAACAGAATGAAACTGCTGGTTCTTGCTATTACCTATTTCAAATGTGGTACAAGTGATGAGAGTTAAGAACTGATTGCTTCGTAAGTTTAATTACTTAAATTTTGTATCTTTAGAACTATACTAATATTAATTTACTACATAATTCCAATGTTAGTAGTGCATTACAAATTGTTTAATGTAAACAAACAAGTTCATGACATGATAAGTTACTGGACTTGACAATTTTTTTTTCCATTGTTGCAATGTTGAAATAAAAGCAAATCATCACTGCCTTAAGCTTTTTGCACTATGATTCGTCCTGACATCGATGATCGCTTGTGGTCACTTTCCAAGGCACGCCATTTCATTTACGGTTTGTAAATGACGTGCCTTGCAAGGGATGTAAAACTGTTTGTCCCGGCATTCAATTAAATGGTAAAATCAAATTGAATGTCTAATGAACGAGTTTAAAAATCTACAGCAGCTAACCACAACCTGCGCCTATCTATTTCCACATGGGAGTAGGCTCACCAACTATAATGTGGAATGAAATTCTTTGATTAAAAATATGTGACCAATAATGTATGTATCGTTATCATCCGAGTGTCTGTTCCAGTTGCGTCTTACGACGCCCGGGATCCGTTTTCTACATTTTCTTCTCCACTTCGCACGGTCATCGGCATCCCCTGTAGTAAAACCATTGGCATGCATGTCATTGTGCCGTTAGGGTAGGTTGGTGGTAGACCAACCACCCCTAAGCCATGACAGACAATTAAAAAGGTCAGAGTTTGAGAGATAAATTAATCGATTGAAAATTCTTGCGACTGTGCCTTAACCTATAGAAAGTGGCTTAGTAACAGACCATTAAGCTATAAAGGTACTATTGTATTACGAAGACGTCTCTTTCTCAGGATTATTATTAGAAAATGCCATCCAAGCATTTATAGAATTTTACCATTAGCTTTAGAGCTTTGTGAAATTCAAAGAATTTTTAACATAATAAAAATTACTACGGGTAAATTAAGAGAAGAAGAAAGTAGTAGAAGGAAAAATAATAATTATTATTGCGAGACTATTCCGATATTTGCAATAACTATATTTATTAACTTAGCGTTCTGTAAACGACCACTGCGTTAAGCAACTTTCTCTATGGCTGGTCCTCGGATGGGTGACCACTTTGTGGCATTGACATTTGCAAGCGTTTCCGTGCTTTGAAAGGTACGTTAAGCCGTTGGTCCCGGTTGCTAGTAATATGGCAGTCGTGAAGCCCATGGACTTATGGGCGGCTTGAGAAAATTCAACAGCAAGTGACCACAACCTGCGCCTGTCCATTTCAACATGGCAATGGCCTCACCACCTGTAACGTAGGACAAAAGTGCAAACGGTGAAATTTGGGCGTATAGTATGCCTCTGCCTACCCCTTCGGGAATTAAGGCGTGACAATATATCTATGACTATATTTTTAGGAAAAATTATCATAATATTCCGTTCAATTCGGAGGTGATAGTTTCCTACCATAAGTTTTCATTAAAAATAATTCATAGCAAAATTTTCATTAAAATTTTCAATAATTTTTTTTCATTAATTTTTTTTTCTTCATTCTATTGTTTAACAGAAGATTAAAGCAATTTTAGATTAGCAGTTCTGTTCCAAAACTTAATATTATGTAAGATAATATTAAAATGTGACCTAGCTATTACCATCTGTCTACGAATATTATTTTGTACCGGAATAGTAATGACTGTGGTAGAATAAATTACTCGCATTTAACATTAATTTGTGATGAATTTTTAATGTTTACCTATTTCCTAAGCGGGTTGCTGATCTGCTAATCGGAACAATATAAATAATATCTAAAAACCAGTTGTTTATTTTGTCTTAGACGTAAAACACCTATTCATAAAATCTGTTAAATTTTGTGGAATGTTCATCTGTACTTATAAATAATAATAATAACATCAACTGCTTACAAGAACATTATTTTATTTTACAAAAGTAACTATCTTGACGCCGTATCCCTGACGGGGTAGTCAGAGAGGACAGATTGCCTGTCTACGCGATCCATGTATACTTCTTTCGCTTACTGCTTTCTTAGTCTTCATTTTACTAGATTGTTTAATAGTAGGTATACTCCGAAATAAACCTGTTTATTTCTTTCAAGTTATATAACTTGAACAAAGATTAAACGAATGTAATAAGTAATTGGAAATACCTATTGTCGATTTATTGTGGTGTTGGTAAATATACGATGTGTTAAACCTCACGAGCGCATCCAACATACAGATTGGTTTTGTATGTCACAGCCACATACACCTATTTAAGAGGTGGCAGGGTTACAATACTATCGATAAATTTGTAGTAGTTTAACCGCTTTGCGCTTTTTACTGTTGGTTTTGAACAAACTTCGTAGGTGCTATTTATTTATTTATTTACTCCACACACACAGTCTAACATTGTGTGTGTCAATTTCACGATACTTATACTAATTTGCCTTTGTGTATGTGTGTGTGTGTGTGTGTTGTTTTCTGTTTTCTTCTCTACAGGTCAACCTACCATACTAGAATTCAAACTATTGCAAGATTTTGTCGTTGGGAGAAGAAAATGGGTGAAAAAAGGAGAAGTTTGTTTTATTGGTAGATTTTATCAACGGATTTAAATTTGGAGTATATTTGTTTGTTGTTGTAAAATATTTTTAATAAATGTTACCTGGTACTATGACTCCTAAACTGCCATAATTGTTGTAACGTAAATTGATTGAATTGTCCAAGTATAAATAATGTATCTATTTTACCACTACTTTTTACACTACATTAGCGTAAAAGTTAAAGTTAACGATGAAGATATCTGTGATCGCAAAAATCATGTATACTCCTTTATATTTTCAATTATTTAATTTATTTGCAAACCGTTCCGGCAATTTTGAATGCCATAGTACATGTCTAACCACGTACTGCAGTGTAGCTGCTAATTGATTTATTTATACTACTTGACCAGTTGCACTAATTTTACTCGTAAGCTTGTACAGTTTTTGTTTTAATTTATTTATATGTGTCATAATACCGTAAACTTTTACTCATTGAAGTCACAAGCTGTGGTTTAATTTGTGTTTTTAACGTGTGCTGGCAGAGAGTTCCTACTTTCTATGGTTTTGTTACAATGAACAAAAATGTATCGAATTACCAAGAGCAGTATTTGTTTGCACGCACAGGATTCATTAAACTGTAAACAAAATAACACGTTACTGAATTAAATCGATAGCCCTATCATTGAAATTCTATTTGAAATGAAGACCGAGGGCAAACAAACTGATGAAATGTTGCGAACAACGCAGATGTGTTAAACGTATTAAATAGGAATAAATTATGTCAATATATGAAGTTACTAGCTGACCCACGCGGCTTCGCCCGTGACAAAGTTCGAACTCCCGTCAGTTTATCAGTCACGCCTTTATCCCCGTCGCACTTATTTAATCCCGTCGTTAGGTACTTTTACAATAATATATGAAAATTTGTCAGATTTGTTGACATTTATGATTACTCTCCAGCGTCAGTAGCGTGATGATATATTCAATGTACTATAAACATGCAGAAAAATATTGAAAGTAGAGTAGGTCCCAGAACGCACACAACCTTTTTGTAGTGAGCCGACCAGGCGTCTGAGTTTCAATATTACTTATTATACTCTTTGCGTCTGAGCGTACGTAGTAAGTAATCTATGCGTCTGAGCTGAGCGATTAGCGATGCGAATGACGCCGCATGCGCTCTCCGCTGTTCTCTCGCCATTATGCATGAACTGAACGCGTTATTTATGAAAAAAATACAATAAAATGATTAAAGTAAGTTAACCTTAAAAGATAGTTATGTACTTTTGCGAACTTTAATTTAGAACTTTTAAAGGGAAATAATTATGTACATAATTTTTGCGTTTAGGCAACGTTCGTAACGCAAGCTTTCAAGTAGAATATTTTTTCCCCGATATTGCCACATTTATAACTGCTGTTCCGCCCCTATTAGTCGTAGCGTTATGTTATATAGCCTATAGCCTTCCTCAATAAATGGACTATTCAACCCAAAAATAAATTTTCAAATCGAATGAGTAGTTTCTGAGATAACCGCGTTCAACTTTATACAATTTATAATATTAAAATATAGTATAGATTTTTGCTCAAAAGCGAGTGACAACATCGAGTGTTAGTTTGTAGTACGCTTTTACAACTGTGTGTTTGTACAACACTCGGCAGGTATCTCTATACCTACAGTTCCAATAAAATTTAAGAGTCTGGTTTATAATTCCAAATTCACAGCTTTTCATTAAATGCATATTATGACACTAAACAAGTATACGGAAGCTCGTGGCCCCGCTGACTCAATGTTCTGTAAACGATCACTGCGTTAAGCAACATTCGCTATAGGTGGTCCATGAATTGGTGACCACTGTGGCATTTACATTTGCGAACGTTTCAGTGCTTCGGAAGGCATGTTAAGCCGTTGGTCCTGGTTGCCAGTAAAATGGCAGTGGTTAAACCTGGTTGGCCTTATGTGCGGCTTGAAAATTTCCAAGAACTGGTCGCCACAACCTGCGCTTGTCCATTTCATGGCAATGGGCTCACCACCTGTTACGTGGGACATAAATGCATACGGTGAAATGTGGGCGTATAGTATGCCTCTGCCTACCCCTTCGGGGATAAAGGCGGTTTGTTTGGTTGAACGCGCTAATCTCAAGAACTACTGGTCCGAGTTGATATTATTTGTGTTGGATAGCCCATTTATCTCATTTCTTTAGTTTTTCATTCTCATTAGGCTAAATATTATCACGCTACTACCCAAGACAGTGGAGCAGTTACAATAATTTTCAACAAATCTGGCAAAGCTACCTAAATTATTGTGAAAGCAATAAGGAAAGGGATATAATGGGTGCGACGGAGGTTCAAAATATGTCACGAACGAAGCCGCGGGGGTCAGCTAGTATAACTATACAAATAATTCTTAATAGTTGTAGATAGTAATAGTCCATTGGGTGTAAAGGGTCCCACCAAAATCTCCGGAGTTCAAGCGACCATACCTGCTAGCGGTGCACCTGCTGATCAACGGACAAGGGCAACGACATCGGCGCCCATACGAGGTTGGAGGTCAGAGGGCAATCTGTCCCAAAATTGCCAAAAATAAAAACTGTAACGCCACGTCAGATATGTTTAATAGTCGACACAAGCTGTGACGTCATTTCCTACAGCGCTATTTTTGGCGGTAATGCTTACCTGTAGTTAGTTTATAAATATCGTATGCACATGTTTCTCTGTTAATTCTGGCGTTATAAGTCAAGCAATAAACAATCCATGTTGAATAAAGTAAGCTAATATAAGCTTGTATAATGAGACCTGGATAACTGATAAACAAAATAAATAAATTTCTAAAAACATACATCATCATTACCACATATTATAAAACCAAGTCGTTTTTCGCTGTCTGTCCCTATGTATGCTCAGATCTTTATAACTGGTTGGTATACGATTCAAGAGTAGCCGCGTTATTTTTTCTATGTTGCATCGCCGATCTCAATTTGTTTTCAATTAATTAGTTGTCGACACTCCTACCCCGCGACCCTTTATTCCATTTCTCTGTCGCACCTACCTTGTCTCGCATAAAGGAAGAGCGAGACAGCTGTATTACGCGCTGTCAACTCACAGGCAGCGAGGACTGATTGAAAATTAGTCCTGCAATGGCTTCGCGCGCGTTCGCACAAACCTTACGCAATAATTGTGTTTTCCATGGATAAATAGTGTTTTCGTGCAATGGAACCAGGGATAAAAGTCAGGGACGTCCCCCGCAGCCTCCACCTCAGCATCTCGCAGCAAGCAGCAAGGTAGTGTGCCCATTCCTGTTTTCCATTTTTTTTCCTCGACAACCGCGTGTAAATGTCATTTTCGTCTTACCCCGCAAATAAAGTCCACTTTGAATTTATTTATCTCGCCCGCTCAACCATTTTCTGGTCCTAACGATCCGAATTTTTGATCCATTCGCTTTAGTAGTTTGCCAATAGAAACGCAATAGTTTTTATTCCATAGGGAATAAACGCATAGGTATAGGTTATAGTTTTTACTCCATTCGGAATAAACGCATAGATTAGGAAATAGTTTTATTCTATAGGGAATAAACGCATAGATAATAGTTTTATTCCATTAGGGAATAAACGCATACTTGCCTACTGTTTTTCGCATAGGTAGGTACTAAATAGTTGGTAATTTCGACTGCACCGCATAGTAATAGGTAGACTACGCGGGCAGGTACCTAGGCCCGCGCGCGCAAGTACCTACGCTCGTTCGCGCCGAGTCTCGCTGTCTACCACCGCTCCCATTTTGATCATTCGTTAGTTTTGCACTGTAGGTAGCTATAGTTGTTTGTTTTAACAATGCCTACGAAAGAGATTCCGGATCCACAGTTAAAACTATTACACTCTAAGAAGGATAGCCTTTTTAAGCGTATGCAATTAATTTGTGATTATTCATGGAGGATCGCAGATGAATCAATAAAGGAATTGTTTTTATCCTCGATCGAAACTGTAGATACTTTGCGCTTTGATTTCGAAAATGTTCTCGATAAAATTAACTTGCTTGAATTAAAATTAAATCCCGATTTCTTATTAAGTTATGACGCCATGTCATCTTTCGAAGATTTGATTTTTTTGCATAAAACGTATCGCTAAGTCATTGCAAGCGCCCTGGCCCGTAGTAGTCACCGATTCGAAACCCGGGCCAGCCGGTTTTGATTTGCTAAAACGGGACCGACCTAAATTACCGCCCAACAAATACCCTAATTTGATGGCGATATTAAAAATTGGCCTTTGTTTTTCGCTAGTTTCGAAATACGATCCATAATAATAATTCGTTATCGGATTACGAAAAATTACATTACTTAGTTAGTAAACTAACCAGGAAAGCAAAAATCGTTTACGCCGGTATAACGCTTTGCGCCGAAAATTATAGTTTGATTTTGAATACTTTGAAGGTCAAATACGAAGACAAACGCTTAGTAACAACCGCTTATTTGGATCAAATATTTAATTTGAAAAATAGCTCATCGTGTAATGAACACGACTTAGAAAAATTCTTAGATATTTTTGCATCAGCTGTTCTGTGTGTCCTAAAGAAGGTCAAGATCAATGACCTCTGTGACTGTTTGTTTTTGTATATCGGTTTAAAGAAATTAGATTCCGAAACCGTTCTATTATTTGAAATGGATAGACGTGGCTATCAAATACCTAAGTTCGACGATTTAGAAACTTTCGTTCGTCAACATATTCGAATTTTGCAACGAACTTCGTTAAACCACGGAGTAGCGAAAAATAGTCCGACTAATCGTAGTAGTAGTAGTAGTAGTAAGCCCACGAAGTCCACGCACTCTTTTGTTTATTTTGAACCCACAACTTCGCAATCGCAAGTGTTGCATTCGAAAAATTGTTCTTCGTGTCAAGGTCACCATGACCATCTTTATAAATGTTCGGAGTACAGTAAACTCACTCCTGGCGATCGCTATAAATTTGTTCGTTCTAGTAATTTATGTATCAATTGTCTCAGTAAGAAACATCGTGTTTCATCCTGTAATTCTAATAATTTTTGTCGCAAGTGTAATGGTAAACACCATTCATTATTACACTTCGAAAACAATAACGCCATGTCCGGTAGTTCGTCTGTCGATTCCAGCCGCGCGAACTCAGTGCCTAACCGTCCGTCCGCTGTGACGTCACAGCCGCCCGCGCCGTTGAGTCGCAACGGGGAGCGCTCTCTCGTGTTTTCGTCCCCGTCCGCGCCTAGCGACGGCAGCGCCACTGCCGCGCGCCTCCAGCCGAACGATGTCGCTTTGTGCTCGCTATCAAGTTTGCACACAAGCTCTACTACGGTACTTCTGGCAACCGCTCGAGTTGTTGTTTACGATTCGCATGCTGGGGGACATAGTGTTCGCGCACTTTTAGATAGTGCTTCTCAAAGTAATTTTATTAGTAAAAAATGTTGTAGTCGTCTTGGTTTGTATATAAATAACCGCCCCGCCTGTAAATTCCACTCGCGTTTTGATTTTAATGTTAGTTTTTCGATGGATTCGCTAGTCGTCGATAAGGTTACCGAAATTTTACCGACTGCCGCAGTCAATACCTCATTATTGACTAATTTTAGAGATTTGCCTTTGGCCGATGATACTTACGCCGTTCCAGGAGATATTGATTTGTTAGTTGGCGCTTCGATTTTCCCGCACCTCCTGTTGCAGCGTAAGGTTCAAGGTCACGCATCGCACCCCGCGCCGCTCGCCTTAGAGACGGTTCTTGGGTTTGTTATTGTTCCGCACCCGCTTGTATTGATTGTAACTCGACAGCGCCGTCGAGCCGCTGGACTCCGCTGTCCGTAAATTCTGGGAGATAGAAGAGATGAACGTCCCTCCTATTGTCAGCCCGGATGATAAACTTTGTGAAGAGTTTTATAGTCGCACGACTACTCGCGATAGTGATGGACGTTATGTTGTCGCACTCCCCTTTAAGGGTGATATTAATTCGCTTGGAGATTCGTTTCAGTCAGCCGAAAACAGCTTCTTTTGTTTAGAACAGAAAATGCAGACATCTCCAAAGTCGAAGAAGGCTTACGATAGCGTAATAATAGAATATTTGGATAAAGGTTTCATCTCACCCGCGCCTCCCGAAACCGAAGAGACGAAGCACGCTCCTTCATATAAAATACCGCACCATGGAGTTGTCCGCGAGGATAAACTAACCACCAAGTTGCGCGTTGTTTTAGATGGCAGCGCCAAAACTAGTTCGAATGTTTCGGTAAACGATATTTTGCACAGTGGTCAAAATCTCCAAGGTATTTTGTTCGAAATTATAGTTAACTTTCGCTTATTCGCTGTCGCGCTTTCAGCCGACATTAGACAGATGTTTCTTTGTGTTGGTGTTCGCGAATCAGATCGCCGATTTCAACGCATTTTGTATAGATTTTCGCCGCAGGAACCTTTACAGGTATTCGAATTTAATCGCGTTTGTTTTGGACTTAAATCCAGTCCCTTCCACGCTCTTTGCACTGTCAAGCAGCTCGCCGCCGATTAGGGCGACAGTTATCCGAAGGCTAAGGAGACTGTAGAAACTGGTCTGTACATTGATGACTATATTTATTCTGTGCAGACCGAAGATCAAGCTGTCGCAACTGCGGCTGAAGTAATTGATCTCATGAAGGCTGGTCATTTTGATCTTGTAAAATGGACTAGTAATTCGCAAACGGTCTTGGATTCGATTCCACCGCCGCATCGCTTGTCGACTGTCAAGGAGTTTGATAGTAATGATACGCACAAGGTTCTCGGTTTGCGTTGGTCACCTTCGTCCGACATGTTTAGTTTGAAGGTTTGTCCTACACCGTCAACCTGCACTAAGCGCACCATATTGTCGTGTGTCGCACGCATATGGGATGTAATAGGATTTGTAGCACCTGTCGTCTTGTACGCAAAGCTTGTCATAAAAGAACTTTGGCTGTCCAACTGTGACTGGGACGACACTCCTCCTGACCACATCACTAAATTGTGGGACCGCTTTAGAGCCGAGCTTCCTATGCTCGAGCAAATTAGAATACCGCGCCAAGTTGTCATCTCCGATGATAGTATTGTAACTGTTTTAGGTTTCGCTGACGCTAGTGAGAAAGCGTATGGAGGTGTTGTGTACTTCCACGTTCGTAACGGTGATGACATTTCATTTCACCTTATCAGCGCTAAATCTAAAGTAGCCCCTAGTAAGGTAGTCTCTCTCGCTCGTCTCGAGCTGTGCGCTATATTGGTTCTAGCCCAGCTCATTAGTTCGATTGTTAGTAGTTGTCGCAACCGCATTAATATAGATAGTATGTTCGCATTCTCAGACTCGACCGTCGCTTTTTGTTGGACACATTCTTCGCCCCATCGTTGGGATACATTTGTCGCAAATAGGGTGGCAAAAATTCAGTCGGAATTAGCGCCGCAAAACTTTTATCACGTCTCAGGTACGGACAACCCTGCCGATTGTTTGTCTCGTGGGTTGACACCTGCACAGATTTTGGATCATCAGTTGTGGTTCCATGGCTCTTCCTGGTGCCAAGATGAATGGCCTGTTAGTCCTTTCAACCCCGCTACTGTGTCCAAGCCGCCAGAGGAAAAGAAAACCTCTTTAGTTACTACCGCACCGCTCGAAAAATCGCCTATCTTAGAGTTGGCTAGCCGTGTTTCATCGTGGTCGATTCTTTTGCGTAGTGTTGTTTTTATTTGTCGAATTTTGAAAATCCTTCCTCGTCGCGAGCATGTTACCACCTTTGACTTAAACAAGGCTGAGTTAATCGTGCTTCGTGAACCTCAGCGATTTTATTTTTCGTCTGAAATAAGAAATTTGAAATTTAATAGAACCTTGTCTAGTGATCCCTCGGAGCGGCTTGCACTGACTCCTGCGTACTTTTTGAATGTTACACCGTTAAAATACTTACCCGCTTTTGAAATAGAGGAAGATCGACTTTATCTTCTCTCGCGTCATGCCTTATTGGATAAACTCGTTCAATCGTTTTGGAAGCGTTGGAGAACAGACTATTTGCATACGCTACAGTCACGTCAGAAATGGAATACTCCATCGAACCCTATTATTATCGGTACTGTCGTAGTTATTTTAACTGAAAATATGCTTCCATTACATTGGCCTCTTGGGGTAGTAGAAGAAGTTTTCCCTGGGTCAAATGGGATCACCCGTATAGTCCGCGTTAAAACCGCAACTGGTTCGTACTTGCGACCAGTTATTCGTCTTTGTCCTTTGCCTAATCAACAGTAACTTTAATAACAAATTTAGCTTGTTCAATTAAGTTTAGTTTAGTTTAGTTTGATAGCATTTTTTTTATTTAGCAGCTAAAGCTTAGTGGCAACTGTATAGTCAGTTGTTCCTTTTTCGAAGGTAACCCTTCAGGCCGGGGGGGAAATGGTTGCGCCGGTATACGAATCGAAAGTTGCCGCGTTATTTTTTCTATGTTGCATCGCCGATCTTCATTTGTTTTTAATTAATTAGTTGTCGACACTCCCATTCCTCTTCCCTTTATTCCATTTCTCTTTCGCACCTACCTTGTCTCGCATAAAGGAAGAGCGAGACAGCTGTTTTACCGCCATCTAGCAGTAGAAAACTCCACCGCAGCGCTGCTAACACACAGGCAGCAAAGACGCTCTGAAAAATAGTACTGCAATGGCCGCGCGCGCTTGCATATACTTTTCGCAATGGTTATGTTTTCCATGAATAAATAGTGTTTTCGTGCAAGGAAACCAGGAATCCAAGTCCAGGGACGTCCCCGGCAGCCTCCACCTCAACATCTCGCAGCAGCAGCAAGGTAGTGTGCTCATTCCTGTTTCCATTTCTTTTTTGTCGACAAGTTAAGTTCCAAATATCAAGATTTTAGCTTACAGGAAACTTAGTTTAAAATCATTTACAACTTATTGGTTTTCTTCATCTTTGTACTTTTAATTTGGTTTTCTTCATCTTTGTACTTTTAATTTTCATTTTTTTTTATTATTTATGTTTTCATACATTGTCATCCACTTCTGTACTACGACCAAAATGTCAAATATTTTTTTATATCAAAATTCACTCTGACAGACATACTAGTAGACAGTCATAGTAAAATAGTAATCGAATATTACGAAATGATAAAATATAATGGACACTCATGCATAAAAGAGCAGTGTTTCATCATTAAATTTGGAGCTGAAATATAAATTTTGATTTTATCAATGTTGCAGCCATTGTTATGGCGTCCACTGTTCGGATTCAATGAATGTAGATTATCACTTGTAAATAAATTCTCGTTCGTCTACCAATCATGTACAGGGATCACGTAGCTGGATGTCCGATGAAAGGTATAATCCAATCAATTATTACGCTCGTGCCCCAATTGTGCACTAAAATGTGTAATAAGTTCAACCATAATTAAGTTTTCATTGCTTTTATTGTGCGAAAGTAGAGGGTAGAAGGAGTCAGGGTTGACTGAGACTCACACACGAAGACCACGTAGGTCAATACAAAGACGTACATATATTGTGACGTCATGGCTATCTGTGGCCTAGCGTGAGCCAGGAGCGGTACCTTGCTTGGCCTTGACCTTAAGTCCTCCGTAGCGCCATATATAACGGGCCGCACTGGCTGTCTTCGCCTATTTTTCTACTGTAAGTGCTCACCAGGTGACGTCTCCCCCCTCTTACTTCGGGACGCATCTCAACAATCTCGCCTACTGAACCCACCCCTCTTTTTCTATCACCCTAGCTTATCTAAAACGTAAATTCTGAATTGCTTCGTATAACGTTTAATTAACTTAATAAACTTAGTTCTTGCAAATGCATATTTTCTTCATCTCTGTGTGTAAGTCACCCTAAATTCACCCTCAGCCTACCCCTTCAACGTCACAATATAAAACTATTATTGAATCTTCAGGAAGCGATAGAAGTATGCATTAATCGCGAAGAATAGCGATCTCTCCTCTTTAGCTAACCGCCAAAGGGTACAGAGTGAAAATAGATTGTATTGATCAGTTTGAATTCAAGTTCTTCATTATGTCGTTGGATCGATCGAGACAGGATCCATTAATACCATAAATACGCATGGTTGGAACATTATCAAAAATTGACCGACTACTTTGTAACTTGGCTAAGCTCTTTGGGTGACATAAATAAATAAAGATGGTATATTGTGCCTATATAATTTACTTGCAACAAACATAATAGAGTAGGAGAATAGAAAACAAATATCACTGCAAGTGTGGGTAATTTAAAATTCTTAAAGTTTGTAGAAAATAGTGACGACTTGAGAAATCTTTCTCAAACCAGCACGCAAATTTACGGCCTCACTTTTGGTAGATTTTGATTTTTTAAATAGATTTAATGTTTTCCTACAGACTACATGAAATCAAGACAGTCATAGTCTTCGCTATCTTTTTTTAAATTGTTCGTTATCGTTCTTAGTGCATGAAACTTTCTCTCTCATCCTTATCATGATATCCCGACTCGGACATTCCTGTAGTCAGTGATTATTAATAAAAAACTAACAGGCACCTAAAAATTAATTATTTACGAGTATGAATACATGGGGCACACTAAAAGTTTTGCACTTCTATCTAATCGGAACTATTTGAATTTCGAATGTTATATTTTTTGAATCGTTGCAACCTTCTTAGTAATAAGAAAAAAACAATTGGCGGGAAATCATTTGTCAATTGTTTTTTATCACACATCAAAGTTCTACGTACGCAACGAAAATGGAATTAAGTCGAAAATATTTTAGAGCGACGATTTTTTTTGATTTTAAAAGTTCTCACTCTCCGCAAGACTGTGCCGCTCGTCTTCTAAATGCTTTTCGAAGAGAAGCACCTTGTTTGAGCACCGTGAGGCGATGGTTTTCTGAATTTGAGAGAGGTCGAGTTTCTTTACATGACGAATTTGGTAAAGGGCGGTCTTCAACTGCCGTCAACGAAAATAATTTGCCAAGTATCTGTGAAAGGTGGCGGGGGTGGAGCCGGACCCCGTGTGTCGTCACTGCCCAGGTGGCGTCGTGGACACGGCGGAGCACACACTCGCCGTGTGCCCGGCGTGGAACGGGCCGCGTATCGCCCTCACGTGCCATATCGGTGTCGATTTGCTGACCATGGCTCGCACCACGGCCGGCAGTCAGCAGTGCTGGGCCGCCGTCGTCTCGTTTGCTAGTGAGGTGATGGCGGCCAAACGAGAGGCTTTGCGGGGGCATTCAATCAGCACGTAGAAAACATGCCTGCAGATCTGTGGTCCTCCAGTTTTAAAAAAATGGTTCGGTCGCATGAAATATTGTATAAAATGTAAAGGAGAGTATTTTGAAAAGCATCATATTTTGGTTATAGCATGTTGTTTTTTTTTTAAGTCACGTAACACTTATAGTGAGACCTACGTATAATGACTAAATTAATATGAGACAGTAGTAAAACAGAATCAGACAATATTGATCATTCATACCTCATAATATTATAATATTAGTGAGACTCAAAAGCGTATTTCTTTTTGAGTTCTAAAAACCTTAAAGATGGGCGTATCTTGACAATGACTAGAAAACATGTCAGACAGCAATAAATTGCAAAGTTTTGTGTACGACTCGACGCCAAAGAAGAGTTTTTGACTGGCTTCCATATAAAGACAGTTGAAAAGTAGGCGCACCTATGGTAGGAACATCTTATAACTCATACCTCAAGAACTACAACTTTGTGTAAATTGTGTCCAAGTAATTTGAGCAAAACGAAATTTTAGTATGAATATTAATTCCTTGTCGCAAATGAGACCTTCGCTAATGAAATCAAATGTTTTTCTTTATTGTTCATTGAAAGTTTTTACTTCACTGAACATTTTTTTGCCTATATATGATATCGAATTCTATATAGGTATTTTAAATTTTTTTATGGACATTGGCAGAGATAAAAAAAATACCTAGATTAAAAAATATTTCTTCATTTTGTTTCATCGTATTAAAGTGAGAGTGGGTGGCGTATATTGTTCGTAGAATTGTTTTATCGATTCAGCCGAAAAGAAAGCGAAGCGTTGGTCCCGCAAGTTGGACTGTCTACTTCATAAAGTTATTTAGATGCAGGTCTTTTCTATATCCAGCAGTAGATATTTATCATAAAGTTTATCTATTTAAGTATTCAATTTATTCTCCTTCAGTTTGATGCTAAATGACATTCATAACGCTCGCTAATAGGGCTTTGGATATTTGTTGCATAGTATTTTTCTTTTATTTCACCCCATTTCCTAGAGAGCACAAAATGGTAATAGATTCGAACAAAGAGAAACCAAACACATTAATCTATATACATTCCATTCCGATTCCACGAACGGAAACATTACCATAACCGTTGATATATGAATGTTTTATTCAAAGCGATTTTTGTTTACAAATGGTAAGAACAAAAAGATAGTCAATATTTAAAATACGTAATTTTTCTAAAGCAATAATGGTCACTAAACACATTAGATATCATTTCATAAGGCGAAAACGACTTGGTCACTTCTCACGTGCCGCCAGTTAGTCTTACTAATGTGAATTGCGAACATTTTGATAGCGCTCAAATGCAATAAATATCCAAACATAGCTATCTTCATACATGAACATCAATAAAATTATTTGAACATATTGTATAGTTCAGGACCGACCCACAATCAGTAGAATACGAGTATGAACCATTTAGAACGTGAATCTCGCTTGATACTTCAAGTTTACAAACTTTATGTAAGATCTTTTTGGCACGAATCTTAGCACTGTAGTACAAGGAGGTAATAAACCTAACAAGAGCAATTGTACGAGATGTTTTCAAACTATACTTCCGAATTGTTGGTCATAATTTTGAGTAAAGTGCAGTTATCTCCCTATACGTAGTTCGTAGCAACAGTGTACGTCGTAGCGGTGTAGCACTTTGCTACAAAGTATATGATCATTTTAATTTTAAAATTAACATACTAAAACCAAGTTACAACGCGTTGGGACATGTCTTCATATCTAAAGCTTATCTGTAGTAGTTTTTTTGTTTGAAGTTTTATTTCTTTTGGCGAGTTAGGGATAAATGATGAAAGAAAATTTATTACGATGCGCGCGCAGACCTTCACGAAAAACCCACACCATGAAATTAGCTGATAAGTGTTTTTATGACAACTTATAACTACATTCAAAGTAATTTTCAAACACCCTAAAGTTGAAGTCAACATTTTAGGAAAGCAAAGATTTGTATCTTGTTGCGCCAAAGAAAATCAACTTCTAACGCGTGTACACACATTTTTTTTTTATTTAGCTGCATTTTACACGATCATAAACAACCGTTCGGCTTGAAGAGACAGCGAATATAGGTAAAATTATACTGTGACCAAAATATGTACCTTAAAGCACAATTTTTGGGTCGGTAACGTGAGTGTAGACTCCCTGGTGTTGATTAATTTTTAAAGCAATTAGTATACTAACTTTTACATATTTTTTTATCAAAGTGAAAAAATATACAACTTGGTTCGAGATAGGGATTGAACCCGTGACCTTTGCCTAACCAGTAGCTAGAACATTGACTTAGTCCTTCATTTTTTTTATACTAATATACTAGACTACGAAGATTTTTTTTTATTTTTTTTTCTATATTTCTTTTTCGTATTAAAAAAAAATCAGTATTGCTTTTTTTCGTTTTGAGCGCTTTTGCCAACCACTACGGGACCATTTACCCTCCCATGCCTCCATTTCCCCCCCGATCGAGAAACCCCCTCGCTAAAAGTTATTGTCTACATCAAGGATTGTCCAAGCCAAGTTGCATGCAAATCGATTGAAAAAGCGACCTGTAGACTTAATGGACGGACGGACATCAATAGCATTTTTCCCGTGTACCAGTGGAGTTAAACGGATACTTTCGTCGGCTCGCTACGCTCGCCTCCTCAGTCAATAAAACTGGAGAGTTTGTTTGCTTGGTTGATCGCTCTAATCTCAGGAACTACTAGACCGAATTGAAAATATATTTTTGTATGGGTAGCCCATTTCTCATGGAAAGCATATAATCATGCCACTACTCTGGAGATCAGGCAAATTTTCATACATTATTGTAAAAGTAATTTACGACGGGATTAAATGGGTGTAACTAGGTTCAAAATATGTCACGGGCAATGCCGTGGGTTTTAGCTAGTACTATATATAAACTGTAAAACTTGTGTAACTTTATTTAACTTTGTCGATGTATTAAAAGATAAGTTCAGTTAGAAGGTAATTTTTTAAAACAAGATTAACAAAATCTTATCAATAGCTGATCGCAATATGAAAATACAATTACAACTCAATTACATATTGCTAAAATTTTAAAAAAGATTTCTAAGAAAAGATCATTAAGAAGCGCTCGTGGCCTCGCTGACTCAGTGTTCTGTAAACGATCACTGCTTTAAGCAACTTTGACTATGGCTGGTCCTAGGGTGACCACTTTGTTGAAGTAACATTTGCTCAGGCGCAGTTGAAGGCCTAATGGGCGGCTTGAAAAATGTCAACAGCAGGCTACCACAGCCTGCGCCTGTCCATATCAACACGGCAATGGGCTCACCACCTTTTACGTAGGACAAAAATGCATACGGAGAAATGTGTGCGTATAGTATGCCTCTGCCTACCCCTTCGGGGATAAAGGCGTGACAATATGTATGGATAAAGTTAAATTCTATTCCTAAAAGTTAGTGTATAAGTTTTCTCATTAATTTATAATTTCATTAATCTTCAAAATCAACAAATTACTGCGTTAAGCATCTGTCGCTATAGCAGGTCTTCAGATGGGTGACAGCTTTATGGGATTTTTATTTACGAGCGTTTCCGTGCTCCGGAACGCACATTAACTGATAGCACATTGAATTAACACGGCAATGGGCTCACCACCTATTACGTGGCATAGGAATACACATGGTGAAAGTGGGCATATAATATACCTCTGCCACCCAAGGAACAAGTAGAACGAGTGGGAAAAAAGAGTTCCACTAGTTCTACTCTTTTGCTGCATCTAATATCATAGAACTAGTGAGAATACAATGTGTCGCTAGTTCTACAACGAGCAATAAGTAGAACCAGTGGGAAAAAAGAGTCCCACTAGTTCTACTCTTTTGTTGCACCTAATACCGTAGAACTGTTCAGTATAACAAGTGGGAACGAACCCCTCTTTGGGGAGAAGGCGTGATAGATACCACATTAGGTAAAAGGCCATATGGGTCGTTTGAAAAAAATCCCCTGTACATACATTTTTGGCTCGAGTTGGGAGAAGTTTGCACCTCGCAGTGGATGGCCATCGGCTGATTTGATTGCATGAGAGAAATGCATCCCACCACGTATGTACAAAAGAAATTCAATGATTTACCACTCAAAGATGTACCAGCGTCTGACTATTTCATCACGGCAATGGGTTTACCATCTATTACGTGATTCAGGAATACACATTGTTGAAAATATGCCTCTGCAACCCCTTCGGGGATAAGGCGTGATTGATAAACAAAACAAACAAAGATGTATCTACATCTAATTAATTTCTTTCAATTGAAGTCATCTAATCTTATAAGTTTTATAAACCTATTCATCAGGATATAGCTGGTCCCGGTTGCCAGTAATATGATAATCGTTTTGTCAAGTTGAAGGCCTGACGGTTTGAAACATTTCGATAGCAGGTCGCTACAACATCTGTTTATTTTTACACGGCAATGATCTAACCACCTATTACGTGGGATAAAAATGCAGACCGTAAAATGTTTAGTATGCATCTGCTTAACACTGCACAAGATGTGTTCAAACTATATTTCTGAGTAAAGTGCAGATTTATCCACCCTCTCCTTTCCGTGCCCGAACAACATGGGCGGGGCAGAGATGTCATCCTCACACTGTGGACACATTTGTGCCCAGAACCGAAAAAGTCTACAGGTCTTTCTTGTATGACACCATAAAAGCATGGAACTCTCTGCCAGCGCACGTGTTTCCCTCCTCTTATAATCCCGGGTCCTTTAAGAGAAGCTTGTAAAGGCATATTTCTGGGCCGTTAACCTGAGGTTCGCTATCGGGGCTCTACCGGCTGGCATAGCGGCCCTCAGTCACAGATAGTCGTCTCTACTTTCCATCAGGCGGGCGACCCCATTATGACGTATCAAATAGGAAAAAAAACACGCTATTTATTTATTTACTGTCATAACTCTCATATGCTCCCATACACTCTGTGTAAGACCTATTCATCCTCATTACTTGTTATTGTTACATTATGACACGGTCTATTGTGTGATTGTTCGGTGATTTGTGGTACGGGCTTTTACCTATTTCAGACCTTTTACCTACTCAACAACTTAAGTAAAATTTTGCAATGTAAGTAATTTATGTTACTTAATTTAAGGCCCGTATTCCAGAACGTTTCTCAATACTCGATCGACGCTTGAGACTAGATTTTGCCTTATAAATACTACTCTCAAGTGTTTCTTGAGTGTTGATAAACGTTCTGGAATACGGACCTTAGAGTTCAATAATGAATCATTACTCAACTAATTGAATCAGGCGTTACATGGCAGAAATCCATTTTTGAACGATATTAAAAGAGGGGAAGAGGATCCCACACTCATCCACAATGTGAATTTTACACACAAGGCATCCTTATGACAAGCAGGATTGCACGTAGTATTGCACATTGTTTGTAATATTAACTATCCTACATCCTTTTTCTTGAAGAGTTCGGTTCGTGATTCCTCCGCTACAGTCAGTAAAGGTTATCCTTGACCGCTGTGCGTTAGAATTGACGAATCGAAAGTGTGTGGGATCTCCTCCCTTCCTTTATTATGAATAATTATTGTGATTGACATATTTACATCAACATCAATTATAATTACTATAACCTAATATCTGATTCATAAGTAATATGCGCACGTAAAATAACGAAAATGTCACTTGTACTTTGTGATCTAACAATAATGTTGTAATAATGCTATCAAAATATAAATACGAAACCGAGTTCTGACTGAAACAAATTTAAGAAATTAATGAGTTTTTTATATGAATACGGCGAAGTTAAACGTAATTTGAAAAAAAATTTTTTGAGGCATTATTTTGAGCGACTGCCATCTAACTCCCAACTCCAGGGAGCCTACGTTATTGCCTCGTTCGGTAGTCAGCAGGTGCACCACTTGCAGATGAGGCCTTTTGGGACCCGGATATCTTGGTGTGGCAACTCCGTAGAGAACAGATCTCTCACAATATACTTTTAAAATTTTCACCTGTTTTTTAGTTACTACAAGCTTAGTATAAATCCAGTCAACATCACCTTCATCACATTCATCAACATTCTCTAAGCCGTAAAAGAAGGTGAAACTACCGTTTCACACTTTACACCTAGATCACTTAGGACCATTTGACCTTACTTCGAACAAAGTATTAGTCTAGCTATTCAAAGGGGGAACGCTGCCAGTATCTTCGGAACCTTGCCCAATGGGTCTCCTTTTTAATAATATATTTTAGTTATGTATCATATTCTTAAGGTTATATGTATATAACTAATTGAATCAGGCGTTACATGGCGGAAATCCATTTTAAAATACTATAATTATTTTGTTTTTAAATGTTATTTTTGCAATATTCCACTTTTTTAGAATGTCGTACGTGGCATAATCACTATAGTGTTACCTTTATCAGCTTTATTAATGACTAATTAATAAAGTCATTAATTAGTCATTAATGACTAATAAAAAAACACCAAAAAAACTTGTTACCAATAATTTAGTCATTAATAAAGCTGATAAAGGTAACACTATAGTGATTATGCCCAGAGCTGAATACACCAGCAAAGTGAATGACATCATTCTGACAGATGAGTTTCAGCGCCTGGGTTCCGATCCAACTTTGAAGTATCACGCAGAGCTAAAACTCTGTATAAAAGCAGCAAAATACCTTTTTTCCAGAAGATTCGCCGTTACTTCGGACCTTAATACCTATGAATCCACAATGTCCACTACTTTACGGGTTACCAAACAAAATTCATAAAGACAATGTACCTGTAGTCTCGTATATAAACGCGCCCACTTTTAAATTAGCCAAGTACCTCAATTCACTTATTAAGGAAAAGACCGGTTTCAATCCAAAATATTGTTTACGTAACACTTATGATTTATTTAAAAAATAAAAGACATCGAGTTGCCGCGTAATTCAATATTGGTATCGGTGGACGTAGATAGTTTGTTTACAAACGTTCCTTATAAGGAATGCTTAAAAATCATAAATAATATGTTTCAAATTAAAAGATTACATCCAGAACAAATTAATGATATTTTACGCTTGACGGAGCTTTGTATGAAGCAAAATTACTTTCAATTTAACTATGAATATTATGTACAAAAAGAAGGTCTAGCAATGGGTTCGCCTTTAAGCCCCCTAATGGCAGACATATTTATGGACTATTTTGAAAATAAAAATTATAATCAAACAGTCATATTTCATATTATTATATATATATGTAGATGATATAATAATGAATATATATATATTATATATATATTAGAATGATATATATTATATATGTAGATGATATAATAATGAATTGGACGGGTACCCATAGACAACTAAGTATATTTCTCAGTAACTTAAATGGCATTCACCCTAAAATTAAATTTAATTTAGAGATAGAACAAAATAATTTATTGAACTTCCTAGACCTATCAATTTCAAAAAATGACACAAAGCATAGTTTTGAAATATTCCGTAAACCAACTTATACAGATACTACAATTCCTTTTAATTCTTGCCACCCATGGCTTCACAAAATGGCGGCCTTCCATAGTATGATTCAAAGGCAACATTCAAATGTTCCATTAAGCGGAGAGGCAGCGGAGAGGCATTTGACAAAGAATTGAATATTATTTGCTGTATTGCACAATCTAACGGCTATAGCTCAAAATTAATACACTCACTTTTATTAAAAAAGCATAATAATATGGTAAAACTCCTTTTGTACCCATCAACTAAAGAAACTAAAAAGTATACTTCTAGTCTCCCATACTTTGGGCGTATCACACATCGTGTGGCGAGGGTGCTTAAGGAAAATAATGTTTTCTCGGCCCATAGACCTCAAAATACCTTAAAAACATTATGTAATGGTAAAGATAGTATTAGTAATAGCAAAATTAAAGCCGTAAAGCGCAATTTTTGGCTTCTCTCGATGTAAAGGTGAGCCCTAACCAGAAGCACTCCTACACATTAAATTAGTAGGTTGGGCGGTGTGCAACAGGCGATTATAACTCGATGCGGTTACTTTGATTTCAAATCTATTTTTTTTTTTTCGTGACTTGTTCTATTAACTTTTCTCTTGATTCATTTAATATTTTTTTTTTATTCCTGTATCTTGGACATGACTTCGCTTGTAACCGTGGACAAAGAATACTAGAATTCCCTGTCTACGTTTGTAACTTTCGTTTTCCAATATTTTAGTTTTTGTGAAAATTTCTACCAGTCAGTCAGCGAGCAAGTGAGTTGGCAAATTGAATTTTGTTTTTAGTATCTACCTACATAATATAATTTAAACATTTGGTGTACTTTATACATACTTAAGGTTCTTAATTTTTTTGAAGTGAAAACTTCTTTAGCGGCGTTGAGCACTTTCTGTAATGGGTATAAAATCTTAAACTCGCGTCAGGTCACGTGTCCTGATCGAAAAAGCGTAAGACGAAAAAGCGTAAGACATCATCATCATCTTTACGTCGATCCCGGTCAATTTTTGAAGGAAAAACTTCTTTTAGCGCTGTACGCATATTTTTAGATGAGATAAAATCTCTGGACTCGCGACCATAATCATCATCATCATCAAACGTTGATTCCGGTCATCTACAGGTCTTTAAATAATGCTGTGTAATCAATTAGGACTCTTTCAGTGTAGAATTATTTTTTATCATCATCATCTTTACGTCGATCCCGGTCAATTTTTGAAGGAAAAACTTCTTTTAGCGCGGTACGCATATTTTTAGATGAGATAAAATCTCTGGACTCGCGACCATAATCATCATCATCATCTAACGTTGATTCCGGTCATCTATAGGTCTTATTAAATAATGCTGTGTAATCAATTAGGACTCTTACAGTGTAGATTTATTTTTCATCATCATCATCTTTACGTCGATCCCGGTCAATTTTTGAAGGAAAAACTTCTTTTAGCGCGGTACGCAATTTTTTAGATGAGATAAATTTGGACTCGCTACTCCCCGTTACGATACGCAGCTATAGTATGTGCATATATGCATGTACCAACGCGACTAGATAAATAAATTATTAATAAATTGAGTTTTTTAAGTGAAAACGCCCCTTAGCGTGGTACACATATTTTTAGAGGAGATAAAATCTCTGGATTTGCGACTATAATCATCATCATCATCTAATGTTGAACCCGGTCATCTACAGGTCTTATTAAATAATATTGTGTAATCAATTAAGACTCTTTCAGAGTAGAATTTTTTTTTCATCATCATCATTAACGTCCATCCCGGTCAATTTTTGAAGTGAATATTCTTTTAGCGCGGTACGCTTATTTTTAGATGAGATAAAATCTCTGGACTCGCGACCATTATCATCATCATCATCTAACGTTGATTCCGGTCATCTACAGGTCTTATTAAATAATGCTGTGTAATCAATTAGGAGTCTTTCAGTGTAGATTTATTTTTCATCATCATCATCATTAACGTCGATCCCGGTCAATTTTTGAAGGAAAAACTTCTTTTAGCGCGGTACGCAATTTTTTAGATGAGATAAATCTCTGGACTCGCTACACCCCGTTACGATACGCAGCTATAGTGTGTGCATATATGCATGTACCAACGCGTCTAGATAAATATTTTTTTTTTATTTTCTGTATTTTAAGACAAGTCAAGACATGGACATCGATCTTCTTAACAGAAGTTATTTTTCTTGTACCTCGTCTTCTGATAGTTTTCTTAGCGCGGACGACAATAATTCTTCTGCAACTCTAACTTTGCATGACCACCTTCTCTCAACATTCCCCCATTACCCCAGAAACCTCAACCTAGTACATATAAATGCTCAGAGTGTTCCTGCTCATTATTCCGACTTTCTGGCATCTTTTAGTAACTCCTCTCTTGATGCTATACTCATTTCAGAATCCTTTTTTAAACCTTCTTTATTGTCTACACAATTTTCGCTTCCTGGCTTCGTTCTGCTCCGCAACGACAGAACGGAGAAGAGATGTGGAGGTGTAGCAATATACTTAGGTGCTAATATTCCATATAGGATTCTCAGTGCATCACCTTCCCCTTACTCTGAATCCGCCGAGCATCTGTTTCTCGAAATTTCTATATCCCATACCAAAGTTCTTCTCGGGGTATTTTATAATCCTAATGAAAACATTGCATATCATAACTCCCTGGATAATCTTATACATAATTTCTCTCCCTCCTATAATCACATAGTCTTAATGGGCGATTTTAACAACTGCCTGCTAAGGGACGATAGCCGGTCTCGTAAACTTTTATCTACTATGTCATCTTATAATCTTACTTCTCTACCTCTTTCGGCCACTCATCACTTTCCCAATTGCACTCCCACACTTATCGACTTAATTATTGTCTCGTCCCCTGGCGACGTTGACACTCACGGCCAGCTTACTGCACCTTTTTCCTATCATGATCTTATTTACCTATCATATCGTGTTCGTCCTCCAAAGCGCGTGGCGCAAATCCGCCTTCTTCGGAATTTCAAGGCCATGAACCTGGACGCCGTGCGGGGGATGCTGGCCTCATTGATTGGGCACCGGTGTTCGGTTCGAATGATATCAACGAGATGGTCTCCATATTTATTTTGAAAATAATTCAGTTATTCGACCGATATGCCCCAGTCAGAAAAGTCAAAGTCAAACATAACCCTGCACCTTGGCTAAATGATAACATTAAAAACCTCATGGCACGTAGGGATAAAGCCAAAAGGCGTTATAAGTACTGTCCGTCAGAGCAAAATCTTTTATCTTTTAAGACATTGCGTAATCACTGCAGTCGTATGTGTAGAGATGCTAAGAGGCACCATTTTCATAAATCCCTCTCCAATCGTAGCTCTTCTGATACCTGGAGATTTCTTAAGTCTGTCGGAATAGGTAAAGCACCTGTGGTCAATGATAATGATATTGATATATGTGCGTTAAATAGTCACTTTGCTCTGCCACCAGTTTCCTTAGATGCAGATGCTAAAAGCGCTTCTCTATTGACCCAGTCGGCTAAGCCTGTTCCACAGATCTCTAAATTTCAATTTAATCTAGTTTCTACTTCTGATGTCAAGAAGTCTCTTCTGTCCATTTCTTCCACTGCTATTGGTAACGACAATTTATGCTCAAGAATGATCCTACCTATACTCCCTGCTATCATCCCGGTTTTAACGCATATTTTTAATCACTCTCTTTTTTCTGGCTCCTTCCCGGATTCTTGGAAGCTGGCATATGTTATTCCTCCACCAAAAACTTCTAAACCGTCTTCGTTTACTGATTTTCGTCCAATTTCCATTCTCCCATATCTATCTAAAGTTCTTGAGCATATTGTTCATAAACAGCTCTCTTTCTTCCTTTCAAGAAACAATCTTCTTAGCTCATGCCAATCAGGTTTCCGTGCGGGACATAGCACAGTTACAACTCTCATCAAGGTTACGGACGATATTCGCTGGGCTATGGAAAAGAAAGACTTAACCTTATTAACATTGCTGGACTTCAGTAGCGCCTTCACTTCAGTCGATTTAGATATGCTGCTGAGTGCACTGAGGTCTATCAACATTTCTTCTTCTTCTTTATCTTGGTTCGATTCCTATCTTCGAGGGCGCTCGCAGTGTGTTCATTTTGATCAGAGGTCTTCAGACTGGTGTCAACTCGTCGCGGGCGTTCCTCAAGGTGGTGTCCTCTCTCCTCTTTTATTCTCTATCTTCATTAACTCTGTCGCAAATTTAATTTCCTGCAATTTCCATCTCTACGCAGACGACCTGCAGATATATCACAATTTCAGTGCGCATGATGCACCGTCCGGCATAGCAGTAATTAACCAGAACTTGGCTTGCATTAGTGACTGGGCCAGGTCGGTCGGATTACGCATCAACCCTAAAAAATCACAGGCCATAATTATAGGCAGTAGACATATGCGTAGTACTCTTGATCTAGAGGTGCTGCCGCCTGTTCTCTTAGATGGAACTCGTATTCCCTACGTGCAGAAAGTTAAGAATCTGGGGGTAGTAATGGAGGATAGTCTATCCTGGAATTCCTAAGTCAATGAAGTCAGCAAAAAGGTACACTACACCTTTCACTCTTTGAAGTGCCTCCAGGCCTTCCTGCCCTTGAAGACTAAAATCACTTTAGCCCAGACACTTATTCAGCCCATTATAGACTATGCTGATGCCTGCTACTTAGATGTCACAGAGGAGCTGTTAGACAAGCTTGAGAGGCTGCAAATGTATGCATTCGTTTTATGTATAATCTCAAAAAATATGATCACGTATCACATTTCCGCCAAGAACTCAAGTGGCTCCCGATTCGCCTTCACAGGAACACTCGGATACTCTGTCTCCTCTTCAATATACTGTACAACCCAAATTTCCCGTCCTACCTGAAGGAGCGGTTCTCATTTGTGCGCTGTGTAGGACACATCTTCGTTCCCTTCTTAAATTCCCATCCCACAAATCTGACCTCTATTCCTATTCCTTCTCAGTTCATGCGGTTAGGTTGTGGAACTCTCTGCCGCCAAACATCAGAGACACTGACTCTTTGATGAAGTTCAAATCCAAAGTACGTGAATACTACCTCTCTTCCACTCATAACTTCTAATGTCCTTATTTTTCATTTGGTAATATCACGTATGTGTATTTTACTGCTACTATGCACAAGTATTTACATGTAGGTATTTTGTATGTATATATGTATTTGAATGTATGTATGTATTTTTTTGTATGTATGTATTAGTTTGTAAAGTATGTATAAACACTTGATTCTACCTAGTTCTCTTTCACACTTCTACCTTTTTCAATTATTTTAATTCTTACTCTCCTCTCGCCGGCCTGCTGGAAGAGATTTCTTTTAGAAATAAGCAGTGCCATTGTACTCTTTTTTCCTATATAGTTTTGTTGTAATGTGTATGTGTGTACATAAACTATTAAATAAATAAAAACAAAAAATCCGGTATTTATAAGTTGAAATGTGATGGTTGTAGCAATGTTTATGTTTAAATAGGCCAAACAGGTCGTTCATTTACGATACCAGATATAAGGAACACTTAGGAGCATTCCGAAACGGTCACACAGATAAATCACATTTCGAGAAGCATTTGCTGGACACCGGGCATATTTTGAATGATAACAACAGTTTTGAAATTTTACATTTATGTGAAAAGGGTCTAAAAATGTCCGTATTAGAGCAGTTAGAAATTATAAAACGGGACGGGTGTGCTTTGCTGAACGAACAAACAGACTTCCACATTTCGGTTTTGCTTAGTTTATTCAAAAATAGACAAAGCGACTAGAAGTCCACATCGCGCTATCGTTTGGTTGCGTTCGAACTACAAAAGGTTGAGGTGAACGCATTAGTTGCTGCCAAACAGTCTTGATAATGCCTCGTGTGTAGGCGAAACACGTGTCGACATCGTACGACATTCTAAAAAAGCGGAATATTGCAAAAATAACATTTAAAAATAAAATAATGAAATTCTAAACATATACATATAATTATAGTATGTTATATGTATATGTTTAGAATTTCAAAGAGCCTTTATAATTGATGTTCTTGAAATACTGAACACGTTTAACGTGGTCTTAAACGGGAGTTTTAGTTTTACCCCCATAAAGAGCATATAATCCAAATAGTAAAGAAACTATAACACGATGTAAAATAAGGGCAACTCGATCTATCAAACTAATTTGTGAACTTTGTGCTCGTGTTTTCACTTGTTGTAGAAAGCGGTAACTTTTGATTAAGGTAACTTTTTAATTTTCTTCGATATGATAGCTTGAGTACTCGATATTGATTTCAACTTGATATATATATGTTCCAGAAAAGATTTTACAAATAGTTTAAAGAAAAATTCAAGGTTTTAATCTTTTTATGTTAATGGGAGATCCCCTCATTGCAGGTATGGGTGTGGACATTCTCACGGTGGAGACCATGGCGAGTGCTATAGTCTCCAGGGAGCAAGTGAGATACCACTGAGTATTTTTGCGAGCAAGTCATGCTCGCGAAAGAGGCAGTGGAGAGGAAGCATGGGAGAATTCTCCCTTTCGAGTTTTCATTACTATTGACCTACATGACTTACGTGGCCTGAGGACAGCGGGTTGACTGCTAGCCGTTTTTACAGGAGCAGGCCCTAAACTGTGGTGTGGCGTGATAGCTTACACGCATGACCTTCACCGCCTCAACGCAGAGGAATAGAAAGAAGCGAGATAACACCCGACCCCCTTAAGAAGCGGGATAAATTCAGAAACCTCTCGAAGACAAGACCGCATTGGCGGATTAACTCTGTCAGGAGCCCTGGGGCTATCCTTTCGAGAGCTCACCCGGGGCTCCTTACCATAGGCAGATTTCCACACGTAAATAAAGGGGAAGTACCCGATAGGTTTTGATTTTCATACGATATTCAAAAATGTCCATCGGCCCTGTCGGCATAGAAAGTTTTGATTTTACTGGTCCAAGGGATTGCTGTTCTGAGTATTCGATGATAATGTTTATATCGATATTTCTAGCCATTCCCAAGAACCTTTTTTGTCATATAGACAGGCACACAGACATTGAAATAAACGGCAATTGCCTTTTTGTGGTTCAAAACCCTAAAACTATATCAAAGTATTAGGGTGCACATTTATGTACTTACAAAGTATTAGCATTAAATTGTTTATCAACACCGTTATCTCAATGAAAAAAACATTACGATGGAAAAGGGCGTGCTCCGTTAGTTTCGACACGTCGATTGACGAAGAATATATATTGTGCGACAGTAGAGGGTAGAAGGAGTCACGGTAGATCGAGACTTACATATAAAAACCACGTGAGCACATTGCTCAAAAAACTGGAAGATTGCTGAAAATTACTCTTTTAAACAAATGTGGGAATATGGGAGTGACACAGTTACATGAATGCTTTCGTGTTTTTTTGATAGATTAATAGTTAATATAATTTTTTTTTGATAATTTCGCTTTTATGACCCAATTAGTGTGCCTGTGTGAGTACTATTTCAATGCGCCAAGAAAGTTAGAATAGCACACAAAGCATTGCAGTCGTAATGACTAAAACTTCACCCAGTATACCACATCTATGAGCCACGAACAATTTAGTTCAATTGAAAGAGCAACCGAGACAGCTTACTGGTTATATTATACGAGTATGGCTTTTCGTATATATCGTATCGTATATATTTGAACACTCTTCTACACTCATATTATTAGCTTGTGGCTTAGGGGAAAACCCCGATGTTATGAACCCAACCCTTTGGGATTATAACAGAAAATTGGATTTAAGTTCCTTTCAGGCCTGGTCAATAGACCGACTGTAATGGACTTATCTATGGATCTTCACTCACTACTTCAGTGCTGTTTACCTACAAGTAGATAGCTGACTGACTGACTAAAGAGATTCTGGAGTAGAAGTTCATAGATGGTTTGGGGAGTTTCCTCAGGCATCGTGAAATATTTATGAAATTATACAAAAATCGCTTCACTACAGGACTTCGACCATAAGAAATCTATAAAAAAAACATGCTTTTGTTCTTCTGGTCTTTATTGATATGTTTTACTACTAAAGTTTTAAAAGACAAATAATGTGAAAATAATTTTGGTTTCTTTAATAATGCAGGGTGTATAAATGACATATGGTCAGATCATGATCGAAACTAGGAATATTATGTATAATCACAACACTTATTTTTTTGGAAAATGTAATTAAAAATTGGCACAAACAATAAATAAGATATCACGGATTGCGGTAAGATCAAATATACTTTAGCGTCACCATTTTACGAAACGTAAATATCTGGAATACTGTTCTAACTAAGTTGCCAAATGCAACGCAACTTATAAGTTACTTACCTTATAAAGAGCTGCAACCAAACCGCTTGTAATTTACCATCTTTAGATAATTTATTTCACATTCAGTCGAACGAAAGTATGTATATATAGTATTCCTTCTGTTACTAGTAAATCATTAACAAAAACCCTTATCATTACATAATATTAAAATTTAATACATTTTCAAAAATTACAAAACCTGCTAATAATACAACCTAATAACACCAATTTCACAAACTATACTGCATAAGAAGTATTTATGGTGATAAATTATTTCACCTATTATATTTTCACCCTGTAAAATGTACCTTGTTTAATAAGAAAATTAAACGATCTCTTAGGATTAAAGTCTTATTTTCTTTCAACCCATGTCATCCAACCGGTATATTTAATGGAATAATGTGGTTAAGTGACTCAGAATATCTCAAAACCTGTTCATAGGTGTCGTAATGAGAATAAAAAAAACAGGTTTAGCTAAATAGCCCACAACATATACTTCAAAAAACTAATGAAATTTGTAAGTCCGAAATAATACAAATTTGAAGAGCGGCTGCAAAAGCATGAACTACATGCTTTAGCAGCTGTTGACAGATGACAGCTGATAAAGCAATAAATTGCTGTTTTTAGATAAAACCACGAAAATTAGCAATTTCATATAAACATCAGCGCAACCAGAGTTAATCCAAAAGACCAATTAATTAGTCAAGGAATTTCTTTCGACAGTTAATTCTAAACGTAACGAGCGATATAACAAAAGGAATGCGGATTCCGAGCTTAGAAGCGAGAGTTTCAGATGCAACTAGGAATAATAATAATAATAAATAATAAATATTGTGGGACACTTTTCACACAGCGCCATCTAGCCCAAAGTAAGCTAAATATTAGCTTGTGTTATGGGATCTAGATAACTGATAAACATACTTATATATTTCTAAATACATACATATTATAGATAAATAATACCCAGACACAGAATAAACCATCGTGCTCATCACACAAAGTTTTATCCTGGGTAAATAATGGTCGTATGCTGATAATGATAGAGATTCAGCATGGCAAAACCAATTGCATGGCAAAAATAATTACTCAGGAATATACATTTAAATGCATTTATGAGTCCCACGTCGATTTTCACGTAGAAATCTTGCACCGGCACTTTGTAGACCTTTATTTATTTATTTGAAATACGACCTGAAACTTTTTAGTTGGAATACTCTTTATAATCATTATCTCAGTTTTCCGCTACTTTTATCACATAGTCGCATCCTACTATATAAGCTTAAAATGCATCGGTAATGAGTTGGCGCGGCCTAACTAACCGTCTGAATAAAAGGATTTAACTCCAGCGTTTTCATTCTAATTTATATGTTGCGATAACTATACGTTTGGGAAAGTCCTGGTCCCTGGTTTTTAAGCTCTGTATACAAAAGTTTTAGCCTGATCCTCTTTTTATGGAAATGAGGTTGGATATATAAATCCAATTAACAGGGGAAAATGGTACAGCCATTTAAAATTTACCTAGCTGTGAATTAAAAGTAGGAGTGATTTTATTAGTGAAGTGGTTGAAAGTAAATATCTCTATTAAAATGATTACGGAATTTTATTACGAAAAATACACATATGGCCAATACCATTTTATATTGGATAAAAATGATAACTTCGGCCTGATTTTCTGATAGTATATGATCCATTGTTACAGTGAAAAAAAAAACAAGACTCGATCTGACTAATTCAATTTTTTTGCGACACAAATATTACTTTTATTTCAACAGTTTTAGGATTTATGTTGAATTGTAAATTGACTTATATTTTTCAAATCGGCTACTTAATAATCGAGTTCTGAGGTACAATTTTAGACAAACATACATACGTACATACATGTAGTCTTATAGACGTATATAGATTACTAGTTGACGCCCGCAGTTTCCCACAGAAACTTGTTCCCGGGATAAAATTCCCGGGATAAAAAAGTAGTCTATGTGTTATTCTGATGTGTACTCGTAAGCCATATTATTGTAAAGTTTCATCAAAATCTATTCTGTTGATTTTGCGTGAAAAAGTAACAAACATCCATTCATACTTACAAACCTTCGCATTTATAATATTAGTAGGATTAGGAACTTATTTTTTTCTAATAAATAACTTTAAAAATCATTTTAACAATACCTTTTTTAAAATGAAATTATGTTGCTTATAAAATAATCCATAAAATAACACTCATCAGCAAACACGCTTATGACATTACATGACATAAAAAATGTATTAACGGTACTGCGGGGTTACCTCTAAAAGGTATATGTGGTCTAAAGATGGACGCCGCAGGTAATTACGTAAATTAATGTAACAAAAACCCTTGCTTTGTAAAATGCACGACACACGTCGTTTACAGACCAATGAGTCAGCGGGGCCACGTATATTTGTTTTACAGTATCTGATATTCGTTTTAACACACAGCTACGTTGTATCGGCCTCATTTCAGTATGATTATGTTCATTTCACTTAATACTAAGCAGTTAATATAATAGACACATTCTCGTCGTAGTCTAATTACGTGATCAAATTGAAAGGGTTGGTGCTCAGGCATGAGTGAAATAAATGCCGTCTTTAGCGCTTTCATTTGATACACACGCTGTCGAGTATCAAAGAACAGTGTTTTGATCAAATACTGGAAACTTGAGCTAAGTTGATCAGGACTTACTAAGTATTTCTTATTCTGCTGTGAATTGGATTTTTTTTCGAATTCGCGGCAGTCACATCTACCACTTACGCCACCGAAGCAATCGTTGATAAGTATAATATGAATAATGTCACCATAGCTCAAAGCTCGCTTTGGAGATAAAGGGGTAACAATATCTATAAGCGCAGCCCATGGAGTTTTATTGCAATTCTGTTGACGAAGGCACATAAAGGAAGATGTCATCTATAAACTTTTGTCTGTTAGCAATGTGTAACACAAGTAGTCTGTATAACTTTGATGACCTCTTTGTCTATTCTAATACTATAAAGGAGAAAGATACGTTTGTTTGCAGTCGATAAACTGTGGAACTCTATCACAATAGAGATAAATAGCACAGTAATAATAAATGTTTACAAATCGGGCTGATTTCTATACATTTAATGGAATATATGACTTAAATGGTGCTATGAGATTTGAAGGCGAAGCCATGGAACACAGCTAGTATATAATAAATCTGTCTGTTAGCTTGCAGAGCGTGTAACTAGCTGTCTAGTCAAATCCCCAACCTGAATCAAAATAGCAAACCAAATCTATAATTACAGTCAGCAACTAAATGCATAATCATAAAACATAGAAAATTTTAATAGTATTAATATACAGATGTATGACTGCCTCTGTGGCGCGGTGGGAGTGCATCCGACTGCTACGCAAGGGGTCGTGGGTTCGATTCCCACCCAGCATAAAACTTTGTGTTATGAGCACGATGGTTTATTCTGTGTCTGGGTGTCTGGTATTTAGAAAAATATAAGTATGTTTATCAGTTATCTTGTTACTATAGTACAAGCTCTGCTTAGTTTGGAATCAGATGGCGTCGTGTGAGTTGTCCCAACAATATTTATATTTATTTATTTATTTTATGTAAATAAGCTATGTAAAATATCTGTCTGTCCTAAATTTCTAATGCAAAACCTTTAAACAATGTAGCCTGTACGGTACAATATCATTCACCGTTTCTTGAAGGTAAAGATATGCAGTATGAATGCTTGAAATATCATGGGAAATAGGTTTCAGTAAATGTAAAATTATCTACCGACCTGGAAGAACTACAGAAAATACTAACTAAACTAGGGCATGATCATAAAAATGTCAACGGAAATTTGTTGTGTTTGTTTATGATATCTTATCTGTGTTCAGGTGATCACTTCTGATGATATGCTGGACAACAAGTATCAAAATATATAAGTAGGTGCACTATAAAATTATTGAATAAGTATTGAATGCTGAATAGATAGTTTACAAATTTGTTTAGATTTGACCTTTCAATCCCGTTGATAAGATAAAATAATACAGACGGTTGCCAGTAACAGGGCAGTCATTACGGCAAGTTAGAGACGTTAAGGGTGGCTTAAAAAGTTCCCGATGAGCCAAATTATTAAAATTTTGATGAGCTAAATTATTAAAATTTAGATATTATAATTTAGCTCATACCTAAATAGCACACTAACAAAATGGAAAATAATACAGACTTGTAAACTGTCATGGCAGTCGTTGAGCCAAGCTAAATACCTTATGGGCGGCTTGAAAAGTTCCCGATGAGTTAAATTATTAAAATGTGGATTTTTAATAATTTCTCTCATACCTACATAAATAACATAGTAACAATAATTGGATAAAATAAAACAGACTGTGGTCAGTAACATGGCAGCCGTTATAAGTCAAGTTGATGGCCTTAAAAGCAGCTAGAAAAGTTTCAACAGCCGGTAGCCATAACCTGCGTCTGTCTAATTTCAACACGGCAATGGCCTCACCACTTATTCCGTGAGACATAAATGCACATGGTGAACTGTGGGCGTATAATATGCATCTGCCATCCTTTCGAGTATAAGGCGTATAATGCACTGATGCCACTATCAGTATATATTTTGAACTGTTCAATATTACTAACTTTAAAAAATCAATTCTATTTTTAGGATATTTTACTTCATCATCATACGAGCGTCTGTCCCAGTTGCGTCTCGCGACGTCCGCGGTTCGCTTTCCTACTTAGATATTTTACTTACTTTTTCCTAAAGATCCTAGTATTACTTTCATCTATACTAATATTATAAAGCTGATAAGTTTGTTTGGTTGAACGCGCTAATCTCAGGAACAACTGGTCAGATTCGAAAAATTCTTTTTGTGTTTCATAGCCCATTTATTGAGGAAGGCTATAAGCTATATATCATTACGTTACTACACTGGAGAGCAGAGCAGTAGTCATAAATGTCGACAAATAGGGCAATTATTTATGCATCATTGTAGAATTTATAAGCGATGGGATTAAATAGGTGCGACGGGAGGTCCAAATATTCCACGGGCGAAGCTGTAGGTGTCATCTAGTTGCATATATTATTTAAGACAATATAAGTAAGTACAATGTTACAATATAAATAATATGTTTCCTGTTACAATATAAATAAGTACATTTTATTGCCAATGTCTTTCTTATATAATACGCGCTGTAAATCATCTCGCAGCCAGCACAGAACTTATAGGATTCTACATGTTTCTAAAGCCAGCCGGCGAGGCACTCTTGAAGGAGCTAACCGGTTTGGCTAACCTTATGTTATCCGGCAATGTAGACAAAGGCATCATCCACATTCTCTATGGTGCCAATCTGTGTGCCTTACGCAAGAAGGAAGGTGGCATTCGTCCCATTGCCGTTGGAAGTACTTTCAGGCGTATGGTAGCCAAAATTTGCTGTCAATTTTATAAAGAAGAATTGTCAAGCAAATTCCAACCCCTACAGCTCGGATTTGGGTCAAAAGGGGGCTGTGAAGCTGCCATTCATGCCCTGTCTACTTACCTTGGCTGCGGAAAAGGAGAGGTCAGCAGCTACCTTGGCGACAGGAGGGTGAGGGTAAGGTATGCGGGCAAGGAGCACACCCGCCCCACGGATAAAGGGTGCGTCCAAGGGTCGATCGGCGGTCCCTTACTGTGGAACTTACTTCTGGATCCGTTGCTGAAAGAGCTTGAGTGAAAGGGTGTGCACGTCTGTACGTGCACACCCATTCACTCAAGCTCTTTCCTGTGCCTAAGCCTGTGCTTTTGCGGACGACGTGGTGCTGGTCTTCGATGGGGACACGGCTCTGGAGATCGAGGGACACGCCAATGCCTCTCTCGAACATGTGCGGGAGTGGGGCGTCGGAATGAAGCTGAAATTCGCACCGCACAAAACCAGTGCGATGGTAATCACGCGGAGGCTTAAGTACGACGTCCCACGCCTTAGCATGGGCGGGATAGACATTGGAATGTCCAAAGATATAAAGTGGAGCCGACGATATTGTACGCTGCCAGTGCTTGGCACGCATCGGCAAAAAAGCTTTGTGTCCAAAAGCAGCTGAACGTGGTGCAGTGCGGTTTCGCCCAAAAGTTGTGCAAGGCCTATCCAACGCTCTCCTTGAACTCGGCGCTGGTCCTGGCTGGTTTGCTCCCTCTGGACCTCAGAGTTCACGAGGTGGCCGTATTATATGAGGCCAAGAGAGGAGTGAGTCAGCCATGGCTGGGAGACTGGGAGGTCGAGCGAATGGCCCCAGCGATAGAGGCCCCTCACCCCGTGGAGCATGTGCCTTTGGAGTTCACCAGCTTGGTAGACGAAGGGCAACTGGAAGATGCAAACCGCTTTGAGGTGCGCATCTTCATAGATGGGAGCAAGATTGAGGGCCGAGTCGGTGCCGCGCTATCGTTTTGGAATAGCCGGACCGAAACCAAGGCCCTCAAACTTGCTCTCGCGCCCCATTGCACCGTCTACCAGGCCGAGCTCCTGGCGCTATGCAAAGCGGCCAGTGAGATCCTCAGGCGTGGCGCGTCCACGTTCGGTATCTTCAGCGACAGCAGAGCCGCTCTCTTGACGGTAATCAACCGTCATGCCCTCCATCCCTTGGCAGTGGAAGCCAGGGCCGCACTTCAGCGCGGATTGGCCCAGGGTAAGGAAATTTCCTTATTCTGGGTCAAGGCCCACGCAGGGCTGGAGGGTAATGCACGAGCCGATGAGCTCGCGAAGGAAGCGGCTCCGACGTTGAAGAGAGCACCGGACTACGGTCTGTATCCTGTCTCATTCGTGAAGCGTGCCCTTAGGCGGGACACGCTTGGCGAGTGGAACAAGAGATACAGAGAGGGCGGGACGGCCTCCGTCACTAAGCTTTTCTTCCCATGCGCAGTGGAAGCGTATAGTATCGTCCGCAAAATGACGATCGCCGGCACCGTAACCCAACTGCTGACGGGGCACGGTGGGTTCTCCTCATACTTGACACGTTTCAAGTGTAAGGAGGATCCATCGTGCGCCTGCGAGCCCGGGGTAGAGGAGACGGTCGTCAATCTCCTGACCGAGTGCCCTATTCATCTCGCGGACAGGATGGATTTGGAAATAGGTCTTGTCACAAATGTAAAAAATTTTCCAAAAATAATACACCGGTTCCTACAATTTGCAAATAAAATAATTAAGTTAGTAAATAAAAGAAACAGCACACAAAACATTGTTTAAAGTAATATTATTATATATTAGCCTTAAGCAACACAATAGCAGTGATAAAAAATTTAAAACAAGTTAGAAATTTGTAAATTGTGATAATAAAATAATAAAAATGGATAGTGAAGAAAAGCATAGTGTAATAACATTATGTTGTTTCTTATTATAGTATTTAATAATAAGGCTACAAATATGAAACATAAGGTCTGATACTAGTTTTGAAAAGTAGGACCAATGTTACGCTGTATACTGTACTCCAATCCCAATTCTGACAAAGTATGGAAGCTTGACAGTTTAGAGTAAAAGTGTGATATGAATACGAGCATGACGAGTATAATACTAGAGCTAGAGTGAAAGAAGAATAAATATATTAGAGTAAGGTACGTTTAGTTTAGAATTAAAAGTACGAAAGGAAAAGTATAAAAAGTGATATGTTAAAAGATATAGGTATAAAAGAGGACTAATAGGAACATAAGCTAAGTAAACGTAAGTTAAAAAACCTTTAGTTATAGTACAACAATCATTCTACCACAAAAATCCATATGTATATAAGGCTCTGCCAATGGTATAGATGTGAGAAAAAAAAAAAAAAGTATAGGTCATTCTTAAAGTTGACTTGAAGAATGCCTTTAAATAAGTAAATAGGGATAGATTGTTGACACAGGTCAAATTGGAAACACCCAAAAATTTTAACTTTCTTAAGCAGTGCTACAGTAACCCATCAAAATTATTGTATAAGGAAAACATTTTAGATTCTGCAGTGGGTTGTCAATAAAGTGACCCTTTTTGGGCCACTCATTTTCAGTTTCCAATACACCCAATAATTTGCCAGCTAAATTCAAAATTTAACGTCTGGTATTTAGATGATGGCACTCTAGGAGGGGATGTAGACACAGTTATTAAAGATTTGGCATTGATAAAACATAAATTTAAATCTATTGGTTTGGATCTAAACCCTACAAATTGTGATATTTTTCTAAATGATAATATTGATAGTGTTCTACGATTTCAAAATTCAATGTTTTGGCCCCAAATTTAAAAATCGTTCAGAAATGTTCTCTCCGCCGCCTCCTAGGGTCTCCCATTCTAGAAGATGCCTATGATTCTTTCATTGAAGAAAAAAATGAAAATTTTAGTGAATTTTCGGACCGACTCCTTCAAATTAATATACAATCGGCGCTTACAATAATTCGGCATTGTCTTTTCGTCCCTTAATTTACTCATGTCCTTCGCTCATCTCAATTTTTCAAACCTCCAAACCTTTTGAAACATATGGACCAAATTATTCACACCAAGCTGTGCAAAATTTTGAATGCAGATTTGGACGACTGAGCGTGGCTCCAAGCGTCGTTACCAATACGCTGGGGCTGCCTCGGTATTCGAAACATTTCTGACATAAGTTTACCAGCATTTTTGTCTTCAATAAATGGCACTGATGAAAAGACCAGGAAAAATTTAATTCCTACACTTGTTAATTCTTAAGTGCCAGGCAAGATTGAAGCCATAAATGCTTGGAAACTTACTTGCCCAGATACTGTTTTGCCCGCCAATCCAACGAGGTTAGACAACATTTATTGAATACGTATTTGAATGTTGCAGAACGTGCTCGCCTATTGGCTGTGGGAGAGTGGGAATCAGGTGTTTGGCTTCAGGCTCTTCCATCGCCCAACATAGGTACTATGTTGGACGACACTACATTCAAAATTGCTGTCTGTCTTCGTTTAGGTGCTCCCTGCGTTTCTCCGCATTGCTGTCAATGTGGTGAAGCAGTCGACAGCCTTGGGCATCACGATCTCTCATGCAGCAGGAGCGTAGGTCGTTGTTACTGTCGGTGTTCCAGCCGGACTAGAACCTAACGGTTTGGCGCGTGACGATGGCAAGAGACCGGATGGTATGTCATTGGTGACATGAAAGATGGGAAAGTCTTTAGTTTGGGATGCAACTTGTGTTGACACCCTGGCTCCTTCTCATCTTCAAAGCACGGTGGGATGCGCTTGTGCTGCTGCTGCATCTGCCGAGACTCTCAAGCGGCGCAAATAAAATAATTTAAAAGGTAATTATATTTTTGAGTCGTTTGGGGTCGAGACACTGGGCTCGTGGGGCCCAAGTGCTCGTTCGCTATACAGTGATATGGCAAAGCGACTGGTCGACTCTTCTCGTGGCTGGCCTCTTTCTCGCTCAGAGAATAAGCATTGCCATACAACGTGGCAATGCGGCCAGTCTTATGGGAACCTTACCGGTTGATTTTGATGGGGATGAATTCTTCGACACCTAGTCGGGGCATCATTGTCAGTCTGTAATAATCCCCACCACCTCTATATATTTTTTGTACTGGGTTCTGTAAATATGTTAAATTTTAATAAGGTAAATGACTAATATACATTTTCTATTTAAGACTATGTCTATCTTAATATTTCTCATTTCATTTTCTATTTATCTTAGCATAAATCCTTCACGGAGTGCTAAACAGGAAAATACAAATACGTGAGGGGTTAACTCCTAACTTTTATTACGAACTAATTACTTACGAATTTAACAACACGAAAAGGACTAAAGAGGAAACATGGTGTGGCCTTAGTAATACATATGACTAGATTTAATGAAATAGCACACTAACAATAACTGGATTAACTTCACCTACAATAATTTCAGTGTGGTTGGAAATATAACTCGATTGTGGTAGATCAACGAAATTAATGAATAATCTTGATGAATGACAATTTACCAATTATAAATATTAAATGTAACATAATCGCTTAAGAAAGGTAAGAGTGAAAAATGAAACTTTGGTTTCCCGACTTATTAAGCAATCTAGTCTGTTATCTATAAATATGATTAAAAAAGATCCAAACTAATAATTTAACTCATCGTATTTACAAAATTCCATCCAGACAGTCATACAAGACCGCAAGTTTTCAGCTCAAGATCTTCTTCCAACATAGGAATACGCCAAAGGAAGATGGACGAAACCTAAGACAAAAAACCCGGGTCAAGTGAATTTGTTTTCTATTTTTGTAATCTCTTTTTACAATTTCTGCACTCACTTACACCCACCCTCTTTCCCCCTTCACCTAATCATGCGTATGACTTTAAAGCTAATATTGTATTTCATATTAATTTATATGGTTATTAACAAATTAAAATTTAACATATTTACAGAAAACAATACAAAAAGAAGGGGGCGGGTGGTGGGAATTATTACAAGACTGACAATGATGCCCCGACTAGGTGTCGAAGAATTCCTCCCCATCAAAATCAACCGGTAAGGTTCCCATAAGGCTGGCCGCATTGCCACGTTGTATGGCAATGCTTATTCTCTGAGCGAGAAAGAGGCAAGCCCTATGGTCACGAGAAGAATAGACCAGTCGCTTTGCGATATCACTATACAGTGAACGAGCACTTGGGCCCCACGAGCCCAGTGTCTCGACCCCAAACGGCTCAAAAATATAATTACCTATTAAATTATTATATTTGCGCCGCTTGAGAGTCTCGGCGGATGCAGCAGCAGCACAAGCGCAACTCGCCGTGCTAAGAAGATGAGAAGGAGCCAGGGTGTCAACACAAGTTGCATCCCAAACTAAAGGCTTTCCCATCTTCCATGGCACCAATGACATACCGTCTGGCCTCTTGCCATCGTCACGCGCCAAACCATTAGGTTCTAGAACGGCTGGAACACCGGCGGTGACAAGAGCCCGACGGATAATGTCATTAAGGTATGCATGACGTGACCTGCGACCTGCACTCCTGCTGCATGAGAGACCGTGATGCCCAAGGCTGTCGACTACTTCACCACATTGACAGCAATGCGGAGGAACGCAGGGAGCACCTAAACGAAGACAGACAGCAATTCTGAATGTAGTGTCGTCCAACATAGTACCTATGTTGGGCGACGGAAGAGCCTGAAGCCAAACACCTGACTCCCATTCTCCCACAGCCAATAGGCGAGCACGTTCTGCAACATTCGAACACGTGTTCAATAAATTTTTTCTAACCTCGTTGCAGAGCGGCCTATCCCACTGCCTCTGGGAGCACGGGTTGGTCGGTAAAACAGTATTTGGGCACTTAAGTTTCCAAACATTTATGGCTTCAATCTTGCCTGGCACTTCAGAATTGACCAGTGTAGGAATTAAAATTTTCCTGGTCAATTCATCAGTGCCGTGTACTGAAGACAAAAATGCAGGTAAACTTATATCAGAGATGTTACGAACACCGAGGCCGCCCCAGCGTATTGGTAAAGACGCTTGGAGCCACGATCGGTCGTCCAAATCTGCATTCAAAATTTTGGAAAGCGTGGTATGAATAATTTTGTCCATATTTTCCAAAAGTGTCGGATGTTTAAAAAATTGAGATGAGCGAAGGGCATGAGTTAATTTTGGGATGAAAAGACAATACCGAATAATTGTAAAGGCCGATTGTATATTTATTTGAAGGAGTCGATCCGAAACTTCACAAAAATTTTTGATCTTTTCCTCAATGAAAGATTCATAGGCATCTTCTAGAACGGGAGACCCTAGGAGGCGTAGAGAACAATTCTGAAGGATTTTCAAATTTGGAGCCAAAACATTGAATTTTGAAATAGTAGAAACACTATCAATATTGTCATTTAGAAAAATTTCACACTTTGAAGGATTCAGATCCAAACCAATTAATTTAAATTTATCTTTTATCAATGCCAAATCTTTAAAAACTGTGTCTACATCTCCTCCTAGAGTGCCGTCATCTAAATACCAGACGTTAAATTTGGAATTTAGCTGGCTAATTATTGGGTGTATTGATAAGCTGAAAATGAGTGGCCCGAGAGGGTCACCTTGTTGACAACCCACTGCAGAATCTAAAATATTTTCCTTATACATTAATTTTGATGGGTTTCTGTAGCACTGCCAAAGAAAATGAAAAATTTTGGGTGTTTCCAATTTGGCTTGTGTCAACAAAGTGTCCCTGTTTACTGAATTAAAGGCATTCTTCAAGTCAACTTTAAGAATGACCTCTCCTTTCCCGCAGCCAAGGTAAGTAGACAGGGCATGTATGGCAGCTACACAACCCCCTTTTGATCCAAAACCGAGCTGTATGGGTTGGGATTTGCCAGACAGTTCTTCCTTATAAAACTGACAGCAAATTTTGGCTACCTGAAAGTACATCCCACGGCAATGGGACGAATTCCACCCTCCTTCTTGCGAAGAGCACACAGATTGGCACCATAAAGGATGTCGATGATGCCTTCGTCCACATTGCCGGATAACATAAGGTTAGCCAAACCTGTTAGCTCCTTCAAGAGTGCCTCGCCGGCCTCCCCAGCGGCCGGACCCAATAGGTCCTTTAAATGTTGTGGAGTCAAACCATCAAGGCCACCAGCAGAACCACTACGGAAGGAGTTAACAGCTGTCAGAACTTCCTTGGCTGAAACAATCAAAAAGTCAGATTCAGAATTTGGAGGATCGGGAAAGGACAAGTCATCTATTGGCGCAGGATGCTTGCTCCTCAGATCAGCAAGAGTATCTGGAGAGCAAGGCGCCACCACGTCGCTACTAAATAATAACCTGGATGCTCCTCTTATGTCACCTTCTCTTAATTTAGATTCTACATAATGATAAATGGAATTCTTATGGAAGGTTGTGAATTTGGGGTCAAATAAACGCGACGAATTACAGTTTTCTTTAATTTGGCTAGTCAAAGATTTATTGGTTGTCTGATTTTTAGAAATATGTAGAATCCTATAAGAAAAGGTAAGTAGTTGCTCCCAAGCAAAAGTAGAATTCTCCCGTACTACAAGGCCAATACAGTGGGCTAGGTTTTGTGCCACTGCAGGTCTTGCACCACGAGGTATCCTTTTTAAAACCGGAACAGAATTTTTATATTTAGAAATAGTTTGCCAAAAAGAAATTTGTATCTGCTGGGCCTCAAACGTTGATATGTTCGAAAGTACATTTTGGGATTTATGTACCTTCCCAAAATGTACTTTCAAACCTCGCTGACCCTTAAAAAAACGAGCTTGGGAACAATTAGGACAGCGAACCAAGCAATTTAGAGACGAGGTTGGTTGACTACTTACATTCAAAATGCCACCATCACCGCAGTCTTGCAACATATATGGATAAACTTAAAACTTACACGTATAAATCAATAAAAAAATAAAATAATAAAAAATACACCACAAATACACTTATTGTTTGTAACGCCCCGTGTAGTTGTTACCGTGGGATACGGATAATGTAGCCTCTTACAAACTGTTGCCGCTGATAAACTCTCCAAGAACAGACGGCGCTTTCCGCATCAGTTTGTCAGTGATGTGTTCAAGAGTGGTGGGATATATTGTGCTAAACATTTTCATGGCCTCGTGGAAATGACTGTACTCTATGCTCTCAGGCTGGAACTGCGAAACATGTACTCCTCCTGTCCGGTGCTGCTGTGTAACTTTGCGTTTTTCAACAATTTTACAACACCATCAATGTTGTTATTTCCTAAAGCAGCTTTTCTTTAGCAGGGTAAAGATAGTTTCCATTCTTTTTGTAACCATTGATATATAATAATAATATTTTTTTTATTAAAGCTAATAGATACAAATATTCAACTACCATAATTTAATCATTCTGACGGCTAAGAGTGACGATATACTCACTAACATACGTTTACACAATCACATTGGGCATTACGTACATTATCTGTGCGCCGTCGGCGCCGTCGAGATATAAATTCAGTTAAATTGAGACCTACTGTGTAGGTGATATAATTCAATTAGATTGCTAACAATTTGTTAGCTTGTCCAATGACATTTTGAGTTATGTTGGTATTGAACTCAGGGTTGATTTAGTTTAGAAACCTTTAGCTATCAAAGATTATAGTAAAATAAATTTGATCAGATTTGTTTTGAATGAGAGTTTACTCAGCAAGTTTTGTCATTTTCTTAAATTAAAATTGTGTAACAAAATTTTGAATTAGTCATCGTCAATTAACTTATTTTTGCAATTGAAACATCATTATCACGTCAGCCGATTAATTCCAATTACTGAGCATGACCACCCCTAAAAATAACCACCGCCACCGGCATTCAGCAGGCTTCCAAAATTCCAAAAGAAGCGCTCGTGGCCCCGCGGTCTCAGTGTTCGGTAAACGATCACTGAGGTACGCAACTTTCACTATGGCTGGTCCTCGGATGGGTGACCACTTTGTGGCATTTACATTTGCGAGCGTTTCCGTGCTTCGGAAGGCACGTTAAGCCGTTGGTCCCGGTAGCCAGTAAAATGGCAGTCGTTAAGCCTGCTTGAAGGCCTTATAGGCGGCTTAAAAAATTTCAACAGCAGGTAGCCACAACCTGCGTCTGTCTATTCCAAAACGGCAATGGGCTCACCACCTATTACGTGGGGCAGGAATCCACACGGTGAAAAGTGGGCATATAATATGCCTCTGCCATCCCTTCGGGGATAAGGCGTGATGGATATTTATTTTCCAAAATTCTTATAAGGAGACTACCTTAGTGCGATTGCCACTTATGAACTTTTTGACCCCAATAGTCAACTAGGTCTAAGAGCAATATGTCCCCCTCGCCCACTTCGAATTGAGTCACGCAATTGCAGGAGCTGTGATCAAAATTTGTCCGATTTATGACATATATCATCACTGCTACAGTCTTATGAAATTGCGTGATAATATTATATAGTAACTAACTAACTATCTTCACGCTGTATCCCTGACGGGGTAGTCAGAGAGGACAGATCGCCAGGCTTCGCGATCCATGCATACTTCTTTCGCTTCTTCGAGATTTATCAATCGCTTCATACACGCACGTCTGGGTATCCGAGTACTTTTGACCATTCCGTTTTTGAGCAATCTGCTCACGTGGTCTTCATATGTAAGTCTCGGCCTTCCCTGACTCCTTCTACCCTCTACTTTTGAACAATATATATTCTTCGTCAATCGTTCCTCACTCATTCGTTGGACGTGTCCAAACCAACAGAGCACGCCCTTTTCCAGCTTAACGCTGACACTTTCATTCAAACCTGCCATATTGCGTATCACTTCGTTACGTATTCGGTCGGCCAAGGTAACGCCGCACAATTTTCGAAGTGATCGCATCTCCACAGCATTCAATTTACTTTCATGCATCTGCTGACATACCCAGGTTTCACTACCGTAAAGCTAAGTTGGCACTAGCACTGCGTTATGAATCGCCATTCGTGCTTCTTTTACGATGCTTTGTCGCTTTACTAACTGGGACAAAGCACCGTTAACTTTGTTTCCGGCAGCTACTCGCCGTTCTACATCCGAATCACATCTTCCATCCGCGCTAAACATACTTCCTAAATACACAATTTCATTCACTTGCTCTAGACGTTCCTGGTTTACTCTAATCTCGCATTTAGTTCTTACGTCACCTCTTTCAAATACTAGAACCTTAGTTTTACTTGCATTCAAGCGGAGACCCTTACTTTCATACCCCTCTTTCATATTAGTGACTAATGCCTGTAGGTCGGCTTCTGATGAGGCCATGAGCACCGCATCATCAGCGTACAGCAGACAGTTTACTGTAAAGTCACCCAAATTCACACCCATATTAAAATCTTTCAACTTCTGTAGGCAGCTGTCCAGATACACTAAGAACAGCCAGGCGGACATGACACATCCCTGTTTGACGCCTGTAAAGACATCAAAAAGAGGTGACACATCCCCCCCTACTCGCACGCAAGCCTTACAGTCCCTATAAAGCGACTGTATTGCCCGCAGTAGCGAGCCGTCCACACCATATCCTGGCAGCAAGTCCCACAGCGTTTCTCTCACAACGTTATCAAATGCTTTCTCTAGATCCACAAAAGCGCAGAAAACCTTCTGGCTAAGAGCCAGAAACTTTTCCGCGATCATGCGGAGAGAAAACACTTGATCCATGCAACCTCTTCCACGTCGGAATCCGCATTGAGCCTCCCATAAATACCTTTCAGACTTTTCTTGCATTCGTGCCGTTATAACCTTTGCATACACCTTACTAGCTAAGCTGACCAAGCTGATCGCCCTGTAGCTGGAGCAGTTTAGGCGCGAGCCTTTCCCTTTGTAAATAGGTACTACAACTGCTACTCGCCAGTCATCTGGGACCTCACCCGTCCGCCAGCACAAGTTGCATAACAGACATAGTGTGTCCCAGACACGCGACCCACCGTACTTGATCATCTCAGCAGTAACTCTGTCTTTTCCCGCAGCCTTACCACATTTCATACATCTTATCGCTTGTTCTATTTCTTTCAAACTAATGACTTCAATGACAACGGGATCCGGAGCATCGAAGTGAGCTCCACTTCCCGACGTGGCATCTCTGTCTTTTCTTGCATACATCTTTCCATAATATTCACTCCATCTCTGCAGGACGTCACTTTGGTCTGTTAGGACGTCATTGTTAACACTAAGCACTTTATTCATACTGCAGATTGCCGAACAACTCCGGGTCTTGCCTACCTCTTTCCAGAAGAGCTTGGCATTATCCCGGAAATTGGACGACAACCTTTCATCCGCTTTCATTCTGCACCTTTCACGAGCTTCTTCTATCAGTGCCTTCGTGTTAACTTTCTGCAGCTTGTATCTCTCTTTCATATTAAAATCATTCCGCGAGGCTAAGTAGTCTAGCCATGCTTTCTTCTTCATTCGAACTGCTTCTTTCACTTCCTCATTCCACGATGCATCACGCTTATTACTACTGCCTCTTTTCGTTTCTCCACACACTTCCACAGCGGCATTTATCATACTGTCCCTAAGGTTCTGCCATACACTTTCCACATTCTCACTGCTAACATTGACGTCGCCAAGCTTTTCGGCTACTCTTTCATTATATTTATCCCTAATGGATGCATCCTGCAGCTTCCAGCTTTTGATGCTATAAGTCGGCTCAGGTTCAGGACACTCGGTACGATGACGCCAACCCGCGAACAGACCCCTAATCCTAGTTATGACTAGGTAGTGGTCTGATCCCAGCTCAGCGCCTCGATAAACCCTTGTGTCCATCACCTGTTTACGGAGCCGACTATCCATTAGGAATAGATCTATCATGCTTCTCTTTGACTTACATCTCCTCGTATACATATGAATTTGTTTATGGTTGAACATCGTGTTCGCCACAAACAAATCCTTTTCCTTACAAAATGCCAGTATTAGCTTGCCAGCGTCGTTCACCCTTTTATCCCCATACTTCCCGAGTACCGACTCAAAACCATCGCGAGCGGTACCCACCCATCCATTCAAGTCTCCACATACTATAAGTCTTTCATTTCCTTCTATCACATTTAGAGCTTCTCTCATACTCTCCCAGAAGTCCTCTAGCTCACTCGCGTTCGACGAAGATATTGGCGCGTAAGCAGCTACCAGGAAAATCTTCGTCAAACCAAGTTTTACACGGATCCAGAGGATTCTAGGACCTACCAGTTTGTACTCATACATACCGGAGGCCAATCGCGAGGACAGCAAAATTCCAACCCCCCGACTGCCATGCTCGCTCTCTGGTACTCCAGACCAAAGCGCGAGCATCCCACCCGGGAGCTCCAAGACTTCGCTGCCCTTGCGCTTGGTCTCTGTCAAGCACACTACATCTAACTTTCTCTCATTCATAACATCCATCAACTCATTCATCTTATCTGTCATTCCTCCCCTAACATTCCACGCAGCTACCCTGCACTCCATCCTCCACTAATATTATATAGTAGTTCCTCATTAAATGAGCTATCTAACACAAAAGCGTTTTTCTATTCTAAACGGTAGGTACTGTGATTAGCGTGTTCAACCAAACTACAAAACAAGCACTTGAGGTTTATAATATTAACTAACTAACTAACTATCTTCACGCTGTAATAAAATAATAATAATAATATAACCCTAATAATATAATAATAATAATATAAATATATAACCCTCGAGGACAGTCGTTATCTTTTATAGGATTAACGCAACCCTATGAGGGCATAGTAGATACGCTTTTTGAGTCATCCACTTTTTGATATCAACAAAAAAATGTATCAGAAAGTTATTGAAAAGCTCACATCCGCAGGGCAGCTTGTGGCGAGCTGAATGTGTGTGGCTACACATCGGTCCCGATTCCTCAGAGTTTTGTTGTCCTTCTGCACCGGTTTGGATTTAATGGCCTAACGGGAGAGCAGTGAGAGTGCTACTCCCGGGAGTGCAGCAAATCTCAACTCTGGCTTGAATTAATTGGCCGGTCAGAGGGAGGGAGCCAGAGCTATATGCTCGGGGGTGGAAGTGTCATTTTCAAGGGCATAACTACGGGGAAGCCCGCTCCGGGCCTGTCCCGCGATGGTGAAACCGGCGCCGCACCGCTCGACACCCCAAGCCGCTCACACCGGTGTTGCCCTCTGTCGCCTTACAGGCTTGTTTTGCCTATGGCGATTGTATAGGGGGCCCATCTAGTGAGTTGGCAAGTCACCGTCTGCCAACATTTTGATAATGATAAATTAAAATGGCAGACGCCGTCTTAATCAATAGTTCATATCACCTAGTACATCTAACCCCCAACCCAATAGCCCATTTTGTAGTTAGCATATTTCACAATAGTTTAACTCCCATTGGAGGTAGTCCATTACCGTTCTTCTACATAAGGCGGGCGTGGATTGCCTGTAGTGGGGGTCCCATTTCCTATTAGATTAAAATTCTCAAAGGGCCTCTGCGTGTTGGACCAATATGTCCCCATGTAAGCCTGCCAAAAGACCGGGCATCTTCATAAAAAAAAAAAGATACCCGTGAAGAAGAGACAATAATAATATAATAATAATAATAATATTGTAATAGTCCGTTCTTTATTGACCACATATCGGATGCATCACCCACGTTCGTCTGTAATGAGGTTGTATATCCCACGGAAGTGTGGAGGTCGTTGCTTTTTAAACGCCAAGACTTTGCATAACCGTGAGATATGCAACCTTAGAGAATATTTTATTCATACTAGCCTGGGTGTGCATAGGGATGTGATAGCAGTAGATAACGGGCTGACCCCACTTGCTCTTGCCAAAGAGAACTGGCGCAAACCTGTAATACTTAGTACTGACGATCGCAAGAAGATATGGCAGAGTAAAGAGCTGCATGGACGATTTTATCGGGCCTTACATGGGCCTGATGTAGATTTATTAACATCTGTATCCTGGCTACGTTTCAGTGATCTATTTGGAGAAACCGAGGGTTTTGTATGTGCAATTACAGACGAAGTTGTTATGACGAATAACTATCGAAAGTATATTCTGAGAGATGGTACGGTTGACATATGTCGGGCATGCCACCTACCTGGCGAATCTCTTAGACATATAATTTCTGGTTGTTCTCGTCTTGCCAACGGCGAGTATTTGCATAGGCACAACCAAGTGGCCAGGATTGTCCATCAGCAACTTGCACTAAAATATAATCTTGTCGATTCAGAGGTACCGTATTATAGGTATGCGCCCGACCCAGTTCTAGAAAATGGTCGCGTCACATTGTACTGGGACCGATCCATTATCACTGACAGGACTATTGTAGCCAATAAGCCTGATATAGTGGTAATAGATCGGTCAGAGCGCCTTGCATTAATCGTTGATATAACCATACCACATGACGAGAATCTTGTAAAAGCAGAAAAGGACAAACAAATAAAATATTTGGACCTTGCTCATGAGGTTGTCGACATGTGGGATGTGGATTCAGCGATTATTGTTCCGATAGTTGTATCAGCACATGGCCTGATCGCCAAGAGCCTTGACCAACATCTCAAGAGGCTCGCATTAGGCAGTTGGGTCAAGGGCTTGATGCAAAAGGCGGTTCTTCTGGGCACGGCACGTATTGTGCGGAAATTTCTGTCTCTGCAGTCCTGACCACCGGTAGCTTGGTCCCTGTACCCGATGCCGGTGGGATACTATTTTTTATATTTTTAAATAGTTTTTTTTTTATATAATGTATTTAAAAATGTAATTGATAAGTGTAATCAATGAATAAAGGAAATAATAATATTAGTATAGATATATAATTCACAAAACATGTATATAAAACAATATATTATTTGTAAGCGGAACCATTCTGCCCATAATTCAGAGCTCACTAATATTTATAGCCTATTTGTAATCTACAAATAAATTCAATATCAACACCTATTATTTTTTCAATTACAGTGAATATGAGTTTCAACTATTTACAACTTACACTGAAAGTATTTTCCAAGGCGAGCTCAGTTTTATTTCGTTTGTTTATTAACTGTAATCGTTTTGATATTGGTTCGGATAGATTTTTGATTGCGAGCAATTTCGAACCAGAATTCAATTTCAAGCTAAGTTTGCATTCATGGACATGATTAGGTATCATGCTATTAGATTGTATGGTAACTATGTGTTGATTAGATAGGTACTACGCGGCATAAAAAATTAACGATGGTTCAAATACTAAACTAACTATTTTCATGCTGTATCCCTGAGTAGTCTACCCGGGGTAGTCAGAGAAGACAGCACCAGGCTTCGCGATCCAGGCATACTTCTTTCGCTTCCAGCAGATTCATTAATCATTTTAATCACACGCGCCTGAGTATCCGAGTACTTTTGACCTATCCATTTTTGAGCAGTCTACTCACATGGTCTTTATATGTAAGTCTCGGTCTAACTCGACTGTGTGTCGAACTTGGCGATGAATTATATATTTTGTGAAGTAAAGGGTAGAGAAGTACCCTTTACTTCGCAAAATATACTATTCTTCGTCAATCGTTCGTCACTCATTCGTTAGACGGACGTCCAAACCTACGAAGAACGCCCTTTTTCAGCTTAACTTTCATTCAAACCTGCCATATTGCGTATCACTTCATGATGTGATCGCATACTTACCATTACATAGGTAGTAATTAAAAAGGACCAGTCCGCCATCTTGGGTATTCCACCATAGTGTATTTAAAGTAAGTGTAAAGCTGTATAGGTAGTTTGAAAATTTTCAACAGCAGGTAACCAAAACAACCTATCTGTATGGATTAGGTTCACCACCTATTATTTGAGACACAATACAACCCTTCGGAGATGAATATGTATGTATGACTAATTAACAACTGCGACAACACACATAAAAAGGTTATATATAGGTGGTTGACAGACTCTTTTATTGTTACATTTAACTTCACACCAATTTCTAAAAGTTACACCCGTGTGCTTTGAGATCCAATAGCTCATGTATATACTCGTACCTAAATATAGTCTTTACATATATAAGTCTATATATACCAATGTAATGTATATTAGCTTGTGTCCTCCGTAATAGCATTTACTCCAATTTCCCAGCGGAATTTATTAGAAGACAATCTCCTGTAATTTAAATAACAAGTATAGGTAATAATATAAATTCCAGAAAATGCCAAGGTTTCTTACACAGTTCAGTGTATTGATGTTCCCGAATAACTTTCTTATAAATAGCTAATAAAATGTACGCATTGATCTTAATATATAAAGATATAACGTCGGAAACTTCTAAAAAGTTCCTCACATTTGTTACTTTGTTTAATCGGAAAATTGTTTGAAAGAAACGAAGTAAAAAATACGGTGATTTAGTCTTATGCTTAGCCTTTTTCTAAAAGCCTCGAATCGAACTTAGCCAGGGTACTAGCTTCAGTGATAGGGTACTAAATATTTTTTTTTTAAATTTTAGCCAGATTGATCTGGAAACTTTCTAAACGCGTACGTAAGTTATTGCAGCCACAGAGAATTCAATTGTGAAACATATTGCAAGTGCCCAACTGGAAAATTAGTACCATCCTTTAGAATATTTACTTAGGTAATTTTTGTTTTATTGACATTGTTATATTAAACGAAAGATAGACAAAAGGTTTTTGTACTCTGTTTGTAAATGATTTTGGTAACTAAAGTTCAGTCATCCAGTTTTCTAGTAGGTATCTACAAAGAAAGTAGATAGTTGAGGAGTATAAGGTGCAAAGATCTCTGGGGTCCAAGTGGCTTCATCTGCTGACAATCAGACAAATCTCTGGTTCAGGTACCCTTTTGAGGTTGGAAGGTCAGACGGCAATTGCTCTCAATATTACCAAAAAAAAACTTATGGATACCAATAATAAAAGTGAACTTCTGGCTATAAATAGGTAAGGTTCGGAGGAAACTTGGAAGACATTTTTTAAATGTACAATATATGCATATATATATTCTATTTGGATCGAGATGAGTGTTAGAGATCAAGAGCGAAAAATGAAAAATCTTTATTTATATGGGTCACAAAATAACACTTATGAACGTCAAGATTATTGCTTCTACATTTACATTTACTGCCAGATTCGCACAGCAATAGGTAAAGCCTGAGGAATAACCAGGCAATAAAACTCATGGCCACTCTTTTCTAATCGCCAGTTTATAAATTTATAATAGAATTTATATTCGATTATTGACCTGCGACAGTTAAAAGATACCCAAAGTCCTCCAGATTTCTTACATATTCTCCAAATTCGTCGATCGTGATTTTCTTGTGCAAGTTCTGGCCAATCAAGCCAAGTTCTATAGCCGTTGATAGTTATAATCACGTACGAGTGTATTTGAAACCCCGCTATCCATATAATTGCTGGAAGCGTTGTGGTTTCCCCTGGAGGACAGTCGCGGAGGCTTCGCAAGATTTTGTTCCTTGTGTGTGAGTTGCCTCTCACAAGGCCGCTGTTCACGGTGTTTGTGAGCTATCGCCGGTTTCTGTTGCTCTTGAAGGCAATCCTGTTCCTTGGGCAATCTTCCTCAAGTTGGGCATCAGCGGATTGACGCACGAAAGCTTGGCGTGAACGGAACTGTCAGCTCGCTCCGCAAGCTTCGCACCAAAGCACAAAGCTGAGTAACTCTTTATGTTTTGACTTCTTCTGTATCTACTACTTCTTTTCTCTTGTGTGTGTGAAGATTACCTTCATATGAACTTTATACTTATAGCATAGCCATTACGTAATAATTAATTCTTGTAATGATCTTATATAGTTAAATATTTATACTTTTTATTGTGAGGTAGATTTTTTCTTTACATTACTTTTGTAATAAACCTATTAAAGAAAAATTGTGCAAGCATATCATTTGTCTCCCAACCACACACATTCTTCATACAAGGCGCCCTGGGATATTTTTTTAGAGTCTCTCTTCGTTGCTCTTCCCGGAGTGAAGCTGGTGGTAGCACTTAAAAAAAGTGTTACAAAATTGTAAAAAAATATTCGAATAGAAAATTTATATAGAATAAACATTAGTTCGACTTACATGCTATTAGATCAATTATACAGTAATGAGTTTATGCAGAAGAAACAAAATTCGAATTCAAATTTCAAATTTAAATTCAAATATATTTTATTGCAAATATGGGTACATAAATTTTGGTGTTATACATAAATCAATTATGTTCTGCCATATTTCGCTAGAAAACATGCAATAGACTAAAATGTCAAACAAACTTAAAATTATAATGTCAATTCAAATCCATAAATACTACAAGCAATAAAATAATTTTGAAATAGTTGTTAATAAATGTCAAACACTAATCAAACAAAGTAATGTAAACAAAATAGTTATTAATAAATATCAAACACTAATTAATTATGGTAATGTCAAAACAAATTAACAATATCATTCAAATATTCATCAATACTATAGTAAGCCTTATCCAATAAAACATATTTTAATTTGTGCTTGAATTTCTTATTACATCCGATTTCCAATAATATTTTAAGCATATGATTATAAACTTTTGGGCCCATACAAAATATGCTATTATTAAAAAGTTCACTTTAATGCTGCGGACAGCAATTTTGTTGAATATGACGTTCACTTTTATAGTTTTTGACCATATTTAAATTACTTCTAACAAAATTAATTACTTCATAAATGTATAAACTGATTGACTTGAAAAAAATGGCTTACAACTATCGGTTTGCTTCAATTTACAAATAGGTCTAATGCACTTTTTTTGTGCCTTAAAAACGTTTAACGAAAAATCATTGTTTGATTATGTGAGAACAGTCGACTTAATTTAGTTTGCCCTAAATTTAAATAATATTTAGTGAATTAATTGCTATAACAGTTATGAGCTGACTAGTCCCAACAGACGACACCCGTTTACGGGTATGACACATATATTAGCCATCGCCCTACTCAACCGTCGTAAGCTTGAAGTATAAAATACGAATACAGATATTTACCTTCACAAAAAAAACTCTTTTAATTAAAACTTTTTGTAATAACACATTTTAAGTTCGCTACCACAAGCCAAACTAACCAACATAGTCCAACAAATTAAAGCTCAATTTACTATCAACAACAATATGTAAATATATAATTAAGAATTTCATTAAGATTTTTATCAGGACTGGCTTAGTATTCAATTAGGAATCACGAAGCTCTGGAAATTCTAAACACATCATTAGTCTGCACAACGCGTGCTCCGCCATTTAACGCTCTACTAGATGAAGGATGAATGAATTGCAAATGAATGTTGATTTAATATGCACTATAGAGAATTTTTCAAACATGTTTTCAAACCTCTTATTTAGGAATACGAGTACACTGGAATAGGTTATGATACGATCATGTGACATCATCATGCTTCACTGACATTATTTTGCATAATGCCAACCGAGAAATGGCCAAATTTAAAAAAATATGTAGACTAACTATATATTTCTTTAAATTTTAAATTGATGATTAGTTTTTAATTCGGTTCTAGTAAATCTAGTATTTGAATTTTACGTAAACATTTTTTTGAGTTGTTATAAAGCAAGCTTGAGTTATGAAAGTTTTGAGATAAAAAATGTTGGCTACGAAATTATTTATGGAGTACTTGCAAAGTAGCCAAATTCCACTTAGAAGCTTCCAAATAGTTGTCCAAGAGACATTACTTTGTTGAAAACTTTTAAAAAGTTACGTGATGAAAAGTACATTAGAAAAGTGCGGAAAAGGCAATAAAAAATATTATGATACAATAAATAAATAAGTAAATATCGTTGGGACAACTCACACTACACCATCTGATTCCAAACTAAGCAGAGTTTGTTCTATGATAACCAGATAACTGATAAACATACTCATATATTTTTAAATACATACATATTATACATAAATTTATCTATAATATGTATGTATTTAGAAATATATAAGTATGTTTATCAGTTAGCTAGATCCCATAACACAAGTTAATATTAGCTTACTTTGGGCTAGATGGCGCTGTGTGAAAAGTGTCCCACAATATTTATTATATTTATTATTTATAAATAACACCAAGACACAGAATAAACCATCTTGCTCATCACACAAAGTTTTATCCTGGGTGGGAATCGAACTCACGACCTCTTGCGTAGCAGTCAGATGATGACTCCAACGGCGCCACAGAGGCAGTCACAATACATTCTATCACGCTATAATATTCAAGATTTTGGGTACATTTCACCTAATACACTTAGGTACTTCTTAAAGTGTGCGTAGTAAATTTACATGTTTTATGATTCCTCTATTAGAAGCCCTGTTGCATTCTTTAGGCGGGGTATAAAGGTATTTATAAATTTCAGGTAGTTATTAAGAAAGTACTTTCCTTTTATACTGTCATACCTCAAACCCTTAAACTGTTATCTCTATTATTTTTTCTGTTTTGTATTTTTTATATTGTAAAACTATTTTAGTGCGTTGGTCAGTTATTCTAGTTAAAATATTCGTTCCGTATCAAAGGATTTATACATCGCTGGCCATGCACTGACAAAATAAAGAGCTGCACAACAATATACATATATTTCCATTTAAATAAAAGTAACTATCATAAACCAAGTTGCACAGTTTTAAGTCCATACTAATATCTATATTGTTTTATAAAACAAAATAAATATTTTAAAAATATCCAATCAGCGTTTTCAATAACCACAATAACGAGTACCCAATCCATTGCGTTTCTTTTTAAGTTGATAAAACAAAGCAAATATCACAGTATGTTCGTTGAGAGTGAATTTGTCAGCTCCAGGTCTAAACAAACAGAAGTACAAACTACGAGTAGTTTTATGAAGTACCTATTGTGGTTTTTAGGCAACGTTTCAGTGTTTTCTTTTCATTCAGAAAGTTTTATGTAAATTAATAATCAATAAAAAACAATTGTAGAATTAATGTGTTAGTATGTTGAACTCCCGTGACCATGACCGGCCGTCCGGCATAAGCAGGGCAAGAAGGGAAGTGAGTTGAAGCCGCGGTGGTAGACAAAGTCTGCCGGAAACTCTGGAGTTATACTTCCGAGGGCTTACCAGGTGCTGGCACTTGACATCTCAGACCGTGTCTGGTTTCTCTGCCGTCTAAAACGACAATACTATACATCCATGTGAATATGGTCAGCTTGACAAGAATAAACGAAAACCAGGTGTTAAATTAAAATTTCAGACAGCAAAAGACAGAAGAACCAAGACACATACTGATATTATATTTATTTATTTCAAACTTCCTTTCAACCTTGTGCATTTTGTTAGTTAGTTAACCTTACTATATTAAATCCATAGCCATTTCAGGGTGTATGTTTGTTACAGAGTCTTACGGCGGGATCAATTTGAATACAATTTCTTGTGGAGGTAGGCAACGCCGTGGATTGATACATAGACTGCTTTTAACTTAGGAACAGGTAAAGTTTGAGGCAGAGCCATACGATATATCTATATAATAAATACATACCAACAAAATTGTATACATATAGTTAACGCAAGAAATCATGATGAAGCGCCTAATGTACCCAAAAACGTTAAACTTCCCATAACGAGGCGTAGAATTTACCCATCGGCTTGAGAAAATTAGTTAATTTCCTTGAAAAACTCCTTTTGTTGCGTGCGGAGTTGGTCACGTCTCGTTACGAATATTACCTACATTTCCTTTCAGTAATTAGGTTTGTATATATTTTTGTTTGGCCTTCCACTTCAATATATCTTTCAGGCCTATCTTGTTGACCCATGTTACGTAAGTAGTTTGTTGTTTTTTTATTATTACTTACCGTAGATAAAGTTGAGTACGAAATAATAGATATTCTTACATATTGTTCAGTAAATTTCTTAGTTGAAATTTAAAAAGAGAATCATTTTTGAATAAGAACTAATTGAAATTGTGAATTTTTCATGTACCGTTATAGCACTAAATATATTTTTCTCATCTGAGCTTCAAGCCTTGATTGCATTCCATTTAGATTGGCGTGCCATTTGAGTAATTTAATTTGATTTTGTTATGCTACTATGATCGTGTGAATTCTGTATTCCTCTTCTTTTTCTTGTCCCATAAGGTCGTTTTGGTAAGCAGATGTGGTTTCATAGAGCTTAGAGTCTTGGTGGGACCAGAACGGTAGTATATCAAACTATCGTGACTGAGGTCTCGAGTTGAAATACTAGGTCGTAACAATTGCTTGCGTTATCCGATTATGTTTATTTCATAGTTTGAGAGTTTCTTAAGTATAATAATTGTATGTATTTAAAAACAGCCGCAGTCCAGCGGCCGCAGCGGAAGATGCCGCTCATAAAAAACGGCAAAAGTACGCAGTAATGGAGTCCCGGTATATAGTCGTACCGGTGGCTGTGGAAATGATCGGCTGTTGGGGGAGCGATGCTAAGGCTTTAATTTCTGAGATTGGTCGCAGAATAAAGGAAAAGACTCATGACTCCCACGCCCGGTCGTACCTGGTGCAAAGGATAGCCATGGCTATCCAACGAGGCAATGCCGCAAGTGTATTGAGCACCTTTGCATCGGGTATGGTCAGGGGTGGGTTATTCAGTAGGGAATAGGTGGGTGTAGCCATTCATGTGACATTTGTATTTCATAACGCTTTATAATTATATATTATTATAAGTTGTATTTTTTTAAACTATAAATTATTTTTAATCTTAGCATATACTTCCATTGTTCTTACTTAGATAACATTAATGTTTATATTTATACTCTTTAAGAAGATAATGTACGATGTTTGAATCAATACCTAATGTTTTAAAACCATATAAGTATGTTTCTCAGTTGTCATATATCATAGCACAAGCTTATATTAACTTAATTTGTGCTAGATAACAATGTGTAAAAATGTTTCACAACATATTATTGATATTTTTATATTTTAAAGTGCAAAATTGTAGTTACATACATACACACATACATGTTTGTCATGCCTTTTCCCCGAAGGGAGGATGGAGGGGGGGGGGTAGGCAGAGGCATACTATACACCCATATTACACAGTATTCATTTTTGTACCACGTAATAGGTGGTGAACCCATTGCCATGTTGAAATGGACAGGCGCAGGCTGTGGCAACCTGATGTTAAAAATTTTCAAGCCGCCAATAAGGTCTTAAACCAGGCTTAACGACCATGTTACTGGCAATCGGGACCAAGGCCTCAACGTGCCTTTCGAAGCATGGAAACGCTCGCAAATGTAAATTTCACAAAGCGGTCACCCATCCAAGGATTACCAATAGCGAATATTGCTTAACGCAGTGATCGTTTGTTACCGAACACTGAGTCAGCGGAGCTACGAGCGAAATTGTAGTTATATAATATAATTGTACACAATGCACACAGTGAAATGTGGGTGTTTATATGCCTCTGCCACTCCCACGGGGATAATCGCGTGACTGATTAACATAATATAATTATAACTTACTGGCCGTCATGTGTATCATTGTGTTACTTACAACAAGACTTCGTTGTGTTAAGGGCCGGTAGGCCAAGTCGCGTAGGCACCACAACGCTTCCTCAGCCCCCGCCAAGATAGATCGACGGTGTATTTTCTGCTGGCACGCCACAGTAAAAATGATTGGCAGTAGCAATTGAAATGGAACATCTCTGTTATTGTGTTGGATTTTATTTTAGGTTTATGATAGTAGTTGTAGTTGACGCCCGCGGCTCCGCCCGCGTGATGAAGATTTTCCGTTCCCATTTTCAAAAGGAACTTGTTCCCGGGATAAAAAGTAGCATATGTGTTCTTCTGATAGATAAGCTATTATATATAATATATAGTTATGGTAAAGGACGAAATTAAAAACAGTTTGCTAGGCTATCATCGGCGACTTCGACATCACCCTAATCCCCTGGCCTCACAGCTAACGAATCGAGGTTATAGCAAAAGATTAAAAAGGAAAGACATAATCAGTGACGACTGAGCCCATTGGAAATAAACGAGGAGATGTGCCCACTGGAGAGCATACTCACTCACCTAATTACCCTCACACAATCTGCTTATAGTAGAACTGATTGCAGATAACAGAACACGGGAAAAAAAGGTAAAGTTTATTTAAATTCCATTCAGTAGTTTTACGTGCAAGTAACAAACATCCATACTTACAAATTTTCGCGTTTATAATATTAGTAGGAGTTTATGATGATATATTTAATAACAAATTTAGGCTTTGAAAAAAAAAAGAGTATAATGAGTACGGGACATTTTATTTGGTATTTGTTTTTACTGTACATGTAAAAAACAAATACCAAATAAAATGTCCCGTACTCATTATACTCTTTTTTTTAAATAATATTATAATCAAAAAATCATAATGTTATGTTCCTGTCTTCGGCAGCTAGTCACCGTTGTTCTTCAAAACACATCTTCCGTCCGCGCTAAACATTCTCCTTAAGTACATAATTTCATTCAATTGCTCTAAACGTTGCCGGTTTACCCAAATCTTGCTTTTAGTTCTTACTTTTTCTTTTTCAAATATCCGATTCTTAGTTTAACATGCAGCGAAGACCTTTACTTTTATATTAGTGACTAATGCCTGAAGGTCGACTTATGATGAGACCATCACTACCGCATCATCAGCGTACAATGTACTGTAAAATTTCCAATTTTACTACACATCATAATCTTTTAACTTTTGCAGCCACACTTTTGCACAACTATCCAGATACACTATAAAAAGACAGGCGGACCGTCGACGGCCCGTTTGACGCCCGAACAGAAGTCAAAAAGAGGCGCCAGGTGAACCTCCCCTTGGTCGCACGCAAGCTTTACAGTCCGTATAAAGAGACTGTATCGCCAGCAGCAGCAGTCCACAACATATTCTGCCCGGATATGGTGTAGACGGCCAGTCAGGCCACACGGACGAGTACCACAGAGTTTCTCTCACAACTTTATCAAATGCTTTCTCCAGATCCATTTACTGCCAGATTCGCAAAGCAATAGGTAGAGGCTGAGGAAGAACCTGGCAATAAAACTCATGGCCACTCTTTTCTAACCGCCAGTAATTACATTAGTTTGAGTTACATGAAATTTGACCAATTATATAGTAATGAATTTATACAAAACCAAAAAACAAAATCAATGTCGTGTTCAAAATCATATCAAAATGAGAGCCATTCTAGTTGCCAGTTCTAAGGGCAACCTACACTTTAAGAAGAAGAATCTAGCAAAAAAGTCAATGGATGCTCTTTTAAAATGTAGGTATGGCTTACAACATTAAAATTACACTTATATTGTTCCTTTGGATTTATGTGAGAACAGTCGACTAAACTTAGTTTGCCTTAAATTTAAATTATATAATTTGTAATAATTGCTATATTATTATTAATTAATTAATTATTAGTTACATGAAATGTCATACATTGTTTAAGACTACTAACATAAAGTAAAAACATTTATAAAAAGCGCTCGTAGCCCTACTAACTCGGTTTCTGTAAAAGGTCACTGATTTAAGAAACTCTTGCGGATTTTGGATGGATGACCGCTTTGTAGCATTTTCATTTACCAGCGTTTTCGTGCTTCGAAGAAAGTGAATGACTTTTGAGCGATTTAAAAATTACAACAGCTAGTCGCTACAATCTGAGCCTGTCCATTTGAACACAGGCATTGGGCTCACCACAATATGCCTCTGCCACACCTTCGGGGACAAAGTCGTGGCTAATAAATTTATAAATATACTTAAATAATTAATACTGAAAGCATAAAACAAAGGTCTTGGATACAATTTTAATAATTTATGCGAAGCGAAGCTTCAATATAACAACTGCACTGATTACTTCAGCCAGTGGCAGTCGGTATGTTTAAGCTTCAGAATCCATTGATCAAATTTGTTTGTACTGTAATGATTGAATAAAAAATACTTGTAATTTGTACATTGACCGGCCCACTGGCTCAGTTGGTTATATAACTGCCTTCTAACCTGTGGGTACCGGGTTCGATTTTATACTACTTACAGGGATAATTCTAACGCTTCTGTGAAGTGTAGGTACTTTGTTTTATGTTAAAACTCTCATATATTTTATTTATCCATCACTCCTTATCCCCGAAAGGATGGCAGAGGCATATTATTAAATATGCCCACTTTTCACCATGTGTATTCCTGTCCCACGTAATGGGTGGTGAGTCCATTGCCGTATATAACTCTCATATATATACACTATATAAAGCTAACTCCGGGCGTCGCTAGATGCAACTGGGACAGACGCTCGGATGATGATGGAATGCCTACTGCTCTCATAAATATACTGTGCCATTGCGAAAAAATAGCTAGGGGAGCGCAACAAAAAAACCTTACACAGGTCCTACCTCAGTAAGCGCCAGCGCGCGACTGATCAGGCCTCAGCGTCGCGAATCTGATATTATTTAAACATTTGTTATATCAAAATCACTGTATATAGTCAAAATAAGCCATTATGTCTAAAAATATTTAGTAGCTATAGTTGTGTATAAAAATTTCATTAAAATTATCTGTAGTTTAGATTTGACATTGAAAAAACATTTCGAAAGGGGGCAACTTTGGGATGTTTTTCTATCAAGTGAAGTTTATTAGATTTTGTAACAGAAAGCCATTTTGACTAGCTTAAATCCTTAACTAACATATATCTCTTTTTTAGAATCAAAAACCCTTTCTTCTACGATTCGCATTGTTTTAAAAAACTCAAAAGCGTGGGCTCGGCAGGAATATCAAGCCTTAAGTGGTCCAATTAATTTCAAATTACAAATATATATTTAGCGATGCGCAACTAATCGAGAATGTCTGCGACTAGCCAACAACAAAGAGAAATAAAAACGTTTTGTCCAATAATGAAAGACAGGAATGTAACATGTGACCAAAGCCCAAATAGCGGAAACTTTGTTTTGATAAAGTCTTTATGTATTTAGAATGTTTGTACATAATTCGACCATAGACTTATTAATTGATTAGGTTTGTGGCCTTTCGGTCGTACAGGTTTGTTATTCCAGTTCAATAATGAAGTAAATTCAGGAGATATAATTTATCAACAGTGACAATACGAATAGGACGTCACCCATACTCAGTAAAGTAGAACAGTGCTTTGTGTTGATTTAAAACTGTGCTGCAAAGAATATTCATGTTATAATAAACATATTTTGTATACACGATTTTTTTTGCCGTATCGTTTAGCACTGCTGCAGTGGAAACGTAGACGAATTCAAAGAACGCAGATAAATATACTGTGCACCCGTGCCGGCATCCCCCATCCACCGCCTCTGTGCCGATGAGCAACGGCAACCAGCTTGTCGCCCCACACCTAATCTCCTGGGTCTTCCAGGTGTTATTTAACAGTCCGATTTTCAAAATTTCTCGTAGCAAGTCCTTTGAGGCAAAAAAAAAAAGAAACTGACATCATCAAATGAAATTGATGGCTGTTCTATTGGAAATTAATTTTTCAAATAAACAAATTGGTAAATGTCACGATTAACACAGTTATATATCACTGAAAAAAAAATCTATTGAAAAAAGTTGACATTTTGCTTAAATGGAAAACTGTCTTATAGAGCATTGAGTTTGACACAGTACTAATGAGCAGAGTAAAGGGACTTAGAACAGTAATATACTTCGTGGAATGTTTGTTTTATCAGAGCAATGGAGTATCTAAATCCGCCAAATTCTTTTTTATTACGCAAACTGTGTTATAAATATGTTTTTGCATTACATTTTGTAATCATCATTATTCTGTAAAATATTTTTTAATGAGTAGATTTCGTATAAATGTCAGAGTAATTTCAAAATTTTTCAAAAGCACTGGTACTTATGAAATTAGCAATAAATCGTTAAAATTTTTAATTTGGCTCTCATTTTTAAATGCCGATTAGGGTTATTATAGCCAGCAGGGCTCCGAAAGTGAACCTCATGTTGACAGTACAGAAATATGCCTATTAGCATATGCCAACCTACAACCGCTGAACCCCGTACATGACCCGAGCTTTACTTTGGGGAGCTTGCCGTGGCTGCATAGTCCAAAAATGTGTCCCTACTAGCACATTCTGAGAGCTTGTGCCATTGCCTCGTCTGTACCTTATAGTCCTAACGTAACTTAGCTACTATAAAATTGTATAATTATAGTCATGATATCTGAAACCATTCAGATATCTTATACACCCAAAGCCACAACTAAATTGTGGTTTACCGCTGACACGCGCGATGTTTACGGTTTAGATTTCAAACAGTGAAATTACGCTAATTAGACAATTTTGAATAGTTCCTATGAGTTTCTATAATATTTGCAATTTGTGGTATTGACCTAATTGATGTAAACCTCACCGATCATTAAGTGATGCTGTATGCAGTTTAATAACAGTTGAAAGTGACGTCATACACGGTTGAATGTAACTTATCCCAATTTGGGTGATAATATATGAATAGTATTGTAATGAATTTGATGAAATTATTTCCAATATAAACTACGATACATACTTTGACCTTTATAATTTATTTTTTTTGATTCCCTCTGTGACTCAAAGATAGTAAGTATATGAGACTGCTGCGCTGAGGTTCAGGGTTCGATCCCCGGGTCGGACAAATATTTGTTTGATCCACAAATGTTGGTTTCAGAGTTTGGGTGTTTGCTATCTATACTAATATTTGAAGCTGAAAAGGTTTTTGTTTGGCAACACGCTAGTATCAGAAACTACTAGTAGGATTAATTTTTTTTTGTGTATTATAGCCCACTTATCGAGGAAGGCTATATATCATCACGCTACTATCCCGGAGAGCGGAGCAGTAATCAAAATATCTACAAATCTAGCAATTTTTTATGCCTTTATTGTAAAATTTATAAGTGACGGGAAATCGAAAACTCCTTGGGGTCACCTAGTGTATAATATATATACATTTAGAAATAGCACTTAGTGTTCTGTAAACGATCACTGCGTTAAGCCACATCCGCTAAAGGTGGTCCTTGGATGGGTGACTTTGAGGAATTTACATTTGAGAGCGTCTCCGTGCTTCGGAAGGCACGTTAAGCCGTTGGTCCCGGTTGCCAATAGAATGGCAGATGTTAAACTTGGTTGAAGACCTTATGGGGGGCTTGAAAAAGTTCAACCGCCGGTCGCGATAGCCTGCGCCTGTCCATTTCAACACGGCAATGGGCTTACCACCTGTTACGTGGGAAAAAAATGCATACGGTTATCTCTGGGCGTATAGTGTGCCTCTGCCTACCCCTTCTGGGATAAAGGCGTGACAATATGTATGTATGTAGTAGTGAAGTGAGTGACCACCCCTATAGGGAATAAAAGTGATTATTTACGTATTTAAAAAAAACAACTCTACGGGTTTTATATTACAATGACAAAGCCCGATATAAACTCGTGTAAAATCAGAGCTTTATAGCCATCCTAATGGTCTGATTGTAGTTTTAATTACTTGAATTTAATTAAAAGGCAATTACATTTTCTCTGAAGGTGAGAGAGACTTTTGATTGCTAGACAGATTGCTTGGAATAATCCCACGAAGGGAATAAATTATATAGGGTCTAACGTTTTAATTCTACGGTTGGTAGAAGTGTGTAAAATGAAGTAAAGTATAATCCGAGTGCTTTCATTTCACTCCAAGATGTCAAATAATAGATAGATAGATATACTATCTATCTATCTTCACGCTGTATCCTTTACGGGGTAGTCATAGAGGATAACTCGCCCGGCTTCGCGATCCATGCATACTTCTTTCGCTTCTCACAGATTCATTAATCGCTTCATACATGCACGTCTGGGTATCCGAGTACTTTGTCTTTTCCATTTTTGAGCAATCTGCTCACGTGGTCATCATATGTAAGTCTCGGCCTACTCTGACTCCTTCTACCCTCTACTTTCGCACAATATATATTCTTCGTCAATCGTTCCGCACTCATTCGTTGGACGTGTCCAAACCAACGGAGCAATAATAATTTAATGCTCTTATTATTGAACTTCCATTTTTTTTCCACCTACTTTATAAAAGAAGCCCTTTACAAAATTTTCAGTCTTTTAGAGTTTGTAGTGAATAAATTATACTTGAAAATATCTGATTTTTAGTATAATTTTAAAACAAAATAAGTTCGTATAAAAATTAATAATTATTAGTTACACCATTCATAATTTAAGATTAGGTGGGCTGACTTTTACTTTCCTTGCTTTGTTGGATTTTTCTCGTACCCAAAATGAGTAGAAAACAGGACAAGTTATGAAAAAATATACAGAATTTCATGTTATATATTTTCTATTGAACCGAATTCTAAAGCAGTGCATAACTCGCCAGGGCCTCTAGGTTATAATTAACAATTAACGCCCCCTTCAATATTGTGGTGAAAGAATCAGATGATTTCTAAATCGAAACCAGTTTCAAAACCGAAAGTAGTAGAAGCTTTAAAATCTCTTATGCACGTATTCATGTTGACCTAAATCATAAATTATAGGTGGGGGAGGGGTTGAAAAAGTTACTTATTTCGCATTTTAAAGCTTCTCTGAAACTTTTCGATTATGAGATTATAGATAAAAGAGTCATATAAGAGTCTCTTACTAAAAAGTTGGTTTTAGTATACCTACAAAAGTTTTGAACAACCGGTCTATGAATACTATGGATCTCGGTCTCGAATAAGATTAATAAATTGTGGTACCTCCTTTATTAGACTTTTTTTTAATGGGACTAATCCCACCCGCATTCCCATTACTGTGACTCCTGTATACCAGGATCTACAGCAATGACCAAAACACCAGAAAACTTACACCGAGCTCGATCTCGGTGAAGTCCCAGGAGAAGTTAGCATGTCTTGGAACCCGCAACGAAATTAATCAGAAGATAATGTGAGGAAGTAGGAAAAGAACGTAATGCCCCTTCCCTCCTTTGAAAAGCGGGGACCTGGAAAGCAACTAGGTGTAAATCCTATAGAAATAGGGAAGCTAGTAGATATAGTATGGGTCCTATGTGAGCTATGTTTGATTCCAGTAATATGTATGGCAGAAACGTTTAAAAGCACGAAAATTCACACTCGATGCCACGAGATCCGCATAGTAAACTACTCCCGATGTTATTTGTAAACAATTAAGCATATTATATCGCTCGTTTTGCCAAATGCTACACTCCCAAAGTATATGATGGGCGGTCTGATCATATTTGTCATCAGCAGTTGAGCACTGACAGAACGGTGACTCCACTAGCTTAAACGAATCTAATTTGTTCCTAAAGTTACCATGTCCCGTAAGAAATTGAGCAACACAGTGATCAACCTCCAGCCAGGATATTCTCAATCGTTCACGAACGTCTGGGAAAAACTGGTAGAGGTGGCGTCCTTTGATGGAAGTGTTCCAACGCAGCTGCCATTCGTCTAAACGTTATTCACGTACATTATCTCGATACAGCCTGGCAATTCTATGGTGATCTCTTGCTAACAAAAACCTAATAGGTTTTTGTTAGCAAGCCATGCCATGCCATCTTTAGTCAAATAGTATGAAGCCGCGCGTCTCTTAATTTCGAGGTCAACCGGGAGGACACCTGCCATCACCGGCAGAGCCTCCGTGCTAACCGTCCTGTAGGCCTTGCATAAAAATATCAAGGCAAGGCGTTGACTTTGCAGTAACTTTAACCGTGCAGCCCCAATAGTAGCCTTATCGGCCCATACCGGCGCCCCGTAACACATACAGCCTAGATAAGTGGCCCCGTAAACGACCTTCAGTGTTTTGAACGAAAGTCCCAGTGTAGCAGTAGATATTCTCGACAACGCGTAAAAGCTATTTTTAGCCTTTTCATCTACAGTTTTTATGTTTTTATGTGCTCAACGAATGCAAAATTTCTCTCTAAAATCAATCCTAAATAGCAAACCGAAGTTTTATTTTTAATGTAAACGTTATATAATGTAAATGTTTTTGAATTTTATGCGCGGTGGTACTTTCAAACTTCCTTTTAAAAGCAGCTGAAATATTTTGTTTGGAGCAAAAAATAACCTGTTTCGTACGCCCCACTCCACAACGACGAACAAGCACATGTGGGCCAAGTTCTCGAGTCCCGCACGAGTATTTGACTGAACGAGTAACATACCGTCATCGGCGTATCCGGTGATTTTCGTGAAATTTAATACCGCCCGGCAGGAGCCGGGGTACTATGAGAAGCTCTAAAAGCTTTCCCAAGGAGGGCAATAATGTGATCGGTCGGTACGACTTAGGGTCATCTGGCGGCTTGTCGCCTTTTTTAGGAATAATCCGAATATAGCCACATCGCCAAATACGGGGGAACACTCCCTCGTTAATACATCGGTTAAAAACATTTATTACACTTACTAATCCTATTCACAAAACTAGAATAATTTACATACATATGAAGACCACGTGAGCGGAAAGGTCAAAAGTACTCGGATACCAGACGTGCGTGTATGAAGCGATTGATGAATCTTGAAGAAGCGAAAGAAGTATGCATGGATCGCGAAGCCTGGCGATCTGTCACCTCTGAGTACCCCGTCAGGGATACAGCGTGAAGATAGTTAGTTAGTTAGAATAATTTAGACTTTCTAGTGCTAAGGGTCTCTGAGCTCTGCTCTGCTGTCTCTCGACTGCGGGCAAAGAGATATGGAGAGACTCATTGGGTTCTTTGTTTACTACGCAACCCTAAAACATAATATCAACTATTTTGTCAAAAACATTCCAATCTTAAACTGTGTCTTGAGACAAGAAGAGGTGCTTCCAACCCATATCCTCCATTTGTTTGATTACCTTTCTATCTAAGGAATTGAAATACGATAAAAGCCTTAATACATCTTGTGTTATTACAATGATTTTAAAGTTTTGAACACAACAATCTCTGATGATAGCGTCAACTTTCAATCCACTTATTTATCAAGTATATTCTTTTTATAGAATATGAAGTTATAAAGTAATAAGAACTTCTTAAGTTATGGTCAATATAGAATAAAATTTCCATTTACGAGCGTTTGCTTGTCTTTAAGCTAAGTTCAAGGCCATATAGATGTTTTTAAATTTTTTCATCTCAGTAATAAGTGCTCTCTTAAAAATGCGTCCTTAGGCGACGCGGTAAATATGTTACATGACCGAATTGGTTCGGTAAATTAAGTCAGCCAGTACACTGCTGAACGTAGACCCTTCCTAACTTTCGTAATGTTTTTCAAGCCTTTAACTGGGCTTAACGACTGCCATTTTACTGGCAACCGAGACCAATGACTTAATGTGCCTGTCAGAAGCATGGAAATGGTCGCAAAGTGGTCACCCATCCAAAGATCAGGCATAGTGAAAGAAGTGCATAGTAATACCCAATAATTGCTGTAACTATTCAAGTTGGTAATAAAATGTTTATTTATTTATTTAATACAGATTAGGTACACGATACGACGATAAAATCTATCTAGGTAGCTCATTTGTGATACAATATAGTATACAAGAGAAAATCTAAATATATTTTGGGATATTTATTATTCAAAACAATAATTTGGCCACCGGTAGTGAAAACTCCAAAGTTTATAACTTTAATTAAGTAAGCGCTCAAACTGGCCTGAGTAAGGAACTGTGAATTAGTCTGTTTAGGACCTTTGCGTTACGGCCCATGAGACCAAGTGCCACCATTATACCCCCTTTATGCAACTTGCAGACGCATTTAAGCAAAATTCCGGGCCTCGGCGGCGTCGCTTAATCGTCCAAGTTTGTAAATAGGGTTGAACCTCAACAATAACAATACATAGATTTAGATAACTGAACTTTCGTATGAAGCAAGTCATAGGTTAGTAATTGCGTCTTTCTATATGTACTTAGTTAAGTTACTAAGTTACTTTCGTACATAATTTCGTAGAATTTTCGTAGCTCCGTAGCATTGCTACTAAAGTAAAGTAGAAACATTTGTATATGTAGTGAAAATTGGTGCCTAGTTCTGCTGTCTCCAATGTCACACACTGTTACATTAGCTATAGTAATTTGAGTATAGTATCAGTGGTATAAGTTAATAATTATTCACTTCTTATAAAATATATGTTCGTGACTTCTAGTCATCTAGTTACCATTTCATCCCTCGATACTCTGACTCTTCCTTTATCTCAAGTACCTTTGTTTTTCGAGTACATTTGTCCTTGTCGACTTCTATATCAAGTGATATGATTCCAAATGCAATATTTCTGAGAAATATAGAATTTGTATACACCTTGCTGCAAGCAAGAAAAGGAAAAAAGCTCGCCGGGCCCTTAGACAAGCCCTCAAAAAAGGGGATGAGGAAAGCTGGCGAGCATATAGGGAAGAAAGAAATTCGTTCAAAAAAGAATGCAGAAAGGAAAGTAGGAACTGTTGGAGAGCGTTTTGTGAGGGGGTCGAAAAGCAACCAGATGCTGCACGACTGATGAAAACGCTCTCCAAGGTCAACTCCTGCAAACTAGGCAGCATAAAGAACGGGGAAGAATTAGTGACTGATCCCGAAAAGATTCTGGAGATCATGCTGAAAACTCACTTCCCCGAATGCAAGAGACACACAGATAACACAACGCCAGTCGACTCAGTTAACATCGAGAGCGTAATGCTGGATAGTTGTATAACAGAGGAACATCTGAGATGGAGTGTCAAATCGTTCCAGCCTTATAAGGCTGCTGGACCAGATGGGATACTTCCGAAGATGCTGCAGACGGTAATAAACCACATAAGCGAAGACCTACTTGCTCTGTACAACAGCAGCATTAAGTCAAGATACATCCCAAAGAAATGGAGAGAGGTCAGAGCAGTCTTCATACCCAAACCTGGTAAATCATCTTACCAGGAGGCAAAGGCCTTTAGGTGTATCAGTCTCTCCTCTTTCCTACTCAAGACATTGGAAAAAATACTAGACAGGATAATAAGAGAACAAATAGATAAAAGTGAATCACCTCTGCACCTAAATCAACATGCGTACATGGAGGGCAGATCAACGGATACAGCCCTCCACAACCTGGTGAACAGGGTGCAGAGATCGATAGAAAATAAGGAATATGCACTAGGATGCTTCTTTGACGTCGAGGGAGCCTTGAGACATGGCCACTCCCGAATCGATAGAAGCTACCCTCGACCGCGAAGGAATAGATAAAGACATATCAGAATGGGTGAAACTAATGCTGAGGCACCGACTGATACAGGCAGAGATGGCAGGCGTGACCCTAAAAGTAGAGGCAAGCAGAGGCTTTCCACAGGGAGGATGCCTATCGCCTTTACTATGGTGCCTGCTAATAGATGAACTTATCAAGAAAATTAACAGCTTGCACATATACACACAGGCATATTCCGACGACGGCGTGCTACTGGTCACCGGCAAGGTGCCAAGTGTTATGTGCGACATCATGAATAGAGGACTGAAGGTAGCTCTAACATGGTGCAAAAGCAAAGGGTTAAACTTGAATCCCGACAAGACAAAGGTAGTGACATTTACGAATAAAAGGAAGAAAGACAATTTTGGACCGGTGAGACTAAACAACCACACCCTGGAGGTGGTTGAGAATATCAGATACCTGGGAGTCACACTGGACAGCAAATTGACTTTTAAGACTCACATAAAGAACACATGCACTAAAGCCAAAATGGCGTTGATGCAATGTAAAAGTGCAATAGGAAGAACCTGGGGAACGAAACCAGCAACAGTCATATGGATATATAAATCAATTATCCTACCCAGAATACTGCACGGGGCCATAGTATGGTGGCACAAGGCAGCGAACAAGACAAACAAAATAGAATTAGACAAGGTACAGAGGCTGGCAGCCCTGATGACAACAGGTGCTATGAGGACAACTCCCACAGCTGCGCTAGAGATCGTATTGGGACTCCATCCTCTGGATCTAGAAATTAAAAAGAAAGCAATTGAACAATGGTTTAAATTGAAAAGCGTGGGCCTATGGAGAGGTAATCCTCAAGATGGCGGACATGCTAGTATCAATAAGAAATACGAAGACAAATTGTCAATGATTCTCTCTAACAATGACCTAATCAAGAAGGAGAGGGTTTTTGACAAAAAGTATAGAATACATATAGGACAAAGAGAGAGCTGGCAGACGGAAGACACCGGAGGCGTCATCTGCTACACTGACGGCTCTAGAAAGGAATCTACTAAGCTCTCCGGCTCCGGAGTGCACATACAATGTGCAAATGGAACGAAGATTAATAGATCAATACGGTTAGGCAAATTCGCAAGTGTCTTTCAGGCGGAAATATGCGCCATCACAGAGTATGCGCAAACTATACATCGCCATACAGACATAAAAAAGGTGACTATCTACAGTGACAGTCAAGCAGCATTGAAAGCCCTAAATAAAGTAGAGACAATGTCAGCAACAGTCAAGGAGTGCAAAAAATCACTCGAAAAGCTGGCGGAAAGAACTGAAGTCCACGTTGCCTGGGTCCCCGGACATGAGGGAGTCCCGGGCAATGAACTAGCGGACAAACTAGCCCGGGAAGGGGCTGACGAATGCGTGATCGGACCGGAGCCATGGCTTCCGATCGCTCATAAGATCACGAAAGGAGTAATTACCAGAAGCATAACAGTAGAAACCAACCTCAGATGGAGGTCCTCGATAGGCATGAGACAGTCGAAGATCTTCATCAGGGGAATGGATGCGAAAAGGACAAGCCGACTGGTCAAACTTACCAGAGCAAACATGAGGCTTGTCATAGAGATCATCACAGGACACTGTCGCCTCAACAGGCACCTAACAGTGATAGGAGTAATGGATGACCCATTATGCCCAGAATGCATGGAGGAAGAAGAAACCAGCTTCCACCTACTAGCTGAGTGCCCCATGTATTCGTTAACAAGATGGGAAATTATGGGCACCGACAGACTAGAAGAAGAAGACATAGAACATCTGAATGTGGATCAGATAGTAAGCTTCTGCAAGGAAACAAGAAGGTTCGACGGGGCGCCGTGAAGACTGCTGGGATACCCAATCCAAACCGCAAGGAGAAGTTTTTCGGGGAAATGAGCGAAGTGGGCGGCAAAAGATGCGGTCGGATCGTTCGCTCGGCGGTGCCGGCGTCCCCAACAAGAAAATAATAATAATAATACACCTTGCTATGAATGCAAAGCTTTGAAATGGAATAGGATCTCTGGCCACATATTTCTGTATTGACGTCCAATGACATTAGCTTTTTAATAATGACAGATAAAAGCATACGGTGAAATTTGGGCGCGCATAGTATGCCTCTGCCTACCCCTAGGGGGATGTATGTATGTATAATCATATAACACAAGTTTAAAACAGTTACACCGTTAATAATATAGAGGCGATCATCCTGTTCAAAATAGTCTTAACAAATATTAACTAATATTATAAACGGGAAAGTTTGTAAGAATGGATATCTGTAACTCCTTCATGCAAAAACTGCTGAATGGATTTTGTTGAAACGTTTCAATAATATACTCACACATCAAAATAACACATAGGCTACTTTTTATCCAGGGAACTAGTTCCTGTAGGAAACGGTAACGGGAAATCTTCACCACGCGTGCCGAGCGTGCGAGCCGCAGACGTCAACCAGTTAAACCATATAATCTTATCAGCATAAAGATTATATCAGAATGACTTTATTTGGTCATTCGAAAACATTAATTGTGACATTTAGTTAGTATTTATATTAAAATTTGTTGGTTCCTGTACTGTTTTACTTATCTAAAATATAAAGCTGAAGAATTTGTTTGTTTGGTTAAACGCGCAAATCTCAGAAACTACTGGTTAGAATTGAAAAAATATTTTTGTATTGGATAGCTTATTTATTTAGGCTGATCATTATCACGTTACTACTTTGGAGAGCTAAGCATAAATGTCAAGAAATCGTTTAAATTTTCATATAGTATTTAAAATTGTAAACGACGATGGTATTAAAAAGGTGCGACGGGAGTTCGAAGTATGTCACGGGCGAAATCGTGGGGGTCAGCTAGTCATACATATAAATTTACAAGTGCTGTTTCGGGATTGGGAGTTCAGACCGTAAGTAAATATAATTTACAAGCGATGCCGAATATAAGTGTAAAAAACAACTGCTTCTAGCAGCCAAATAAAGGTAAACAACAAGCCCCAAATCCAGATAGAATTTGAAAGCAACTGAGGATACCTACCTACTAAGTTTATTTAACACACAACAAAGCATTCTATAATAAACCGTAGTTCGCATCTTATGTTTGCTTTCTACCTACCCTGTACAAATAACACAGAATATAATCTTAAGATATAACAAGGCACGTCACTGGACAAACTAACAAATGGTTAGCAATATAATTGAATTATGTCACCTGGGCAGTAGGTCTCCATTTATAACTAAACCGCACACAGATATTGCAATGCTCAATGTGTAAACCTATCTGTGTAAACGTGCGTTAGTTAGTAAATCTTCACAGTCAGGCGACGGCGTCGGTTAGCTTGTATAGTAAATTATAGTAATTGAACATTTATAGTCATACTAGCTGTGACCCCCTGCTTCGTCCGAGACATTTTGTGTAATCAGAAGTGAGAATGCGAAATAAGGAGTTGCATTCTTTGAAAATGATGAATCTCCCATATATACATAGAACTTTACTCCTTTATGGGTAAATTAGGCAAAACAGCGAAACATGAACCCATTTATTTGTACCAAAAAACACGTGTCCGTTGTTTTATGTTTCTAACTTAACGAAACTTTCATACACAAGTTTGTCACCTGTTTTATCACTTTAGGGCTGGAATTTCAAAAAACTCTTTCTTAGTGGAACCTACAGTATAAGGGTACCTCGCCCTAAAAAAATTAAATTTATTGGTCCGAGGGCTTTGTCTAGGCGTTTATTAAGTATGAGTCACTCACGATTTTTATCCTCTATTTTATCATTTTAACCAATTTACATGGTTGAAATACGACGACAATTATTCCAAATAAAAAAGTGGCATATTCTATCGTCTTAGGATACTGCTCACCTATAGCAACGGGTGCGGGTGAACTTCACCAAGCGGGCATAGCCTCAGGCTCCAGCTTAAATATAATATGTTTCCTATAAGAAGCTCATAAGTACTCAAACCACTTATAGATTAATGAAAATTAAGGTTTATAAATGGTGAAATTGTGAGATTAAATTTAAGAATTTTTCATCGTACCGATTCTAATATTATGCATATTCAATGGCATATTATCATCTCAATCAGTTTCAAAAGTGGGCTTGGTTACCTTTGAAATTTTATACGAAACTCTTCTTTGTGTTCATCAATGGTAGATAATTAAGATGGAATTTCTAACAAACCAGTTTATTGTATATATAAATGTGATATGTTTTAGCTCTTTAGAATTTTTATCTGCATTAGAAATTAATTGCTGGCTAAAAATCTGAATACGTTTTGAGTACAAAAATATTACAATAACCTTTTGAAGAATAATTAATTAGTGCTAGGTTAGGGTTATATCTCTTTATCACGAGAATAATTATTAAAATCTAAAGCATCTGCAGAATTCCCATTTATTTTAAATTATGGCCGTCACAATGTTAAAAATCATTATATACTAGGCAATACCCGCCACTTCGTACACTTCTAGTAAGTATCTGCTCGGTAAAGTTGATCAAAATGTTTTTATCAAAAATATAAAGTTGGATAGACATATAGAGAAAAATGGTATAATTGACGTCAATGTAAATTTCTAAATGACTTCCAGCCGATTTTTTAAATATATATTGAATGTATTCATTCAGTATATTTATAATTCATTACGTAACAGTTATATTTTATTATTTTCAGCTCGCCAAAATGACGCCGTCCGCCTTATGGAAAGATATGGTGACATATAGAGAATTGAAAGCCACTGTCACAATCTACAGCACTATTAACAGTGGCTCTAAAGTTGGCGGCCCAATAATGTACCTTTTCACGCTCCGCTTGAAGAACCTTGGATTAAAACAGTATTATTGGTGATGAGATGACTTTCTAATGTACACAAAAAATGGATAATCAGAAAATACTTTACCTTTAACAAACTTGTTATTTTAGCACTTTACTGTAAACAAAATCTTATTAAGGTTTCAAACGATATTATAAGGTAGTTGAAAGTAGGACTTCTAAGAGCTAACAAGATAAAAAGCATTGAAACAACGAAAATTGCACGAAAAACAAGGTAATTTTGATCGTTGAGGGAATTGTTTGTGTGGAACAATGGTCCCTTGTGGACTCTTGTACAAAAGTTGAGCATAGTTTAATTTTATGTATACACTAGCTGCGTCAGCCGGTTTCGGACAAACTTTGTAATAGATGCTCCTTGTGTTTTGGCAGCTGTTGAAGCTGAGTGAGCGTACACCTGAACCCCGAATACCCCATCTCTCAGGCATATGAATAAATCAAACGAAAGAGTATGTACTACACAAATGCGTTGGCCCGACACAGCACTTCCAAAATGAAACATAGTACCTATAAAGTTTTAGCATAAAGGTTTTGGATCATTCATGTATGAATATCACTACTACAAATACTACTAAAAATATATTTAAAAGTTACGAATATAAAACTAAGCTATTTAAGAAAATAAACCAATACCTCCGCTCTCCCTCTATCCTAAAAAACTACTTATGAATTAAATTAAACTTAAGGAGGTACAGCAGGATTAACTAAAACAAAAAATATAAATTAGTGCATTATATTTAAAGTAAGTACTTAGTTATAAAGTTATTTACGAATAAAATTGGGAAACCCAAAACCCAAAACCAAACTCACCCCATAATATAATAATTTGAAGAGCGTTTTATAACACACATTCGTACTGTAACCAAAATTTTAGCTGTATATTTAACATTTAGTTCCTCATACTCTGTTTTTGCTGCGTATCAATGACATGCTGTCCATTGACGGCATTCATTGCTATGCAGATGATAGTCAGGGTGACACTTATTACACGGGTCGCTCCAATATCCCCCGGTCTGCAGTGGAAGAAAGTCGTGAACAGCTTGTGTCTAAAACCGAGGCTACTCTTGCTAGAGTGTCCGATTGCGGTAGACAAAATCTTGTCCAATTTAACCCTACCAAGACTCAAGTTTGTGCATTCACCGCTAAAAAAGCCCCATTTACTGTAGCGCCGCAATTTCAGGGCACACCTCTTTCCATCTCCAATAGTATTGGGATCCTTGGTGTTGAGATCTCTAGTGACGTCCAATACCGAAGTCATTTAGAGGAGAAAGCGAAGCTGGCGTCCAAAAAGCTCGGAGTGCTCAACAGGGCGCGGCAGTACTTTACTGTCGCAAGTGCGGCCGCACATAAAGTACTGCTGTCACCTTTGGGCTGGTGCACCTGAATACCAGCTTCGACCTTTTGACTCGGTAGAAGGGCGTGCTATGAGGATTGTCAACGATCCTTTACTAGCGGGCGGTGTCGAGCCCCTTCGCGATAGGAGAGACTTTGCCTCCTTATGCGTGTTCTATCGGTTGTACAACGGTCTGTGCTCTGAGGAGTTGTTTGATATTATGCCCACGGTTACCTTTTATCATCACACCGCTCGCCATAGACAGGGTGTCCACCCTCAGACTTTGCGTCCGGAGCACACGCACACGGTTAGGTCCGATAGAGACTTTATTCCGCGTACGCTTAGATTGTGGAATGAGCTCCCTGCCTGGGTTTACCCGAACGTCTACTGTATGGAGTTCTTCAACAGGGGTCTTAGAAGGTTTAGGAAGCTCTGGTGTTGCAAACGTCCATAGGCTACGGTGACCACTTTCCATCAGGTACGCTTGTCTGCCACCTCAGTGGTATAAAAAGAAATTGTTCTAAAATTAATAATACTCTGACGCTGCGAAGAGTTAGCAGTCGAGTGCTAACTTAAACTCTTCATGGATCTAAAACTGAAATTAGCATTTACAACTCTATTGGTATAAATCCATTTTAGAAGTATAATTTTGAATATAGCTCTAAATTTCATTTAAACTTGCAGCTGTTGTAGCGACGCTATTTTTAGCATAGCTCTCAACATTTTCGAGTAGATAGTTAATACGTACGTAAATTGTCTGATTACGTGATCAAAATAAGAGGGTTGGCGCTCAGGCATGAGTAAAATAAATTCCTTCTTTAATGAATTATTTGCTGGAAACGATGTCGAATGTCAAAGAATCGCGTTTAGATTAATCGCAGGGTACGAATATGAACAGGAATAAGTAGGTACGACTAATATTATTAGACGAGACTTCATCCTACTAATATTATAATCGCGGAAGTTTGTAAATATGGATGTTTTTTACTCTTTCACGCAAAATCTACTGAATGGATTTTGATGAAACTTTACAATAATATAGCTTACATATCAGAATAACACATGGGTTACTTTTTATCCCAGGAACAAGTTCCTGTGGGAACCGGGAAGGGGAAATTTTCACCACGCTTGCGGAGCCGCGGGCGTCAATTAGTTTGTTATATATTTCTTTAATAATGGTTTTCGTAATTTATTTTGATATTTGACCTCTTGCAACACCATCAAGTTCTGGGGAGTACTTCTGTCATCTTTGAGTTGGTGCTGCTGAATACCAGTTTCACTATCGACAAATTTAAAGAAAAATGAAATATCAAGAATCCAAGAAATAAATATTAAGCGATAAATTTATAACTATAATTTACAAATGTGTTCAAAAAATATTTTTAGTCGCGGAATTCCGTAACAACTTCACCCGACCTATTCAACTATCACATTGTGCTCATTCATGGCTGTATGTGGCCAGGGAACCGGGTATTTACCCTCATGAAAATTCCCTCGAATCACCCTTAGTCACCAAAGTATCTTATCCTAGTGCTTTTTGAGCTTTCATTAAGACTATGAATAAAGATTGACAAGAATGAATCTTATAAATTTTCAAGTCAGACTTATATTCCATATAAACTTAACACACATACCGTCCCCGTTGTTCAAGAAAATGCATTAAAACCGTGGTGATAAAAATCTATGAAATTTTAACACGATATAGAGCGCACAAGCTACAAAGCAAAAAAAGCTTTGTTTCACGAAAAAAAAATTATTAACTAAACATTGAACAAAGTCTTGCTGGTTCACTCATAATGTTGGTGAAAAAAAAATCCCAAGAAAATGTAATAAAATTGACAATATTCACTCACAATTGGTTCTCATCTTCGTTGTTATCAGTAAATTCGTCGCGATTTGTATTAAGAATTCTTTAATCCACCACTTAACTTTAATAGGAATTAACATTCGGGTTATCCTGAACTAGTACTATAATTTATCGTCTAAATACACTATTTGCTTTACACTTCGCCAAAATACGTCATGTCGTTATGTAATTTTTACAAATTTGATTGTCAGTTTCATCACGACTATGTATTGCACCATGTTCATTTGCTCATTTTTAAAAGGAACTCCTACATTTTTTATTTTATATGCTATGAAATTACATATTTTGCATGTTAATTTGCCAAATTTGCAAATGGATAATTTGTTACGTAAACTGACCGAATTTCTTTGTATCATTTAAGGACCCCAGCTAATAAAAAGTGTTAATTACTGAAAAGGTCTGCCTTGAACAAAATTACGATGTACCTAATTGAATATGAAATTCGCTACATTTTCCTCAAAAGTGTCCTACGTTCCTTACAACATTTTATAAAGAACCGTTTTATAAAGAAAAATGTTTAATTCAAAACTTTACCTGTTAACCGATCTTCATAAAATTTCGGGTCAATTCGACAGCACTTTGAAATACATAAATCAAAATACACAAAAAAAAAACGTAATAACTGAGATTATCTAAAATCATTCTTGTTGTTGATGTTGTAAGAAACTGCAAGAGTCTCTGCTCGGGTACTTCTGTACTATTTATTTTATATTAAACTAGCTGAACTCCGTGGCTTTGCCCGTGGCACACTTCTAACTCCCGTCGCTCTCATTTAATCCCGTCGCTTTACTTTTACAAAATTGTATGCAAATTTGCCCGATTTGTTGACATTTATGATTACTGCTCCGCTCTCCAGGATAGTAGCATAATGATATATAGCGTATAACCTTCCTCAATTAATGGACTATCAAACACAAAAAAACAATCAATTTCGATAGTAGTTCCTGAGATTAGCGTTATGAGAGTTAATATTTACAATGAGCGCGCTCACCGTCATGAAAAACCGACACCCTGATAAGTGTTTCCATGACAACTTATAACTACATTCAAATTACACACACACACACACACTTTTTTTGGGAGCGACTGCCGTCTGATCTGTCGTTACTTCATTCGTTGATCAACAGGTGCACCGATAGCAGGTGAGATCGCTTGGACCCTGAAAATATTGATAGGATATTCCTTACACTCAATTGTTGCCAACCTTTCGGTTATTTTTCTATAATACTCGTAATAAAAATGAATCGCAAAATAACATATTTTTTTGTTATTTTAAATTTTTTCCCTAACGCACCAAAAGAAGTATAACTTCAAAAGCCAAACCAAAGCTGCTTCTAACAATAAAAGCAAACTCCACAGTTTTAAATCCAGGTAGGGTTCCAGCATATTTCCAATTACTACAATAATTGGAAATATGCTGTAAGAAGAAGACGTTGGGAACAATTGGTGTCTGGTAGGCGCCTCCACCAAGTCTCAGCTAAAGAACTTGATCCAAGAAGTTCTAACTTGACTTGATGGAGAATAACATTTATAGTCTCAGTACTATAGGTACAGAATCCTGAAGTTGTTTAGTATGCAACACTGTTTTCATAAAACGTTTCATAACGTAAACACGAAGTTCGAGATTCCAAAATAAATGCGACCATTAATTAACCTTCTGTTTTTAGGTACTATACGCATTTGAATGAAATGATTTGATGAATTCATTTAACTTCTAAGAAATTTACGTGGGATCGTTATATTTTCAAATAAAAAACTGAGTCACTTGACAACACTTGCAAATATATTATTTAAAATTAAAACTTTTCCACGTCTTGAGTCATTCGTCAGCTTACCTGATCTCCCCTTCCATACGCCTTCTATTTCACTCCATTGCTCTCATTCCGTTCATACATTACTCATTCACTCATCATAACAGTTCATTCTACGCATCAGATCAAAACTCACAACATTCCGTTCCTACATTCATAATTATAAATGTTTTGTTTCCTTGTCTTAAAAATGTATGGAGTGACGGAATTTTTAGAATGTCAATAGTTAAATAAATGTTTATCTTATCCCCACTGAAACACATTGATACCTACGATAATCGAATTCCAAGCACCCAATTACCAATACTTCCTACTGACAGCTATTCGATACTACAAAGATACAAACGTAGTTATTGTGTTAGGAGACTCGTACTCGGCTAAATTAATTTACTTAAACCCTTAGTACCTTCTGCAATTTCAACGTTCAGTTGGTCTGTTGAGTTAAGTAGCATGTTACTTAACCGTCGCCTGACCCTTCCAATTCAGTAGTTGATTGTGTATACATATTACACATCATTAAGTCACTACATAAAGTTGGTACTCACTGTATATAGAACAACTAAGAATGAATAGAAAAACTAGTGGGGTAATATAGCGTGTACTTTGTGAAGTAAGTAATGATTATTATGTCCTTTTTTCCTTAAGCCTAGTACTTAGCTATTTTCTAAACGTAGGTACTTTGACCATAATTTTTTGCGTTCGTAATTATACTCCAAAAGTTTTTAATCATGGCAATAACTTTGGGCCTATTATATAATGCCTTATTGTTAAGTAGGCGTAGTTTAAATTATTAATATTTAATATTGACAAATTTGTAAAGGTTAATTTATATCCCAAAAAATTAGTGAAATATGGCCATATTTTCGAACTTCATTCATAACATTACTGCTATCTATTTATCACGTGGTCTCGTTCTGACGCAAAGTGACCCCGCGATGATAATGTTATCAAATAACTTAAAACCAAAATACTACACTTTATTCTAACTTTTCCTATGAATCCACCGATCACCAAACTCCTGTGTTAGGAACTCACGCACTGCGCTATGATAGTGTGAAGGCGCGCCATCCTGTTGAAACCACAGGCCTCGTAAGTTGGATAGCGGAATATCATCTAACATCGAAGAAACCATGGTTCGCAGCAAGTTCAAATACGATTCCCCAGTGAGACGTCCTTCAATAAAATATGGACCAACGATATGGTCGTTCAGGATTCCCGCCCAGACATTTACACTAAATCTGTGCTGGAAGGAATGTTGCCTAGTAAGCATCGAGTTACGTATTTACCACCAGTGTTCGTTATGTTGGTTGAACAATCCAATTCGCGTGAACAAGCATTCGTCCGAGTACAACACATTTGCGTCGGGATGTGGTCGGGTCGGTCACGGTCACGGTCGATGGTGGTTAGCTCTTGTGCTTTTCGGTAGTGATATGGATGCGCTCCAACCGAATTTAAAATTTTCCATGCACAGTGCTGGCTTATGTGGGATCTTCATCAAAGTACTCCAGGACATTTTCTTACAAGTTCTGCGGGTACGCTGGTCTCCCTCGGCCTTGGCCATGTGATGGTGTGTAAAAGGAGCCATGTTCGAGTAATCGCTGGAAAGCGTTTAGAACCGTTCTAAAGCTTGGCTGTCGAGCATCCGGCTATTGTTCTCGGTACATTCTTAAAGTGACACTCACGTTCTCATCACATAAAAAGTACAAACGTACCATAGCCACATACTCCCGTGATGAAAACTGGTAAGCCATCACAATAAATTAAGTTAAACAAACACGCGTAGGTAAAAAATCCAAAACTAAGAAATAATTATTACGCAGTACCGATTTACTCAAACAACATTTATATCAAAATGGTTGTTGCGACCAGTGTGACCAGATAAAAGTTTACAAAAATACCGAAGCATCTTAAAAAAAACCAATATATACCAATTTACATAAGGAAAAAATTCCAATAAAAATACTGATTTTGAAATTCGTCAATACAATAAAGGTAATTTGTTGCTTAAATAATAAATAAAAAATAAAAAATAATTAACTAAAAATATGTTTAGCCTTTTTTCTCAATTTACTCCGAGGTCTCGGTTCACAGAACCACTAGTAATAAATACCTATATTCGGAAAAGTCAACAAAAATACCGAAAAGATATTAAAATACTGATTCTGGTCACACAGGTTCTCTTTCTTGCGCATCTGTCTCAGTCCTCTTGCTCACACATCGGACATGGTCTGCTGTGCACTAAATCTAGTAAATAAATCAATGTTGCCGTTTTAACTGCTTTGTCGTAAATTTCCCCAGATCTAAATTTACTTTTCCCCAAAAAAACACTTTTTCATTAATTTTCCCCAATGTTGCCGTTTTAGTTACTTTTTCGTAACGTTTTTGTGCCGTTTTCTCTTTCACTTAGTTATCTTTTTCTTTCCCTGATGCTGTCCGACAATACGTCTAATATCACACTGAACAGAGGCGGACTAAGGACCGAACCCTGGTGTACACGTTCTGTAGATAGTTTCTCTTTCAGCGCTGCGGGTACCGTATCCAAAACCATCATGAACACGCTCAAACTCCTTACACCCCTCACCTACATGACCGTTTAGGTCACCGCCCAAAACGATTCCCTGTGACAAGGTATTGCTCCGAAGCACTCCCTCGAGTTGGCCCCAAAAGGACATCTTATCGGCATCGCTACAACCGGCCTGTGGCGCGTAGGCACTTAACAGGTGGGTAATAATACCATCGATAAGAACTCTCAAGATCATAAGCCGCTCGCTATAGCGTTTTACCTCCAAGATACCGCTCTGCAACCCCTCGGAGAGCACCACGGCCACCCCGTTCTCTCCACGAGGCGCAGGAACGCCACGTCCACCCTCCGCCTGGAGAGTACTTCGGCCAGCTCTACTGCACGCCCAGTCAGCGTTAATGTTCCACGTAGCGAAGCGGATACGGGATTGGGCTAACTTCTTTAGCCGTGCTGGCCCTACACACGGTAGCCCTAGACCACTTGCCACATGAGTCGGGCTTGGCTCCTGTGCGCCGTTTTGCGGCGGCGCCCCATTTCTAGCAGTATTCCTATTGTGCTTTTCCATTAATTGTTTCGGCAGGTGTCTTTTATAGGAGCAACGCCCTCAGACCTCCCAACCCCAGAGGGAAAAGACTTGGGCCGCGAAGATCTTGGTGGGGCCCCCTACGAAATGCATATGAGAGTATTTACCTTATTAAATACTTTTCATTTCTCCAAAAGTTCCTCAAAATTTTAATTTTACCCCAAAATATGGAAAAACACCGCTAATCTGTCAAAAGTATGTAAATACTTTTATATGCATTTAGTGACAAGCTGTTAACTTGGAAATACAAACAATTCATTTCAATTTTATTCACCTATGTAGTAGATACCTGGATTGCATAGTATATCTCTCCATAGAGCAAAAACACTAAGTTTTGTATTAACGTAGTTCTAATTCCTTTTTAGGTATGTAAAATGTATAAAAAAGTGTCTTTTTGGGATTTTTTTTTAATCAGATCTGGGGAAGTGTACGACAAAGTAATTTAAACGGCAACATTGGGCAAAATGTGTGAAAAAGTGTCGTTTTGGGGAAAAATAAAATCAGATCTGGGGAAATTTACGACAAAGTAGCTAAACGGCAACATTGCTTTATTTACCAGATTTAGTGCGAAGCAGACTATGTCCGATGTGCGAGTAACCGGACCGAGACGGACTCAATTAATAATAATTGATACCGCCGGAATGCTCTACAGACGGTAAGATTTGGTCTGGAGGCAAACCAAATGCGAACGTTTGTCAAGGCTATTATGCGGAACGATACAGATGATGTTACGATCGTTGCGGGCGTTAAGTGGAACGTAGCTTATATATAATAGAACGTTATTGAAATGCTCAGTTCAAGTGTTATTTGAATTTCGATTTTCATTGATAAATCGCGGCATACTCCTAAGTACACGATTGGCTCAAGAAAGAGACAGGTCAAGTCAAAACCAACCATTTTGTTTTAAATGTTTTGTCATTGAATTGATACTCCGTAATAAATATTTCTAGTTTTTGAAATTTTAACATGCGCGTGTTTGTTATTTTAATTTATTGTGCTGACTTACCAGTTTTGATCACGGGAGTATGTGACTATGGTACGTTTGTACTTTTTATGTGATGAGAACGTGAGTGCCACTTTAACAATGTACCGAGAAGAATACCCGGATGCTTGACAGCCAAGCTTTAGAACAGTTCTAAACGCTTACCAGTGATTACTCAGTGATCATGGCTTTTTTTACACACCATCACAATGCCCACGGTAGACCACAGAACTACTTTGATGAAGATAGATCCCAGACGTAGCACGCAGACGTTGCTCCTTATTTTAACATAAGCTAGTACCTACTGTGCGTGTAAAATTGTAAAATATTGATACTTTTTTTTTGTGGAGTAAAATAAAAAGACGGGTGTACTTTAGTGAGCCGAATACTTTGGAACAATTAAAACAGCGCATAATAGACGCTTTTACTGAAGTAAAACGCCAAAGAACCATACTTCTTTCCCTTAAAAACAATTCAATAAAACGTGCTCGCGTGTGTATTGCTAATGCAGGCGGACATTTTAAAGTAAATTAAAACACATGTAAGTTATTTTGTTAAGTTTTGTAAATACGTAAATTATTCTAAAAAGCAATCTAACTTTTTAATTCTGATTCCAACTTTTTAAATACGCCAAAATTATTTTTTATGCTCAAGCTTTAGATTTCAAAACTTAAGTAATCTTGATTATACTTAATTTCAGTCTAATAAGTTTTTCTTACTTTTCATAACTGAACTAGTACTCGTACCTATGAAAAATAATTTTGCCGGTCCTAAGCCCGGTTAAGTATGAAGGAAAAGTTAGAATAAGTGTAGTATTTTGATTTTAAGCTATTTGATAACGTTATCATCGCGGGGTCACTGTGCGTCAGAATGAGACCACGTGTTAAACATATAGCAGTTATGTTTTGAATGAAGTTCGATAATATGGCCATAATTTCACAGATTTTGGGAAATAAAAATTTTTTAGAATTTATTTTATTATAATTTTTTACTTTTTACTATGCCTAAGGCCATATGTAATAGGTCCCCGAAGTTATTGCCATGATTAAAACCTATTGGTGTATAGTTAATATATATAAGTCACTAATAATATAGGATATCTATTGGATAAAATTATGCTCTCTCAATTTACACATAACGACTGAATATCTTGAGCCACTAAACTGTGGGTGTAAGGGGCCACCAAGATCTTCGGGGCCCAAGTCAATCTCCCGTGCTAGTGCGTGCACCTGCTGTTTAACGGACGAGGCTCTGGCGCTGGCTCTCCCCTCTGGGGTTGGGAGGTCTGAGGGCGTCGCTCCCATAAAAGCCACCCGCCGAAACAAAAATGGACAGACACAAAAGGATTGCAGCAAGGGATAGGGCGCCGCCGCAAAACGGCGCGCTCCTGCGCCCGACTGCTGTGGTAAGTGGGCTAGGGCTGCCGTGTGTCGGGCCAGCACGGCTAAAGAAGTTAGCCTCAATCCGTATCCGCTTTGCATCGTGGAACATTGACACGCTGACTGGGCGTGCGGTAGACTTGGCCGAAGTACTCTCCAGGCGGAGACGGGACGTGGCGTTCCTGCAGGAGACTCGGTGAAAGGGCAACAGAGCCCGGCCCTTGCAGAACGGCTACAAGCTGTATTACACGGGTGCGCCTGGTGGGGAGAACGAGGTGGCTGTGGTGCTCTCCGAGGGGTTGCAGAGCGGCATATTGGAGGTAAAACGCTGTAGCGACCGGTTTATGATCGTGAGGGTGCTTATCGATGGGATTATTACCCACCTGATAAGTGCCTACGCGCCACAGGCCGGTTATAGCGACGCCGATAAGATGTCGTTTTGGGGCCAACTCGAGGGAGTGCTTCGGAGAATTCCTTTGTCACAGGGAATCGTTTTGGTCGGCGACCTAAACGGTCATGTGGGTGAGAGGTGTGAGGAGTTTGAGCGTGTTCATGGTGGTTTTGGATACGGCACCCGCAACGCTGAAGGAGAAACTATCCTCAGAACGTGTGCGGCTGCCGATCTGGCCATTGTGAACACGTATTTCAAAAAGAAATCCGAACATCTCATCACCTACAGGAGCGGGAGGCGTACAACTCAGATCGATTTCCTACTCACTAGGCGACACAGCATCGGCAAGGTGGCCAACTGCAAGGTCATACCCGGAGAGAGTCTTACTGCACAACACCGTCTCCTTGTGATGGACCTCTGCGTGAAGCCCAAAGGCAAACGCATCGAGCGGTGCCAGCGCGGCATCAGATGGTGGATGCTTGATAAAACTAGGTCCCAGGAGTTCGTCTCCGCTGTCGGTGACAAGTGCACCGACACTGAAGGCGAACCAGTTCAAGATTACTGGGACAAAGTTCAGGCGGCCGAAGGTGGTGCTCGGTGAGTCTAAGGGTGGACGCAAATGTGACAAGGAAACTTGGTGGTGGAACGACGCAGTCCAAAGGGAGACTACGGAGAAGAAACCCCTTTTTAAAAAGTGGCAAGCGACCGGATCTCCCGAAGATCGCGACGCGTACAGGGCTGCCAAGCGCGCCACAAAGAGAGCTGTAGCCAGAGCCAGACGAGACCACTTACAACCTCTGTATGATAAGCTGGAATCGTCTGAGGGGCAGAAGCTCATCTATAAGCTGGCACGCTCCAGGGTCAAAGCGGCACAGGATATATCCAAGTGTCGCTGTGTAAGACCCTGAGAGTAACCTGTTAAGCGAAGACCTCGCGGTAAAGGAGAGATGGCGCTCGTACTTCCACGAGCTGCTTAATAAACAGCACAAAGAGGTGCAGCCTCCGGACCTCCCTCCGAATTAGGGACTAGTGCCACCGGTAACGCCTGGAGAAGTCCTGTCTTCGCTTCGCCGCATGATGAATCGGAAAGCTGTCGGACCCAATGGAGTCCTATTCGAAGCCTGAAAGGCGATGGGTCCTCGCGGTGTTGGCATCTTAGTAAACCTTTTTAACCGCATACTCCTCAGCGGGCAGATCCCAAATCAATGGAGACTGAGTATTATTACTCCAGTCTTCAAAGGTAAGGGGTCAGTGCAGGAGTGCGGGAGCTACCGCGGTATAAAGGTGATGTCCCACACCATGAAGATCTTCGAGAGGATTATAGACTCTCGGATCCGGCAGGAGTGTACTCTCTCGGGGTGTCAATATAAGTTTCGCCCTGGTCATGGGACCACGGACCCTGTTTTTGGCCTGAGGGTTGTCGCAGAGAAATACAGATCGAAGAACATGCCTCTGCACTGTTTGTTTCTAGACATGCAAAAGGCCTTCGACTGTGTTCCTCGTGCGATGATCTGGTGGGCACTGCGGTCCAAAGGGTTTCCAGAGGTCTATATTGACACTATCCGGGACATGTACTGTGACTCCGATTCAATGGTTCGGACTGCTGTTGGCGACACGAAACTCTTCCCCATCACCGTCGGAGTACACCAGGGTTCGGTCCTTAGTCCGCTTCTGTTCAGTGTAATATTAGACGAATTGTCGGATAGAATCAGGAACTCGCATGAGCAGCCTCCATGGTTGCACATGTATGCTGACGATATTGCGCTGGCAGACGCGGACAGGGGCAGATTGGTGCGACGTGTAAAGGCGTGGAAGGAGACGCTTGAGAACGGCGGGCTGAAACTAAATGTGGCGAAGACCGAGTACTTGGCACTAAACTCGACAGATCCCACATCCGTCCGCATAGGCGGTGATTTGGTCGAGCGCACGGACCAGGTTAAATACCTGGGATCGGTTTTCCACACGTCCAGTGACATCGATTGCGATGTCAAGTCACGCATTGCTGCCGCGTAGGCCAAATGGCGGGAGATGACCGGTCATTTGTGACCCTAAAATGCCGATCCGGTTGAAGGGATAGGTCTACAAAACCATTATTAGACCTGTCCTTTTACATGGCAGTGAGACGTGGCCGATATAGGAGCGACACAAGCAGGAGTTGCGTGTTACGAAAATGAAGATGCTGAGGTGGATGTGAGGAACTCTCGCATCTGCGGCAGCCTTCACGTCTGTGACATTGCAGACAAGTTGCAAGAGTGTCGCTTTCGTTGGTATGGTCACGTCTTGCGGCAACCGCCGGGCTACGTAGGAAACAAATGTCTGGCCATGTCAGCCCCGCCGGGTCCCGGTAAGAGGGGAAGACCCAAGAAGTGCTGGCTTGATGTCGTAAGGGATGACATGCGTGCCAATGGTCTCACTACGGGGGATGCCGACGACCGAGCGAAGCGGAGGAGATTATGTAGGAAAGCGGACTCCGGGCGTCGCGAGACGCAACTGGGACAGACGCTCGGATGATGATGATTTTGAGCCACTAATCTAAATAATTCTGAAATGTAAAAGTAGATTGATTAGTGTAAGGATACATAATAGATACGTATTAAATAACGGATGGCACAACAAAAAAATCTATATAAGTACCACTAAAAACAAACACGGCAATGGGCTCACCACCTGTTACGTGGGACAAAAAAATGCATACGGTGAAATGTGGGCATATAGTATGCCTTTGTCTACCCGTTCGGGGATAAAAGCGTAACAATATGTATGTAACATACGTCACTGTGTTACGATTGCAGCCTGTGAATATTTGCAACACCAAGGTGTTACACTCACGCTGCCGCTCTTCAAAAACTTCTAAAATACCTTTTGAAAAACTCATACCATAGAAGTTTACACAAACCCAATCAGTGAGTTCATTCCACAATCTAAGTAAGCGAAAGAAAGCTATATCCTAATAAATTTCTTGTCTCCTCCTGATGTAAAATGTGGGGATCAACACACTATCAGTCGCTGATGGGTTGTATTATTAAAAATTCTAAGGACTACTTACTTACTGACGATTGAAAGTGAAATATTTCAGAAGTAATATGATTTTCCGAACCCATATATGTGTGATTTGCCAGCTAAGGAATAACCATAATATTTTGAATATAAATTTCGTGACATGACATTTACTGAGCATCTTTGTCCTTCACCCTAATCGATGTTCTTTTATGAAAGCCCAAATTATGTATAAATTGTCGTTGTTCTTTTAAAAGCTACAACAAAATTTAATTAGTCAAACAGTAGAGCGCGAATAGTTTCCTGAACGATTTATTTGATGATTGACTTGAAAGCTTCGAAAAAGTTTTCGTTTTCTTACTTTAGAAACGTGCAGAGTAATTGCTTCTAACATACCCTTATATCTCTATATAAAACCAGCAAACATGTCTGTCATATCCATCAAAGCACAGTACAAACCACGCTGACTAAATTTAGCTTAAATTTGGTATAAAGATGGGAATAAAATAAATGGGGATAAAAAACTTTGAAATCTACCATAGGAATAAAATAAGGGTGTAATGTATTAATATATAAATAGCAAAGACACGGAATATAGGCTTGTGTCTCATAAGGTTTAAGTATTCAGAACATGTTTCCTGTCTAAAGAATCTGGTTTAGTTTTATTTACTTTTGCTCTTAGAAGTTAGAGTTATTTTAGGAGTATCGGGAAACTTCTTATTCGTTCTGCTCCAGTAACGTGGTTAGGATCAGTTTGAGTTACCTCTGTTTAGATCGCAAAGTTATATTATAGTTTCATGGTATTTCTCGCTTTTGTAGAACATCTTACCAGAGGACTTATTAGGGTAAACCAGAATTTAATAAATAGAGTTATAAAAACTTTTGTCGAAATTGCAATTGAAATATATCACGAGCTTAAATCCCATCAGTCTTTACGTATTGTTATCGAGAGGTTATTAATTTGTAGCGTCTTATATTTTTTGGCCAAATAGAAGTATGCAACGAAGTTAAAAAAAATCCGATACTACCAGGACTTTAATTAGTCGTGCTAATTAGTATCTAGCACATAAGACCTTTTAGCCTTTTTGTTACCACATTACTAACTAAAACTAACTAAAACTAAAAATTTCAACAGCAGGTAGCTGCGTCTGTCTATTTCAACACGGCAATGGGCTCACCACCTATTACGTAAAACAGGAATACATTTGTTGAAAAGTAGGCATATAATATATATGCCTCTGTCACCCCTTCGAGGATAAGGCGTGATAGATAAATAAAAAAAAATAAAAAAAAAAACAAAAAATTTGACAGTATCAAGAATGTTTATATTTACAAAAAAAAGGGTTCCAGTTAAAACAGGTGACTAATAATATAAATGATAATTATAAGTGGCCTTAATGCAAAACTATTAATTTTTGGGCATTTTGTTGAGAGAAAAACAGACTACGTCTTTTCGATTTGTTTTCTTTTATTGCAAGAGAGAGCACAGATTATGTAACACATTACATCGTTCATAGAGAGTCAAAACGTTCTTTTCTATGGTATTAGTCATTCTATGTTTACAGACAATTAATATAAAGTTAGAATCACACTACATATTTAGCACAGCCCCTCAATTAATAGAGGTTTATAAATTAAAGATCATAAATTGAACTCTATAAAAATTAATATCAAAACTCTACACCATGACTATGTGTACTTACTAAGTTGATTTTACTATTAATGATTCTATGTTAATTACAATGTTTGTATCTGTGACTCTACATAAGTATTTACATATAAACAAAGAGCATATTAACTATGTACCTAACTGAGATTTAAATTATTTAAACAAAAACATGCAAAAGAACAAAGTTCCTACTACACTGAAACTTATAAGTATGACAAACTTAAGAGAATTTCTTATTCTGTTTATCAAAACTTATACTTAATATAAACAATGGCTTAATGATAATAATATATATTATTTACTATTGTTATAAATGTTATCGCATACATTCTTAAATAACATTTTGATCTTAAACATAAACTATAATAACTCTAACAAAATTAAATAAATATTCATTAGAAACATTTTCTGTTAAATACACAATATTATTATGTATGTATAATGTTTAGGTAAACCTATTACATTAAATTCATTCCAAGTTTAATACAAAAATATAGATGCTTGTTGGCTGGCAATGCCTTGGTAAAAATATCTGAGATATTTTCATTTGTAGGTATGTAAGATATAGTCACAATTCCTTTATTAATGATATCCTTTATTTAATGATACTTTATTGCAATATGCTTAGAAGCTTTAGTATTTATTTGATTTTGTATTAATTTGATTGTACTTTGATTATCAATAAAAATATGAGCAGAAACAGTAGTGTTGTTTAGAAATTCAGTGAGTAGGCCCTTTAGATGAATAAGTTCACTTACTGCATGTGCACCTGCTATATACTCGGCTTCAGCTGTTGACAATGCAGTACATGTCTGCTTTCTAGAAAACCATGTTTTTAAATTATTACCTTGATATACCACACAACCACTTGTGCTTTTCCTATCTGTCTTGTCCGCTGCCCAATCAGCATCTGAGTAAGCCTGAAGTTGACTATAGTTACCTCTATTTTTATATAGCAGCCCCTGATCCTGAGTCTGTTTGAGGTATCTTAAAACTCTCTTACCTGCATTCCATAACTCTTGAGTTGGCTTGTCTAAGAATCGACTTAAGTATGATACTGCATAAGTGATATCTGGGCGAGTATTCGTTGAAATATAGAGTAATGATTCAACAAGTTCTTTGTATGGTACTTGAATTATATTTGAAGATGATGTTGCACTAAAATTTGTTTCCATTGGTGTTTTATTTCCTTTACAGTCTTGCATCTGAAATCTTTCTAATAGTTTTCTTATCATATCAGTTTGTTTTATTTTCATTTCATCCTTGTTTCTTGTGATCTCTATTCCCAAACAGATTCTTATCTCTCCTAAATTTTTCATCTAATTGTTTTATTATTGTATTTTCTTCTCCTAGGTAAAATATGTCATCGACATATAATAATATCCAGATTTTGTCTTTTCCATACAAACATGAGTCATGTTTAGATTGTATGAATCCTTCTTTGGTAATAAAATCATGAAATCTTTTATTCCAGCATCTGGGTGCTTCTTTCAACCCATATAATGATTTTTGAAGTTTTAAAACTTTTCCTTCTTCTATTTTCAATCCATCGGGGCATTTGATGTAGACATCCACGTCTAGGTTTCCATTTAAAAATGCTGTTGGAACATCAAACTGTTTTAAAGACAAATCTTGTTGCATTGCTAAACTCATTATCAATCTGATGGTAGATACTCTGGCTACCGGAGAATAAAATACAATAATAAAACAATTAGAAGAGGAATTGAAGTTGAAAAAATGCAAATTATTTTATGTCAGCGAGACCATTGTCGATACTCCAAAATTAAATTATTTTATTTTAAATTATTTTATTAAATTAAATTATTTACATAATTATAAAGCGCTAGTGGTCCTGCGGACTCAGTGTTCTGTAAACGATCATTGCGTTAAACAACTTCGCTTTGGCTGGTCACGGATGGGTGACCTTTTTGTGGCATTTACATTTGCGAGCGTTTCCGTGCTTCGAAAGGCACGTTAAGCCGTTGGTCCCGGTAGCCAGTAACATGGCATTCGTTAAGTCAAGCTGAAGGCCTTATGGGCGGCTTGAAAAATGTCAACAGCAGCTAGGCAGACCCTGATAACGCACTCAAAACCAATTACGTGAGGCAGGAATGCAAAGAAATGTTGGCGTATAATATACCTGTGTCACCTCAAAGGCGTGATTGTTGATTGTAATTAATTACATAGAGAAAGATCTGTATCTATCAAACGAATGCTAGTGGACTACATGTTAAAATTTCAAGATGCTAGCTGAGCCCCGTGATAACCTTTGAAAATGCTGTAAGGCGAACCCGATTTGTTTAAAAAATTAAATAAGGGGAACAGTACAAGTGTTTCCATTCAAGAAATACAGTCACGGTCTACATTCCAAAAATAAATATAAATTTTATTTCTATTTTAAAAACTAAATACTAGAACGTTGGTCATATATTACCAATATTCTCAGTTACCTCTCCAATTAAGCTAAATTGCTTGTGGTTCGGTTCACATTGGTGCTATAGTGAGAGAGGTTAGCCATTTCATTAGTAGTGATTTATGTAGAAGCTATTCTCACTCGTTTGAAACTAAATAGTTTAGAAAAAAGAATATGATATTTTAGTGTCCATAGGTAAGGTCTTAAGTTTATGCGTGTGGCTTAGCGAAGAAGACATTTTAATCTGAGTATAAATTTAAAATGTATAAATTTGTCAGACTCGAACTGGACTCGAACCAGAGTCTTCTGGTTTAACGCACCAGACGCGTTACCAACTACACCACTGAGACAGACTCGAAACTGACGAGCTAATTCACCTCTTTCCATCGTAAGGCGAATTAAAAACGATAAAAAAACACTTTAAATTTATATTTAGAATTAAGTTAGCATACTGAATGCTTTTCAAAATTGTTTCAAATTTAATATGTATTGATAATGTTTATACCTACTGTGTACATATTAAAATTAAAGCTGAATAAGTGCGCCTACATCAATCAGTATTTTAAGCTTCATGCATGCGGTGAAATGTGGGCGTATAGTATGCCTCTGTCTACCACTCTAGGGATAAAGGTGTGACAATATGTATGCATGTATAAGATTGTGTCAACAACAGACGCTGTTAGCTCTAATACCTAGATGAATGATAATTGGTAGGAGTTGCTATTGGTAAAGATAATACCTTCTTATGAAACTTAGATGTTATGAATTTTAATAAGCTAATCTAACTTTATAGGCTATCAAACTTCTAATACTGCCTAAGTTTAATATACTTTCCAATATTTTGGAAATAGCTATTGGCAAAATAAATTCGATATTAAAGATGCGTGTATTGTGTGTTTAATTTCATCTTGGACACGTCCAACGAATGAGTGAGGAACGATTGACGAAGAATATATATTGTTCAAAAGAAGAGGGTAGAAGGAGTCAGGGTAGGCCGAGACTTACATATATTATGAAGACCACGTGAGCAGATTGCTCAAAAACGGAAAGGTCAAAAGTGCTCGGATACCCAGAGGTGCGTGTATGAAGAGATTGATGAATCTCGAAGAAGCGAAAGAAGTATGCATGGATCTCGAAGCCTAGCGATCTGTCCTCTCTGACTACCCCGTAAGGGATACAGCGTGAAGATAGTTAGTTAGATAGTTAGTTAATTTCATCTCATCTATTTCCATTTTATTTCGATTATGACTAACAATAATTGTCTTAACTAATCGAATAATCGAGTCAGACGTCACATGGCGGAAATCCATCGTATTTTGCAATATTCCGCTTTTTAAAGGTTTTGAAATATTAATATTTGTATTGTAATATTTTTTTATATTTTCAAACATCACCGCTTTATTCATCATGCTTTACTTGTTCTATATTTCTATAAGTACCTAGATACAATTCTCAAGAGCATTCTTTTTGATCATTTGACTAAGAAATGAACTAAACATTCTCTTTAAAGTGTATCATTTTATCGAGAACAATTTCTCATTAGGTAAAAATGGTTATATTTGAAGATATAAATTTCCTTAATCTTTTTAAGAAAGTTTCCCTAAGTTTTGAACAAATGAAAAATTTTATTAATTACAGGAGCTTCAAATGACCCATAATAGGTATTTCATTATAATCCAAATGTTAGTCCCGGTTGCACCTGAAGCCATTCATTTAAGCCATGAGAACATAATGTGTTTTCAGCATCTTGTAAATTTGTGGAATTGTTAATCTCATTTAATAAAATATTTTTGACCTATATCCATAAACTTAATTTCAGACAATATTTTATTCATATTTAGGTATTATGAAATACTGTACAATTAAAGATTGCAAGTATTTACATAGAAACGCATAAATAAAAATAAATATTGTAGGACACTTTTCACAAAGCGCCATCTAGCCCAAACTAAGCTATAAGCTTGTACTATGGGGTCCAGACAACTGATATATATATAATTATATATTTCTAAATACATACATATTATGCATAGGAAACACCCAAACTTCGACACAACATTTGTGGATCACACAAATATTTGTTCCGACTCGGGAATCGAACCCTAGAACTCATGCGCGGCAGTCGCATACACAGCCTTCCATGAAGAATAATCGAACCATTTTCAGTAATAAAAGCAATAAGCATCCATCAATTCTAATTCAATTCAAAGAAATTCTATGTCCTTTAAAGTATTTTTCTTTATAATCTTACATAACACAAAAAAGAAGCATCATTCAAGCAAGTCAAATTATATCTCAATTTACTGATTTTGAGACAAATTTCTAAATCGGCTGTTGATCAGTTCCTTAGAGAAATCAGTATGAAGTTCTAATAACAAGCCGATTGTTTTTTATTTCTTTGCGAGCGTTGTGCACAGAAAGATTGAAATATCCATTCCAAATATCGTTTATAGTCTTATGTGTGGAAATTGCGCCGATTGTATTTATCGAACTTTATATTGATTTTTATTCTGAAATTCTTTACCCCGTCAGGAATATCTACCTACTAATACCTCTCTTTAGAACATCATTTAAACTTCATATAGGTAAGGAAAATAGTTTTTAAAATGCAATACAATTCTGGTTTTTAACATGTTATCTGTGTCAATATGTCCCCGCCGCTTCGACCGTGACGTACTGTAGTACCCTACCTATGATACCCATTTAATCCCGTCGTTGATTAATTTTGCATTACATTCTGTATGAACTTTTTTCCTCGAAAAATGGTTCATCCGACACTAAAAGAATTTTTGAATTCGAATAAGTAATTACTGGGGTAAGCGCATTCAACCAAACAAACAAACAAACTCTTCGGCTTTATAAATTATAGCTGATGCCCGCAAGTGAAGTTTTCCTATTTAAGATTTCGAACTATACCATACAATATAAACGAAGTCACAAGCTATAGTTATTGGCAGTAAATACCAATGTAGTAATCTTCCGGTGTCGGGACTGAATCCTGTACTTTGGCTGGTACTCAGATACCATTCTCAGACACCGTGAGGAATTTAGGGGTGATTATGGACACCACGCTATCTTGGAGCGCCCATATCAACAATGTCAGCAAGAAGGTGCATTTTTCCTTTCATTCTTTGAGATGCCTCCAGGGCTTCTTGCCTTTACGGACGAAAATCAATCTTGCTCAAGCCATTATTCAACCCATTATTGACTACGCTGATGCTTGCTATTTGGACGCCACTGAGGAGCTTCTAGATAAACGTGAGAGGTTGCAAAATTTATGTATACGCTTTATTTTCAATCTTAGAAAGTATGATCACGTTTCTCATCTTCGCAAAGAACTCAAATGGCTCCCGATCCGTCTTCGCCGGAACACTCGAATTCTCAGCCTCCTTTTTAATATACTTTACAATCCATCTTCACCTTCGTATCTGAGGGGGCGGTTCTCGTTTGTTCGTACTCCTGACGCTCCCTGCAGATCAAACCTACGCACGAATCTCAAATTTCCTAAACACAAAACCGATTTCTACTCCTATTCCTTCACAGTACATGCGGTCAGATTGTGGAACTCTCTTCCGCCTGCTATCAGAGACAGTAAAACTATTACTACGTTTAAAAGGAAAGTCCGTGAACACTATATCTCTTCACTGTAAACCTAATTATTTATATATGTAAGTTTATTGATGTTTTATATATTTGTAAGTATGTAATTTTATTGATATTTTATGTTTTTGTAAGTATGTAAGTTTATTGATAAATTATTTTTTTATACTACGCTCTTAGGTATGTGTGTTAATTAAATCCTATCTTACTCTTCTATTTACACACTTTTACTTGACTTTTTTTTCGCCGGTCTGCTGGGAATATTTCTTTTAGAAATAAGCAGTACCATTGTACTTATGTCTCCTCATACTGTTATTTTCTTTATTATTAGTGTGTACATGAACAAATAAATAAATAAATAAAAAAAATACTTTTTGAAATTCCAATTTAGCCTATGTTATTCACGAAGAATGTAGCTTTCTAAAAGTAAATGAATTTTAAACTCGGTCGAGAAGTTTCTGAGCCTATTAATTACAAACAAACTTACAAAGTTTTACAAGTATGATATAAATAAGTAAAGCGAAAACTTTTTAAGAAATTTGCGCAAGCAAAAACATGAAAATGCATTCAACACTTTTTATAAATAAAATGCATTAGTTCAAATATAGACTTTATTTTTTTCTAAACAAAAATAAAATGATACCTCCTGTTCTGTAGCTACTACCACCACGTAGGTATACTAAAACTGTTTCATTGTCCCAGAATATTAATAGGTATGGTCTGGCAACGTAGCCGGTTCACGGTTGAGAAAGTGGTTTGCGAATTAATGGGAGAGGTTGCATCGAGGTCTTTCTAGCCAATCAATTTAGGTACAGGGCCGTGTACATTCTGCACAGAGATTTTGAAGTGACTTTTTACTGTATTTCTAACCTCCAGCAATACATAGCTACATACATACTGTCACGCCTTTATCCCCGTAGGCAGGGGCATACTATACGCCCCCATTTCACCGTATGCATTTTGTCCCACGGTGGTGAGCCCATTGCCGGATTAAGATGGACATTCGCAGGCTGTGGTGACCTGCTGTTGAGCTTTTCCAGCCGCCTATAGCCTTCATCCATGCATAACGACTGCAATTTTACTGGAAACCGGGACCAACGGCTTAACGTGCCTTCCGAAGCACGAAAACGCCCGCTTATGTCAATTCCACAAAGTGGTCACCCATCCCAGGATCCGCTATAGCAAATGTTGCTTAACACAGTGATCGTTTACAGAACACTGAGTTTGCGGGGCCACGAGCTCCAGCAATAAGTAATAAAATATATTTTTGTGTGTGCTACCTAGGTCACATAGGACCACTTATGAAACGTCCTTAGGAATAATTCTGCATTAACATTTAATGCCAGATTCGCAACGCTATAGGTAGAGACTGTAAGTAAGAATCTAGCAAGAGATCTCTCAGTCACTCATTTCCAATCGCCAACATATACCTAGTTAATTTATACATCACATCGATCGCAACAAAAAATGCAATAATAAGAATTATGACTTAAATTATTTTGACAATAAGCTGCTCAGTTCGATGTTTCCTTTTCATTTAAATTCGAACAGTTTGACTGCCTCTGTGGCGCGGTGGGAGTGTATCCGACTGCTACATAAGAAGTCGTGGGTTCGATTCCTACCCAGAATAAAACTTGTGTGATAAGCACGATGGTTTATTCTGTGTCTGGGTGTTATTTTTGTATAATATGTATGTATTTAGAAATATATAAGTATGTTTATCAGTTATCTGGTTACCATAGTACAAGCTTTGCTTAGTTTGTAATCAGATTGAAATAATTCCTGGTAGTGTGATAGCCCTTTATTAATAAGTAACTCTTAACAACAATTTTCAAATTCTTTAGCGGTAAGGCCATGATAAAAATGAGTAACAGTAACAATGAAAAATAAATACATAATACAGAAAAAGTTGCCGATGTCTTATGTAGTTTAACTATCATATCAGAATGAAGCACTTAATGTAGTGCAAAAAAGTTTATTATGCCACAATGTTTAACGCCGACATTGAATTTACCCACGGACTCGAGAAAGTTAATACATTTCCTTGAAAAACTTCTTTCGTTGCGTGCAGTTTTCTCACGTCTCGCGAATTCTGGGAATCTTAGGATTGGGTAGGTATTACTTAAATTTTGTAACTTAATTACTTACATTTTGTACAAATAATTATGTTCACAAACTTAATTACTGGTATAAAATGTAAATAATTAAATTTTATACCAGTAATTAAGTTTGTATACTATTTTAGTTAAGTGCATAATTACATAATTACGTCATCTGATGTTACGCTACTTCGTTCGCTTTGCTTTATAGTTTTAATTCGTTAATTATAAAAATAATATTAGGGTTTAAGGGGCTCTACCAAGGTCACCAGAGTCTGAGTGACCTCACCTGCTAGCGGTGCAAGTGCTGACCAACGAAAACGACACAGGTCTCCTTACTTGTTGGAAGGTCAGATGGCACTCGCTTCCAGCAATGACCAACATCAAAACTTAAACGAAAGCTATTCCTAGCAGCCAAATATAAGGGGTCTCCAATCTAGGTAGCCATTTCAGATAATAGGAATATCAGAATCATATCTCCGAGAAAAATAACGAAAATAAACTTTATTATTGATTTAAGCCTGTCACACACATAACTATAATATTTCTACAAACCCTATGCCGACCATCAATGAATGAAGCCAAAATATATATTATAGTATCGTCTCCGTATGTGGTAGCTTACTATAATATATATTATAGCACGGCATATTAATATATATTATAACTAAAAGCGTGACGGGTTTAAATCTTTTTACTTTGGATTGTAGTGCAAAATGGAGATACGGCTGTAATAATTGATTGGATTATACCTTTCATCGGGCATCCATCTACGTGATCACTGTACATGATTGGTGGATGAGAGAGAATTTATTTACTACCAGTGACAACAAAACGTGTTATCTGCATCATTCAAATTCATTGATTTCGAACCGTGGAAGTCGTAACATGAATAAAATATGTATATCAGATTAAAATTTTCAGTAAAGTGTTGCTTTTTATGATAAGTGAAAAATGATGACCTATATTTATAGTTGCGTAGTAAAAAGTCATGTGAACTTCTGTGATATATTAGGTTTGAGACGAATTTGAGAACAGCGTGCTGAGAGAAACTGTAGCTATACGATTAAACAATGGATTTTCTCTTATCGGACCTTTAACCGGACGTGCGATCCGGATTGTGTTACCTAGTAAAGTCGGTAATAAAAACAACACGGGTAAATAGGTACTACTATAATTTTACTAATTTAGTATACCTAGTAATATAAAACGTGGTTGTCGTACCTAAATACAAGTTATTTTGTAATTTTAAATCCTTATATAATGTAGGTAAGTTTTATTTGCATTATTGCGTGTTAAGTGTTTTAATATGAGAGGGGGTGATATTCATTTTAAAATCCATTCAGAACTATTTATACACATAAAAATTCATCCATCCTCACTAACTTTCTCACTTTTTTTTTTATGTTCGTAACATTGACACAGGCATCGTATTAGAAAGGATTTTTGGAAACTCAAAAGGCGATCAGAACCCGCAAATCCACGGGAAATAGTTAGTCTGTAAGAATCGTACATGCATTTACAGTCAGCTACAGAGAAATCTCTTACTCCCAGTAGTTTACATTTACATTCCAAGGCGGTGAGATTTCTTTAAAACTGTCCCTACTACGTTACTAGGCACTTACATACCTCGACATATAAGTATTCCAGAATACACGGAAAATTCACTCATGTGCAAAACGTATTTGGAAAAAGGGTAAATATACCAAAATAGTGGCTAATGTGGTTTGATATTGAAAGTAAACAGGGTGTGACGCGGGTAGACATTGTCAGACACTACGCCGGTACAGATTTACGTAAAAATGGCGTTATGGTATTAAGAGTAGTAATATATTTGTTTTTGGTTTTTCTAAGTTTCGAAAATGTGATTTAAAGTGGCAGTTATAAGGGTTAGGTACCTTATTTAGGCATATTTTAGTTTACCCACCCACGTCATATTGTATAGCAAACAAATTTTGACATTATGGTAGGTATATTAGTACATAGGTATACACGGCAATGGGCTCACCACCTGTTAGGTGGGACAAAAACGCATACGTTGAAATGTGGTCGTATAGTATGCCTCTGCTTACCCCTTCGATGATAAAGGCGTGACAATATGTATGTATATAAGTACCTACACACATCATTCAAGTAATTATCCGGGAATCCCGGAGCTACCTAGGGACCTTGAGGTTTTAGTCGAATCGAGTCCGGCTTGATGTTGAGATTTCCATACATTAAAAAATGTGTAGGTAAGTATATCGATAAAGATTTTTACTAAAACTATCCTAGTGTCAGATACTTTCATATGTTGTGTATTTTTAGTACCTTTAGGTTTTGTACCCCTTATGGGATACATTGTATTAGTATATTTAGTACCCCCTTAATGGGATTATAATAAGATATCGTAACTAAAACTGATACTTTAGATAGCCACGATAATACCATAAAACCATTAACTTTTACGCCGAACGCAAAAATATTTGCGTAAAATAAACATTTTTATTTTATTTATTTATTAAGTACACCACATAGTTACGACAATTGAAGAGAGATGACATGATGACAGTATTTTATTCAAGGATGACCAACAATAAAGTCAACGATTAACGACTGAAGTGGAATCAAATCATTTATTTCCTACTGAATTCATAGATAAGTACTTGTTTACAATAACTATAATACAACTCAGATTCTCATTTCCCGAAGGCTATTTATATGTTAAGTTTACCTATTGGTGTATAGATTTTTCTTTAAAAAAGTGGTTTATTTGATTAGGTTAGGAGTATGTTAACGTAATGTATTCTATGCAGCCCTGACCAGATAAAATTTTGTGAGACAAAATAAATACTAAATATTGTGAGACACTTGTCACACAGCGTCATCTAGGCCAAAGTAAGCTAATATTAGCTTGTGTTATGGGATCTAGATAACTGATAAACATACTTATATATTGCTAAATACATACATATTATAGATAAATAACACCCAGACACAGAATAAACCATCGTGCTCATCACACAAAGTTTTATCCTGGGTGGGAATCGAACACACGACCTCTTGCGTAGCAGTCGGATGCACTCCCACCGCGTCACAGAGGCAGTCATATAAAAATCTTTCAGATATTTTATCCATCTAATCTCTCTCTAGTAGTCTAAATCACTGCTAGTTGAAAATGGTTCCATTCTATTACCATTTACATTTCAAACCTAGCAAAACAGTTGCTAGCATTCTGGCAACACCGCCTAAATAAATAGGCCCGTGGCCCTGTACTATTTAGGGGTGATTGCCAGAATGCTAGAATGCTAGTTTAAATAGTTTAATCTTTTTCCAAAAAGTTACTATTAATTATAAGGAGTAAAGCTAAGTCTAAAAATCTTATTACAAGTATTTTACTCATGCGGTAAATTTTTGTATAATGATTTCAAGACTTGTAAGAAAAGACAAACTCCCTTCTGGACCCTAAAGACTCACTTGGGTGCAGATGCACCTGCTGAGTAACGGACAAGGCATAACACACAGGCGCATAAAACTGATCTGGACTTAGATCCTATTTTCCACTTTTATTTGGCTGCTAGGAGCAGCTATCGTTTGTTTATTTAGTAATTATTGGCACTGTTTGAAGCGACTACCGACTTTCCCAACCCTGTCCTGTCTGCGTCTACCGTTAGTCTACAGGTGCACTACTAACAGGCGCTTTCCAGGAAAATCGCATCAGTTTAAAGAAGCATTTTATTGTTATACGTAAATTCAAATTATCTGCCTCTTCAGCGTTGTATACACATAGACAAAGAATAGCGAAAACCACTCAATTTACTGAAGAGGGGAGCGTGCGTTGAGTAGGGTAATGAAGCATTATTAGTCTCTGTAGTTGCCTGATTGGTGATGGAATATTAAACATGTGCCGTCAAAAAACTCGGTGTATTACTACTCGATTGGATGGTAAAATATTATGTTCCGTATTTTAAAACAAACTTGAAAGAGCAGTTAATTCGTTTACAATTTATATTTTTAGAAATTGCGATTTTTAAAGATATTAAATCTAGTCATATTAATAAAAACATTTTCTTTACTACAATCAAAATCAGAAACTTTAACGTTCTACAAAGAAAATATTACATACCTGCTTCGGTACATAGTACATATGGTGAGTATAATAACGCCATGTTGAAATGGTCATTTTTAACGTATTAAATGATGGCAGTTATGTTATGGCGGACTCGAACCAGACTAGCGGAAGGATGTCTCAGTAAGTTGTGGCTTCCTGCTCTTGAAATGATTCCACCGCTTTTTTTACTTCAAATAAGAAATATTTTTGTAGATTTATTCTATTTATAGATCTTTAATGTGACATAATATATTATTACAAGTTACTCTGGATATAGAATTTTCTTAACAAAATACCATATTTCTGTAATTAATTCACTGGAATAACTTTTAATTATACACATGTACTCCTTAAAATAGATTTTAACAGTGTGTTTTATAAAATATTTAGATCAACTCTATTCATCGTTCATTCTCTATTTTCGCTTAAAAATTCATTCGTATAACGTAGCATAGATATACGAGTAAGAGCCGAGCAACTGGAATATTTCAGATAGTTTAGAATTCTTGTAAAGTTGAAGGCATGATTTCCCTGAACGGAAAGTTGGTGCCTTTGAAGAAGTTATATACTAGGTATCTTCACTATTTTGAAATACAATTATGCTTCGATACAACTGATAGCTTTACAAATATTACTAACGGATCTGTGCGACTATATTTGTGTGAAAAAACTAAATGTAAGTAGAAACTTAGTAAATTTGAGATGGAGCTTTTATGTCGAGCGATATGTATATTTAAATTAAAAGGCAAAATATAACCATGTGTTTGTTTACTCTTGCGTATTTTAGGGTACCGAAGTAAATAAAGATTTTTGATTGATTCGCCATGTTCATCCATTAATCCATTAATATAGAGAAAGTGGTAGAATAAAAAATATAATTCTTTTAGGGAGAAAACACTTCCTCGATACTTTGAAGTCGGGAATATAATTATATATTGCCCTTTGTGAATTAATAATTCTTAAAGTGTTAACTTTTTTAGACTCAATTATTTAACCCCCTCCCCCACCAGTTCAAAAATTGTTTCAGGGTATGAGAAAATATCACAGTAGTAGGACATACTTATTATAAAAAATTAAAGGAAAACTATTATAGATAAGTTGGCTTTACAGTTTACAATTAATTTTTGCACTTTGTTGGGCACATGGGCCTTACCACACATTCCCAATTTTGTGACGAGAATCTATTGAATAATCAAGAGCAGCTTTGTTTACACCAAACACGAGGTCTATCAAAATGTAAACGAAAGGACACATTGTTGAATAAATTGATAGCTTTCATATGGAACTTAATTTAAAACGAAAATCCGACACAAATACACTTTTGAACTTTTGTGATAAAACAGTTCATTTTATTATTTCTATACAACTGGGGTATCCTATAGTTAATATTTCTAAATTTAAAGAATATTACTGATAGGGAATTACGTGTTCATCCGTTTATTTGCATTCGCTGATATTGGAGACCAGACCTTGGAGAAATGTGATGCATTCAAAATCCAATTGAAATGTGAGCGAAATTGATTGTGAGATCTGGACCCAGGTCAGGTATAAGCACAAACCCGAAACTTTCACCTCTCACACCCTTTGTAAACGCATTTAAGTATGCAAATATCTTCATGAGATTAGATTAATGGATTATACGTAAGGCGGCGAAAGCTGATACGACTCAACTTTTGAAAATATCTGTACCATCGATGCTGCGATCAAGCAAGATGAGGAAGCAGTTCTTAAAACTGGGACACAGCGGTCTTTACCCATCAACTTGGATATTCCCACTTGATAAAACGATAAACAGTAAGTGGCAAAATCTGAACTCTACATTTTAGATTCTATTCATGACAAAATCCAAGAAATATAGAAAATTTTTGGGTTACGAACCAAAAATCCGAATAATAAAGTCTTTATCCCTAGCTTGCCTATCTCTTGCAGTATAGGTAAAGCAAGGCAAGTAATGATTTTTTTCACCTAAACTGATAAGTAGAGTAGTCCATTAAATGAATGTACCTATTTATTTTACCATTAAATTAAAATAATTTATGTAACATATTTTGCTTAGCAACACTTTCAATTTACTGTTTGTGGCAGTCCTTCGTTCGCGTAAGCACGTTGATATAGTCATCAGAACACAGTCAATAGGTAGGCCCAATAAGTACCTACTTTGATGATCTTCTAAGTAACTTGAATATTTATTCAAATTAATAAAAATATTATTACGAGGAACCAATTTTAGCCGAAAAGTATTTTGATCCAACCATCGGCGTGGCAGCTAAGAGTATGCGGGTCAGTCTTATTTGTTTAAGGGTAAATTAGAATGTGATTACTCTTGTTTAGTTTTTCTCTTATACTCTTAAATTCTTACTAATATCATACCCTTAGGATATTCGTAGCAATTAAAATTAAAATTTAACACCCTATTAACAATCCATTAAAATGCCGTTTGGGGAGTGAAATATTGCATAACAGAAATATTTGCATGTGTTAGCTTACTTTTATTCAGTATCAGCGAGCATCAAGTTGGGAAATAAAAAGGTAATTTAAAGTTACGAAGGAGTCCATAAACGGTAGACATGGGATTGTAACCTCATTAAATTATTATGCTACCGCCTCTTTACAATGTTTTTATGATGTTTTCTTCTGTTTTCTCAGTACAGCGTTTTAAAGAGTATCATTGTTAAATGACCCTACGTCACAGAGGCATATTATATACCTAATCTAATCTGTAGAAGCGCTCGTGGCCCCGCCGCACACTGTGATATTTTCGTATTCTAGCGGAACTTAATTCAAAAATGAAGTATTCAATATATGCATGGAATCGACTGTACAGGGTACGTTAATAAATGGTCAATACATATTAAGTCAAAAGAATGAGTTATCGGTATAGCTGATTGGACAGATAAGCCGTTGAATGTCACCTACCAGTAAATTAAGCGATGAAAATGAAAAGCTGCAAATTGATTAGGTATTGGATCAAAAATTAATTGCAAGTTATTCTTGAATGATAGAATCATCAATATATTTGTGGCTGTTAATACAGTTCTTTGTCTAGTAGAAAAGCTATGTTAAATCTATTATATATTTTTAATTATAATAACATTACTTTCTGTAAATCTTTATATGAATTTATTTTTCACACAAATAATTTTATTGACTATATTTTAAGTAGACTTTTAAAAAAAACTACAATTACATACGGCTTAAAACCCATTTTAAACGCTTTTTTAATTAGTACTGAATACAGTACAGTTTGTATTTTCTACTCTTTTTTGCCACCCCCATACATTTTTTTTTATATTGTAAAATATAAATAAATAAATATCCATCACGCCTTATCCCCGAAGGGGTGGCAGAGGCATATTATATGCCCACTTTTCACCGTGTGGATTCCTGTCCCACGTAATAGGTGGTGAGCCCATTGCCGTGTTGAAATAGACAGACGCAGGTTGTGGCTAAATGCTGTTGAAATTTTCAAGTCGCCCATAAGGCCTTCAACCAGGCTTAACGACTGCCATTTTACTGGCAACCGGGACCAACGGCTTAACGTGCCTTCCGAAGCACGGAAACGCTCGCAAATGTAAATACCACAAAGTGGTCACCCATCCGAGGACCAGCCATAGTGAAAGTTGCGTAACTCAGTGATCGTTTACAGAACACGGAGACCGTGGGGCCACGAGCGCTTCCAGAGCCAGAGCTTTTATATTGTCGTACGTCATAAGGACTATGAATAGATGGCGAGATGTTTACGAACTGTGACTCCAAGCAAAGAAAGGCTAAAAAACCTACAGATAATTTTATAAATACTAGCTATGTTATATGGCAATGTTATGATTATGAAGATTCACCACAATTTTTTTTACAAACGTGTATGTTTTGACTTTTTAATACCTTACTAACAGCTTCATATCAGCTATTTTCTTTAAAATCCTGTCTTAAATGAAATCGCCATAATTTCTCCACATACATTTATACATATTGTCACGCCTTTATCCCAGGACGGTTAGTAGAGGCATACTATACACCCCTATTTCACCATATGTATTTTTGTCGTAACAGGTGGTGAGCCCATTACCGTGTCGAAATGGACAAGTGCAGATTGGGGTGACCTGCTGTTGAAAATTTTCAATAAGCTGGCATAACGAATGCCTTATTACTGGCAACCGGGACCAATGGCTTAACATGCCTTCCGGAGTACGAAAACGCTCGTAAAAGTATATTTCACTAAGCGGTCACCCATCCAAGGACTAGCCATAGCAATATTGACTTAACGCAGTGATTGTTTACAGAACACTGAGTTTATCGGGGCTGTGAGCGCTAGTCTTTCTAAAGAAATAGTTTTACTGTTAAAAGACCCAAGAGCAAGATGAATATTTAGGTGATGAAAACGATGTTTTAATAATTATGTATATTTTTTTTTTGTTGTATTACATTTGTAACCACAATTCATAAGGTAAAATATATGTTTATTTATTATTTTCTAGAATATATTTCATATGAGTAAATGGGCAAACTGGTAAGGGTCGACCTCGACGTACATATACCGATCAAATTGAAGATCTTTTGACAAAAGGCCAGGTCAAGAGTACCCTTAATCGGCGAGCGTGTATGATAACAATTATGAAAGTTGACGACGAGCGAAAGTTGTATGCCAGAATCGTAGCAAGTGGAAATCCATAGTCTCTGCCTACCCCGATGGGAGACAGGCGTGATGATATGTATGTATGTATGTATGTATGTGCAGTATCTTCAAATTTTAGCCATTATATCAGAACCTATTTGAAGAATGGAATTAAGTTCCCCTAGATTACGAAAATATCACAGTGTGCGCCGACTTAGTGTTCTGTAAACGATCACTGCGTTAAGCAACTTTCACTATAGCTGGTTACAGATGGGTGACCAATTTATGGTATTTCCATTTACGAGCGTTTTCGTGCTTCGGAAGGCATGTTAAGCCATTAGGTAGACTGGTAGCATGTAACATGGCAGTCGTTAAGTCAAGTTAAAAACCTCATGAGCGGTTTGAAAAGTTTCAACAGCGGGTAACTACATCCTGCATCTGTTCAACCCGGCAATGGGCTACGTGGAACATGATGCACACGGTAAATGTTAGCTTATAATATGAGTGTGTCATTCCTTTGCGAACAAAGGCGTGATTGACTGATAAATTTAATTATTGTAACGTCCTAAATTTAAATAAAGCGTACCATTTTGAAAGTTTCGGAAGTAGATAACAAAAATTTCGCACTGAATATTGTCGGAGAAGCCCGTTACAATAAAAATACCTTAAACATTATTTTTCCATCAAGAGTGGTTAGAAATTTTTTTTTTTGGGAGATTATGTTGAGATATTTTTTTTGGTCACGGCTAAACATAAAATATTAATTACGAGCATTATGATCCATGCGCCTGAGGCCTGAGGGTATCGTTAGAAAGGGTAAGCTTTATTATTTTGAAGCGGTAGAATCAACAACATGATTCTAAGTATAAGTTTCACATTTACCCTGTTTTTTCTCGTTCTGTACCTATTATAAGTAATTGGAGACTGATTTTTACCCTGAACAGTATAGCGTAAATTTGTAAAAATAGAAAAGAAATAACTACATAGAATTTATATAACACTAGTTAACGTCCGTGGCTCCGCACAAATGGTGAAGTTTGCCCGTTTCCGTTTCCCACAGGATCTTGTACTTCTTTTCCCTAGCCCTTTTTCCCATTATTTGGGGTCGGCTCTCCTTGTTCTGCGGCGCCAGGACAGTCTGTCCTGGGTTGTCGAAATACTTGTCTGGGCACGATCTAAGTCCTTGTCCACCGTTGATCGCCAGGTGGCCATTGGGCGACCTCTACCTCTCTTGTTATCCGGCAGTGCTAAGGTCCTGAGCTCTTGTACGTTATTAGGTGTTCAGCCTTTTTTTGGAAGAATGTATTAACACACAGGATCTTATACCCGGGATAAAAAATTGTTTATGTGTTATTTTGATGTGTAAGCTATGTTATTGTAAAGTTTCATCAAAATCCATTCAGTAGATTTTGCGTGAAAGAGTAACAAACATCCATTCTTGCAAACTTTCTCAATTATAATATTAGTAGGCTTTTATATATTTTAGAAACAGTCATTTTTAGAAGTGGTTTGCTTATTAATTTTTAGGGTTTGTAGTCTATCCTTAATATGTATGTAGCTTAGCTATTTAGTACTGTTATACGAGTATTATCTTTGATTTAGCTCTGAGTTTAACGCTAACAAATTTTAAAAATAACGAAATCAACTATCTTTATGCTGTGTTCCTGACGGGGTGGAGAGAGGACAAATTGCCAGGCTTCTTTGTAGCCTATTTGGCTAAACTTAATATTTCAGTGCCCGAGAGATTACTTCGGTTTCGACTTGAAAAAAAATAATTTTAAATTCGACCAAGTTAATGAGATTCAGGCTTAAGGAGAGCTACCTCGAGACATAAACGAAGAAGTTGTCCCTCATTTTTTTGTGTAAAGTTTTAGGTATTAGTGAAATATTTATACACTAGGTTCTCTGCACGACATCGCCCGTGCGTTTATAACCGGTTCCAACTGTATTTAAAATCCATCGCTGAACCCCTTGGTTGGAACGGAAAGGTTCATTAAAATTGGTCAAGCTCAACTCCTGTTTTTTTTTCTAAGGCCCGAGCTGATAGAATGTGGTCAGCGTAGCCTATGGACGTTTGCAACACCAGAGGTGCGGCACTTGCGCTGCCGACCCTTTAAAAACCTTCTCAGACCCCTTTTGAAGAACCCCATACTGTAGACGTTCGGGAAAACCCAGGCAGGAAGTTGCTATTACGTTTGCCGATTCATTTTTATTTATAGACTGCCTCTGTGGTGCGGTGGGAGTGCATCCGACTGCTACGCAAGAGGTCGTAGGTTCGATTCCCACCCAGGATAAAACTTTGTGTGATGAGCACGATGGCTTATTCTGTGTCTGGGAGTTATTTATCTATAATATGTATGTATTTAGAAATATATAAGTATGTTTATCAGTTATCTAGATCCCATAACACAAGCTAATATTAGCTTACTTTGGGCTAGATGGCGCTGTGTGAAAAGTGTCCCAGACATATTTATTATTTATTTATTATACCCAGATAGTCGAAATTACTTAAATGTGTACAAAAATATTTAGTAGATAAACACGGTTCATTATAATAAAAGCTTTAAACAAATTCAAACTGACACAATATACCATCATAAAATTAGTTTATTTTTTGCGTGCTACGTTTTAACAACACTTTAGTATTTTCCCAAGTTCCTTTGATTTATTCATGCGGCCGTGTGTTAAAGTATCCTGGGATCAGGTGTATGCGCACTTAGCTTCGACAGTTGCCAGAAAAACAAGAAGCATATATTACAAACTTTGTCCGAAACCGACCGCCGGTGTAAGTGAACACATGAAATTAATCTATATCGAACTTTTATACCGATGGGAGGCTGTTGTTCTAAGCAAATGATTCCTTCATATCTTAAAACAACTTTGTTCTTGTCAGTTACTGTTTAAAGTTCGTAGAAATCCTGCTTGTATTATCTTTATACCTGGTTATTTACACTAATACGTTATATATTATTCTCACCAGACCTTGTTCAATGATTATATTATTTCGTATTCTTACTGTTTATATTGAAATCTATCACGCATTATCCCCGAAGGGGTGCCAGAGGCAAATTATATGCCCACTTTTCACCACGTGTATTCCTGTTCTACGTAATAAGTGGTGAGCCCATTGCCGTGTGAAATAGACAGACGCAGGTTGCGGCTACCTGCAGTTGAAATTTTTCAAGCCGCCCATAATACCTTCAACTTGACTTAACGACTGTCATGTTAGTGGCAACCGGGACCAACGGCTTAACGCGCTTTTATAAATAAGCTTTTTATTAGCTTGCTCATAATCCAAGATGACCAAATTTCTAAACGATATTTTGACTATATCTCCTGATGTCTAATTGAGCTTACATTCGGAAAACTTTTGTAAGTTTGGTGGTGATTGATATCGCAATGGTGTACTTGTGACTAGCGACGTAATAAGACAAGCGTCCTGGGAGGTCCATAGTCTTGGGAGGTCAGATAGCAGTCAGTACTAACCAAGACTAAAATAAAAAGTCAAATTATAGCTGTTTGCCAACAGCCAATTTAAAGGAAGCAATTGTATGATAAAGAAGGAGAAAGTAAGATAAGGCCGGTTACATAGGAACAGGTAACCGGCTCTATTTTACAAATAGGGCAGCAGCGGCTTTGGAAATTCCCAATGTTTATCTCAACTGTCTTTCGGTGACAAATTAGAGTAGTTCCCAAAACAAAGCTGTTTCTCCTGACTACGGAGTCAGGAGAAAAACCTTTGTTTTCTGCAGGACGTACCTACTGCAAAATTAAACAAGAGAGACAAGGAGGTAAAATAGGCCAAAAGAAATCGAATCCGCGATCTAAATTTTCCTTAATGTTTGGAAAAATAGACTTTTACTACATTCCTAAATTCCATGTTTTGATGTTATTTGTTTTGTCAATTCTCGTGGCGCGTGTTATGTTTCTTTGTATTAGTTTAACTTTTTACTATATTTGTTCAATAAAATTATAGGGCTTATAAACTTAAATCTTAAATAATATTAATCTAAGAAAGTTGTATTTGTTGAAGACACTTTCACACTTTCTATTACTTTGTTTGCTTCGAAACGTGATTTGAATAATTTGTTTCGGGCTTGATTATAATAATGATTGTCCACTTATTGGGTTGCCCTTATATTTGAAAAGAATTTGCAATTGTAATTTCGATATAAAATCAGACATCAAAATAAAAATTGGCAGATATAATTATAGTCGTTGTACCTACCTTACGCGTAATAACACGGTCTTTGTTCTGAACGTCAACTATTTCGTTATAAATTCTACTAGTTTTATAAAAATACGTTTAGAATCAAGTGATACGTATACAATAACGAACAATCGTATCGTTCCACAGTACCGGCTTAAATGATAAGGCAAATGAGGTCGCTCTGCGGTACCCTAACCTAGAGAATGTGGATTTTCTTTCAATGATTCTGTTTCATATCAATTTTGATAGGAATAAACGAGGCCTGTGAATAAGCTCAGCAGATATTAGAACACTTACATCAATTTAATTGCGTCTGTGGCGCGGTGGGAGTGTATCCAATGATACGCAAGAGGTCGTGGGTTCGGTTCCCATCCAGGATAAAACTTTGTGTGATGAGCACGATGGTTTATTCTTTGTCTGGGTGTTATTTATCTAAAATATGTATGGATTTAGAAATATATAAGTATGTTTATCAGTTATCTGGTTACCATAGTACAAGCTATGCTTAGTTTGGAATCAGATGGCGTTGTGTGAGTTGTCCAAACGATATTTATTTATTTATTTTGTTTAATTAAGTTTACTTATTAATCTTTTCCGATTTGGTTTTAGCTTCTGTACTTTATGTTTTACAAAGACTTTTAAAATTCATACTTACTCTTCATCTTCATTGCTAAAATTTATATGGGATCAATGGTGGTAAAACTGGAACAAAAAATGACCACCATATCTCGACCCACAGAATATACGCAATAAGTTGAATCCCTATAAAATCATTGTCCTCCTTTCAAACTCACGGAAACTCTAAACTTGTATGAAGTTTCTAAAGGCAACCCTTGCGTTTCACTTTTTAGGCTTTTTTCTATTACGCTATCGAACAATGGGCGCAAATTTCATCTTGAGAGAATTCAAAATGTACTTAATTTTGTTTCTTCAGAAATAACTGTAGAACCTGTCGCAGTGTCGCTCTATATTCTGAATATAAAGAAAATTGTCACATAATATTGAGGCATTAGGATGAAATTTCAGTACTGGTTAACAAATTGTTATTGTAATCAAGTTTCTGTCTAAGAGAGAGAGCAAGCAACCCTCTAAGCTTTTGCAATTCATCCTACAACGTACGCACATGAATATTTTGTGTTAAGCCTTTGAAAATTTTAGTACCTATAAGTTGCGTAGTGGTTCTAGAAACATAGTTATTATTTATTCAATATAATATTTATTCAATATTAACATGTATAAAATGGAAGTGTTAAAAAAACAATGTGTACAAAGCGTACCCCTAAGGGTAAAAGGCGTGATAATATAATACATGGTTCATGGTTTTGGAGTTTCAAGAACAATTTCGTTATACAGGCTACGAGATATCTTAAACATAGATACCATTAATAGTAGAGAACCTTATTGGGTATTTTTGCTGTAGTAAACAATTAAAATACCCAATAAGGTTCTCTACTATTAAATTTGTTTATCAATCACGCCTTATCCCCGAAGGGGTGGCAGAGGCATATTATACGCCCACTTTTCACCGTGGGTATTCCTGTTCTACGTAGTAAGTTGTGAGCCCATTGCCATGTTGAAATAAACAGAAGCAGGTTGTGGCTACCTGCTGTTAAAATTTTTCAAGCCGCGCAAAAGGCCTTCAACTTAACGACTGCCATGTTACTGACAACCGGGACCAACTGCTTAACGTGCTTTTCGAAGCACAGAAATGCTCGCAAATGTAAATGCCACAATATCCGTGACCAGCCATAGCGAAAGTTGCTTAACGCAGTGATCGTTTATAGAACACTGAGTCCGAGGGGCCACGAGCGCTTCTAGAGGTATATTAGTAGAGGTATTTCGTTAGTAAATTATTCTACCCTATGAATATAAATCTATTTAATTAATCCTTAAGGTAAGCCTTATGTTGCCTTGTTGCGTGAATGAATTAATCTTATAAACTACCATTATCCGCCAAATTCATTGATCCATTTACGAGACTAAAACTATTATAATGATATTGAAACTTCTCTGGTTATTATAATTGTATGTATAATGATATGCAGGTGTTTGGACTGTATCACTGTGCTTGAAGTAGACGTAGGTAGACTAGATCTTAGACCATTTTACTAAATGTAGACATAAGTCTCGTTTCCTATAGCCAACGCAATTGTTGCTGACATGACAAAGAACTGGGAAACTTGTCTAACAAAGAACGTATACTGATTCCCCATTCGCTTCATTACATTTTATTTGTAAAATAGTACCTAATTGAATAATGGAAAAGAGTGCTAACATTAAGACCTGACTGCATCTAAACATACAGATGAAAAATGATTGCATTTTTTGTCATTATTAGTAATTCTAACTTGTTTCTGAAATTCTGAAAAATATTTTAAGCTACCAAGATTTCAAAGATTTTCTTTGGAACATTCAAACGGCCAATCTTTTGTTCATATATAAAAATAAACGGACTTAAATACTATTCATATAATAAGTATTGTAACGTTAAGGTGGGTTTAGGTAGACCAACTACCCTTAGTTAACAAGTTAAGGAAAATTAGGTAGGTGAGAGCTTGAGAGATAAATTAAGCGATGAGACAATTTAAATACAACAGTATGTATATTAGAACTTTAAGTAGTTAGGTACATTCAGGGCCGCGTTCAATGCAGTGGTTCCGAGGAAATATTAGTTAAAGAACACTCTTGGAAGTCCCTCCGCGTGTCCGAGATGGAAGGAAGACTTAACTTGCACAGGAGGCGACAGCGTAAGCACGGCGCTGGTGCTGCTGGACACGACGGCGGGAGAAAACTTGAAGGAGTAAGTAAGTTGTAGACGAAACCCTGCGAACAAAGGAAAAGGTGTCAGTATGTTATATTAACATACAGCTATTCGGGCGCAGCGAACTCCCCTTTCAACTTCCTGTTAAATTGCATTCACAAGGACCCTTGTGATGTACCCTCATCAACACGGAATGAAGGTGGGTAGGTAACCGGTAACATACAACGAGTATGCTGCAGTATTAAATAGTATTTGTAGAATTCAACTGTTTTCAAACACAGTGTGATTTACTGGATGCCCTTGGAATGCTAAAATGCTAAAACTCTGTAAACATGTAAGAGGTCGATGCGCTTAGAGCCAACCGTTTTATTTGGCCACTACCCACACCCTTACTCTGTCGACTAGTGAAGAGACACAACTGATCCCATAGTGTTGGGAATGAAGTGACCCTCGCCAGTCGACAGCAATCGACTAATTAACAAAAAAAAACTACATTGTTACAGTATATCAAATTGATAAAAAATATGGCCCAAATCTGTGTCAAATTATCGCCATTATCATAGATTAGAAAAGAAAAGACAACCGGGTGCCCATATGTATGCTTCAATTATGATGGGTCGAATTAACGTTCATACGTTTTTAGCTGCGAGTAAAAACAGAAATAAGGATACGTATTTAAAAGAAAAGCTGACTGACTGACTCTCTTCTTTACTCTGAAATAAATATTGCTTAAAAGATTTAAACCCAAATTAGGTATAGCTGCAGAAAAGTATGCTTATATTTTTCCGATGGGCAGGCAGAGGTGTATTCTGATACACCCACATTTCACATACACATAGAAATCCTGCGATAGGGGCATTAGCGACTAGTAGACATTTTGTGAAAAGGGACATTTTGCGAAAGGCACGTTCTGCGAAAGGGACATTTTGCACCTAGGGACAATTTTTGCGAAAGACATATTACTCTTCCACTAAGCTTTGCAAACGTGTAAAGACTTTTATTTTAGATTTTTATTTATCTAGAATTTTAGTCTGCTATAAAAAGGTTCACCACCACCTGTTACGTGGGACAAAAAAGGATACGATGAAATGTGGGCGTATAGTATGCCTCTTCCTACCGCTTCGGAGATAAAGGCGTGACAAGATGTATGTATGTATAAAAAAGGTAGCCAAGTACTAATAATTAAATTAAAAAGGTACTCATTGTCACTCAAAACTGGAACCACGAACCCACGGCCCCTTGATACTATTTTTCTTTTAGGCTATGCTCAAATTCTGCTATTAATTTCCCTGATCATCCAAGCGAGCATAGAACAATTTCACAGAATGGTGCCGACTATAATAGTTGTAATCCGATTAGCGAAATTAGTTTGTACGGCTTACATAGTCAGACCCTTAAAATCTATGCATCTAACTATCGTAAATCTCCTATAGGTATTCAGTAAAATGTTCCTATATAGTGAATAAACACATATTGTATTATATTATATCACAATAACTGAAGACGAAGGCTACATAGACTGATTTGACTAATTGTTTGACCTACATGTAAAATAATTATTATCAATGATATATGTCGCTACGACAGCAAATACACTCCCGGACACCTAAATCGAGCCACGTTTATTTTTTTTCTTTGGAGTACTGTAACTTATAACAGATGTATGTAGAAGGAAAATCTTTTGATGCAGTTTTGGAGCTGGTATACTCATCATTCATTTAGAGTACCACTGTTCTAAATTTGAACTACAGTTTATTAAAAAAGTCGAGTTACGTTGAAACAAGTCCATATTTGCTTTTTTCAAGGTAAAAAATCTAATCGATTTTTAAATAAAGACTTACATGAAAAGAAATGTTTATTTAGTAACTTGTATTGCCTCAATATTACTTATATACTCTTTGATCCCAGTGCATTTATGACAGCTCTCATACGGTTTGGCATAGAATTAATCAATGTCGTTATGACATGTTGAGGAATGTCCTCCTATTCTTCCAAAATTACATTTTTGAGCTCCTGCAAGGTTTGCGGGGCAGGATGATGAGCTCGAACACGCCTCTTCAGCTCATCCCATAGATGCTCTATAGGATTCATATCAGGACTTCGCGCTGGCCATCTCATAACAGTGATACCAATGTCATTTAAGTACTCCCTGACGATTCCCGTAGTATGGGCCTTGCATTATCATGCATTAAAACGAAATCTTGGCCAATAAATCCAGCATATGGCATCACGTGGTTCTCTAAACATTGGCGAATGTATCTATTGCCATCTAGGGGCGGCAGTCGTGGTCCCGTCACTACCTCTAGCTCAGTTTTGCCTTCCATAGAGATTCCTCCCCAGACTGTCCATGATCCTACACCATAACTCACTTTCTCGTCAATACAGCATTGCGCGAAACGCTCGTTCTGTCTTCGGTACACCTTACTCCTTCCGTCATTACCGTATAGCATTATCTTGGACTCATCTGTGAAGAGAACCTGGCTCCATTGATGTCGAGTCCAATTTAGATGTTCGCGCGCAATCTCTAGACGGGCTATTCGGTGTGCTCGTGTCAATTTGGGTCCATTGACTGGCTTATGGGGCTTTAAACCACGTTCATTGAGTCGCCGTCTAACGGTCCGAGCACTTACAGCCACTCCGTGAAAGTCCCTGAGCTGTTCTTGTATCTGAACAGAGTTAAGGCGTCGATTTCGTAAGCTAGTAGTGACAATTTATTGATCTTGTCTCACCGTTGTCACTCGGTAACGAGGTCATCCTGTTCGCCGAACGAAGCTGCCTGTCTCCAGGTATCGGTGGTACACTCTTTGAACAGCGGAACGACTTATGTGAAGTTGTGAACTCACATCTCGCTGACTTAGCCCAGATTGAAGAAGTGCTACAGCTTGCGCGGCTTCTTCAGGTGAAGTATCTATAATTTTATAGCCAAAAACGGTTCAAATTATAGAAAAATAACTAAACTAAACTTTGGTTAACAACAATTGCGAAAATTCAAACCAAATCGACATTAAATTGCTTCAAAAGCAACTTTCAACAGTCATAATTTTTTTTAAATCAGTGACCAAGCTCGACTTTTGTTCTTTATTTTAAATTCTAAAATTCAAATTTGGAATAATATATACGGGAAAGACGATGAAATATGCCAGCATTAAAAATGCATAAAATCTTTTTTGTTATATTCTATATTTTTTGTGTATTGGGCTTTTAGGCCCGGGCATGTAAGGTGGCTCGATTCAAGAGTCCGGGAGTGCATATAGGACCAGTTGAAGGAGTTACGCGGTAAAATTACAATTATTAGTTTTAAAATCGGTTATGAAACAGATATCACAAGAGATATCATCATTACTTAAATAATAAAATTAATCATGATATGACATGTGATAATTTAGGAACAAATACTAAAATATCTAAGCTTATAAAGAATATGATTAATCCATTTAAAGACTTCTTTGACGATGATGATGAGAATATTTTGACTTACTAGATACTTTGATGTTTTACAGAAACGTCATCTCACAATTATGTTCCTAAATACTGTTACTTGTGATATTAAATGTTTACAAATCCAAAATAATTGTTTCATTTTAGATAATTCTCAATTTTTTCTGACATAACACCGTGGACTAAAAAAATACACTCCATGACCAGCTCCGTGGACACAAATCCTCTCCATGATGCCCATTGAGTGGATTTCATGATTTTCATGATTTCGGGATTTTAGATTCATGTTCTTTGAACTACTGTACCGCAGCATTTAGCTGAGAAACGACTATTCTTTAGCAATGAAATTTTGATTGTTTAATTTCTTAATTATTTTTTATTTTCCTGTATTAATCATGTTGTATTTTCTTTTTCTTTTCATTTGCATGGAAATTTTGTCGAACTACATTGCACTTATAGTAAATGTGTATGTACTTTTGTTGCCAAGAATAAATATTATTTCTTTCTTTTCTCTTTCTTTATTTGTGTCCACGAAGCTGGTCATGGAGTGGATTTTTTAGGTTCTTATTTTTAATTTTTTCTGTACTAACGACGTTTTAAGCTCAGTATATATTTGTGAAACATTGTATATAGGTCTATCTAAAAGATTCGCAAGAGAAAAGTGACACAATTTTTTACAGACTAACTTTTTCCAGAATTTGGATAACTTCTTGGCGGGAATAAAATTCAATACCCGAAAGGCAGTACAAAATGCCTTTGAAGAATTTGTTGCCTCCCGTCCAGCTGATTTCTTATCAATAAACTGCTACTGCTTTGGCAACGATGCGTTGATTGCATGGGTGATTACTTCGATTAATACAAATAAAATTCATAAAAAACGTTAATTTCATAGGTACAGACCAATATATATATTTATATAACTTTCGGCCCGGTCTGGTTTTGTACAGGTACAATGTAGATACTAATGTGCATGTATTATACATATAAGCCTTCTTCATGAATCACTTTATCTATTGCTGAAAAGTGGATTAAAATCCGTAAAAAATTTTAAAGGATAACCAACAGACAGCGGAAGTGACTTCATTAATAACCATGTAAAGATATCACAATAATTCACCGAGAGAAGTTGAATTAAGGTTATAGAGAGGTTTAAAGTTTATATATAGGTATATATTGTACCTAATTAGCTTCTCAGGTGGAATACAACGCGATAACGGTGCGTATCAATGGGTTCCTTCAGCTTGTCTTAACGTATAGGTATAAAGGTTGGCGCTACAGTCTTGTCAGATAACGGTCATCAATCTCTTTGTGATAAACTTAATTACCTAATAGTTATAATGAGCATTTCCGTAATGAAAACGCTTAAACCTATACAGATAAATAAAATTGAAGTAGTTTTTAATTTTAAATAAACTACTTTTCACTAAATTCTAAAGAAAATATTTTATTTTGACGCGATTTTGCGTGCTACGTCGGGGAGACAAAACGGAACGTTTCTACGAGACTGATCGAGCACATACGTTACGTTCCACGAAGAACCACGATATCAACGGATCCGCGGTGGTGGAGCATGCACTGAGCTCTGATACGCGTCAATTCATCCGTTTTGATTAGGTAAAGGTCATGTCGCGGGAGAATCACTTTGTGCCCCGAAAAATTCGAGAAGTCATAAAGATAGAGAGGTGGCCGAATTTCAATAGAGATGGGCGCTGGAGTTTACCTCATACATGGAAACCGTGTCTTCGTGGTGCTCGTTGTGGTGTGAAAAGCGAGTCTGTTGAAGACACGGTGAGCTATGCATGCGAAGACGCTCGGAATAGTCTGGATAGGAGTACCTCTTTTAATAGTTGATGAAACGTAGTTATTGTTACGCACATCTGCAAAACAGGCGCCATTATATTTTTTTTGATATCGCGTAACGAAATATAAACTTTCTAAATTTCAATATTTTTTTAAAGTTTAAACGTCCACAACGACCTATTTCGTAGTTTTTACGTACTTACAATATTGGTTACTGAGGTCATAAAGCATCCAATTCTACAAATAAAAAATCAATAATAGTAATAATAACAATCACACATTTTATGATATCTAAGCTGATAGCCGAAAATCGGGATGCTTTTATAAAAAAATAAAAAAAAAAAAAATTAATATCCATCACGCCTTATCCCCGAAGGGGTGGCAGAGGCATATTATATGCCCACTTTTCACCGTGTGGATTCCTGTCCCACGTAATAGGTGGTGAGCCCATTGCCGTGTTGAAATAGACAGACGCAGGTTGTGGCTACCTGCTGTTGAAATTTTTAAGCTGCCCATAAGGCCTTCAACCAGGCTTAACGACTGCCATTTTACTGGCAACCGGGACCAACGGCTTAACGTGCCTTCCGAAGCACGGAAACGCTCGCAAATGTAAATGCCACAAAGTGGTCACCCATCCGAGTACCAGCCATAGTGAAAGTTGCGTAACTTTTAATTAACTTTTAATTTTATTGCTTTTATAAAAAACAATAAAATTCAAATATCTTGAAAATGGTTAGATTTAGGACATGGTGTTTCATAATCAAATTAGTCAGAAACGATGTAAGCTACACGCTCTTATCAGGAATAGGTCGACTTAACCTGTAACCCTTGTATCGCTTGTCAAGAGCAAATGGGAAATAATTCTACGCGTGTTCCAATGTGTTAAATTATACATACAAATTTCAATCTTTGGAGGAATTTCATCATATTAGTTCAGCATTTTATGCTGTACATTGATAGATCACTTTATCACGGTTTCCTTCTTAAATAGCTATGCAAAAAAATTCTTCATACATCACCTCTCCACACACTCTCGAGCTTAAGCTCGAGCAAGTAAGTACCCATAGCCAAGAACAGTTCAACCATTTTCAAATATATGTAGATACATATCTCCATATTAATAGCAACGAGGATCAAAAGGTTCCTTTGTGCTCCCTCTGATGATGACTAATTTACATGTTCCTTTTGAGCCTTAACTTTAACACTTTTGCTTCAGAACACATAGATGTGATTAGGTACTGTCTATTTGCACTGTATTAAGCACGTGTTTGATGGTTTATTGCGATGTACGTTTTTTTTAAGTTATACATCTTTTGGCGTGTTAGGGAAAAATGGTGAGAGTAATTTTTAAGATGCGCGCGCAGACCGTCACGAAAAACCTACACCATGAAGTTAGCTGATAAGTGTTTAAACCTATAAATAAAGGTATTGTGGATCCTGTAGAGTCAGATCAGCGTGGCCAACGGATAAGTTTCCTAAAACTAGTAATAAAGTTTGCAAAAAACAAATTAAATATGTATCAATTTACCAAAGTCGTTTAAAAATTTTTAAAGAAGATATAGTAAAGAGATTGCCATAGCTACCTGGCTTCACTTGTGTGGACCAGTCATATACACACTTATGTAATTTGATTAATGATGAGTTTGGCAAAGTTTTTACCTCAAAAACTCTACAGATTGGCGATCCTCCCGTTTTCAGTGACTGGGTTAGATCAGGTATCTTTAAAAGTAAAAACAAATTATTTGAATTATATTCAGCAAAATAATTTTAACCAAACCTTTCAGGAATATGTTAAAAATTATTCTAAGATATTTAAACAAACATGTTATCTTGCAAAGTCAAACATCATTAAAAATTAAATTTCTAAAAAAAAAAAAAAAACTAACTAACTATCTTCACGCTGTATCCCTGACGGGGTAGTCAGAGAGGACAGATCGCCAGGCTTCGCGATCCATGCATACTTCTTTCGCTTCTTCGAGATTCATCAATCGCTTCATACATGCGCGTCTGGGTATCCGAGTACTTTTGACCTTTCCGTTTTTGAGCAATCTGCTCACGTGGTCTTCATATGTAAGTCTCGGCCTTCCCTGACTCCTTCTACCCTCTACTTTTGAACAATATATATTCTTCGTCAATCGTTCCTCACTCATTCGTTGGACGTGTCGAAACCAACGGAGCACGCCCTTTTAAAAAAAAAAAAATAATTAAAAATTAATTAAAAATTAATTTTAATTTTTAATTTAAATTTTTTTAATAAAATTTCTAATTCTGTTAATAAAATAAAAATGACTTGGAATATCATTAACTCGGAATGCGGTAGATCTATGGTAACAGAAAGGAATTTCCACTTAAAAGTAAATGGTTGCCATGTTACAGGGGACCTGGAAGTGGCAACGGAGTTTGAACATTTCTTCAAAAATGTACCTATTTTGACGACTCCAAGCGTCTCTAGTTCCTCTGGACATTTATTAGACGAATCTGTTCCTTATTGCAGGGATGCATTTGTATTCACAGATATTTGCGCTCAGGATATTATAAAACTTTTAAATGTATTGAAATTAAGAAAACCGCGGACCTTTAGCGATTATCAGTCAAAACTGCATCATGTATAATTGAGGTCAGTGCGCCCCATTTAGCAACTGTGTTTAATGACTGTGTTTCTAGTGGTATATTTCCTGATTTAATGAAACACAGCAAAGTCATACCCTCGTTCAAGGCTGGCAGCGCTACAGACCCGTCTAATTTCCGACCAGTATCAGTGCTGCCAACTTTGAGCAAAGTATTTGAAAAAATAATCTTGAATCAAATGCTATCCAATTTTAATGTTCATAAAATATTTCATACGAAACAGTTTGGTTTTACGAAAAGGCGCTCAACTTCCGATGCTGGTGTTGAGTTATTAAAATTTATGCATGAGGCCTGGGAAGACAAGCAAGATGCATTAGATATATTCTGCGATCTATCCAAGGCTTTTGATTGCGTTCCACATGAAACGCTATACAAAAAATTACATCACTATGGAATAAGAGGCAAAGCTCTCGACCTTCTGTCTTCATATTGAAACAAGGTCGATATTAATGGTACACGTTCTGTAGGATCCATGGTTACAAGGGTGTGCCACAAGGCTCGATACTTGGGCTATACTTGTTCCTCATTTATATTAATGATTTACCATTTTATGTAGGGGACAGGAATAAGATTGTTTTGTTTGCAGACGATACCTCATTGATTTTTAAAATTAGAAGGCAATTAGATAACTATGACGACGTAAACAATGCAATCACGAGAGTAGTTCATTGGTTCAGCTCAAATAAACTTTTCCTAAATGAAAACAAAACTAAATGTGTTAAATTTACTCTACCAAATGTAAAACAAGTTACGGCCAATGTTCAACTGAATGGACAAGTGTTCGAGTTTGTGGAATCAACTGTGTTCCTTGGTATAACTATTGATGCCAATTTGCAGTGGGGCCCACACATAGAAAAGACGGCCTCTAGGTTAAGTTCGGCTGCATACGCTGTAAAAAAGATCAGGACTCTAACAGATGTGGATACGGCTAGAATGGTTTACTTCAGCTATTTTCATAGTATTATGTCTTACGGTATTCTCCTTTGGGGGAGAGCTGCAGATGTAAATAACATTTTTGTTCTTCAAAAGCGGGCTGTACGCGCAATTTATAACTTGGGCCCCAGAGTCTCTCTCCGAGAAAAATTCAAAGAAATAAATATTCTAACAGTAGCATCACAATACATTTTTGCCAATCTTATGTATGTTCAGAAAAATCTATCACAGTTTACTAAACTCTGTGATGTACATAATATAAACACTAGACATAAAAACCAATCTTTCAGTTTACCACAGTCGGCTGCATAGGATTGGCGATTCTTTCCAGGGTAACTGTATACGCATTTACAACAAGCTTCCCTGTGACCTGAGAAATTTACCATGAAATAAAATTAAAAACTATATTAAAAGAAAGCTTTGTGAAAAAGGTTATTAGTGTATTAAAGACTATTTACAGGACAGGGATGCCTGGAAATTATCTGCTGGCAAATAAAATATTATAGTTATAACATACATAATTAAAATATTAAATTGTAAATAGGCCATCAAAGAAAAAAGCCTTCCTAAGTTTCTTTCCTAAGGTTCTTCTCAGGTCGGCGTAACCAATTCGGCACTCCACCGACTTTCCAAGAAGACGCTGGTGGCTGTTACACAACTGTTCAACGGCATCCTGAAAACCGGTCACTTCCCTACCACCTGGAAGCGAGGCCGTGTCATTGTGCTCCCTAAACCCGGCAAGGATCTCAGGAAGCCGGAGAATTACCGACCCATTACCCTTCTCTCCGGCTCGCTGCTGGTGAAGATGCGCGCCCACATCCAGCCAAGACCTGAACAGTTTGGCTTTCGCCGAGAGCACTCCACCACACTGCAGCTGACTCGTGTCTTGGACGAGATGGCTACGTGGCTCAACAAGGGCGGCCAAACGGTGGCCGTGATGCTTGACATGGAGAAAGCGTTCGACAGGGTGTGGCATGAAGGTCTCATCCACAAACTGTCGACGTCTTCCCTTCCACGGAGAATCGTCACGGTCATCGCATCATTCCTGGCGCACAGGACATTCCACGTGTTTATCGAAGACGCCAAATCGGACCAGAAGAATATCCAAGCTGGAGTACCACAAATCAATGTATGTGTACCAAAAATCCTAGGGCTCACCATAGACCACGTACTCACTTTTAACACACACGTCACCAATGTTTGCAGAAAGGCGATCGGCATTTACCGGAAGTTAGCGACGATGGCCCGGATCAGCTGGGGGTTACACCCCGAGGTGATCCGGACGATCTACGTGGCGGCCGTGGAGCCGACGATATTGTACGCTGCCAGTGCTTGGCACGCATCGGCAGAAAAGCTTTGTGTCCAAAAGCAGGTGAACGCGGTACAGCGCGGTTTCGCCCAAAAGTTGTGCAAGGCCTATCGCACGGTCTCCTTGAACTCGGCGCTGGTCTTGGCTGGTTTGCTCCCTCTGAACCTCAGACTTCACGAGGTGGCCTCACGTGAACCAGTCATGGCTGGGAGACTGGGAGGTCGAGCGAATGGCCCCAGCGATAGAGGCCCCTCACCCCGTGGAGCATGTGCCTTTGGAGTTCACCAGCTTGGTAGACGAGGGGCAACTGGAAGATGCAAACCGTTTTGAGGTGCGCATCTTCACAAATGCGCGCTATCGTTTTGGAATAGCCGGACCGAAACTAAGGCCCTCAAACTTGCTCTCGCTCTCCATTGCACCGTCTACCAGGCCGAGCTCCTGGCGCTATGCAAAGCGGCCAGTGAGGTCATCAGGCGTGGCGCGTCCACGTTCGGTATCTTCAGCGACAGCAGAGCCGCTCTCTTGACGGTAATCAACCGTCATGCCCTCCATCCCCTGGCAGTGGAAGCCAGGGCCGCACTTTAGACGGATGGGCCTAGGGTAAGGTAATTTCCTTATTCTGGGTCAAGGCCCACACAGGGCTGGAGGGTAACCAACGAGCCGATTTGCTCGCGAAGGAAGCGGCTCTGACGTTGAAGAGAGCACCGGACTACGGTCTGTATCCTGTCTCATTCGTGAAGCGTGCCCTTAGGCGGGACACGCTTGGCGAGTGGAACAAGAGATACAGAGAGGGCAGGACGGCCTCCGTTACGAAGCTTTTCTTCCCATGCGCAGTGGAGGCGTATAGTATCGTCCGCAAAATGACGATTGCCGGCACCGTAACCCAACTGCTGACGGGGCACGGTGGGTTCTCCTCATACTTGACACGTTTCAAGTGTAAGGAGGATCCATCGTGCGCCTGCGAGCCCGGGGTAGAGGAGACGGTGGTCCACCTGCTGCAGGACTGCCCGATTCACGCAGCGGATCGCACGGATTTGGAGCAAATTCCCAGCTTTCAATCAAATCTTGTAACTTTTCGGAACTGCTTAAACACCACAGAAAATATTTCTTAATGTACAGTAATAAAATTATTAAAATAGTTAACTAACTAACTAACTAACTATCTTCACGCTGTATCCCTGACGGGGTAGTCAGAGAGGACAGATCGCCAGGCTTCGCGATCCATGCATACTTCTTTCGCTTCTTCGAGATTCATCAATCGCTTCATACACGCACGTCTGGGTATCCGAGTACTTTTGACCTTTCCGTTTTTGAGCAATCTGCTCACGTGGTCTTCATATGTAAGTCTCGGCCTTCCCTGACTCCTTCTACCCTCTACTTTTGAACAATATATATTCTTCGTCAATCGTTCCTCACTCATTCGTTGGACGTGTCCAAACCAACGGAGCACGCCCTTTTCCAGCTTAACGCTGACACTTTCATTCAAACCTGCCATATTGCGTATCACTTCGTTACGTATTCGGTCGGCCAAGGTAACGCCGCACAATTTTCGAAGTGATCGCATCTCCACAGCATTCAATTTACTTTCATGCATCTGCTGACATACCCAGGTTTCGCTACCGTAAAGCAAAGTTGGCACTAGCACTGCGTTAAAATATTTAAAATAATTAATTAAAATAGTTAATTTAAGAAATAGTACTTAGGTCTCGTTTTTTTACAATATGTGTTCATATTGAACAAAAGCGAAAAAGTTAAAACATGAGAAGTATGATCCTAGTGTTAAGTAAATAAAAATTTAGGAAATTAATTAAGGTAAATAATAATAAAGTAAAAATTAAAAGAATGTTAAAATTTCAAATTCAACAAGTATAAATTATCTGAATACTGTTAAGGCAATATATATCCTTATCCCACCCCATATATGTATAGTAAAACAGACTAAGAGTGAAAGTGCGAGAGTATGAAATAATGAAAGTATGAACATGACAAGCATAATAATAGAGGCCAGAATGAAAGAAGACGGAAATATGATGTGTAATTGAGATACTGAGATCTTTTTAGGATTAAATGTTTGACTAAAAAGTGAAAAGTCATATATTAGAACAGATTAGAATAGAAGAGAACTTGGGATGTGTGGGGGATGCAGACGCGCGGACTAGACAGGTCGCTTTGTGAGACCTGGTACCTGGTAAAAGCGACACCGGAGCCCGTCGGGCGTCTGGAGCCCCTACACAGGTAGAATAGATAATAAGAGGTGTAAATTTTATAGTAAGTTAATAGGCCCAAGAGGCTAGTCTAATATATTAATTTAGTTAAAACATTAAAGAAAGCATGGCTCTGCCCCTGGTAGAAATGAGAGAATTAAAAAATAAATGTATGTGTACCTAACATCATAGCTCACACGAGCTTCACCGAGCTCGGCCGAGCGTTCGTTTAACGTATATATACATATACGGGGCATATATTTTATGTATTGCTAGGTACCTTTGCTCCTATGTAACTAGCTTACATAGGATTTCCCACTTGTAACAAGACACATATGTCTAATGTACCTATTTATAATTTTATGTATTTATTGTAATTTATTGATATTATGGGTAATGATACCTGAAATAAATTGATTTATTATTATTATTTGTTATTTATGGTACGACTGTACGAAGCTCGCACGGATCGGGACGAGCTATATTAATAATATTATATTATTTTAAATATAATAATATATATTAATAATACAGTAAAAATAAATAATTACAATTGCATATGTTGATAACAAATGCTATGCAATAGCTGTACCGCGGCAGTCCCCTAGTGCCACACGTTTTTTTCTTACTAATTTATCATTCCTGTTACAAACAAAGAGTTGTGGTATATGTGATGAGATCTTTTTGACTAAAGCAGTATAACTTCTAACGCGTATAGATAAGTGTGTACACACACACACTTTATTTTCATTTTTGGCAATAGATTAACTCTACTGAAAATCATAGTTAGATTTAGACACAAATCAATTTGTATGGAAGGACTGGGATAAACTAAGTAGTAAGGAGTAATAATACCTACAACAGTGGTACGCGATCGCGTCTGCGTCGGCGTCGGTGGCGCAGTAGTAGCACAGTATAAAGAGTAAACATGTCTTTCGGCTGTGGTAGTAGTATAGTACTGCCGCGACGATTCACAAATGTTTGCTTAGGAGTTTGGATGTTTCATATGTACTATGTATAATATATTATAAATTTGTATTTTAGAAATATATAAGTACTTTTATAAGTGTTTAGAGCCCATATTTAAAGGTTAAATTAGTTTACTTTGGGCTAGTTGGAGCTGTGTAAAAAATTAAAATGGTCTTTTTTTTGTTTATGACAGGCTTGAATGAAAATGTCATTCACGATTGACGAAGAATATTTATTGTGTGAAAGAAAATGGTAGAGGAGTCAGGGTAAAGCGAGGCTTACGAAAACCATGTGAGCAGATTGCATAAAAGCGATAAAGTCTTTATATCATTAGTCTTCATATGTTATAGTCGATAAAAAATAATCTGTAGAAAGTAAATATAAGTAGGTAGGTATGCATGGATCACGAATCCTGACGATCTGTCCTGCCTGAGTTCCCCGTCAGGAATACAGCGTGAAGATAGCTGGTTCAGTAGTAGGTAAGCATACAAAGTAACTTTTTTTGTTCTACCAACGGAAGAAGTAGCATACTAATTTCGTTTAATCATAGATCCACTCTTTTTAAGGAAATAGGTAGCTAGCTATATATATATAACTAGTTTAGTAAATGTCACTGTCGACTGACTAATTGTATCTAGTGAACTCTTGTACGGCAATACAATGGTTCCGTTGTTGCGGTAATTAGAAATATGGATTAGATTCGTAGCCGGACAGTTCCGGTGTACCTACATAAGTAAACCGAACGGTTGTTCACCACCCACATAAATTTCCCGGACAAGTAAGCCTTTCCACTATGGTTTAAATGAACAAGTTTGTTCTGTCGCTTTGTAACTAATAGTGGGTATTGCTTTGAGCAATTTTGTGGTGTTAGTACCTATAGTAGTAGGTTTATCAAACAAAGATTAGACATCTGGAAAGGTTAAAAAATTAAAAGACAAGTAATTGTCATAGACGTCATAGTAATAAATGAAAGCCTTTTCTTATGAATAAAACAACTCAGTAACAATCTTGTCACACTCGTTATTGAAACTAAGTCAAAATAATAAAAATTAATACTACCACCTCTGCCATACTTTGCTTATACTTAAATTGACTATCCGGGAAATGTACCGTGACCACGATTCCGCTTTTCAATTCCGCTGTTGGCGACACGAAACCTTCCCCATCACCGTCGTGGTACACTAGGATTCGGTCCTTAGTCCGCTTCTGTTTAGTATTATATTAGACGTATTGTCAGACAGCATCATGGACTCGCTGGAGCAGCATCCATGGTTGCTTATGCTGACGATCCCGCTGGCTTACGCGGACAGGAATAGATTGGTGCGACGTGTGAAGGCGTGAAAGCAGACGCTTGAGAACGGCGGTCTGAAACTTAATGAGGTGAAGTGAATTAAGATGTACTTGGCCCTAAACTCTACAGATCCCACATCCGTCCGCAAAGGCAGTGATTTAATCGAGCGCACGGATCAGGTTTAATACCTGGGATCTGTATTTCACACGTCCAGTGACATCTTTTGCGATGCCAAGTCAAGCATTGCTGCCGCGTGGGCCAAGTGGCGGGAGATGACTGCTGACTGATCTGTGACCCAAAAATGCTGATCCGCTTGAAGGGACAGGTCTATAAAACCATCATTAGACCTGTCCTTTTACATGGCAGTAAGATGTGGCCAATATTGGAGCGACACAAGCAATGAAATGAAAATACTGCGGTGGATGTGTGGAGTCACGCGGATAGACCGAGTAAGGACTTCTCGCATCCACAGCAGCCATCATGTCTGTGACATTGCAGAAAAGTTGCAAGAGTGTCGACTTCGCTGGTATGGTCTTGCGGCAACCTACAACTACAAGGGAAAATAATTTCTGGACATGTCTGCCCCGCCAGATCTCGGCAAGAGGGGAATACCCAAGAAGTGCTCGCTTGACGTCGTAAGGGATGACATACGTGCTTATGATCTCACTATACGGGTCATCCCCTGTACCTACCGTGTACTACCGTGCGAAGTGGAAGAGAAAAATCCGGGCGTTGCGAGACGCAACTGGGACAGACGCTCGGATGATGATGACCTAACTAGTGATGAATAAAGTGTCATCCTCAAATACACCAAGCGCGAGATTTTTAGATGTAGAGCTTTCTTAGCTTTATTGCATCGCTTAGCTTTATTTCATGCTGTTGAGCACAAAAAAACTAACAAGAAAAGTAAATAAATACATGAAGTGGAAGGAATTTAAAATATTGAAGTGAGGCGCGAAAATGTTTGGGACAAGAACTGAAGGACTATAAAATGTTTGTATGAATGCATCAATCACTCGTTATCTCCGAAGGGGTGGCATAGCCATTGTCACCGTATGTATTCCTGTCTCACGTAATAGGTGGTGAGCCCATTGCCGTGTTGAAATAGACAGATGCAAATTGTTGCTGCTGCAGCTTACTTGCTGTTGAAACTTTGAAAGCTTTCAACTTGGCTTAACTACTTCCATGTTACTGGCAACCGGGACCAACTGCTTAAAGTGCCTTCCGAAGCATGAAAGTGGTTTCCCACCCGAGGAATAGCCACAACGAAAGTTGCTTAACTCAGTGATCGTTAACAGAACAATTTAGTTTTACACACCTTCTTCTGTTGTTTGTACAAATCAGAAACCAGAACAACAGAACCACAACCTAAGGCATAATAATAAACAACAATATAAAAAAAACATCAATGAAAATAAAATAACAATTCAACGAATAAGAATATAAAAGTATGGTTTTAAGAACCTTAATATTTTCTTTGAACAAATAAATACTCAATAACAACATAATATAAAAAAAAATTGAGACTTTTGGCGCGAACATTAGCAATGACGCACGTTTGTCGTATATTATTTTCCAAAATTAGTGTATAATTCGTGTTTTTGTGTTTAATACTGGTGAAATATTATACATGAGGGTTCGAGAATGTGCATTAGAGAAGGAAAGTGTTATACTGCTATGAATAGCGGTGTTGTTTGTGGTAGTGTCAAATTTCCAGAGAAAGCTACAATAAGGGATCCACTGCCTTATTGGTGCAAGGACCAGCAGTGGTATTATGTAACTAAAATGGATATCAGTTTGATTGCGATTTGCGCCAATCAGCTGTCAAAATTAAATTTTTATTATCCAAGTTCAGTGGACAACTAAAATGACGTCATAGATGTGATAACAAATTTGACAGCTATTTTCGTATCGATAGTCCTATAAACGCGTGTAATTGGTATTATCTAAGCATAATGGACTTCAAATTAATAAGGTACTGAAATAGTTTTCATAGCAACTCGGTGATTGTGCTGAAAGCGGTTGCTAATGAGTCGCGGATAGGAAGTTTTAATTAAAAGCAACTGTTATGCGGTTGATTTAAAAATGGTCAATAGCCTATAAAACTAATCAATTTTGATGTACTTGTAATTTGATGGGATAATGTTATGGGATAATGTTAGAGGTTTAATAAATGGTAAAGATTTAGAGTTAGAGCTATACATTAATGCAAATTCTATTAATATTTTTTGTGCTACAGAGCACTGGTTAAAAGATCATCAAATCACATTGTTGAACTTCGTAAATCACCAGGTTGCTAGCTCGTTCAATAGAAAACATTCTAAACGTGGAGGCTCTTTAATATTAATTAATAAAAACTTAAAATTTTAAGAATATAAGGATTTTGTAGCCCTCTCCATTGAGCGAGTTATTGAGATTGCCAGTATTGAGTTTAAGCATTTCATCTTGTTAGGCGTATACAGTCCCCCTAAAGCTCCGTACATTAAATTTGAAGAAAACCTTGAAGAAGCACTGTTCAAATGCCAATGTTCTAAGAAATCTATAATAGTTTGTGGAGATTTTAGAGATGATATATTAGATACATCATTAACTCCATCAGAGAGAAATAAAATGAAAAATTTATTTAAATCCTTTAATCTGCATAGTACATTCTTAGAACCCACTCGTATTACAGCCACCAGTGCAAAATGTATTGATAATATTTTTACTGATATTAAACCTATAGATAAAGGTATTGTGGATCCTGTGGAGTCAGATCATCGTGGCTAATGGATAAAAATTTCTAAAAGTAGGAACAAAGTCAGCAAAAAACAAATTAAATATGTACCAATTAACCGAAGTCGTTTGAATAATTTTAAAGAAAATGTATTAAAGAGATTACCATATCTACCTAACTTCACTTGTGTAGACCAGTCATATAAACACTTATTTAATTTGATTAATGATGAGTTTGGCAAAGTTTTTACCTCAAAAACTCTACAGATTGGTGGACGTCCTGTTTTCAGTGACTGGGCAACACCAGGTATCTTTAAAAGTAGAAATAAATTATTTGACTTATATTCAGAAAAATCATATAATTTTAGGCAAACCTTTCAGGAATATGTTAAAAATTATTCAAAGATATTTAAACAAACGTGTCATCTTGCTAAGTCAAACTTCATTAAAAATAAAATTTCTAATTCTGTAAATAAAATAAAAATGACTTGGAACATCATTAACTCTGAATGCGGTAGATCTTTAGTGACTGAAAGGGATTTCCACTTAAAAGTAAATGGTTGCCATGTTACAGGGGACCTGGAAGTGTCAACGGAGTTTGAACATTTTTTCAAAAATGTACCTATATTGACAACAAAATCTCTCCAAGCATCTTCCAGTTCCGCTGAACTTTTATTAGAAGAATCTGTTCTTTGTTGCAGGGATGCATTTGTATTCACAGATATTTGTGCTCAGGACATTGTAAAAACATTTAAATGTATCGAAATTAAGAAAACCGGGGACATTTGGGGATTATCGGTCAAAACTGCATCATATATAATTGAGGTAATTGCGCCCCATCTAGCAACTGTGTTTAATGACTGTGTTTCTAGTGGTACATTTCCTGATTTAATGAAACACAGCAAAGTCGTTCCCTTGTTCAAGGCTGGCAGCGCTACAGAGCCGTCTAATTTCCGACCAGTGTCAGTGCTGCCAACTTTGAGCAAAGTATTTGAAAAAATAATCTTGAATCAAATGCTATCCCATTTTAATAGTCATAAAATACTCCATGCGAATCAATTTGGGTTTACGAAAGGGCGCTCAACTTCCGATACTGGTGTTGAGTTATTAAAATGTATTCATGAAGCTTGGGAAGACAAGCACGATGCATTAGGTATATTTTGCGATCTATCAAAGGCTTTTGATTGCGTTCAACATGAAATGCTGTGCAAAAAATTACACCACTATGGAATAAGAGGCAAAGCTCTCGACCTTCTGTCTTTATATTTGAACAATAGAATACAGAGGGTCGATATTAATGGTACACGTTCTGTAGGATCCATGGTTACAATGGGTGTGCCGCAAGGCTCGATACTTGGGCCATTCTTGTTCCTCATTTATATTAATGATTTACCATTTTATGTAGGGGACATGAATAGGATTGTTTTGTTTGCAGATGACACCTCATTAATTTTTAAAATTAAAAGACAATTAGATAACTATGACGATGTAAACAATGCAATTGCAAGAGTAGTTCATTGGTTCAGCTCAAATAATCTTTACCTTAATGAAAATAAAACTAAATGTATAAAATTTACTCTACCAAATCGTCGCTGATACTGCAATACCGCGTAACTAGCAACAGACAATACCGCGGAAGTTAGGTGAGGCAAATTTTACAGGAGAGCGAAAAAACTGAATAACTTCTGCTGTGTTTATCAAATACGTTACCGAACTTACAGTTATATAAAAATGTGTACCAGTTAACGTATACCTTACTATATAATTAAAACCAATCAATATTTGGCTAGAAAATACACTTACGCGGATTTTAATTTTTTGTGACGTTTGTTATTTGAGCTTTTTTGAGACTTACGCGGAATTTGAGGGAGAATAAAACAGAGTAAAGCTATAATAAAGAACTTATATCTACTCAAGTAATCACAGGCTCATCATTTCCACTTTGGTAGTAACTAGCTTATATAGTCTCATAATTAAAACGTCATCATAACAACTTGTTATTTACTTATTAGCATTATTATAATTAGTATTTTTCTATACTTAAACCTTATGTTTAGAGTATACAAAGTGTTTGAAAATCAAAAAATAACTATAAGCTAAATATAATCAGTCAAAATATAAATGAAACTATATAATAATCAAAAGGCATTTTGTCTAAGACAAGTATCAGTCTTTATAACTTTATTATAAAAAGAATATTATTTTTTTCTTAAAAGGAAAGTTTTCATAAATCTGATGGCATTCAGGAGGAATGACGTTTTTAAGTTGCTGTAAGTTCAGATATTTGCTTTCTAATATTGGTAATCTAGATGAAAACAACAATGGAAGACTATCTGTCAACATCCTCTTGCCCTTGTCCCAATTTACTTGGGGTCAGCGCAGTATGTTTTCTTCTTCCATTCATCCTTGTTATTCGTCATCTGATCATTCACTCCTTTCATATTCATATCACTCCTTACACAGTCCATCCATTTTTTCTTTGGCCTTCCTCTAGCTCTTCATCCATCAACTTTCATATTCATGGTTCTTTTAGTGACATGACTTTCATCCCTTCTCATCACATGCCCATACCAAGACAAATGGTTTCCTCTCAAATTTTAGTCACAGGCGCCACTCTCAAACTCCCTCTAATATACTCATTTCGTATTTTATCCATTCTAGTCACACCACACATCCACCTTAACATTCTATTCTGCCTTGCACCAAAAATATATAATAAATTTCCTGATCAATTTAAAATGTTAAGCCTACACCTATTTAAGAGACGGATCAAGGATTTACTAATTGCTAGGTGTTATTACTCAATCTCGGATTTTCTTGATGACACTCTTGAATAAAGTTTACTAATGCACAACAACTCATGCTATATCTTTTAAAAAAGACATCTTATCATTATTATGTAATAACATAATTGACATTGCCTCATGATTTATATTTCCTTGACATTTAAATTTATTATTATTTGATTAATCTGATTATTTTATTATTTGTATCTGATTGTTTGATTCTTAATTTATTGTAATTTTAATAATATTGTTTAGACGTTAGACCATGACGAATTTGATATGAATAACAGCTTCATGAAATTTTTATTATTTTAAAATTTTGCACACTGTCCAAGTACGGTGAAACATGTTTGACCTACCAAATTGTAATTTACCTTCTTCTTTACCATGTTTCTAGCAAATAAATGATTCTGATTCTAATTCTGATTCTTGTTATCTACGTATCTACATGATACACATTATTTTTCACATGTGGGTAATTCACAAGTGAATAGTTTTGCAACTACCCACATGTGAAAAATAGCGTCGAATATGGTTGTGTATATTATTAGTGTTCTAAACTGTCGCATTAAACCTTTGACAATGATGTGAATCAAAGCCGGTCAAAATAAGAAAAGAAAAAGGGGCAAAGTAGGCTGTCTATTCAATTACGTATAACAAATTCCACCAAGTAGGGGCTAGTAGTGTTTTCTAAATACAATTACTAGCACGTAAAGTAAAACATAAAAAATCAAAATCGCGGAACTATCGTTACTACAATTAGTGGGCATTTTACATGTAAAATAAGCGAATTTCTAGATTCTAAGAAGTTTCCGAATTCATTGATAAACACACATTAAAACAATATCAAAAACTTACCAATTAGCTTCTTATTACCATAAAAAAACTTTTATTTGCCGTAGCGCCACACAGAAACAATACGTGTTATAATCGCGAGAATACGCGGTATTGGAAAAATATTTTTGACAGAATCGCTCGCGCGGTTTTAGCTAATTGTGATTTGTTGCCGATTGAATGAACGAAACGTGAATCTATGAATGTGGTACGTAGCTAATCGACATCTTTTGCCCAATGCCGCGAAATCTCAAATGTGCTACTTTTGTATTTCCGCGGTATCATCCACTGTTAGTTACGCAGTATTGCAGTATCAGCGACGAAATGTAAAACAAGTTGCGGCCAATGTTCAACTGAATGGACAAGTGTTAGAGTTTGTAGAATCAACTGTGTTCCTAGGTATAACTATTGATGCCAATTTGTAGTGGGGCCCACACATAGAAAAGACAGCCTCTAGATTAAGTTCGGCTGCATACGCTGTAAAAAAGATCAGGACTCTAACAGATGTGGATACGGCTAGAATGGTTTACTTCAGCTATTTTCATAGTATTATGTCTTACGGTATTCTCCTTTGGGGGAGTGCTGCAGATTTGAATATTATTTTTGTTCTACAAAAGCGGGCTGTACGCGCTATTTATAATTTGGGCCCCAGAGTTTCTCTCCGAGAAAAATTCAAAGAAGTAAATATTCTAACCGTACCATCACAATACATTTTTGCCAATCTTATGTATGTCCAGAAAAATCTATCACAGTTTTCTAAACTCTGTGATAAACATAATATAAACACTAGAAATAAAAATAATCTTTCAGTCCACCACAGTCGACTACATAAGATTGGCGATTCTTTCCAGGGTAACTGTATACGCTTTTACAACAAGCTTCCCTGTGACCTGAGAAATTTACCTTTAAATAAATTTAAAAAGTTTATTAAATACAAGCTTTGTGAAAAAGGTTTTTACTCCGTTACAGACTATTTGCAGGACAGGGAAAATAAAATAAAATAAATAAAATAAAATAAAAAATAAAAAATAAAATAGAAAATAAAATCACCAGCTAATCCTATATGAACGGCGCGAGTCGTCGTACAAACAAAAAGACGAACATAAGCTTTCATAGAGCGTATACCACGCCCACGAGAAACTGTTACCCTGAAGGGGCCAGCGTAATCTGTACCCGTGTGTACGAACGGTTTAGCAGCCTGAACAACACGACAAGGACGATGATCGGCCATTTCGGGCGCGATTGAATTCGAGCGAAGTTTGAAACACGGAATACATCTATGAACTATAGAACGAATCAATAGACATTAATAAATCTGGACCGGCGTGACAATTCACCCTATGATGATATTCAACTAAAAGATCAACGATATGATCCTTGCGCGGGAGAACTATAGGATGCATTTGTTCGTCGACTCTAATGCGGACTGGCTCAAACGACCACCAACTCGAGGCCATCCTTCAAAAAAGGTTTCAAATGCTGAAAAGCGCGACTACAAGGTTTATTTAATTACAAGTTTCTAATTTCAGACGAAAAATAAAATCGCTGAAGTTCACGAAGCACGATTAACTCAGCCTTGTTTAAGTGCTTGCGACGAGGACGGATTTTCAAAAATCGACAAACAAAAACAACACTACGTAAAAGAATTGACCACGATGAAACACGGCACAAAAGAAAAAAAAAAAAAAGGAAAAAAGGAAAAAAAAAAAAAAAGAAAAGAAAAAAAAAAGGAAAAAAAAAAAAAAGGAAAAAGGAAAGGACTAACAGGCCATTCATCAAGTGGGGCTTGGCACCAGGAAGGGCCATGGAACCACAACGGATGATCCAAAATCTGTGCAGGTGTTAACCCACGAGACAAACAATCGGCAGGGTTGTCCGTACCTGAGACGTGATAAAAGTTTTGCGGCGCCAACTCCGACTGAATTTTGGCCACCCTATTTGCGACAAATGTATCCCAACGATGGGGCGAAGAATGTGTCCAACACAAAGCGACGGTCGAGTCCGAGAATGCGAAAATTCTATCTATATTAATGCGATGAAATCGGCGATCTGATTTACGAACACCAATACAAAGCATTTGTCTAATGTCGGCTGAAAGCGCGACAGCGAATAAGCGAAAGTTAACTATAATTTCGAACAAATTACCTTGGAGATTTTGACCACTGTGCAAAATATCGTTTACCGAAACATTCGAACTAGTTTTGGCGCTGCCATCTAAAACAACGCGCAACTAGGTGGTTAGTTTATCCTCGCGGACAACTCCATGGTGAGGTTTGGTTTACAAAGGAGCGTGCTTCGTCTCTTCGGTTTCGGGAGGCGCGGGTTAAATGAAACCTTTATCCAAATATTCTATTATTACGCAATCGTAAGCCTCCTTCAACTTTGGAGATGTCTGCATTTTCCGTTCTAAACAAAAGAAGCGTTTTTCGGCTGACTGATACGAATCTCCAAGCGAATTAACATCACCCTTAAAGGGGAGTGCGACAACATAACAACCATAACTATCGCGAGTAGTCGTGCGACTATAAAACTCTTCACAAAGTTTATCATCCGGGCTGACAATAGGAGGGACGTTCACCTCTTCTATCTCCCTGAATTTACGGACAGCGGAGTCCAGCGGCTCGACGGTGGAACAATATGACACTGTCGAGTTACAATCAAAATAAGCGGGTGCGGAACCAACAATAACAAAGCCAAGAACCGTCTCTAAGGCGAGGGGCGCGGGGTGCGATGCGTGACCTTGAACCTTATGCTGCAACAGGAGGTGCGGGAAAATCGAAGCGCCAACTAACAATTCAATATCTCCTGGAACGGCGTAAGTATCATCGGCCAAAGGCAATTCTCTAAAATTAGTCAATAATGAGGTATTGACTGCGACAGTCGGTAAAAGTTTGGTAACCTTATCGACGACTTGCGAATCCATCAAAAAACTAACATCAAAATCAAAACGCGAGTGGAATTTAATCCCTACAGAACCCTGAACGGCTTTAGTGGAACCCCCAATACCTTTCACAACATTACAGGCGGTAATTTATATGCAAACCAAGACGACTACAACAATTTTTACTATTAAAATTAATTTGAGAAGCACTATCTAAAAGTGTGCGAACACTATGTCCCCTACCATGCGAATCGTAAACAACAACTCGAGCGGTTACTAGAAGTACCGTAGTAGGGCTTGTGTGCAAACTTGATAGCGAGCACAAAGCGACATCGTTCGTGGCAGTGGCGCCGCCTTCGCTAGGCGCGGACGGGGACGAAAACACGCGAGAGCGCTCCCCGTCGCAATTCAATGACGCGGGCGGCCGTGACGTCACAGCGGACGGACGGTTAGGATATACGCGCGAGGCACCAACTGAGTTTAAATTGGACGCGGCATTATTGTTTTCGAAGTGTAAATGAATGGTATTTATATATATACACTTGCGACAAAAATTATTCGAATTGCAGAATGAAACACGATGTTTCTTACTGAGACAATTGATACATAAATTACTAGAACGAACAAATTTATAGCGATCGCCCGGAGTGAGCTTATTGAACCCCGAACACTTATAAAGTTAGTCATGGTGACCTTGACACAAAGAACAATTTTTCGAATGCAACACTTGCGACTGCGAAGTTGTGGGTTCAAAATTAACAAAAGAATGCGTGGACTTCATGGGCTTACTACGATTAGTCGGACTATTTTTTATGTTGACGAACGAAAGTTTCTAAATCGTCGAACTTAGGTATTTGATGGCCACGTCTATCCATTTCAAATAAGCGAACGGTTTCGGAATCTAATTTCTTTAAACCGATATACAAAAACAAAAAATCACAGAGGTCATTGACCTTGACATTCTTTAGGGCGCGAACAGCTGATGCAAAAATATCTAAGAATTTTTCTAAGTCGTGTTCATTACACGATGAGCTATTTTTCAAATTAAATATTTGATCCAAATAAGCGGTTGTTACTAAGCGTTTGTCTTCGTATTTGACCTTCAAAGTATTCAAAATCAAACTATAATTTTCGGCGCCATAGCGTTATACCGACGTAAACGGTTTTTGCTTTCCCGGTTAGTTTACTCACTAAGTAATGTAATTTTTCGTAATCCGATAATGCATTATTATTATGGATCGTATTTTCGAAACTAGCGAAAAACAAAGGCCAATTTTTAATATCGCCGTCAAATTCGGGTAATTGTATGGGCGGTAATTTAGGTCGGTCCCGTTTCAGCTAATCAAAACCGGCTGGCCCGGGTTTCGAATCGGTGACTACTACGGGCACGGGCGCTTGCAATGACTTAGCGACACGTTTTATGCGACAAATTAAATCTTCGAAAGATGACATGGCGTCATAACTTAATAAGAAATCGGGATTTAATTTTTAATCAAGCAAGTTAATTTTATCGAGAACATTTTCGAAATCTAAGCGCAAAGTATCTACAGTTTCGATCGAGGATAAAAACAATTCTTTTACTGATTCATCTACGATCCTCGATGAATAATCACAAATTAATTGCATACGCTTAAAAAGGCTATCCTTCTTAGCGTGTAATAGTTTTAACTCCGGAATCTCTTTCGGAGGCATTGTTAAAACAAAACAAGTATAGCTACCACAGTGCAAAACTAACGAACTATCAAAATGGCAGCGGTGGTAAGCAGCGAGGCGCGACGCGAACGAGCGTAGGTACTTACGTAGGTACGCGTGGTCTACCTATTACTATGCGGTGCAGTCGAAATTACGAACTATTTAGTACCTACCTATGCGAAAAACAGTAGGTAAGTATGCGTTTATTCCCCAATGGAATAAATCTATTATCTATGCGTTTATTCCGTGGTGGAATAAAAACTATAACCTATACCTATGCGTTTATTCCGTGGTGGAATAAGAACTATAACCTATACCTATGCGTTTACCCCCTATGGGATAAAAAACTATTGCGTTTCCATTAACAAACTACTAAACCGAGTGGATCAAAATCCGGATCAAAAATGGTTAAGTGTGCGAGATAAATAAATTAAAAACATATGAAGACCACGTGAGCAGATTGCTCAAAAACGGAAAGGTCAAAAGTACTCTGATACCCAGACGTGCGTGTATGAAGCAATTGATGAATCTCGAAGAAGCAAAAGAAGTATGCATGGATCGCGAAGCCTGGCGATCTGTCCTCTCTGACTACCCCGTCAGGGATACAGCGTAAAGATAGTTAGTTAGTTAGTTAGATAGATACATAAATTCAAAATGGACTGTATTTGCGGGGAAAGACTAAAATGAAATTTACACGCGATTGTCGACGGAAAAGTAATGGAAAAACAGGAATAGGCACACTACCTTGCTGCTTGCTGCGAGATGCTGAGGTGGAGGCTGCCGGGGGCGTCCCTGGACTTGAATTCCTGGTTTCCTTGCACGAAAACACTATTATCCATGAAAAATACGATTATTGCGATAGTTGGTGCGGGATTAATGCGAAAGGTTTGATGTGGGCGCGCGCGTGGTGTTTGTAGGACAGACTGCCAGCCCTCAAACGTGGCCGCTGCCCTTGAAGCTAGCGGCGCGAGCGATAGGTACTTGCGCGCGCGTAATACAGCTGTCTCGCTCCTCCTTTATGCGAGACAAGGTAGGTGCGAAAGAGAAATGGAATAAAGGGAAAGGGGGAGCATCGTCAACTAATTAATTAAAAACAAATGTAGATCAGCGATGTAACATACAAAAAATAAAACGCGGTTACTCTTTTATCGCATGCCGGCGCAACCAATATCCTTACACGCTTTATTGCTGTGATTTCAGAGATTTACAAGAAGTGTGATAACTGTAAAACCGTACGATTTTTAAGATTTCAATAAGTCAATGGGTTCATCACCTGTTACTTGGGACAAAATGCACATAGGGAAATGTGGGCATTTAATATGCCTTTGCCTGGAGGACATGACATCGACAAACGACTAGACTTGACTAAAACAAAATATCAAATCAAGAAAATAATAAATACTGAAGACTTGGTTGTATGCACTAAGTTTCCTTTGCCTGCCCAAGATGGGCGAAGACAACTAACAACAACAACAGCAAGCTAGCTGTCATGTTATGTCAAGCCGTCCGTCAATCAAGGCAACTATTGTCAAGTTGGCGTGTGTTTGGTAAACTTGTCTCTTGCTATTTCATCCTGAAATAAAGTGGAATTCTATTATTAATTCTATTATTTGAATTTTAGTGTAAATTTTTAACTTGTAGTATAAATCTAAAGCTTGTGTTCTTTTGCTAACAGGTATTGTACCATTTAATATCGTATATATGACCACGTTTATGACAAGGATAGTGTTTCTCTAGATTTGTTTTCCAAAACTCCAATGATATACTCTGCTACACCATCAACGGCTCCAAAAATCACTCGAAGCCGCTTGTAGTGTAGTTGAATCTTCTCGATGTTATCCATTTAACAACGAAGTTTTTACAGACATTCCTCAAAAGCCATCAGAAAAGTGTCTTACAGTATACAACCAGTGCCTGCTGACCCTATTCGTTCGAGTTGTATATTAATTTGCTTTTTATCAGTATGTTACAATGAATTATTTCAATAACTAAATTTGTAGTAACTTCAACCACTCTGAAATCTTTTTATGAAGTTATTCTGTTTCATATTAATACTCTTCTGTAGCTTATTGTCTTACGTAAAATAAATGTTAACTTTTCGCGGATGATAAATAATGACACTATCCCATTGTAAAATAAAATATCTTTTTGCATAGACCATTTTAACGGCGTTTACAAAATGTCATACACTATTTAAAATATTTAAAATGACCACCGGTTCCGAACGCAGCCCACCTGAGAAGAACCGGCAAGAAACTTAGGAAGCCTTTTTTTTATGATCTATTTACAATTTAATATTATTTCACTTTGCCAGCAGATCATTTCCAGGCATCCCTGTCTTGCAAATAGTCGTTAACAGAGTAATTACCTTTTTCACAAAACTGTTTTATTAACTTTTTACAGAGAACAGAACAGAAAGTATAACATTAATAATGTGCTCTAATTTACTGCTTTGATGGCGTAAGAGGTAGTGTAAGCAACTGACATGCTATGGTCCCAGGTTCGATTCCCGGGTCCAAATAAATATTTATGTGTTCCAAAAATGCTTGTTTTGGAGTTTGGGTCTCTTATATGTATAATGTGTATGTTTTTTGAAATATATAGGTGTTTATTTTGTCTTGTGGAATGCTTTTATGCACCGTTATTCCTACAGAGGGGGCTGCAGGAATGGTGTGTGGTACTCCGGACCCGCGGTGTTCCGTCATCTTCCCATCCGGGTCGCAGGATAGGCCTGAGGGCTATTCACTGAGACCTGGCTTAGGGAATGCCCCAAGGCTCTCCTCGGGGGGTCAGATGTGCTGCTCCCCACGATCTCCCCGAGGAGATTAGTTTGTGCCTGCATCGAGCCATCCCCAAACGTCCCTGTGTCATCAGAGAGGGTTGGGGAGCGATTGAGCGGGCACTTGAAGGCACCCCAGAACACGAGGGGTGCCAGCCGCCTCAAGGCCATTGTGAACGGGGTCCCCCGACCTTCCACCCACGGCCATAAACTAGTCTGCGGCGAGCCGGTACTCCACCCGGCGCCGCTCTTGCGATTGCCGGCGGGATGGGAGCGTGCGTCCTGCTTGCTCCTGAACCCGCAGCTCCTCTCTTTTTATAGAAATATATAGGTATGTGCTATATGATCTAGACAACTGATAAAGTTGTCTAGATATAGCACCACCTAAAGCTTAGTTTGGGCTAGATGGCATTGTGTAAAAAGTGTCCCACATATTTATTATTTTATTTATTTATGTATTTTAATTAAGTAAGTAATCAATACACAATCCAAACAAGCTTGTATGAAGCAAAAATGACCCTTAGATCAGCATATATTGACCCTTCATAATACAAAATAGCCCTCTCTGGATCTTCGTGGTCCAGAGGGGCCTATTTCTAGATTTACTTGTTTACTCTTGAACCAAAATAATGAGACAGTGTTTGGCATATAATTAGCTAAATACTTCACTTCATTTAGAACAATATTAAAACCTCATTATGTCTTTAGGAACATTAATGATTTATTAGTTGTTACATTTAATATTTTTAATAATACTCATGGTTTTCTAGATAGAAAAGAAAGTATGACATTGAATTATACTTTTTAGTATACTTACCTAAAATGGTTTTATCAATGTTTGTTTTAGTGTAGTAACTTCCAACCAGATATTTCTAATCCAATAATGGTAAATTGCACATTTGATATCGTAATATTGCCGCATCATTGGCATTAGCACAATTGCCATGAGATTTTAAAATCTGAAACAGGTACTTTCAGATATAGAAATAATTTTTATTCAACTTTGCATGTTCATTCAACAAAATTGCTAAAAAATCAATATTTGCCACTAATATCTTATAATATATTGTAAATACATTTCATTCTGTTTCAAAATAGAATCAAGAACTGCTGAAAATGTGTGATAGCGATGAAGGGGGCGACTCTGGCCCATCTGGAATGGATTTGACTGGGTTCCTATTCGGTAACATTGATGAAAGAGGTGAACTTGAAGATGATGGGCTACTTGATGGAGAATCAAAACGAATGCTGTCTTCACTGACTCGACTGGGTCTGGGTTCAATGTTATCAGAAGTTTTGGATGAAGAGGACATTTCAAAAGAGGATGAAGAAAAAGGTTAGTTTGAAAATGTTATCCTTTTATCATCTTTTATTCAAATCACTTGTTATCGAAATTAATTACAGCTTATATAATAATTTTTTTTTTTTTGGGACATTCTCATACAACGCCGTCTTACCAATAGGTATGATTAGAAATTTTATTTTCTAAATGTTGGGAGCAACTGAAATGTAACCTTTCTACCCTGTAACAACGCCTGTGTCAAAGCCTTGAAACTTGATCTGCAGTTGCATGAGTTGCAGCTGAAATCGACTGAAATGATAAATATCTAGATAACTGATAAACATACTTACATATATTAAATAACACCACTTGTACTGTTCCACAACATTTACTTTGTAAACCTGACCGGTTTCGCCTCACAGCATTCTCAAAGGTACACAATATGACGACTAGGAGTCGTCATATTGTGTACCTTGTTGTGGAACAGTACAAGTGGCGTTATTTAATATGTGTAGCAAGTTCCACCAAGCGCCATCAATCAACAGTATAAATAATACTTACATATTTCTAAATACATACATATAATACATAGGAAAGTTTAAACTCTGGAATAAACATTTATAGATGACACAAATATTTTATCCGACCCGGGAATCGAACCATCTTAGGTCCTAAAGATCTTGGAGTCCAAGTACACTGTACATCAAAAAGTATACATTAATAATAAAATAAATGAAGCTATTAATAAATTTACAGGAAATGAAAGAAGTATGCATGGATCGTCATGCCTGGCAATGTGTCCTCTCTGACTACCCCGTCCGACACACCGTGAATAATAAAATAAGTTTTGTTTTTCAGATTATACTCAAAAAAGTCCTTCAGCAGTTGACTTCTTTGATATAGATGATGTAGCTGAAGATATAAAGGTAAAATGTATGTTCATAATGGCGAACTGCTCTACTAACTTAAATTTTACAATATATCTGTTCAGTTCTACTAGAGTAAAGTTGATGCACTCACAAAGGCATTAAATTTATCCGTTATCTATGACTGAGGGCCCGTCTCCACGAGCGGTGATATTATCGCAGTGAAAGGTATTTCTAAACACTATATGTGTCGCCGCGAAGAAATCGCAGGTGCAGATTGCTTCAAAGAGGATTTATTAAATTTGGTGGTATAGTGTCGATAAACTCGCCTGTGGAGATCCCTTAGCATAGATGATGAAACAATGCAAACAGCTGTAACTTTAAATGTCGCCGCCAGTAATGGGGTCACGTATTCGTTGTATAGAAGCACAATAGTATACGCAAAGAATCTTATATTTTCAAAGTGTCTCTGTCATTACGTTTTGCGCAAATCATAATAAACTATATAATATTCACTGTTCAATTAATCTTCGAATACGTGTGGAGAGTAGTTGGTGTTTTTAACTAACATTGTGTTAACATTTCTTTATGGTAATTGTTTCTTGGCAGAAACATGTTTCAACTACCTTGATTCTGATACATTTATTTCTATTAAAACTATTTTAATTTAACAATTTAAACTCACAATTCATAGTAATCTGCCAAGAAATATCTGAGTAACTAATTATACTACTCCATTTTGTGACCACCGACATTGTTTGTGTTAACATTAGGATATAGAGAGTAATACTAACGAAGATGCACCAAATAGTACTGGTGCCACACACACAGAGGAACAAGTAACACCTGCTGTTGCGGCCGAGGTAGTTGATAAAGATTGTCCACAGAGTGAAGAAAGTACTACTAAAGATAAAAATTGGAGTGGAGATGATATTTTCGAACAGAGTGAGAAAACTAATGATGAGGGCTACGAAGGAGATATGGAAGGAGATGGTGAACTTATGCCGCCACCTTCTACAATACCGTAAGTTTTACCGTAAACATTTTACATTTTTTTAAAGGGTCGGCAGCGCGAGTTCTGGTCCTCTGGTGTTGCAAACGTCCATAGTCCATAGAAAAAAATTACGATAGTGATTTTTCTTGGAATTATTTTACCTCTTTGACACTGGGTTTAGTTAGCGTGTATGAATACTTTGTAGCAGGTTATCAAAACCATTCTTACTGGATTTTAAAGTATTCTACAAAACCTATATCAGCCTAGAAGCTTTATTACCATTTATCATGTATGGTTCGGAATTACAGGTCCAGATCAGATAAGTCGGAGAAGCCAAAAAAATTGGAAACACCACTTGCGGCAATGTTGCCATCCAAATATGCTAATATTGATGTCAGAGAATTGTTTCCGGATTTCAGGCCTGATAAAGTGAGAAGACATTTTCATCCTAAGTATTCAGTTCATACTGTAGTCTTTTTGTTTACATTCAGGTATATTCCACAAATCTTTATTCCATTTCAGACACTTTTATTTTCTCGCCTCTTTGGCCCAGGGAAGTTATCTAGCTTACCTCAAATATGGAGGGGTGTGAGGAAGCGTAGACGTCGCAAGCGTAGCGGCAGTACAAGTAGTGACACACCACCGGCGGTTGCGGAAAACCAGGAAGTTCAATACGCTAGTGATGATGAGGACAAGCTGTTAAGGTAAGTAACCTGTAAGCTAGAAAATATGTATGCATAACCAATGGCACAATGCATTATATCATCTGTAGCGCACTTCACAAATCTCGGATTCAAATCCTCTACTGCGCAAATGTCATCGATATTCGAGTTCTATGAACATCGATTACAGTTGCGCAGTAGAGGATTTTATTGATATATTATTGTAGAGATATTATTGGTCCTTATAGGCCGATTCCCGGTAACTCCAGATGGTGTCAAAGCATAGTTGTCTGTTTAAGGACAATTAATGTCGTCTTAGAGAGGAGGTATTAGGTCCAGGCCTCAGTCTTTCACTGTACTTTCCATCTACATATTCTTTCATACTACACCTTTGTGAAAGCTGCTTCGAAGACATCTCAATGTTAGTCTAGGTCTTCATAGCAGCATTGTTTGTATAATCAGATTTTGATTTTATGTTAACATTTTCTATCTTCCAGACCAATGGAGGAAACTCAACAATCTAACAGCGACAATAACAACTCACAATCAGGCGACAAGTCACAAAGGCCGACTCCCGCACACTGGCGTTTCGGGCCGGCACAGATGTGGTACGACATGCTAAATGTACCCGAGACTGGAGAAGGATTTGACTACGGATTTAAAGTGAAGGTGAATGATCGAATCTAGCAATGTTTTCTTCTCATCTTCTAAATATGCAATCAGCAAAGTCCGAGTTCAGGTTTGACTGGATGCTAGAGATAGCTGGTTTTTTGGTCAATGTTATTAAGTGACTTTGGTTTGAAGTGACTGTCATCTTACCACTCGGGTTGTGTGTATGGGCACGATCCACGGTATCCCCGCCCGCATAATGACCAAGGATCAAATTTAGGCGGCCAGAACGAAAGTCCGACACCTTAAAGTTAATACAACCTTAATTGTTAAAATACAAACAGTCGAATATAGGATTTTCACGTTTTATGAAGTGGGCTAAATATTAAAATCATATTATTATGACTCACTCCGGAAATCGGCGCACACCCAAAGCTTTGCTCACGTGATTGCCAGGTATAGACTGAACTCCTTAAAACCACCTAAAACACTATATTTTAGTAACTATAATTCCTATCAGTCAGTCAAGGTTTCTACATTGTCTTTATATGTCCCTAATCCCGTAGCTCACAAAGTTTTCATTTGCAGGCACCTTCTCCCGAAAGAGAAGAACAGCCTAAACCCAAAGAATCAGTTGAAGAAAATACTGAAGAACCAAATAATGAAGACCCCGATAGCGGGTTCCCTGACGATTCATTTCTCATGGTGTCGCAATTGCAATGGGAAGACGATGTAATATGGGACGGCAGCGAGATTAAGCATAAGGTTTGTGTTTGATGTAAATATGATTTTTTTTCCTCGGCTGTGGGATTTGAATGGATAACTGTGACACACATTTGGTGTTGCAAATGTTCAAATATGACATAGTAAAACTAAATGTATACAATCAACCTAAGGATACCAGTTCATAACTAAAGGATTTCTTACATTGAATAAAAACTGACTTCAACAGAAGTATATAGTCTCGGGATTATCAGTGTGGGTTTCAAGTTTATTTAGGATTTATAGACCCAATTTTAGCCCTGTAACTTATGACTGTAATTACAAGTATATGATTACAACTCAGCGTCTCCTATTTCTTAAAACGCAGAAGGCTTCCTACGACTAATTAAACTATATTGACTGCCTCTGAAGCGCGGTGGGAGTGTATCTGACTGTTACGCTAGAGATCGTGGGTTAGATTCCCACTCGGGATAAAACTTTGTGTAATAAGCACGATGGTTTATTCTGTGTTGTTTATCTATAATATGCATGTACGAGGGCGGCACTGAAAATTTCGGGAATCAAGGAAGTGACACAACATTACTATTTAAAAATGTATATATTGCTTTTCGAAGTATTCTCCGCGAAATTTGACACATTTTTCCATACGATGGAACCAATCATTGAAGCAACCATTCCATTCGGAAGTTGGGGTATCCACAGCTTCGTCAGGTGATGAAAATCTCTGACCACGCAATTTATTCTTTATTTTAGGGAAAGTATAGAAATCATCAGGGCTTAGGTCGGGGCTGTACGGTGGATGGTCTAATAATTCTATGTTTTCTTGCTCTAAAAACTCTTTTGTTCTGTGCGCGGTGTGAGAACTCGCATTGTCGTGATGGAGGATGATGCAGCGGTTGCAGTTCTCTTTACGGAGTTCAGAAACGACCTGTGGCAAACAAATGCTAGCATACCATTCTGCATTAACCGTTCTTTGTCCCTCAAGAGGAATAGTCGCAACATGGCCGGTTTTGGAGACAAACGTGGCCGCCATTTATTTTGCAACACTCCGTGAACGAACAATTTTTGTTGGCTTTAACGCATTTTCGAACACCCAAACTCGTGACTGATTTTTTGTTTCGGGTTCGTACGCGTATATCCAGGATTCGTCACCTGATACGATGTTGTATAAAGCATTTGAGGATCCTGCGTGGAATCTTTTGTGAGTTCTGACTCACCAAGTAACGCGAGCCGCTTTTTGCTCTTCACAGAATGCGGTATCCATCGGGAAAACAACTTTTTTACACCTAATTGTTCCTGCATGATTATTTGTATTTGACTCATGCCAATGTCTAAAGTTGCCTGAATTTCGCGGTATGTCACATGTCGATCTTCCTCAATCAGCTTACGAACAGCATCAACGTTTTCTTGGGTGACTGCAGTTTTTGGACGACCTTGACGGGAATCATCACTGAGCTTGACACGTCCACGTTGAAATTCAGCAAACCAGCGATAAATTGTGGTTTTGGATGGAGCTTCATCACCAAATGCAGAAATCATCCGGTCAACATACTGTTTTTGTGTTAAACCACTTCGAAAGTCATAATAAATCATTGCTCTTGAATTTTCTCGAGTCAATTCCATTTTCTCAACGACTAAACAAGTTTGACTAAACCTTGTGACAAGAACGAGAATCTTTTTTTAATATAAATAAATGGTATTCGATTTTTAAAACCAAGGAGTTTTCAATTAAAAAGATTTTAATATGACAGGAACAGTGGAAATGTTCCATTCCCGATACTTTTAGTGCAGCCCTCGTAGTTAGATATATATAAGTATATTTATCAGTTATCTGGTTACGCAACGCCGAGCTTGTACTATGTACAATCTGCTTAGTTTGGAATCAGATAGCGTTGTGTGAGTTGTCCCAACGATATTGATTTATTATTTATTTATTTACTCATACTCGGCAAACGTACGGTAGGATCCTCCGCGAGATGGCCCGACGACTTGGAAAAGGTCGCAGAGAAGGACTGTATGCGAAAGGCTCCGGACTATGAGTTTTATGGAGGCCTACGTCCAGCAGACTGATTTGATTGATAAATGTGTTTGTTGATAGTCAAAATGTTTGGCGATAGTCAATATGTTATTTATTTCAGGTCCTAGCTCGTCTAAACAGTAAAAGTAATGCAGCGGGGTGGGTACCGACATCTGTTAGTCGTACCGCTCAACAGTTCTCTCATCCTAGGCCACAGCCGCCCGCACCTATGCAAGCTAAGCCAGCTACGTAAGTTCCAAATTAACTTGATTTCAATGGGAAAGAAAACGCAAAACTTTTTTGTAAAGGGCGCTGTGTGTTTGTTACACAGAAAACGTTAAGTTTCATAGCAAAACCTTTAATCTGCTTCGTCTTGCGTTTTGTTTGTGCTCTAAGTTTCTTTTTTGTGGAGGAGAAGCTTTACAACATGTATACTACCTGGCGAGTCGTTGAATATAAGGAGGAATTGTAAAAAAGAAAAAAGAACCACATTTAAAAGTCACACAGCGACCCATTTTTTAAAAAATAATTAAAGACGCGTATTTCTAACGAAATAGTATGAAGATTGACAGTTGCTTGTAACAAACATTCGGCGCCCTCTACAATGAACTATTTGACGTTTTCTGCCCCATTGATTCCATTTTCGGGACATATTTTTGTAAAGTGTATAGATATATTTTATGTTTGGGACTCCTCATTCCAAAGTAAGAGATGGTGTAACACCCTTGAAAGGATAAAGCCTTCCAGGGTATTACCACCATCTCTTACTTTTACATTGTGAATCATTTTGCGTTAGGCGAGAGATTTCTTTTTTAAAACGAGCTTTGTCGTTTAGTGCAAATTCTTGTAAATATAATCCTTTAATTCATAGGGCTGCTGCATCAGCTAATAAAGGTCCTGCAGATAGTTCGGTTGATGGCGAAGACAACACATGGTATAGTATATTCCCTGTTGAAAACGAGGAATTGGTCTATGGTACCTGGGAAGAAGAAGTTATATGGGATGCTGATAATATGAATACAATACCGAAACCGAAGATATTGACACTTGATCCGAATGATGAGAATATTATACTTGGCATACCTGATGATGTTGATCCATCGAAGATTACGAGAGGTAAATAAAAATAATATTGCGACACATGTTTTTTACACAGCGGTGTCTAGCCCAAAGTAAGCTAATATAAGCTTGTGTTATGGGATTTAGACAACTGATAAACATACTTAAATATTTCTAAATACATACATATTATACACCCAAACTCCGCAACAAACATTTGTGGATCTTTTTCCGACCCGGGAATCGAACAAGGAACGTCAGTCGCGGCAGTCGTATACACTACCACTGCGCCACCGAGGCTCTACTTATTTTTTTCATATCTATGCTAATATTATAAATCGAAAGTTTGTTTGATTAGATGAACGTGCTAATCTCAGAAACTACTGGTTTGAATTGAATAATTCTTGGATAGCCCAATTATCAAACGAGGCTATAGGCTTTATTTCATCACATTTCTACCTAGAAGAGTGGTGTATTAATCATAATATGTTCAACAAATGTGACCAACTTTTATACATTTTGTTTTATTTATTAAACGACGGGTTTGAATGGGGTGCCACGGGGGTTCGAAGTATGTCAAGGGGTTCAGATAGTTCAATAATATTTTTTTAGTAAATACAAACTGTAATAAAACTTAATTTTTTAATAAAGTGGATAAGGACAATTCGATTCGAGACAGGGATTGAACTCGTGACCTTTGCCTAACCAGGGCAATGTTCTAGCCACCTGAACTACACGGACCGTATCGAACCAAGTTGAAATTCTCTACCATATTTTAACCGTCATTTTAAGAGTATGTAGAGTAGTTCTTGACGTTCCTTTGTGACCTACCTACCTACATGAATAAAGATATTTCATTCATTCAGTATTTTTCCACTTTATTAAAAAATTATGAGAAATTTAGCAAAATAATTGTTTAAAAAATTTACCGATGTAATAAAGCTTTATTAGTGACTCGTGCCGTTCTGTAACCAATCCATTAAGCGGTTTGAACTGTGTGTTGCAGTTGATAGATCATGCAGTTAGCTTTTATATTTATCAATCAGCAAGACATAATGACATTTTTCAACCGACATTAACCATTCTTTAGTACTAAACATACATACATACATTTTGTTACGCCTTTATCCCCGAAGCGGTAGGCAGACGCTAACTATACCCCCACATTTTACCGTATGCATTTTTGTCACACGTAACAGGTGGTGAGCCCATTGCCGTGTTGAAATGGACAAGAGCAGGTTGTGGCGACCGCAGTTGAAAAATTTTTCAAGCCCCTCATAAGGCCTTCAACTGGGCTTAACGACTGCCATTTTACTGGCAACCTGGGCCAATGGCTTAACGTGCCTTCCGAAGCACGGAAACGCTCACAAATGCCAATACTAGAAAGTGGTCACCCATCCGAGGACCAGCCATAGAGAAAATTGCTTAACGCAGTGATCGTTTACAGAACACTGAGTCCGCTGGGCCACGAGCGCTTCCTTTTCGTACTAAATTTAGCTTTTGCTTTTAGTACTAAAATAACATTTAAATATTGTTACAGAGAGAGGGCCAGCACCCAAAGTTAAGATTCCACACCCGCATGTAAAGAAATCAAAGATCCTTCTGGGCAAAGCAGGTGTAATCAATGTACTGCAAGAGGACGCGCCTCCGCCTCCACCCAAGTCGCCAGATAGAGATCCTTTCAACATATCGAATGATGTGTGAGTTACAACTGTGACATATACTGTATCGCTTTCTGTTTTGGAAGGTGTACATCTTTTGGAAGCGCTTGTGGCCCCGCGGTCTCAGTGTTCTGTAAACGATCACTGAGTTACGCAACTACGGCTACTCCGGCTACTACTACGGCTGGTCCTCGGATGGGTGACCACTTTGTGGCATTTACATTTGCGAGCGTTTCCGTGCTTCGGAAGGCACGTTAAGCCGTTGGTCCCGGTTGCCAGTAAAATGGCAGTCGTTAAGCCTGGTTGAATGCCTTATGGGCGGCATGAAAAATTTCAACAGCAGGTAGCCACAACCTGCGACTGTCTATTTCAACACGGCAATGGGCTCACCACCTATTACGTGGGACAGGTAAATCCACACGGTGAAAAGTGGGCATATAATATGCCTCTGCAACCCCTTCGGGGATAAGGCGTGATGGATATTTATTTATTTTATTTACTTCTTTTGGCGCGTTAGGAAAAAAATATGAGAGTACATTTTTACGATGCGCGCGCTGACCATCTCTAAAAACCGACACCATGAAGTTAGCTGATAAGTGTTTCCATGACATCATAAAACTACATTCAAAGTAGTGTGACGTTGAGGGTAGCCATGACGTCACAGTAGTTTTTTTTTTTACTAATTTATCATGCACGTTACAAACAAAGAGTTGTGGTATATGTAATGAAATCTTAAAGAAGTATAACGCTACATATACAACATACTATAAGATACAACTCTATAGTCCATTGATTGACGAAGGTTAAAATCATTACGCTACTACCCAGGAGGAAGAGGAGTAATCATAAATGTCTACAAATATGGCAACATTTAAACACAGTAGGTATCGTAAAATTAATAAACGATAGAATTAAATAGACGGGTTTAAAGTACGTCACGGACCTAGCCGAGGGGATCGTTTCATAAGCACAGCCATGAAGTTGATGGTATAAAGATATCCTTTTGACTAATTTTACTCAGCACTGTTGAAAGCTACAGCTATCAGATCACCTCACCTTTTGTGAGCGCGAAAACTTTAACCAGAAGCCACAGACTATATGCAAGATTTGTATAACATATTATTTTGAACCTTATTCAATCTGTGTTCCTGGGGGCCGAGTTTACTATTGACAAACTGTAGAAAAGAGCCAGAAATGCTGTTGTTAGCTGTCAAAATGTTATTAGACCATCAAAAAGGCAACTGACTAGCGGCCACTGGCCTGGCGCGGTACGTGTTCGTAGAATTCTATCGGACGACCGATAGAAGTCTATTGGAGTACGATTGTAATAGTAGACTACGAATAACTGTCAAAATTGTACCGGTTGCTTTCTACTGAGCGACGACCTCGATTCTATTTCGACACTATTGAAATAGCAGACTCGGCCCCCTGGTCTTAAAATATTCTTATGCTTGTATTCATTTTTAGATACTACCAACCAAAGTCCCAAAACCCTCGTCTCAAAGTGGGTGGTGGGCAATTGATACAGCACAGTACTCCAGTGGTAGAGCTTCGGGCCCCGTTCATACAAACGCATATGGGGCCGGCCCGTTTGCGCGCATTCCACCGACCAGCGATGCGTAAACTATCGTATGGGCCCCTTGCTGTACCCGGTCCTCATCCCGTGCAGCCACTGCTGAAACATATTCGAAAGAAGGCCAAGGTAAATATTCTTTTAATGAATTATATTTTAAATCGAGTCAGTGATAGCTACTGGTCAGCGAATATTGAAAAAAGTTTTGTGCAGGAGTTTTCAACGAGGTCCTTATGAAGATTTGAAGTCAATGAAGTAGCCTCACTGACTTCAAATCTTAAAATATGTAATAATGGTAATAAGTTAAAAACCATATGTTTTCTTTGGCCTTTGTGTAGATATCTATACTAATATTATAAAGCTGAAGAGTTTGTTTGTTTGTTTGAACGCGCTAATCTCAGGAACTACGGGTCGGACTTCTTTTGTGGGAAATTCTTTTTGTGTTACATAGCCCATTTATCGAAGAAGGCTATCTACCATCACACCACTACTCTGGAGAGCGGAGCAGTAGTCACAAATGTCGGCAAATCAGGCAAAAAAAAATGCATTATTGTAGAATTTATAAGCGACGGAATTAAATAGGTGCGACGGGAGTTCAAAATATGTCACGGGCGAAAACGGGGGTCACCTAACTAGGTGAACCTAACTAACCTAACTAGGTGACTAGGTCATCTACTGCGAAATCTGGCGTTCTCTAGGCGTAACAAATATTAGTAGTTACTAATATTTGTTACGCCTAGAGAACGCTAGATTTCCTATGTGTTGATTGGTCTATTACTTTATAAATACTCCACTAAGATCTCAAACATCAACCTTCTTGGCGCATCTTCTGACTGACAGTCTAAGGTCTGCTGTTAGCTTGGGTCATCGAATTCGAAGCCCCCTTATCCCAAGTGGACGTAGAGGGTATTATTCCACTCTGTCGACCATACTCCACAGCATTACAGGTGAGACCAGGACATGAGAAAATAACTTATTATAAAACCTTGGCAGCGCTAATCAACATGCAGCTTTGCGCCATATACGGCGTCTTAAACCTCAGCAAGCTACGAGAAAAGTTGGTTCGTAAAATATAGAACAATATCTGGTCTGTTTGCCTGAGTAGACCCTATCGTAGACATTACCGCCTCCGCACACTAGCTTCTTTTAGAAGCTGAAACCGGCAACTTTGAAACTGTTTCGGGTTACGGCGACTCGCCGGCATCCAGTAGTGTGCGGGGGGCGGCAACAAGTTGCAGATTTGAACTTCCGCAAAGCTACGGAGGCCCTTCGGTATTGAAATCGAATTAAAGTGCAATGGTTGCCTGTAACAAATTGTTCTGCTCTCTCTCTGTTGCGACAAGGGGACCATTTGTACATATTAATATGCTGCCATCTTTACTATTAATGTAACGATTAGTGTACAATATATTCAATTCTATCAAATCCTTTGTCCACAGCAACGCGAGGCCGAACGTTTAGCATCAGGCGGTGGTGACGTATTCTTCATGCGAACTCCTGAAGACTTGAGCGGTCGTGATGGTGAACTAGTCCTAGTAGAGTTCTGTGAGGAACATCCACCTCTCATCAGCCAAGTCGGCATGTGTTCCAAGATTAAGAACTATTATAAAAGAACTGCTGCTAAGGTAAATATTTTAGTGATAATTTAGTGTTATACGACTTATACTAGGTTGACTTGTTGGTGACTTTTATTTGGTTTAAGCGACTATACATACATATACAGATAGCAATAAAAAACAAGAACAGTAATAGATCTTCACAACCACTTCATCAAGTTGATTTATCTGTTAACTGGCGGAAAGCGAACTAGTGCAGGGGATTGACAAATGCGGACCCTTGCTGTATAATATATTTATCTTTTTTTATGTGCGGTTGTGGTGGTTTCTTTGACATAAAAGTTGTGTTAACGTGCTATAGTGAAAGACAATGATATATATGCAGTAAAATGCTATTTTCAATCTTGCCGCGTAAAATCCAATGAAAACCTCAGTATAACAACCACCATCATACTGAGGTGAGACTGACCTTGACTTAAGACTAGACTTGACTAAGATGGAGAGGACTATGATAATAAGAAAGAAGATTGAAGAAATATGAATTAAGATTCACCACCTATTACGTGGGACAGGAATCCACACGGTGAAAAGTGGGCATATAATATGCCTCTGCCACCCCTTCGGGGATAAGGCGTGATGGATATTTATTTATTATGAATTAAGATTAAGGTCTTAGTAACCAGGCCATAAAAAATTACAAAAAACTAGTGCAGATAGTTGCAAGTAAAATGGTTGACCGAGAAAAACGTGCTCCAGTGTTTGAAGCTATAAATATATCAATAGATTAAGAATGTGAAGAAGTTCTTTGTAATCCTCACTGTTGTTCCATAGTCAATAAAATATAGTTTGAACAGCAGAGTGAGAACGTTTGTGGTCCTCTCTATAAACAACTGTCATTCGTAGAAATAAAATTTATTTTAGTTTAATACTGCTGTCATTTAAATCAAGCTATGATTTATAGGCTATAATTAGTTGATATTATTTTCCAGGACGATGGTCCGAAACCTTTGAAATATGGTGAAGTGGCTTATGCACACACTTCGCCTTTCTTGGGAATATTGCCGCCGGGTGCGACGCAACCAGTCATTGAGAACAACATGTACAGAGCACCGATATACGAGCATTCGCTTTCGCCATCTGACTTCCTTATTATCAGGACAAGGTAAGTGAATGGTAAATGAATTATTTTCGAGGGAAATCTTCAGTCGCCTACGTAGACATCCTGAAATGAAATGAAAATATCATTATTCATATAGGTCACAAATTATCATTTATGAAGGTTAAGATTGTTGTTTCTACATTTTAATTTACTGTCAGATTTGCAAGGCAATAGGCAAAGCTTGAGAAAGAACCTGGCAATAAAACTTATGGCCACTCTTTTTTAATCACATATCTCGATACAAACTTCAATCTTCTGTTACACTTACGACTTTCTGTCACGTATCCACATTCCAAAAACTTGCTTAATTATATCCAAATCCGTTCAGCGATTCGACCCAAAAAGCGGTGGTCTAGAAAACCATTCATATTATAAAATTGCAATAATCTTGTTTTTACATTAGAGATAATTTGAAATAAAATAAATGAATTAATATTTTGGATATTCGTCGGTTTGTCTATTTGTAATTTATAGACGCGAACATTACTGAATTAATTTTGATGTACTTTTTTGGTTGGAGATTTCATTTCGTTACATAAAAACTATAATATCTTTGATTGCAATTGGTTGAGTAGAATCATTAGAACTCCCTGCCTGGGGTTTCCCGAACGTTTTATTTTCTACAGTATCGGGTTCTTTAAAAGGGGTTTAGAAGGTTTATAAAGGGTCGGGAGCGCGAGTGCTGCACCTCTGGTGTTACAAACGTCCATAGGCTACGGTGACCACAATCTATCAGGTGGGCCGTACGCATGTCAGCCACCACTGTGGTATAATAAAAAAAAAACCTAACCACTCCGGGAGTGCCGACAGAAGTGAAAACTCAATTTATTAATAATTTATTTATCTAGACGCGTTGGTACATGCATATATGCACACCCTATAGCTGCGTATCGTAACGGGGTGTAGCGAGTCCAGAGATTTATCTCATCTAAAAAATTGCGTACCGCGCTAAAAGAAGTTTTTCCTTCAAAAATTGACCAGGATCGACGTTAATGATGATGATGATGAAAAATAAATCTACACTGAAAGACTCCTAATTGATTACACAGCATTATTTAATAAGACCTGTAGATGACCGGAATCAACGTTAGATGATGATGATGATAATGGTCGCGAGTCCAGAGATTTTATCTCATCTAAAAATAAGCGTACCGCGCTAAAAGAATATTCACTTCAAAAATTGACCGGGATGGACGTTAATGATGATGATGAAAAAATAATTTATTTATCTAGTCGCGTTGGTACATGCATATATGCACACACTATAGCTGCGTATCGTAACGGGGAGTAGCGAGTCCAAATTTATCTCATCTAAAAAATTGCGTACCGCGCTAAAAGAAGTTTTTCCTTCAAAAATTGACCGGGATCGACGTAAAGATGATGATGATGAAAAATAAATCTACACTGAAAGAGTCCTAATTGATTACACAGCATTATTTAATAAGACCTGTAGATGACCGGAATCAACGTTAGATGATGATGATGATTATGGTAGCGAGTCCAGAGATTTTATCTCATCTAAAAATATGCGTACCGCGCTAAAAGAAGTTTTTCCTTCAAAAATTGACCGGGATCGACGTAAAGATGATGATGATAAAAAATAATTCTACACTGAAAGAGTCCTAATTGATTACACAGCATTATTTAATAAGACCTGTAGATGACCGGAATCAACGTTTGATGATGATGATGATTATGGTCGCGAGTCCAGAGATTTTATCTCATCTAAAAATATGCGTACCGCGCTAAAAGAAGTTTTTCCTTCAAAAATTGACCGGGATCGACGTAAAGATGATGATGATAAAAAATAATTCTACACTGAAAGAGTCCTAATTGATTACACAGCATTATTTAATAAGACCTGTAGATGACCGGAATCAACGTTAGATGATGATGATGATTATGGTCGCGAGTCCATAGATTTTATCTCATCTAAAAATATGCGTACCGCGCTAAAAGAAGTTTTTCCTTCAAAAATTGACCGCGATCGACGTAAAGATGATGATGATAAAAATCTTACGCTTTTTCGATCAGGTCACGTGTCCTGACGCGAGTTTAAGATTTTATACCCATTACAGAAAAAGTGCTCAACGCCGCTAAAGAAGTTTTCACTTTAAAAATTAACGAGTATATGACCAAAAACATACAGAAACATGATAAAAGGGTTCGAGGCAGAGACATTATTTTGTGGACGTATAAAGTGGACTGAGCCGTGGGTGGGTTCTCGGGTTCTAATGTTAGATAATAGACGTTGTTGATTTTTAACACGCATATAATATTTCTTACGCCTTTAATCTCATTTCAGACAGTCGTATTATATTCGTGAAGTTGATGCACTGTTCGTTGCTGGCCAGGAATGTCCACTGTATGAAGTCCCTGGACCAAATTCAAAAAGAGCGAATAATTTCGTTCGGGACTTTTTACAGGTTTGTATTTTAAATTTAATATAAATACCATAGTAAAGCATTTGATGGCTTACTTGTATAGTGCTAGCAAATTGTATTATCTAATACTAATCCTGTCGAACTATTTCTTGATAAAGCGCTCGTGGCCCCGCGGTCTCAGTGTTCTGTAAACGATCACTGAGTTACGCAACTTTCACTATGGCTGGTCCTCGGATGGGTGATGACTTTGTGGCATTTACATTTGCGAGCGTTTCCGTGCTTCGGAAGGCACGTTAAGCTGTTGGTCCCGGTTGCCAGTAAAATGGCAGTCGTTAAGCCTGTTTGAAGGCCTTATGGGCGGCTTAAAAATTTCAACAGCAGGTAGCCACAACCTGCGTCTGTCTATTTCAACACGGCAATGGGCTCACCACCTGTTACGTGGGACATGAATCCACACGGTGAAAAGTGGGCATATAATATGCCTCTGCCACCCCTTCGGGGATAAGGCGTGATGGATATTTATTTATTCGAACTCTTTCTGCTTTTATAGGTTTTTATATACAGATTGTTCTGGAAGTCCCGAGATAAGCCACGTCGCATCAAAATGGATGACATCAAACGAGCATTTCCTTCACACTCTGAGAGCTCGATAAGAAAACGGCTGAAGCTATGCGCTGATTTTAAACGTACTGGATTGGATTCTAACTGGTAAGCCAGCGAAATCATTCGGCTTTTTTGTGTGTATGTAGGTATGCATGTACAGTTCGCGCCACGAGTCATGAAAGTGCGCAGACGACGATAAATAGGTGTCAGTTGAGGTAGGGGTGAGGGGCGGGACGAGTAACCGTGGCAACGAGCGACGTGCAGTGATTCCTTGCCTCTCTCGACCCGCGCACGCACTGGGCTCGCCGTGGGTACCAGCGATAACACAAGTGTCACGTAATTTCATTAATTTGACTATACTTATTATTAATTATTTGTTTAGAACGACAATTTTATGTGTTTATATTAAAATAATTAAAAGGTATTGTAAGTGTACATAGTGTTAGATATATTTGAACTTAGTGTTTTTGTAAACAGTGTTGTAAAGAGGTTATATATAATAGTGTTTTTAGTGTTATTTTGAAAGAAGTGATTTTTTATTAGTATCTACAATGTCTCTGCCAATGAGTAAAAAATATAAACGTAGTCTTAATAGACAAGCGAGAAAAATGGTGTATGACGTTTACTGCTTTATGAAAAATAAATTCAGTGGACTGAATTACGTTCAGTTGATGGCAGAGGTAGCTGAAGCTACAAAGTTTCTAAATCTACTATATACAGGACAGTAAAGCAAGCTAACCAATCAGATTTACTAACGGTTTTTAGAACTCCCGGGAAAAAACGGGCATTTCTCATAACAGGTGTATATAATTTTGACCAAGGGGTGATAAAACGAGCTATTCACAATTTTCACGTAACAAAGAATGAGATTCCCACAGTTAAAAAACTTTTATCAAAATTACAAAATGACATAAATTTTCGAGGATCGGAGAGAAGTCTACGTCGCATAATTAAAAATATAGGTTTTAGTTGGAAAGCCACTGAAAACAACAGAAAAGTTCTTATTGAAAAATCCAAGATAAGATTGTTACGTATAAATTATCTAGAAAAAATAAGAAAGTATAGACAAGAAAATAGACCTATAATATACACGGATGAATCATATGTCCATTCCTCTTACGCTACAGCAAAATCCTGGTCTGATGGGTCAACAAAAGGTTTAAAAAAACCCACTTCAAAGGGTCATCGTGTGGTTATTGTGCATGCAAGTTCTGAGGCTGGTTTTGTACACAAAAAAAATAGTATTGATAGAATACTAGGCGAACATAACCACGAAGTTCTCCGCTTGCCACCGTACCATCCTGATCTCAATCCTATTGAGATGGCTTGGGCCGCAATTAAGGGTTCCGTTAGTAGTAAAAACGTAGAGTGGATGAGTAGATGGACGCGTTTGATAGCGTAACAGATTTGATAAAAGAAAAGGTAGAGGCAATGGGGGCTAATGATTGGCAGAACCTCTGCAATAAAGTAAAGTCGATTGAAAAAGAATATATCAAAAGCGACCATATAGTCGACCACATGACGGACGAATTAATAATACGGGTGGGACAAGACTCAGATAGCGACGACAGTGATTCTGATCAGGAAGATTTTGCCGAAGAGGATGAGTTGTTCCCAGGCCCAAGTTCTGGAGAGCCAGCGAGCCCAAGCAAACTGCAGTTTCCACCAATGGAAGGTGTAATGCCGTTGAGTGACAGTGACACTGATGAACTTTTATTTCAAGTGTATGTGTAGTTATGTATCAAATAAACATAACAACATTTTTTTATTGTTATAGTCATTTCTATATAAATATGTTATATATACAGCGAATTTATATTGAATATCATTTTCTACACGCGCACGATAAGTTGAGACTTGCGAGAAATGTTGTTCCCCGATTATTATAATAATAAGTCTACAAATTAGAACATTTATAAATATAAGATTAATTATTATAAAATAGAATAATACAAATAACTATAATTTTTTTTATATCTGTACCAACTTATTACTGTGAGGTCACAGAGGTCAAGCCTCAACTTATCGTATTTATAGTACACTTTTCTCTTCGAATATACATGCGCAGTCGACGCCATTTTCTTTCATGACTCGTGGCGCGTACTGTACCTATGTAAAATCATTTAAAGTATTTAAACATGACGTCTTCAATCTATATTTCTATACTCTATACTAATATATAAAATTGATATTATAATTAATATATAAGATTTGCAAAATTATTTTTGTGTTAGATAGCTCATTTATCGAGGAAGGCCATACATCATCACGCTACTGTCCTGGAAAGCGCAGCAGTAGTCATAAATGTCGACAAATCGGGCAATTTTTTAAGCATTACTATAGAATTTATAAGCGACGAGTTTATATAGGTGCGAGGTGAGTTCGAAGTATGTCCCGGGCAAAGCCGTGGGGGTCACCTAGAATGTTTTAGTGTTATATAATGAGATTTCTTGTATATTTTAATAGTTCTATTTATATCCCTGAGCACCTAATCTTTTTTCTATTGACTATGGTTAACTAGTAGAAAATGTCTTATTAAGTCTACCTTGTACTCAGTGCAGATGCTTTAAATAAATTTTTTATTTGACGTGGTCAGATTAAATGGATTTTAGGATCTATATCGATGATTTGATTTTAGATGCAGATTTATCTTTTCTTTTGTAGTGAAAGCAAGAGAGTTGGTCTTATCCACTAACGCCGTAACGTAAACAGTGTCTCTGTATATTTTTATTAAGGAAATTTATAAATATTAAGTTATACTACAATAAAAAAGTGTTAAAAGTGCAAATAAACACACAGAAAAATACCGTAAATACTATTATGTACAAGCACAAGGCTACGACAAAGTTATTTGTGAATCAGTGATCAACCGTAAATTTTTTCAATTTTTTTTTAACGTTGTAAAAAAATATGTGGATGAATAAACTGTTAATAGTGATTCTAAAATTGTAATAAAAACAAACAAATATTGTGACGTAATGAACTTCAACAGAAAAATAGCATACTTACTTATTACTAATCTGTACAAAATTCGAACATAAAAATTGAGAGTAGGGTACATGATATCAATTCAAATACCTACCGGAAAAACATATCACATCACCTATTGGGATATTAATATAAAAATTGTACCTAAATAATAAAATAAATATAAAATAAAATATAATTCTAAATAGTTCAAATAAATACAATACTAAATAGTTCAAATATATTATGTTTGTTGTAAACATAGATATACTTACACTTTTATTTTTTTTTATGTAATCTTGTCATTAGTGTGTTGAGAATTATTATAGATTTCTTGTTGATAATTATTAGGAATAAAATAATAAAATAAAAATGATGACCCGTAGTGCAGTATCCCGTGACTTGCAACAAAAGTTCAACCTCACCATAAAGGAACTGGAGATTTGCAAAAATCTCAACAAACAGTTGCTAGAGGAACGGGATGATAGTGAAAGAGAAATATTAAATGTAATTGACAAAAACACCCAACTCAAACAAGAGTTGGCTGAGCTACATACGCAGGTCATGGAGCTCACCGTTCAGCGAGATCACCTTCAGTCAACAATGAAGGGTCTAGAAGAGTGCAGTAACACCCATGAACATGCTCTAAAACGTATTAGCATTCTGGAGTGTGAGCTGAGTGATGCTTATAACTCCATCACTCTTAGGGAAAATCTTAAATCGGTAGATCAGGCTGCCCTTTCCAACAGTCTGTATAATGAGCTAATGTGTGGGAGGTCGGAGCCAGATCTCATTTGTCTTGATGAGCCCATCACCTCGCACCTGATGGTTAACTCATTGAGTATTCCTATTGCAGCAATAGACAAAACTGGTCACCACTTGTTATCGACTAACACCAACACATCAATAAGATTAGTTAGTAGTAGCAGGAATAAATTAAAAAAATACATAAAACTCAATAAATTTATTTCCAAATCACAGAAACACATTAAAAAGCTTAGAATAGGAATGAACAATTATCTTAGGACTTGTAAATCAAATGTACAGTTAAAACAACTAATAGAAACAAGTAAAAAACATATATACACCCAAACAGAGCAATATGAGATGGATATACATCAATTACAGACTGAAATTACGTGTTTAAATGATTCCTTGGAGGCAATAACTTTAAAATACAAAACATCACAGAAAGAAATTGGGGAGTACATTAAGACATTGAATAGCTTGGTGGAGTCTTGTCACAGCAATGAACAAAGGTTCTTATCACTTGAAAAATTATATAATCAAACACCTGACTGCAATAAATCCCTTCCATGTTCTTCATTATCAATAACATCGCAGTCCAAGTCAACTTCTCCAATGGTTGACTCTGTAGGCAGTATAAGTGACAATATTGTAAGCACAAATAACATTTACTGTGATAGCCCTGTAACAAAAATTACGCAAACAATTAAATGTTGGAAAGACTGTAGTTTATTGTGATGAAATTGGCAAGAGTTTAGGTTATCACTTAATTCAACATCTGGGTAACTCGGTTATAACACTTTCATTTCCTGGGGCATCCTACTCTCAAAGAATTAATAAGGTATTAACCAGTACACATTGCCCACAAACAACAATAGTGATACTTATTGGCAGAAGAGATAATCTAAAAATTAAAACTATCATAATTTTTTATGAACAGTTGTCAAACATGCAAGTTAAACAGGTTATACTGTCTACACTGCCATATAGCAAATCTTTTACACAAATTGAAAATAATATTAGATACAATATAAATAGAAAGTTACATACCTTGACCACATATTGTAGGAATATAGAATTATTTGACTGTAATCCTTTATTACAGAATTATTATTTTTTGACATTAGATAGTTGTTTACTATCAAATTTTTTACGACGTCAGATAGCTGTATTGTTATCCAATTTTTTATTGAATCAAGCCAAATTATTGGCTTATAAACCAGCTCCTTTTGAGCGTATTAGGAATGACTTACTAACTTAGGAAATTATCTCAAAAAACTAGTTTGTAAGACAACAGGTAAAAAATCTGGCCATGGTAATAGGTCTTTTGAGCCCATTGAGTCAATTTTTTTTAAAGACACTAAAAATAATATTTGTTGTAATACTCGTAATTCTGAGTATATCAACAATACTTCTAGTAGTTTAAACTTAGTTCACCAAAATATTGAAGGCATATCTGAAAAACTACTACAAATAGAACTTTATATAAAGGAACACAATGTTCACATTTTTTGTATTACAGAACATTGGTTAAAAAGTCATGAACTATTGTTCAACAATGAATTCTATTCACTTAGCAGTGCGTTCTCTAGAAAGAAAGCTATTCGTGGTGGCTCTCTTATATTTGTATCTAATAATTTAAAATGTAAAGAACGTAAAGATATTGTGGCCCTTTCTATTGAGCGTACTGCAGAATTGTCCTGTGTTGAGCTTGAGCAACTTATTGTCCTCTGTGTCTACAGTCCTCCAGATAGGGATTATAATTTATTAGAAACTGTAATGGAAAATGTATTGAAGCGTTTGTTCACTAGTAGAAAACATGTTGTGGTGTGTGGGGATTTTAATGTTGATTTACTTGTGCAGTCTTCGAAATGTATTAGATTTAAAAATTTGTTTAAGTCTTTTGGCTTACAAAATTTATTTTGTGAGCCAACTAGAATCACCTCACATTCTAGAAAATGTATAGATAATATATTCTGCAACTGTGTATCAACAACAAGGGAGATACTAAGTAACTTTCCATCAGATCATCTTGGTCAGAAAGCAGCATTTCCTATTGATGTCACTTCTAAAAAGAATAAAATTGTATGTATGCCAATGAGTGCACATCGACTTAAACAATTTAATGTTAATGTTTCAGCAAAAGTCACTCATATTGACTTTAATCAGAAAGATCCAAACAGCTTATATGACTCCTTATTTAATACAATTAAAGCTGAGTACAACAACATATTTAAATCAAAAACATTTTATAAAAACAAAAACTTGCAATTTTGTGAGTGGGCAACTGCAGGAATTTACAAAAGTAGGGCTAAGTTGTACGAACTATATGGTATGAAGCAATTTAATTTTGATCCTGCCTTTATTCAATATGTTAAAATTTATTCTAAGACCTTTAAAAAGGCCTGTGCTGCTGCCAAGTCGTTACATATAAGTAATAAAATTAAAGAGTCAAAAAACAAGGCAAAAATGACTTGGAATGTAATCAATACTGAAACCGGTCGATTACTACCCCGTGATAATAACATTGAGTTATTTATAAATAACGAAGTGTGTAATAATAAATTAGTTATAGCACAAACTTTTAACAACTATTTTATAGACATACCCGCGAAAACAACTAGCTCCTTAAATTCTTGTCCAATAAAAGCTCAACGCATGCTTGGGGGCAGCGTGGATCAGTGTAGTGTCTTATTTGGCTTCAAATATGTAAACCCCAACGATATCATTAAAGTATTCAAGTCACTTAACTAAAAAAAAACAGCTAACTTGTGGGGTATTTTTGTAAAATTGATTGAGTCTATCATTGTTAATATATCACCACATCTAGCTGACATATTTAATAAATGTGTTGATAAAGGAGTGTTTCCAGATTTAATGAAACACAGTAAAGTAATACCTCTATTTAAATCTGGATCCAAAACCGACCCTGGTAATTTCAGACCTATTTCAATATTACCAACCATTAGCAAAATCTTTGAAAAAATTATATTGCAACAATTACAAGCTCATTTTAATTTAAATATGCTATTACATAAGGAGCAGTATGGGTTCACAAGGGGTCGTTCTACCATTCATGCAGGTGTGACACTTCTGAATCATATATATGACGCCTGGGAGAATAGTCAAGATGCTATTGGTGTATTCTGCGATCTCTCCAAAGCATTTGATGGCGTTGACCATAAAACACTATTGGGAAAACTCTTTTATTATGGTATCAAAAACTCTGCACTGAACCTTGTTGCCTCCTACCTAAATGATCGAATACAACATGTTGATGTCAATGGAATTCGCTCCCCTGGAGCATCTGTTGCTATGGGCGTACCGCAGGGATCAATTCTGGGTCCGTTTCTATTTTTAATTTATATTAACGATCTGCCATTCTATATACAGAACTTGTGCGACATTGTTCTATTTGCTGATGATACGTCACTTATTTTTAAAGTTGATCGCACGCTTAGTAATTTTAACGGCGTAAATAGTTCACTTGCCCAAGTTGTAGATTGGTTTACGACCAATAATTTGCTACTAAACGCTAAGAAGACAAAATGTATCAGATTCAGCATGCCTAATGTCAGGAATTGCGGTACAAATATAACATTGAACAGTGATACCCTTAATCTTGTAGAATCAACTGTATTTTTGGGGATCACTTTAGATAGCAAACTGCAGTGGAATGCCCAAATAACGTGTCTTGCAGGTAAACTCAGCTCGGCAGCCTTTGCCGTTAGTAAAGTCAGGCAGCTTACTGACGTGGCAACTGCCAGGCTGGTATACTTTAGTTATTTTCATAGTGTCATGTCTTACGGCATTTTGCTGTGGGGCAAAGCAGCTGACCTACAAGTAATTTTTGTACTCCAGAAGAGAGCTATACGTGCAATATATAAATTGAGTGCTAGAGTGTCTCTTAGAGAAAAATTTAAAGAAATTGGCATTTTAACGGTTGCATCACAGTATATATTTGCAAATATTATGTTAGTTAAACAGAACATACATTTATACAATAGACACAGTGACATACATTCGATAAATACTAGAAATAAGCATAAATTAATTGGAACGCATCATCGTTTACAAAAGGTTCACGACTCTTTTGCAGGAATTGGCGTACGACTATATAATAAAATTCCTTTAAACATTATGAACCTGCCGTTACATAAATTTAAGGCGGAAATTAAGAGGCACCTCTTGAAAAGGGCCTATTACACAACTAATGATTATTTGAACGATAAAAATAAATGGAAATGAGTTGCTTGCTCTTCGCTTTAGCTATTTAGGACTCGAATGAATCTTGTGATATGCCTTGAATCTGCATATATATGTTGTATTTTTACATCTCTACAGTATTAATAATTTGAAACGTCTGACAACTAAAGGTTTCTAAATTGGCTGCGTTTAGTCCCGGTATACAATGTAATTTGAGTTTGTTATTGTGTGAGCACCATGTAGACTTATTTATTTCTTTGAAATTGACATGATAGTTGCTGTGCAGTTTTTGAGTATGTCATGCTCGCCTAAGTGTCCTGGCAGTGGTGGCGCATGTATCGGGTATTCCCTATAATACGGTTGAGTAGGACGATGGCTGATATAATGCGTCATACCCGTGAACGGGTGCCGTCTGTTGGGACTGGTCAGCTCATAGCTGTTATAGCAATTATTACAAATAATCTTATTTATATTTAAGGTAAACTTTAGTTTAGTCGACTGTTCTCACATAAATCCAAAGGAACAATGTAAGTGTAATTCTAATGTTGTAAGCCATTCCTACATTTTAAAATGGCATCCATTGACTTTCTTGCCAGATTCTTCTTCTTCAAGGGTAGGCTGCCCTTGGAACCGGCAACTATAATCGCTCTAATTTTGATATGATTTAAACACAACATTGATTTTGTTTTTTTTTGTTTGTATAAATTCATTGCTATATAATTGGTCAAATATCATGTTAATCAAACTAATGTAATTACTGGCGTTTAGAAAAGAGTGGCCATGAGTTTTATTGCCAGGTTCTTTCTCAGGCTCTACCTATTGCTTTGCGAATCTGGCAGTAAATGTAAATGTAGAAGCAATATTCTTGACGTTCATAAGTGTTACTTTGTGACCTAAATGAATAAAGATTTATTATTATTATCTCTTTCATTCTTACACGGTTTTGTTCTGAAACAAAGTTATACTGTAATACTGACCAAAAATTCTATGTAAGAAAGAAAAAGATTTTATTTATGTGCTTTATTTTTTGCCTCGAAGCGCTCGTGGCCCCGCGGACTCGAGTGTTCTGTAAACGATCACTGAGTTAGGCAACTTTCAATATGGCTGGTCCTCGGATGGGGGATCACTTTGTGGCATTTACATTTGCGAGCTTAGGAAGGCACGTTAAGCCGTTGGTCCCGGTTGCCATTGACATGGCAGTCGTTATGTCAAGTAGAAGGCCTTATGGGCTTGAAAAATTTCAACAGCAGGTAACTACAACCTGCGTCTGTCTATTTCAACAAGGCAATGGGCTCACCACCTATTACGTGGGACAGGAATACACATGGTGAAAAGTGGGCATACACTATGTATGCCTCTGCCACCCCTTCGGGGACAAGGCGTGATAGATAAATAAATATTTTTTGCCACTTAATGACTACAATGTATGGCAAAGAATTATTTAAGCTATTTCAATTAGGTTATATTTTTTCTTTACAACGCTACTTAATAAATTCTGTGTATCTTTTTTAAAGGTGGGTTATAAAACCTGACTTCCGCCTACCATCCGAGGAAGAAATCCGTGCGATGGTATCGCCGGAACAGTGTTGTGCTTACTTCAGTATGGCATCCGCCGAACAAAGGCTGAAGGACGCGGGCTACGGAGAAAAGTTCATATTCACTCCTCAAGAAGACGATGACGAAGAACTGCAATTGAAAATGGACGATGAGGTTCGTATAAAGGATATTTAGCTATAGTTTTGTATCGTTAACTTATAAAATGCAATATGATTGAACTGCTGAATCAACCTCATGTACTCTAAACCGAACCGCGTCTCAACCACAGACGTACAAAAGTAAGCAGACCAAACATATTACTTTGCTTATGGAGCAATACTTCATCCTTTTCACTCTAGCTATTTGTTGTATAAAGATATCTTTGTTATTCCTGTGTAGCTACATCTAACTCACACTTTGACAGCGAACAGCGCGTAGCCAATTTTTCTACTACAACTAAGCTACAAACGGGTAATGACAACCGCCGCTGTCATCTTTAAATCAAAGATTATGTGACGAAATAAAGGTGTTGTCCATAAGAGTGATGAAGTTTCACTATCAAGAAATCACCAGAAATAACTAAGCGCTTAGCTGTCTATGTGTGTGTAATAGGCTATGCTTTTTTTTGCTAACGTTGAGTGTGCTTACTATCTTATATGTCTGTGGTCTCAACAAATGTGGACTGACAAATTTGAGAATGTCGCAAAGTAGAATTGGGCTCAGGTGAGCTCTAATTAAGATAGCGAATATGACGTGAATCATCTTGGCATTCTCAAACGTGTCTACATTATAGACACGTTTTAGATTAGAGTATAATTTATTACGGTGTATAATACAAGTACAATGGCCCAATCAAGTGACTTAGTGCCGACACACCCCAGACAAAACAAATAAATATGTGTCTATATTGTATAGTAATAGTCAAGTGACAGTAAATTAGACAGTAAGACTTAAGTTCGACTGTTCTCGCATCGCATTATGTTGGAGCAGTCATTACAATCTATGTTCCACTGTTTAAGCATTTTGTTCTTAGTAATTTGTGAACTATATCAATTATTAAATATTCGAGGAATCGTTGAGTCTAAACAGCGTTGTTACGCAATAAATTTCTATCGTCTATTCTTACTTACCATTAATCGAACATTTCACTCTCGAAGTTACACTGTTGTAACACTTCCAAACTGAAGTGATGTTGCACAATTACTGGTTTCGTATGTTAAAAGTTGTGAAAATGTGGTTAAATCGTTATATGAACAATTCTGATAATAACAGGCGTAGATGCAGAGGCCATGCTACTATTTATTAGATTAATCTGCTCTCATTGTACCTGCTTTTTACTAACTTTTATCTTTATTATTCAGGTAAAAGTAGCCCCATGGAATACAACCCGCGCTTACATACAAGCAATGCGTGGCAAGTGCTTGTTACAACTAACTGGTCCTGCAGACCCTACAGGGTGCGGGGAAGGATTCTCATACGTGCGAGTACCGAACAAACCGACACAGCAACCTAATGAAGAACAACAGCCGAAAAGAACGGTCACAGGAACTGATGCCGATTTGAGAAGACTGAGTTTGAATAACGCTAAGGCTTTGTTGAGGAAATTTGGAGTGCCTGAAGAGGAGGTAAGTCTTGAAATATTAGTTAAAATCAGTAGTAGTGCGATAGTTTTATCACGTACTAAAATATATTTAGTTAAGTGTAAAACTTCTAATAAAATTCTATCGATGTTTCGCCATAAGTATAAGAAATAACTATGTTGTAGCGAATCTCCTTCCTATTTGTAATAGATGTCAAACTTATAACGTAGCTCTTTCATAGTCTCCTAGGTAACAATAACAGGTATTACAATTAGGTTTATCACATCACAGAGTAAAACTGTTTACAGCGACCAGCAGAGTATAGCGGTGACTCTTTCAACTGATCCCAGATGTCAGAGTTACTTTTATCAAATATAACGTGGAGTACCGCCACTGCATAGTTCTTTCCTATACATATCACTAACAGCTCTTATTCACAATAACTGGTGAACTTTCCGATGAAAATTCATCAACTCATTTGAACGTCAATTGTAATCGTAAACATGATCCACAGGGCCTATGTACTTTTATAGATTTTACAAAATCAGTGAATAGTATTTTCAAACATCTTAACGAAAGTTTGTACATAAGGGGCCTGATCAGAAAACCCAGTTTGTAAGTCAGATGAAAAAGAAAGGGACACTAACTTGTAAAATCTCTTATTATGAAAATATATAAATTTTACTACCATATAGACACTGAAATAACACATATTAATTTTTACAAAACGCTCCCAATGGTTTTATCTCTTTTTTACATACCTATGTAAAGTTTACACTATCTCTTTCATTCCCCCACCTCTCATCTCTCCCAGCTACTCATGCCTCAGATTGTCACCAGAAAGATTTGGTTGTGCGATTTTAGCAAATGTGTAAGGTGTTACAAAATGTAATTAGGTACATATTATTTAAAAATTGTGTAAGTTCTAAAAAAATGGGTTAATGTATTGTCTTTTTGTTCAGATCAAAAAACTGTCCAGATGGGAGGTAATCGATGTAGTGCGAACACTATCGACAGAAAAAGCGAAAGCTGGCGAAGAAGGCATGACAAAGTTCTCCAGAGGAAACAGATTCTCCATTGCCGAACATCAAGAAAGGTTGGGAATAAATTATTTTCATCTGTTTGAGTTCAAGCTATCAAATATTTGTATATGAAAGTTATTTACCTACAATATTTTTTACAGAAACTATTGTAGCTGATAATTACTAATTGTACTAAATTAATTTACACGGTTGCCTGAAAGAGATTGCTAACTGCAATAAGGCCGCCCATTGTACTTCTTAAGTGTAATAATTATTCATTTTTAATTATTCTTACATACATACATAAGTCACGCCTTTATCCCCGAAGGCAAAGGCATTTTAAACGCCCACATTTCACCCTATGTATTTTTGTCCCACTTAACAGGTGGTGGTGAGCCGATTGGCCTGTAATTATTGTAATTATTCTTGGTGTACAATAAAGCACATTATTATTATTAATTTAATATATATAGAGTTAATGTATTAGGAACCAAATCATCGTTATTTCTTACAATAAAAGTCCGATAGGCTGAAAAACTGAAACTCTCTAAATTAAAGTGATCTGGCAAGATTTTTGTATAAAAATGCTAAATGAAGGTATTGGTTTTTACTTTCGATCTTCCACATTTGCGATCTTTTTCTTTTCAGTTTGGTGTATTATTTAATCATCACATCGATATGTCTCTAATACACATCTCTCTTTACTTAGTGAACTGTTTTATTCAAAGTTTTTGATTCGATTCTCGAAGCGAACGTCTCCTAATATTTATAATAATTTAAAGTTTATGTCGACAGGTACAAAGAAGAATGCCAGCGTATATTCGAGTTACAAAACCGTGTATTAACGAGCACAGAAGTGCTAAGTACAGATGAAGCGGAAAGTTCCGTAAGCGAAGAATCAGATCTCGAAGAGATGGGTAAAAACCTTGAGAACATGCTCGCGAATAAGAAGACTACGGAACAGGTGATTTTTTTCTTGATCTTGATCTTCATCTGTGCCTGTTAGGTACTTTATGTATAAACTCCGGCGGCGTGGTTTCGGCCTACCAAATGTGATCATCTGGTTGCCTGGTTCGTGTCATAAATATAAAAATCTTGTCCTTTAGACAGCAGGTATATCAGCTAGCAAGCAAAGATGTCCTTGCATGGATTTTCAGGTTGCATGGATACAAATAAATAGACGCAGTATAAGTTTTGGGAAAAGGCCAGGCCAAGAGTACTTTTAACAGGCGAGCCTGTATTAAAACACTTCTAGAAGTAGATGAAGCGAAAGTTGTATGATCGTATTAAGGTGAAAGCCATAGTTTTGGCCTACCCCAATGGGAGACAGGCGTGATCATATGTATGTATTAACGTAGTATTAACACAATCATGTTTATGTACCGTGAATCTGCTTCATGTTGTGTTCTTCTTCACTGGATTGCACCAGCCTTGGTCACTAGTAGATTCGTAATGAACCTACTAATTAGTAACTATAAATGAATGTTCTGTCTCATTTACATAGCTATCGCTTGAAAGAGAAGAGGCAGAAAGAGCGGAACTAAGGAAAATGATACTGGGACAATCTGAAAAGAAGCCACAAATAAACCAAAACGATCAACAACAATCTAGCCAAGGTAGGTTGAATTACGAAGTATAACATAAGAGTATTGTTACTGGTTCTTACGATTTGTATTCCTGCAGATTTTAGATAAATAAATAGCACACTCAGATCACTATTTAGACTAGATAAAAAGTCCCTAATTTCAATCATGGTCTTGTTGCACAGTATCGATACAGATTGTTTTCTGTAAATAAATAAATAAATAAAAAAGTTGGACACTTTGACACAGTTTTGACTTTTTTATATATTTCTAAATACACCCCAAACTCTGAAACCAACATTTGTGGATCACACAAATATTTCCTCAAACCCGGGAATCGAACCCGGGACCTCAGCGTGGCAGTCGCATACACTAACTAAAAAGACTTGACTACCTCGGTGACTGCGCCTGCGCTAGTCAAATCTTTTTATATATTTTTATGACATTTGCTGTGGTTATTAAATTAGTGAACTATGAATACAAATCCTTATAAAACTATCAGGATTTTCCCAAAATAGTATCCTTGGCCCTGTATAACCACTATGTCCACTGTACCATCCACATCACGGTACAAGGCTTTTATTGTTATATTTTGATTGATCTATTGTAATTTTTTTTTGGAGAGTGTCTTTATAGACACATGAGAGAAATTTTATAGCTGTAAAAAAATGTCGTAAAGAAATTTGACATCATACCTGTGTACTCTGGTACACAAACATATTTTTTTATTTAAGATGCATTTATTTAACATATACACATATAGGTTGTACTGGTATCCTACTAATGCCTTCAGGCCCAATACTTTTCCTGAAATTAGTGCACATACTGATCAGTGGGCGACGAGCGTGGAGATAGATAGATAGATGCCCCATATCCAAGTAGTTTAATCAACTGAGAAGACGTTGAGATAAAGAATATTGCATATTTGTTATAGGTCGCGTACTACGAATAGTCCGAACATTCCGCAATGCAACTGGCCAGCGGTACACTCGCGTAGAATTGGTCCGCAAAGCAGCCGTCATAGAAGCCTATACGAAGATACGGTCAACTAAAGACGATACCTTCATAAGACAATTTGCTACAATGGACGAGTCGCAGAAAGAGGAAATGAAGAGAGAAAAGAGAAGAATTCAGGTATGTTAAGCACATGGCTGTAAATATTGCATATAGGTCTTCCGAAAGAGACACTCGACTAATTTCATCGTTGTTCGTGTCAAATTTTTTTTTACTACGACATGGCTCCAGGATCAAAGCGGCACAGGATATATCCAAGTGTCTGCTGTTGCTGCTGCTGTGTAAAATACCCTGAGGGCAACCTGTTAAGCGAAGACCTTGCATTAAAGGAGAGATGGCGCTCGTACTTCCACGAGCTGCTTAATAAACAGCACAAAGAGGTGCAGCCTCCGGACCTATACTCTCTCGGAGTGTCAATATGGGTTTCGCCCTGGTCATGGGACCACGGACCCTGTTTTTGCCCTGAGGGTTGTCGCAGAGAAATACAGGTCGAAGAACACGCTTCTGCACTGTTTGTTTCTAGACATGCAGAAGGCCTTCGACTGTGTTCCTCGTGCGATGATCTGGTGGGCACTGCCAAAGGGGTTCCAGAGGTCTATATTGACACTATCCGGGACATGTACTGTGAGTCCGATTCAATGGTTCGGACTGCTGTTGGCGACACGAAACCCTTCCCCATCACCGTCGGGGTACACCAGGTTTCGGTCCTTAGTCCGCTTCTGTTCAGTGTAATATTAGACGAATTGTCGGACACGGATTGGTGCGACGTGTAAAGGCGTGGAAGGAGACGCTTGAGAACGGCGGTCTGAAACTAAATGTGGCGAAAACCGAGTACTTGGCACTAAACTCGACAGATCCCACATCCGTCCGCATAGGCGGTGATTTGGTCGAGCGCATGGACCAGGTTAAATACCTGGGATCTGTTTTTCACACGTCCAGTGACATCGATTGCGATGTCAAGTCACGCATTGCTGCCGCGTGGGCCAAATGGCGGGAGATGACCGGTGTCATTTGTGACCCTAAAATGCCGATCTGGTTGAAAAGACAGGTCTACAAAACCTGTCCTTTTACATGGCAGTGAGACGTGGCCGATATTGGAGCGACACAAGCAGGAGCTGCGTGTCACGGAAATGAAGATGCTGCGGTGGATGTGTGGAGTCACGCGGATGGACTCTCGCATCCGCGGCAGCCTTCACGTCCGTGACATTGCAGATAAGTTGCAAGAGTGTCGTTTTCGTTGGTATGGTCACGTCTTGCGGCAATCGCCGCAGGCCATGTCAGCCCCGCCGGGTCCCGGTAAGAGGGGAAGACCCAAGAACTGCTGGCTTGACGTCGTAAGGGATGACATGCGTGCCAATGGTCTCACCACAGGGGATGCCGACGACCGTGCGCAGTGGAGGAGAAAATGTAGGAAAGCGGACCCCGGGCGTCGCGAGACGCAACTGGGACAGACGCTCGGATGATGATGACTACGACATGGCTAAACGAGCTTACGGCCCACCTAGTGTTAAGTGGTTACCGTCGCCTATAGGCACTTGCAATATTAAGGTTAACACTGCAAGTGCGTTGCCATCCTGGGGCCTAAGAAAAATAAAAAACTTTCCATATGACATTTTGTCAATATATCTACAAGCGCAACAAATTGCGGTCGCACTTAAATAAATATAAAGAGTGGTTAAGCCCTCAAAATTTATTCTGTTTCCAAAGCAATACCATAGTTGTTTCAACAGCTCTTAATAGGTACCGAAGCGCTAGAGTATTGTGCGATAGAGATAACGCTCTACAATGTCGAAATTAGTCGTCTGTCTCCCTCCGATAGCCAATTTGCAATATCTATTACCTGGTATAGTATTTTCCCGAAAAGGTAAGCGTGGACTTCAGATGAAACCAGAAATAACATTTAGAAGTTGCATTTCAGTTTTAAATTTCATACCAGCTTCGTTTCCTTTAAAAAGTCTTTTTTCTCAGGAACAATTACGAAGAATCAAACGTAATCAAGAGAGAGAACGGCTTGCTGGCAATGTCACGGTACCTGCGCCGTTTCCCGATGTTAAACCCTTCGGTTTGTATTGCTTTTTATGCAAAAGAAAATCGGGGTAAAAAGCATTATTATTTGAATACATAAGTATACATAAGTACGTAATACCTCTTCCCCGAAAAGATAGACAGAGTCATAAGTTTTATTTTATTTTCGCGTAATAGGCTATAAACCCAGTTGCCGTGATGATCAAGTGAATCGGCAATCTAAAGTGTTTTTTTTTTTCGATTGATTTTGGCTTCAATTTGTAGTCGTTTATCAACTTTTTAGGTTATTTATTACCCTGTTTTGATGAGGGACGTTTAGGTGTACTTAGCTGGATTGGTATTAACGCTGTAGTTTGCGAAGATTAACTTATCCAAAACTAGGAAGACTAGTCTATAAAAAAGCTATTTCTATTCATACTCACCGAATTTCGGTGAACTAAAACTACACCAAAATTCGGAAGAACATCTGATTTAATTTAAAATCCACGTGTACGAAGTCTGTATAATTGTATATGCCCATCTAATAGACTAGTTACCCCGAAAAGTTTGTTCTGCCATATATCTCTGAATTTTACATATATACATACTGTCACGCCTTTATCCCCCAAGGGGTAGGCAGAGGCATATTAAACGCCCACATTTCACCGTATGCATTTTTGTCCCACGTAACAGGCGGTGAGCTCATTGCCGTGTTGAAATGGACAGGCGCTGTGGTGACCTGCTATTGAATTTTTTTAACTAACTAACTATAACTAGTTAGTTATAGTTAGTTTTTGTTCCACGTAACAGGTGGTGAGCCCATTGCCGTGTTGAAATGGACAGGCGCTGTGGTGACCTGCTATTGAAATTTTTTAAGCCGCTCATAAAGCCTTCAACCTGGCTTAACGACTGCCATTTTATTGGCAACCGGGAGCAACGGCTTAACGTGCCTTCCGAAGCAAGGAACCGGGGTGGGTCTAAAGGGCCGAATAAATTTAATAAAATGTGTCTATTTTAGATGTTAAATTTGGAAGAAATTTTGAACTCGTTGCCTTTTTAGTGAGGTGGTAACAAAAAAGCTAAAAGGTCTTATGTGCTAGACACTAATTAGCACGACCAATTAAAGTTCTCATTTAAAAAAAAAGTTTAAATTTGGATGTTAGTTTTTGGCGTTCATACCGGATAAATATCGTGAGGCTAGAATTATAAAAAAAAAAAAAAAAAATTAATACAATCCTAGCTCAGAGCAAATCCTAGGCTCCTAAGCATATTATTCTGATTTGTATCTCTACAGGATCCAGTTTATCGTCGTCGCTGGATGTGGGATCACCGTCACCAACCATTATGCCGCTCGGAAACATCAAAGTCGAACCAGACGTTCACACTCCCAACTCCCGTCGCCGCGCTAAGTTAAAACCAGATCTGAAACTGAAGGTAATTCCTAAAATATATATTTGCTTGTTCTTATAAATACCGTCCATCCCAGTGTAGCTTCTTCAAGACGCCTTCAAGTGTGTTGTGTTTTGAATATTTCATCTCAATGTTTCGCCTCTCTACGCAGTTTAATTTTTGGGCTTTTATATCATTGAAAGTTATGGTAGCGGTGTTATACAACACACATTGATATAATACAAGATAATAAAACAATGAATCATAACAAAATAGGTGGATACAATTTGGTGTTGCAGCTGCATAACTATCATCGCCATTGCACCATTAGATAGATAAAGGATCAACGAATATATTACGCCAAATATACACTGACACACTGGAGAGGGGAGCGCCGCCATTTTGATGTCATTTTGATGTCATTTTGCTGCTTATCCAGATTCAAGTATAAAAATATTTGTTAAGAGATGTATTTACGTACACACACCCCATTTTTCTTCAATACCGACTTCAGACATTAGGCCTGTTACAATTTTAATATAATGTATACAAATTGTCAAACTCATTTTCTTTTCTATCCAGTGCGGGGCATGCGGTCAAGTCGGCCACATGCGGACAAATAAAGCTTGTCCTCTATACACCGGTTCAATGGGCGGTGGACCTTCATCCCCTATCGAACCGGACGTCGAAGTACCACCTCTAGATCCTTCTGACGATGACATGGGCTTCGTCGACGGCACCAAACTTACATTGAACACCAAGAACATTAAGGTAAGTAAAAGGTATATAGTACGGTGGTATACTTGTATTCAGATTATGAAAATGTTAATTTTTCGAAATGCTTGTCATATTGCCATTTTATATACGATCGTATAATAATTAGTAAGCGACTGTATTGCCCGGCTCGCTACTGCAGGCAGTGTCATGTCCGCCTGGCTGTTCACAGTGTATCTGGACAGTTGCCTGCAGAAGTTAAAAGATTGTGATATGGGTGTGACTGCTGTAAGCTGATGATGTAGTGCTCATGGCCTCGTCAGAATCCGAGCTTCAGACATTAGTCACTAATATGAAAGAGGAGTGTGAAATTAAGGTCTTCGTTTGAATGCAAGTAAAACTAAGGTTCTAGTATTTGAAAGAGATGACGCGAGAACGAAATGCGAGATTAGGGGAAACCAGGAATGTCTAGAGCAAGCGAATGAAATTGTGTATTTAGGGAGTATGTTTAGCGCGGACGGAAGATGTGATTTGGATGTAGAACGGCGAGTAGCTGCCGGAAACAAAGTTAATGGTGCTTTGTCCCAATTAGTAAAGCGACAAAGCATCGTAAAAGAAGCACGACTGGCGATATATAACGCAGTGCTAGTGCCAACGTTGCTTTACGATAGCGAAACCTGGGTATGTCAGCAGATGCATCAAAGTAAATTAAATGCTGTGGAGATGCGATCACTTCGAAAATTGTGCGGTGTAACTTTGGCCGACCGTAACGAAGTGATACGCAATATGGCAGGTTTGAATGAAAGTGTCACCCTTAAGCTGGAAAAGGGCGTGCTCCTTTGGTTAATGGCAATATGGCTAATGTAACCTTTAATATTAATTACTTTAAATGTAAAATACTTTTGTTTTATTTCCATGCATTCTTTTGAGAAAAACACTATATATGCCTCTGCCAGAATGGCAATTGCCTGTCTCGTATTAGTGAAGCTCTCGTATAAGAATTACACTCATACTCGACCTGCAATTGGCTATTTTCCGGCCTTTGCAATAATGTACTATAGTTTTCACGTTTTTTTTCTCAATTTTACTTATCTTCATTGATAGCAAATTGTGCTTCGGAAGGCACGTTAAGCCGTTGGTCCCGGTTGCCAGTAAAGTGGCAGTCGTTAAGCCTGGTTAAAGTCCTTATGGGCGGCTTGAAAATTTCAACAGCAGGTAGCCACTACCTGCGTCTGTCTATTTCAACACGGCAATGGGCTCACCACCTATTACGTGGGACAGGAATCCATACGGTGAAAAGTGGGCATATAATATGCCTCTGCCCTTCGGGGATAAGGCGTGATGGATTTTTTTTTTTTTTTTTTCATTGATAGCAATCGGCAGAAGAAAAACGCCGTGGCGCCGGTCGTCGTTCCGGCGGCATGGGTGGCTCTAGCTCTGACGGTCGTCCGTTCGGAAGGCGGAACCGACGCGGCACCGTCAGTGATGGCTGCGACTATCTCGTCAAGCGACCCGCCGAGAGAAGACGCACTGACCCGCTGGTCACTCTCTCCTCTTTACTCGAAGACATACTGAACCACATGAGACATCTACCCGATGTACAACCATTCTTGTTCCCTGTTAATCATAAGGTAAGTGTCTTATTTACGATTGTCATATCCATTTAAATAAATAAATCACTTGAAACTAACACGCCATCTTCTAGACCAAACTACGCTTTAAGCTTGTACTATAGAATCACAATTGATAAACATACTTAAATATTTCTGAATACATACACATTATAAATAGGAAACACCCAAACTCCGAAACAAACGTTTGTGGATTTACACAAATATTTATTTCGATCCGGTAATGGAACCCCATCCCCCCCCCCCTTCCCCTTCCACCCCCTTAGAGCGACAGGATTGGTAGGTCAACCGACAGTAGCTACTATCAATACTAAAAATACAAAGCCAAATGATAGCTGCTCCTAGCAGACAAATAAAACTGAAAACCCTTTACTCCAAACCCAGGAAGGGTTTGTGTTTGGGAATACATAAAATAAGAAGGCTTGTAGATGAATAGTAACATTATTTCCCAATATTATAAATTAGTTTTAGTGCATATTGCCTGTAATTCTTACTATTTGTAGTTAGAGTTACAGCTGTGTCGTCATTATTCACTGTTTGCTGTTTTCTATAGTTGGTGGCGGATTACTACCGCATCGTGTCGCGGCCGATGGACCTGCAGACTATCCGGGACAACCTCCGGCAGAAACACTACCAGAGTCGGGAAGAATTTCTGGCCGATGTCAACCAAATTGTGGAGAACTCTACTCTTTATAATGGTACGTTTGTTTTAGCCATCCTTCTAGTAGGGGAGGTAGCGTTAATTTTCTCAAGGAATTTGATACCGGCTGATATTCATAACACTAATAGTTCTTTACCTATAACAGATTTGACCGTCAGTGAGTCTGGTAGTGGTGGAACCAAAAGTTATATCAAGCTAGACCTCCAAACTGTACAAGCGCCCATACATCTCAAAGGTCTATGTTTATTGGTATAAACTATGTATGTATGGGGACAATTGTAAATTTTGGTTAAAAGCGTGGTCTTATAGCCCAAATAAAAGAAAGACTTAAATAAATAGAGTTGAAAAGACCCCATATATACATACTTTTTACCAATAAACATAGACCTTTAAGTTGCATGGCCGCTTATACAACTAGCTTAATTGGCATGATGTAACTTTTGGTTCCATCAGTACCAGACTGACTGACGGGCAAATCTGTTATGTACTGGCCAGTATTAAATTCTCTGTGAAAATTATATTAATTGAAAGTCCTGGTTGCACTAAAAAATCTGTACTCGGGAAAAATTGTTTGCCGACGTTATTGGCATCGGAAGCGACGGCTGACTGCTGAAAATAACTTAAGTTACTACTTAAAGGGGCGTTTTAGCATCCAAAATGGAATAGTTAGTCGCTTTTGACAATATAAAACAATAACAAACAAATCATAATTCCATTTAGTAACTTAGTAAAAGGACCGCAATCTACAAACACAGAAATTGGTTTCTAAACTGACACGACTTATAATATTGGGTCATCGTGGTTTCGCGAAAAATATTTAAAGTACGCGAAAAAGATATGACATTTTTTTTATCTTAAAAAAAAAAACTTAACTATCTTTACGCTGTATCCCTGACGGGGTAGTCAGAGAGGACAGATAATATTTTTTTTATCTTGTTACTTATTTACTAATATAAAGAAATGACTGATTACAAAATAGACTTGATCAGAAACTGTGAAATAAACCCTCTGTGTAGATTATAATTTTGATTGAATTTGTTCTAGGGCCTTCAAGCAGCTTGACAGTAGCTGCGCAGCGAATGTTACAGCGGTGCGTCGAGAAACTAGCAGAGAAAGAGGAACAACTCATGAAGTTGGAGAAACAAATTAATCCATTACTAGATGACAATGATCAGGTAACCATGCTGAATCCGAAAAAAGTGTCTGTATATACTTGTGTATCAGTTCATCAATATTTGCAAATTATAGTGTAGACTCTTGTAAAAAATATGAAATGAATAGGATTTTATTTAACAAAAAGCTGGCAAAGATAAACCTAGCATATTAAATTTCCTAATAAATTTGTATATTCATAGTAACTGATGACCTTCCGAGATATTTGTGACCCAAGTCAGCTTTATTAGCAAATGGTGCACCTGCTCACTAACGCACGAGATCATGTCGAAGAGATGGAACCATCCCCCTGGCCAGTATGGTACAGTAAGGCTAAGTAACTCTAAATATGAAAACCGAGAATTGCGTCCGACATTGGACTGCGATTTTTTTTAAGTGAAACTTCTTTTGGCGCAGCACACACAGATTTCTCCGTAGGTAGTAAGTTAGGCTGATTTGAGGTAGGACGCTTGTGAAAAGCTCGATCGGGTGAACTCGGGAATGCCGAGTGTACCCGAGCGAGAAAGATACAGTCAGCTGCTCTTCGCTGTTGTGTCGTTGTGTTTTCACTTCTGTCGTGCAGCCTTAAGCACACTTTTTTTTTTAAATATTTAGTTCACCATAATGACGCCCCTCGACGATGGAAAACTATGGTGACATCTTGCGAATTGTCATTCTGACACACTGACACTACTGACTGCCCAATGATGTGTCTCTTCACGCTCAGCTTGAAGAACCCGAGGTTGTAGGAGGGACAAAACACGTGCGTTCCATGTTTCGACAGGGAAGCGATTTATAAATTGCTCCATTCTGGCGAAAATTCTCTGTATTTTTTAAGCTCTAAGCGCTCGTGGCCCCGCGGTCTCAGTGTTCTGTAAACGATCACTAAGTTACGCAACTTTCACTATGGCTGGTCCTCGGATGGGTGACCACTTTGTGGCATTTACATTTGCGAGCGTTTCCGTGCTACGGAAGGCACGTTAAGCCGTTGGTCCCTGTTGCCAGTAAAATGGCAGTCGTTAAGTCTGGTTGAAGGCCTTATGGGCGGCTTGAAAAATTTCAACAGCTGGTAGCCGCAACCTGCGTCTGTCTATTTCAACACGGCAATGGGCTCACCACCTATTACGTGGGACAGGAATCCACACGGTGTAAAGTGGGCATATAATATGCCTCTGCCACCCTTTCGGGGATAAGACGTGATGGATATTAAATATTATTTTTTAAGCTGAATTGATTGTTGATTGACAGCTGATAGTTACTCGAGAGTTCGACGTTAAGAAGATGCCACACTATATGCCATAAACTTGAGTACTACAGTACAGCATCTATAAATTCAATATCATTTATTATCTAATATCATTAAACAAATACAGTTCAAATATAATTATAATATCTTCATACATACTTGAATGAAGCAAAACGCATGTTTGTCTCTAACACCTCGTTTACACCAAGAAACAAGTATTCTGCTAGTTTTATACAAAACTTGTAGATTACTTGTCAAAACCAAACTTATTTGTTTTTATTTACTTGTACTTATTTGTTCTATACATGTATTGCAATTGTTTCAAACATCGTTTCGTTCAGATGAATCAGCTCATTCAACAAGTTTAATACAATTTATGTATACAACAAGTTACAGAGTAAGAACAAAAAACGAAAACATTGCATAACATTTGTAATATACATGTATTATTATACCTTGGTGTAAACAAGGGGATAGGGAATGGATGCTATGACAGCTGACTGAGGTGAGTTTCACATGTTTTAGAGTTTAGTTTGCGTGTTTTAAAACTTGACTGTCGTTATTTAATAATTTTCTGCATGTTTCTGGCAGGTGGCGCTCTCGTTCATTTTAGAGAATCTACTGACTAAGAAGCTAAAGATCATGCCAGAAGCGTGGCCTTTCCTAAAACCAGTCAATAAGAAGCAAGTGAAAGACTACTACAGTGTTATCAAGAGGCCTATTGATATGGAGACTATGGGCAAGAAAATACAAGGTAAAGTATTAGTATTACCAATAACCTGTCAATTTCCCGTGGCTCAGTAGTTTACCGTAAACTCATAAGGGTTGACTTATGGCAAGAGATGTTTTATAACAAAACATACATACGAACGTTGAGTTCTAGTTCAGCCTCCAGTCAAAGTCCCGGTTAAATCGGTCGAGCCGTTTAAGAAATTTGCCAGAATACAGAAAAAAATAGTTTTTGTTGGTGCCGTATATACTTTCGAATGCATTTAATGAAATCTAGAACTAAAAACAGACGCTTCAAATTTATTTATTTGTATACAATGTGTTAAGAAAACCCTGTCCGACCCGAAAGGGGCACATAGGCACTTCAATAACATAACCAAAAAATTAAAAATCATATTATTTATAAGGATGAATTAGTTATATATTTTTTTAATGCATGTTTTTAGAATCAGAATTAGTCCAATTTTCTTAAAATATAGCAAATTTTTAAAAACGGACAACACCTTTTATGGCATGCAGCGACGAGTGTATGTGATATAAAAAAAACGGCTGGCAGATGTAAGCTGACCTTTTGACCTTGCATTTCCGAATACGGGAAAGGGCTTCCCTGTGTTGTCATGTAAGCTACCACAATATCTTAATTTTTAATTTATTTTATAACGGTAAATTTTTGGGGTAAATTTTTAGGGTAATTTCCAAAAAGGATTACACGAATAAAATCACATCTCGATACCTACCAAATCTTCACGGATCGGACAGGGTTTTCTTAACACATTGTATACATAAACATTGATAACTTAATATTTTTGTATTGCAGCTCATAAGTACCATAGCCGAAATGAATTCCTGCGCGACATCCAGTTGTTAGTAGATAACTGTCGTGCGTACAATGGACCCACCTCGCAATTCACTCGACAAGCTGAAGCGATTCTGAATGTTACACAAGATTCACTGGAGCAGGTGAGATTATATTTACATTATTTTAAACTAAAACTAAAGTAAACTATAAACTCAGCGTTCTGTGAACGATCACTGCTATAAGCAACCTTATAGCATTTCAATTTCAGAGCATTTCTGTGCTTCAGAAGGCACGTTAAGCCGTTGGTCCCGGTTGCCAATAAAATGGCCGTCGTTTATCGTAAATAACTTTATGGTCGGCTTGAAAATATCAACATCAGGTCGTCACAACCTGCGCCTGTCCTTTCAACACGGTAATGGGTTCATCACCTGTTACGTGGATCAAAATGCTTACGGTAAATGTGGGCTTATATGCCTCTGCCAGCCCTTCGGGTTCAGGCGTCACTGATAAGTAATAATAAGTGCTGGGGCTTATGTAAATTTTAGTGAATTGGTTAAAATAAATGGGCGCTTATTCGTTGGAGCGACACCAACATAAATAGATGCGACCATAGGCTAGACAACCAGTATTCAAGTATTGTTGCTAGTTTTACAAACAAAGCTTTGTGGCAACTAGCTAAGGCATATGACTGCGGAAACGAAAGAGATAGTGTAAACTTTTACGTGTGTAAAAAAGAGCTAAAGCTATTGCAACACATACATTATGGGCCACACGCGGTCGCTCGCTGCCTATTATCGGGAGTTCCGAAGACACTTGCTGTTAGCAATTATGAAAAAAATGAGATGCAGATTTTGGGCTTACTCCGAAACTTTACGTACTTAAGATGACTTAATACGCGAATATACAACTCAATGAAATGTACTATTTATGTTGTATGTTTGTACATTTGTCACACTCTAATGATCAAACCCATTGGCTGATTTTGATAACTGTCTCGTGACTGTCATAAAAACATTACCGTCAGATTTGAGACTTAAAGTTAATTTCATTATTATGTTTTCCGATAATTAGATATATGATTTAAAATGTAAATCTTTTTGCGCAGTTCGGCGAGCACGTGAGCCAGTTAGAAGCGAACATCGCTCGCGTACAACAGAAGATGTTGGAAGAGGCGGAACATTCAGATTTGGACGTCGAAGAGCCGCCACCTCCTCCGATCGATTCGGAGAAGAAACGCGGCCGGGGTAGACCAAGGAAACATAAACAGTCCACTTCTACTACTCCTGGTAATAGCCCCGACATGAGTTGTATCTATTTTTGGGTTCATACTAAACAAGGGGCCGTTATACTTTCGCCATGTCTGTGTGTCTCTGAGCTAGGTTGGAGACACACACTGCAACCTAGCTCAGATACTATTAGTACTAGAAGAGTACCTCATATAGTGGAGGATTGCTTTTTATTTTATTGGATAGGTCTTACAAAACTTTTTTTTATATATTAATTATGTTTGCTAAAATTGTGTTTCGAAGTGAAAATTAATTAAATTGAAGTCTGTGAACTATTAAGCTTTCAAGTCAATTTTTTTTTAGTCTTATTATTCAAAATATTAATTTGTGTTTTTATAGGTCCGAGGTAATATTCGTCAATAGTACGTTTTAATTTAATGATTTCTTTTTCTTGTGCAGGTGCTACACCAAGGAAAAGAGGTCGCCCAAGAAACGACCAAAACTCGTTAGAAGAAGGTATGAAACTTTTTTCTACTGTATAATTTTCGACTATGATTCAGGACAATTGTCTGTCACCTTAGTGGTTATAAAAAAGTATAATTAGCACTCTTTGTCATCAATCTAGCGTAGAGTCATTTGATCCAGATAATAGGGCTTACCTAGAATGCACATAGGGGAGTATTTCAAAAATTTGCTGTCATAGATATATGACGTACTTTTTTGAATTTGACTTTTGTCTTATCGCCTTATTGGAAAAATTATGTTTTTTTTTTAATTTGTCTTTTGTCTTATCGCCATATTGGAAATAAATAATAAATATCCATCACGCCTTATCCCCGAAGGGGTGGCAGAGGCATATTATATGCCCACTTTTAACCGGCAGAGGCATATTATATGCCCACTTTTAACCGTGTGGATTCCTGTCCCACGTAATAGGTGGTGAGCCCGTTGCCGTGTTGAAATAGACAGACGCAGGCTGTGGCTACCTGCAGACCCTGATAAAATTTACATTTAACTACATTCAAATTATATAGAATTATACTTTTCCCCATCAGATCTTCAATATTCGGACAGTGGCAGCTCAGAGATGGAAATGGAGGAAGTAGAACAAAAGGTAGCAGCCGAAGCTATGGTACAGTTATCTGTACCGCCACCATACCCAGGTAGAGTGATTATACCTTTTTACTGTCACTATGTCATATGACATAACTAGAAGATATAACATACACATCGTCATACATACATATCGTCACGCCTGTCTCCCATTGGGGTAGGCAGAGACTATGGCTTTTCACTTTCTACGATTCTGGCATACAACTTTCGCTTCTTCCACTTTCATAAGTGTTTCCATACACACACGCCGGTTAAGGGTACTCTTGACCTAACCTTTTTCCAAAATGTCTTCTATTTGATTGACATATGTACGTCGAGGTCGCCCCTTACCAGTTTGCCCATTCACTCTCTTCTGATAAATCTGTTTCGTTAGTCTACTTGCATCCATCCCCTCCACGTGTCCGAACCATCTAAGCATCCCTTTTTCTATCTTAGTCACTACTTCTTCTACCATACCGCAATGTTCCCTTATCACACTGTTCCTTTCTTTGTCCATCAATTTCACTCCAGCTATACTCCGCAGACTTCTCATTTCCACTGCATTAATTTTACTTCTATGCTTCTTCTGCCACACCCAACTTTCACTGCCATACATGAGTGTAGGAACAAGTACTCCTCTATGCACAGCCAGCCTTGCCTTCTCAGACACGTTCTGACTGCTCATAAAGGCGTACATGACTCCATTCACTTGATTTCCAGCCAAAACTCTTCGTTCAATGTCACAATCACACTTTCCATCTCTCACAAATTTTGAACCTAAATATACAAATTCTTTCACCTGTTCCACTCGTTTTCCTTCCTCAAAACGAGCAATCCGTCATATTATCCTGTCTTTCAAAAACCATTACTTTTGTCTTATTTACATTCACTTTCATTCCTTTTCTTTTTAGCGCATCATGCATAATGTTAACCATCAACTGCAACTCCTCCGCCGATGATGCCGTCAGATGATGATGTACAGTCAGTTCATTAATTTTTAAACCATATGCACTCTCTTGCAGTTCTTTCAAATAACTGTCAATGTATAGGTTAAACAGCGCCGGTGACGCTACACAACCCTGTCTCACACCTTTTTCAATGTGAAGAAAGTCTGTGCAAGCTCCGTTGATCCTGACACAAGCACTGGAGCCCTCATAGAGAGATTTGTCGGCCAGTGTTGTCCATAGGATATGCCTCAACTCGGTCATAGGCCTTTTTCAAGTCTACAAATATGCAATGACAAACATTTTTCGGCTATGCATCGTAAGGAAAAGACCTGATCCGTGCATCCTTTTCCTTTCATAAATCCTGCTTGTACGTCCCAAATTTTTCTTTCGGTTTCATTCATCACTCTTTTTATCAAAATTTCTGCATACAATTTGCCGACGATGCTGAGCAAGCTTATGCCGCGGTAGGTTTTGCACTCTTGCTGTGACCCTTTTCCTTTGTAAAGCGGCACGATGACAGCCTTGAACCAATCTCCTGGCACGCTGCCAATCCTCCAGCAAAGACTAAAAAGGCGGTACAGCTGGCAAGCTACCATGCCATGTCCCGCTTTCAGCATCTCGACAGAAATCCTATCAAATCCAGCAGCCTTACCCAATTTCATACTACTGCTTCCACAATTTCTTCCATACTTATGATGCTTTCCTTGCTAAGTTCATTCCTTTCCCAAGAACTCGTTTGTGCTTCCATATCCTCTTTTTCATATAAGCTTTCAAAATAATCCTTCCATCTTTTTAGCACACATTCTTCTCCTTTTAGAAAACTGCCATCCTGGTTTCGGATATTACTGAGTTTCGATGATGTTTGTTGACCCCTCACAGATTTTATAGATTTCCAAAAGAATTTTATATTCTGCTGGAAATTATCAGATAACCTACTATTAAATTTATCCCTATCATTCTCTTTCTCTCTTTTTATAACTTCTTTTGCAACTCGAAGATATAACAAAATCAAAATAATGCGCTTAGAAATTAATTCGTGTAACCCTAATTGGAGCTACTGGAGAACCTACTGGAGAGCGGAGAAGTAATCAACTAATTTGCAAAATGTTTATACATTATTGTTAAATTAATAAACGACGGGATTCGGGCGAAGTCGGGCGGGTTAGCTAGCAACTAATAAATACAACAGGTTCCTACCTAAGTTTTCAGAGGTCATTCAATCAAACATTTTGTTATTACAAAATAAAAATGTCGTGACGTAGCTTGACGCTCCTCTTGAAGAAGGACCTCCGTTAGGTCCGAAACTAGTCGGGCTATCCCGAAATTTACACGTGAGTAAACCCGTTTATTTGTAACAATAAACATCGCTCACGAAAGTTATTATTCTAAACATTTTGTTATTTAACTTTATTTTATTAGTAGCACTTATGCACGCATCATAAATTAACTCATGATGAATATACATGTTTTAGAACTCGATCTAGAACTGAACCTTGTATTTTTTGTTTTGTAAATTGAATGTGATTGTTTTCTGTTCTGTGTTCTAAATAAATATAAAAATACCAAATCCAAACTCGCGCCTCATCTGCTGACTAATAGACGAGGTCATGGCAAACAGAAGGAAATCTCGAAACAGGATTACATTTCTCGAGCGATGATCTCGTTGATTTTGTTTGCCCTTGTGTTCTATCGCTTGTACAACGGTTCGTGCTCTGAGGAGTTGTTTGATATAATGCCCACGGCTACCTTCTACCATCGCACCGCTCGCTATAGACAGGGTGTTCACCCTCACACTTTGTGTCCGGAGACGGTTAGGTCCGATAGATACTTTATACCGCGTACGCTTAGATTGTGGAATGAACTCCCTGTCTGGGTTTTCCTGAACGTTTACAGTATGGGGTTCTTTAAAAGGGGTCTTAGAAGGTTTATAAAGGGTCGGCAGCGCGAGTGCTGCGCCTCTGGTGTTGCAAACGTCCATAGGCTACGGTAACCACTTTCCATTAGGTGGGCCGTACACATGTCTGCCACCTCAGTGATATAAAAAAAACGGGGTTACTGAATACACTGTTTTTAATTTTATAATGCTAAAACGAAATTTGGTAATTGAACCACCGGAAGGTCATAAACAGCATTTTAGCTTATTTTATATTTCTTTTTCTGTAAAGATGACGACGTTCCCATGGGTGAGCCAAGCTTCGATACATCAGAGTTCCTGAAGATAAAGCGAGAAGTGCCAGACGAACTACCTCCTCCGACAGAAGATTTCGTAGACCTGGACCAACATAGCACTGATTTCAATTTCCCACCCGTCGTAAAGGTATGTTCACTGGTTATTTTTTCTTTTTACGTGAGTGTTTGTCTGTATGTTTGACCTTTGGGTATTGTGTATGTATATTAATTGGTGACACGCGTAAAATGTAAAATAAACAGTAGAGTCTATACTGGCAATATTATTCTCAGTAGTAGAATTGAAATTATACTTTTGTATGATGCTGACAGACATGATTTTTTCAGGAGGAACCTATAGAGCCCGATATGGCAATAGATCCACCAATGATGGAGAATGCCGGTCTGATACCACCACCGCAGTTCAAAGAAGAACCGCCAGAGAACTGGCAGGTAAGATATACAACATTATTTGAATACTTTTAGTAACTTTTTGTGTAGATGGTGGTTTATCAAGGTCCCAATATGCTACCTTGTAGCATACCTTACGATATTACGTGAAAATAGAGTGGTTAATTTGTTAAACAAAGTTTTAAAATATGAAGGTAATATTAAGCATCCCAATTTTATTATTCACGACAGACGTAAAATCACTAAACCTGATTACAATAAAAATTTTAGTGGATAACCACTAAAATGCTTTTCAGATTATCCTCCAGTGTTCAAATAAGTCCAGTACAATATTTTTTATTGTAATCAGGTTTAGTGATTTTACATGTCTGTCGTCGTAGGCGACTGGTATTTTATTGTAATACTAATATTAGAAGTGTTTTGCGAATTTAAATTATAAAATTTAAATTCGCAAAACTCTTCTAATATTAGTATTACAATAAAATACCAGTCGCCTTAACGTTTTTAACGAATTTTCATTTTATTTGCAGCCCGACCCGGCTATACAAGATGATCTGCAAGTCACGGACAGCGAAGAAGAACCAGAAGATGGACTGTGGTTTTAATGTAATCGCTTTAATCAAATCTAGAAATATCTATGTATATTCACGTTGTTATATATTATATTGGTTATAAGAATAAATTGGAGTTGGTAGAGCATTTTCATTGTTGCGTCATTATAATATGGGCATGTATGACCTTAACTGAGAACTCCCAATCTACGCACTAATTCGACTGCCTCTGTGGCGTGGTGGGTGTTCCGACTGCTACGCAAGAGGACGTGGGTTCGATTCCCACCCAGGATAAAACTTTGTGTGATGATCACGATTATTCACGATGGTTTATTCTGTGTCTGGGTTTTATTTATTATAATATGTATTTATTTAGAAATATATAAGTATGTTCATCAGTTATCTGGTTACCATAGTACAAGCTCTGCTTAGTTTAGAATCAGATGGCGTTGTGTGAGTTGTCCCAACGATATTTATTTATTAATATTTAATTCTCGCGGGCGTCCCTGTAACGCATCAGCTACAAAGACCTTATCACTTACGCACTACTCTGAACGGCAAACTCCTCCGAAATTAAAATAAATATAGAAATATACTATGGTGTAGGTAATTAATTGGTTTCCACTTTAATTTTAATAGTCTTTTTACATGGACACAGTCGAGTACTGCGTTGACACGCTTTTGCAATACAAATCACTGAATACATGACCCGTGTCAATAATTTTGTCTATTTCTACAGTATCCAAAATTAAGTATATTAAGTACTAGCTTTTATATTGATAAATGGGCTATCCAGCACAAAAATATATTTCAATTCGAACCAGTAGTTTTAAATTAAAAACCAACCCAAAACAAACCAACTTCAGCAAATTGGTATTGATGAACTAGTACATTGTTTTTGTATTGTGATACAAGGTTCAACCTTCAAGGTTTGTAAACTCTTCCTGTTATTTATCAATCTCGGTCTTATTTTCCGAACTAGGCTTGTAGAGTGTGCTCCCGTGCTCCCTTGTTCTCTGTTATGTATTTATTGGATGTCGCGAATTTTTTTTTGATGAACAAACTGCCAACACGGCAGTTGTTTTCAAAGTGTCACACCTTTAATACACTTTATTATATTTGAGGCATAGTTGCAACAGCAATATGAAGAATTACGATTTATTAGCTTTTGGTCGTACGACGTTATACTAATGCCTTTTCTTCCATCGACGTTAGTATAGAAGAAAAACATGAAAAGCGTTTAACTAATTAAATTCACACACAAAGATACGGCGAAACTATAAGACTCGTCCCAACTTACCAGCCACATTCAAACCATTTTTAAACTATAGTAACATGTGCTAACTATGGAATGGTCTTTTGATTTGGGAGTGAAATGGATTGGATAAAGCTTAAATGAAGACGGCGTCTGCCATTTTAATGTCTTATTAAAATAATGGCAGACGGTGACTTGCTAATACACTGGATCGGCCCCATATATAATCGCCACATTGTCTTACACGCTGGCATTCTGACGACATCGTTCTAAACCGCTCGGGTGTTGAATGATAGGTGGTATACTGTATAAGGGATGGATCTTCCAGTACTAGTCTTATTAAAAGGTTAGTGACTTTAAAATAATAATTTTGCAAGACGAGGCATCTCCATTTTGTGACAACGTAACGTAAGTACCAAAAAAAGCTGTATCAGTTCCAGTCTCCTGTATAAGAGAACTATTAGATATAAAATTAAATCTTGTTTTCATGTATTTTCTACACGAAGTGAATAAAAAGCCTTATTATGAAGCATTGTTTTCTTATTCTATTACTTTTTTTGTTAAGTCACGGCGTGTGAACATTGCAGGGTCTGCGGATCTCGGGCATAAAATAGTAAAGGAATATTCATATCACAAGATCTAATATATGAACACAACACTATGACAAGCCCTAAAGGTCCTAAAATGGGCCCCGAAAGGTCTCTGTAGAACCTCATTGCAACATTCATGCCACTTTTGGGCGGTGTTGAGCCCCTTCGCGGCAGGAGAGATTTTGTCTCCTTATGCGTGTTATATTTAGGTATGGTTTGTGTTCTGGGGATTTGTTAGGACAAGAAATAATATGCCAATGTCATCTGGCATGTCACATATGCATCCGCCCTGTGATGGTGCGTAAATATTTGGTTGATGTATTAGCTGATATTTGTAAGGTAGAAGTCGATGTCAACTCAATACAAAAACTGCTGCTTCAACTAGATCTGTTAAAGTCTACAGGCCCTGACGTTATCTCACCTCACCTGTTAATTGGATGTGCCAAGACCATAGCCCAACCGATTGCCCTCTTGTTTCAAAAATCTATTTCCTCCTCCACAGTTCCACTAATTTGGAAATCGGCCTACATTACTCCTGTTCACAAAAAGGGATTAAAAACAGAGGTGACAAACTACAGACCTATATCCAAACTATGTATAATTGCAAAAGCTTTTGAGAGAACCATATATGATCAGGTGTATGCAATATTGTGGCACACCTTTAGTTCGACTCAGCATGGTTTTTAAAGGGAAGATCAACGGTTATCAATTTAGCATTGCTTAATGATTATATTACGGATAGCATGGCTAATGGGACACAATTTGATGTAATTTATACAGATTTTAGTAAAGCATTTGATCGCATTGACCACCACATCAGGGGTGATTTATTCAGGTGGTTTTCTTCATATCTTGAAAATAGATCACAGGCTGTCGTCATCAGTAATTACATCTCTAGCTGGGTCACAGTACCTAGCGTTATTCCACAGGGATCCCTGATGATGGGCCCGCTACTCTTTACTATTTATGTAAATGACGTGATATCTGCTTTCGATCCTCGCAATTTCTTTGCTTTGCTGATGATATGAAATCTTTTTCTAAAATTTCATCATGGGACGACATTAATGCCTTGCAGGATGACTTAGTGCGATTTGAGGATTACTGTATGAGAAATAAATTAGATCTTAACCCACAAAAATGCTCAGTAGTCTCCTATACTAGAAAAAAAAAGTACGTGATCAAAGGTATTGAACTTGGGAGATTAGATGTAGTGCGTGACCTACGTGTTCTTCATGACTAAGCTTTCGTTTGCTGGTCATATTGAGCACATCGTTGCCAAGGCCTCAAGGTCTTTGGGATTTGTTATGAGGGTTTCCACTGGCTTCAAACGAGCGAAAACTTTAAAAATTCTGTATTGCACTTATGTGAGAAGTCATCTGGAATATGTTTCACAAATATGAAATCCATGTTTATGATATGATATCAACATAATCGAGAGTATACAGAAACGTTTTAATATTTCTATGTTTTCGTCTTCGCATACCGTATCGCTCTGAAAATTATGTAAATCTTTGTAAAAGGTTCCACTTACAGCCTCTATCCTATCGCCGAAGACTTGCGGACTCTAGTCTCTTTTAAAAATAATACGGAATGATTTGGATTGCTCTGCACTGCTAAGTAAACTAAAATTTAATATTCCGACTAGGTCAACTCGGTTTTAATCCTCCTATTTCAATCCCAAAAGCCTCTGCTAATTATAAGAGGAACTCTTGTATTGTGCGAGTGAGTAAATATTTTAATAAGTTAAATAAGGATGTCGTTTGATCCATATACCGCTAGTGGCAGCTTAGTTAATAAAAAAACTACTCAGTGCGAGAACGGAATAGCACCAGTAATGAACAGTAAAGAGAAATGAGTGCGCGCGATACGAAAGTTTCATTGATAAAAAATTAAAATTACGAGTAGGTACCTATTGCACAATAATAAAATTCGGATTCACACACTTTATCTGGTGGTAGGTACTGCTGACTGCCTGGCGGCGCGGCGTAAGATGCAACTGCCGCGCTGAGGTTTCGGGGTTGATCCCCGGATCGGGACAAATATTTGTGTGATCTACGAATATTTGTTTCTGAGTTTTGGGTGTTCCCTATGTATAATATGTATGTATTTATAAATATCTTGAACAAAAACACTAAAAGTGTTTATGTTCAAGATGTGTAGCAAGTTCCACCAAGTGCCATCAATCAACAGTGTAAGTGTAAACAGTATTTATAAAAATACCAGCGGCCCGCCCCGGCTTCGCACGGGTGGCAAAAATGTTTCCGTGGAGATAGCTATTTAGCCAATATTCATAATATTAACAATATAAATAAGTAATAGAGAACTAATATTAGTTTCGTGGAAATTTCGATATTTTTGCGTAAAGCTAGTAATATTTTAGATATTAGATTAGTGGTATATCTAAATTGGAATATCCGATTTTTTAAATTCTTATGTAGTTGCTTAACAATACTTGAAAATAAAGTAATTTATTTGGATAAGGATTAATACTTACCAAGGTACCAATAACATGGTCTAAAAATTTACCACCGATTTAATTAATTTTGTAACATGGTAAAGTACTTATAGTGAAGAAACTATTATAGTTACCTATATATATGCTATCGTGGACTTTTTTGTAGATTTTAATGTTTTCTTTAAAATCGTAGAACATTATTTTGTTCTATTGTCAAAAGTTTTCGCAGCTTACGCGATGTAAGGAATTTTATGAGTAATTTTTTTACACCTTGCGTTCATTATTCGTACAGTAAGACAAAAATACAATAAAAGAAAATGTGGCCATATAGGATGCCTCTGCCAACCTCTTCGGGGATAAAGGCGTGACAATATGCTTAACTTGTTTAAATTTACAAAACACCTTAACATCCGAACTACCATATGTCGGTGTCGTAACAAGATTCCAAATTAAACTTAACATTACAAACGCCCATAAAACGATGATAGGAGTCCTTCCATTTGTCACTAAACATCTTCCATACCAGAAGTCGCTGATAGTTGTTCATTACAAAATTAAATAAACAAATCGTATTTTCAATGTTTTGGAGTGTGAATCAACTTTTGGCGATCGGAATGTTTCTCAATTTTTGTATTTTAAGACTGGGTCAGAATTTAAGTTGGTAAAAAAGTATCATATTTAATAAAAATAATCTATACTAAAATAATCTATATTATTGTTAAAAAGGGTTAAAGTTTGTGATATGACTATGTGATGTTGTGACTTTGTAGGGGTAATTTTTGGATCTACTGAACCGATTTTGAAAATACTTCTACAGTTATCAGTGAAAGAATTTAAGTAAAGTTAATGTTGAAAGTTAAGTTGTATTATACCTGACTGCTATGGGATTTTTATCCCATTAACATGTTCCTGTAGGAAACGGGATATATTCCCACACGGTTTGAGCCTCTGGCATTGGCTAGAATTATATATTTTAAAACCTAAGGTTATTTAAATTCTATTTTATATTTTATATACTAGGCAGGTAGGCTATTTTTTTGCGTGATGAATTCCCTACGGATGTCATGCCGAGCTTGACCTACTAAAACAAAAAATCAAACGGTCCCTACTAATCTGACTAGTGCCGGGCGCCCAGGGCAACTTGTCAGAAGGATGTTTCAGGGTTATCACCGCGGCGGCTTTGGGTGTTATCCCACGTCGTAAGGTGTTAATGTCATCTTAATGTGTTGGTTTGGTGGTTATCCCGCTTCTTGGGGCATGAGGTGTGCGTGAAATACTCACGTCTGGCCTCCTTCTTAGGTCTGCTTCTGTAAGGGTGGCGAGGAGCCTACCCGCTGTTCTCAGGCCCCTGGTCATAAAGATGGCTGAAGACAAGTCTGTGCCAATTCCGCCGCAAACTGCGGAACTCGAGTGGGAGATTCCTCTCTCGTTCTCTCTCTACCTACTGCTGCATCTTCCCGCGAACGACACCTGCTTGCAGAAAGATGCAGCAGCCTCCTACTTTTTACCGGTGGTAGGTAGATAGGCTAGTTTCAATACTATAGTCAATTAACTCATTGAGTTATAGTTTCGGTAAAAGAGTTTTATGTCATCCATTTGCGTGAATAACGTTTTCTCCAGCCTTTTCCTCATGGAAGAAATCAAATTTTGTCGTATATATCTTGTTCCCTAAAGCTCTCTCAGGTATTGACAGCTGATTTATTGAGTGGATCCCTGTTTATTATCTACTGTCTAAAAAGTAGTTTATTTGACCAACAAAACGAGACGCATGATATAAAAAATGAAGGTATAAAAATAAAATAATATTAATTTACCCACTTTCAAGGTAATTGTAAATTGTCACCGTGTACAGGTCGGTTACTATTATCAAGGTTTTAAGTGCGCCTTGAACTTACTGCCTGATTGTTACATAATTAAATAGTAACCGTAATTTAATAAGAGGCGGTGGAGAGGGAGCTGGAGAGAACTCTCCTACCCGAGTTCCGGAAGACTTGTCTTCGCCCAAGACTATCGGCCTCCATGACCGGGGGCCTGAGGACGGTGGGTGGGCTGCTCGCCGTCCTTACAGAAGCAGGCCCATGACGAAGGCCTCGAGGGATACTCTCACGTACGCCTCACACTCCAGAAGCGGGATTACACCCAAAACAACCCCCAAAGAAGCAGGATAACACCCGAACCAACCTCCAAAGAAGCGGGATAGCACCCGAACTCATAGGCGAGGCCGCGGTAGTAGCCAAAGTCTGTCGGGAACCCTGGGACATCCTTCCGAGGAGTTACACGGGGTGCCCGGCAATAGACAGACAGGTAGGGACCGTGTGGTTTTAGTCGGTTCGAGTCCGGCATGACATCCGAGGAGACTTCCACACGAAAAAAAAACTATATTTAATATTTTGAAATAAAATATTGAATCCAAAATAACCAATGAGGAAATTTATTATTATTATTTTTATTTCAAAATATTATTTTTTTTACCGACTCTGTAGCGTAAGTGCTCCGAGTAAGACTTCCGTGCTCTCGTCAGGTTTCGGGTTTCAACCCCGGGTCAGATCAAATATTTAAGTGATCACAATTCACAAATGTGTGTTTCGGAGTGTGTATGTTTACTATGTATTATATGTATTTAGAAACATTTAAACGATGGACCTATTTCATCGTTTACATGTTTAAACTTATAAAATAACAGTTTTTAAATACAAAAATATGATGAAACCACGCACACGCCTAAAGTAGATTCGCACGCAAGAATATTCAAAATACGATTTGTTAATCTAATTTTGTAGTGAATGTCTATCAGCGACTTATGATGTATCAGATGTTAAGTGACAAATGAAAGACTCCTATCATCGTTTTATGGAAATTTGTGATGTTAAGTGTATTTTGATATAGTGTGACAGCACCGACTTATGGTAAGTTTAATGTTCAGAATATTTTGTCTGCTTAAGTGTACAAGCGACTTTTGGGGCTGACTGTACGTATGATTTCAGTCAGGGTAGTCAGAAAGAACCGAGCGCTACATGACACGATCTTTTACACACCTCACTGGCTTCGTCAACATTCATTGTCAGGAAAAGCCTACACAGGTTCATACCACAAGAGAACTAGTACACCTGTGCACTAGCAAACAATCACTACATACCTACCATAAAACAAAGTTCTCCGCCGCGTCTGGTTGTCTGTTCGCGATAAACTTAAAAAATACTGTATCTATTTCATGCTGTTTTCACCAATGGATAGTGTGGTTCTCGAAGAAAGTTTTAGTACAAGTTATAGTACAATACTAGCCTTCCAAGATAAATGGACTATCCAACACAAAAAGTGTTTTTCAAATCTGACCAGTATCCTGAGGTCCTGAGATTAGCGCGTTCAACCAAACAAACAAACTCTTCAGCTTAATAATATTAGTATAGGTAGGTACCTGGATACAATAGTCTGTCTAACATTATCAATTTATTGCTTATTTTCATAAAGTTCCGTATAAAGAAATAGTTATGAGTGCACTATTATAGAAGATTTATTGCATTCTATCATCATTACATTAGTCCCAGTTGCATTCATAGCTTTGCTTTAGAGAGTTGGGTGGGGACACGACGAGGCGAGACGAACGAATTGTCAGTCAATTAAGTACTATTTTACAAAGATTCACTTCGCACACCATCAATTAGCCAATTACATGCCAATACGCAGTCCGCGATGCTACCCTGTCTCTGTCTCTTCCCATTCAACCGCCGTACAACCGCTGCTTTTCCCTCCCCTACCCCCGCGGCAAGCAACGAGTCAAGAGAGAATCAAGATGATACGTATTGAAAACGAACTCGGCAAATTTCGTGAAAATGCTTTCAGAATTTTAATAATTATAGATAGATGTGTACATTTAGTGTAATCGAAATAAGTTATTTGACGTTTTGAATAAACAAGCTATGTTATTATGGAAATCTTAATTACGTGCCAAGTTTTGTAAAAATTTTCTACAAAATGTGAAAATTGCGAGGCTCATAACTTATTAAATATTATATTTATTGTAATTTTGATACCATACAGACATAGTTGGCAACATAAAAACTTACTTTGCATATCATTTGTGGTGGTACATAAGATAAAGTAAGGAGTTATCGTTAAACGCAATTTGTATGGAACAATGAGTGAATTCTTCACCCTTAAATGATTACAGTCGTTTTTCTACGATAAGATATTTGTACAAGTTATAGTACAACTTCGTACAGTCTATTAAAGTCGTAATTTTTAATTACAATGATTATATATTTATCATAAAAGTAACTTAATAATTGAGTCATAGTTAATTATTTTTTTTCGAGGAAAATAACAAAAATAAAAGGCTTTTTACATGTACAATTCTAAATTTCTAAGCCAAATAATATAAACTACCTCGCAGTGTCAGCCAAAGAAGCAGGCCGGGTTTCGAAACGGCTTAAGTACCGTGGACCACACTCATACTGTTCGGCAGAACACAAAAGAGTGCAGTCAGGACTACATTACTACATTTAGGAACATTGGTATGCGTCCGAATCTGCCCCCGATACTAGGTACTGTATGAATGTGCCCCAGGCCTCGCAGAAAATTCAATTGCAATTTTAAGTACGAATTCTAATGTAATATGAGAAATAAGTATTACAACTAAAACTCAAAATAAACAATGTTAACATAAGTGTATATCACTAATGTCAAAAAGAAAAAAATATCTTCCTACTATTACAACCTAAACTGCCGTAAAAATTTACAAAATGGGCGCGAAAACATTTTCGTGTCAGCTCACAAAGCGCGGCGGAATTGACCCGAAGTTGCGTGGGGAACATGGTAGCCGGTATGTCTACTCACACGAGCAAAACCGTGTTATTTTGCCGGTTGGTTTTTCTGTTAAACAGTATGTACGAATGTGCCCCGCATTCTTGGGCCCTAAACATTCATGCTACTTTTGGGCGGTGTTGAGCCCCTTCGCGGCAGGAGAGATTTCGACTCCTTCGCTTCCTCACCTGTAGGTACGGTTTGTGTACTAAGGATGTGTTATACATAATGGCCACGGCTACTCTATTATCGCACTGCTCACCATAGAACGGGTGTTCATCCACACACTTTGCGATTGGAACGCTCACATAATTACAGTAAGGTCCGAGAGGGGTTTTCTTCTACGTACGCTTAAATTGTGGAACGAACTCCCTGTTTGGATTTTTTTGAACGTGTAGATACTGTAGAGTATACACATATATATATATACACAAGTAAATTTTAAACTAAGTACACTTTAGTTTTTATCAACAAAGTGCTTGTGGTCCCGTGGACTCAGTGTTCTGTAAACGATCATTGCGTTAAGCAAATTTCGCTATGGCTGGTCATGGATGGATGACCACTTTGTGGCATTTACATTTGCGAGCGTTTCCGTGCTTTGGAAGGCACGTTAAGCTGTTGGTCCCGGTAGCCAGTAACATGGCAGTCGTTAAGACAAGTTGAAGGCCTTATGGGCGGCTTGAAAAATTTCAACAGCAGGCCGGCAGCCACAACCTGCGACTTTCTATTTCAACTCGGCAATGGGCTCACCACCATGTGGGATAGGAATACACATCGTGAAATGCGGGCATATATGAGGCATATAATATGCCTCTGCCACGCCTTCGGGGAAAAGGCGTGATAGATAAATTAATAAAATGGAAATTGTTCTTATCATAGAGCTCGGAATAATAAAGAAATACATTCTAATGTCTAGTCTTTGAACTCGTCTAGCGTTAGAGTAGACCGACCGTGTCGTCTGGTGACTGCCAAAACAGCTTACAAACTTAAGGCTTGAATTGTACTCTAGAGTACCAGTACTAGGTTTAGTAGACTAATAAGGTATGCAAATAGGGTGAATTCCCCAAAATATCACCCTCGGGTAGATATGTTTAAACTGGCTTCATTTATATTCAGTGCATCGCGCCAATTTGATTGGATCTCAGTGCACACTTTGATGAATGCAAATTTCAAATAGCTGCAGCGAGGATTTACTCGCTTCCACTATGGATATCAACACTACGAGTTACGTTATTGATTGCTGTTGTTTGCGTTTTATTGGGTTTTACCGAGAGTGAGGAGGTGGGTACTAGTGTAGGAATAAATTAGCGTTAGCAATCATATTTAATTGCTAAGACTCCATTCGTATTAATTTAATGAACAGTACTTGTTAAATTTAATTATTGCTAAGAGACATCGATTACGCAATAATTGACTGATCATCATCATCATTAACATCGATCCCGGTAAATTTTTCGTTTTTTGGTAATTACGCTAATGAAATTATCAAGAAATAGCATTAATTTCCTTCACTAGTGGGTACCTACGTCTATGTAATGCTGTCTCTTCGAATTTGTTTTCAGGTATTTTCCTAAAGCTCGTAGTTGTGGATCACTGAAAGCCGAATAATAAAGGTACCTATAACACAATAATAGTCTTTTATACCGACCCGGCTATATCATACTGGCCCGGGGAACTGCTTGAGAAGATAAAAAGTTTAAAAACATTGAATTTTTTTAGTCAGATTTCACTATAATTATCAGATAGGTAAGGCATGGAAGATTTCGTTTATGCGCGGTAGCCTCTGGTCGTCACTCTTATTCTCGTACCCATGGGCTTAAGGTTTATGGGATCCCAAAGGTCTCATTAAACGAACTAAAAAAACTGCAGCATGCGGCCCGACACGCAACAAACTTATCCTGTAATTTTATTGTTCACTAGCGGACACCCCGCGGTTTTACCCGCGTAGTGCCTGTTCTGTGTGAATACGGAGATAAATGTAGTCTAATTTACTTCTCATAGCATCAGCTACCTGCCAGTCAAAGTTCCGTTAAAATCGGTTCAGTCGTTTTAGAGGTTAGCGGAACAAACATACAGAAATACTAACTGAAAAACAGTAGAAAAAAAAATTAAAAACCGATTATTTATGTAAGTTCCGCATTTAGTGAAAAGCTGTAAATTTGGTTTTAAGGTTTTACAAACACATTTAAAATTAATTTATCTGTATACCTATATTGAAATTAAAAATGAAATAAAGTCTCAGTAAGTGTTTTGGTCATTATTTAGACCTGGTTATTAAAACCTTTTAACCATATGTAAATTCATATTTCTTAATTCTTCTTTCCTATTAGGTATCTAAAATGACCCCGTCCTTTACGTCTTAAGTCAAGTTTAGTCTTAAGTCAAGGTCTGTCTCACCCCAGTATATAAATATATAAGTATATATATATATATGCTAGTTGTTATACTGAGGTTTTCAGTGGATTTTACGCTTCAAGAAAGAAAATAGCATTTCATTGCTGCATATAATATATCACTGTCTTTCACGATAGCACGTTAACACAACTTTTATGTCCAAGAAACCACCACTACCGCAAATAAAACGAGATAAATGCACTAGTTTTAGAAAATAATATACAGCAAGCGTCCGCTCTTGTCATTTTTCTCGCGTAGAATCTTCTTAGTAAGTAGAGTCCAAAATTTACAGAATAAATAGAAAATTTAAAAAATACTTTGGTAAAAAGAGAGTAGGTAGTCTCAAGTAAAAACTTCTTCGTTTTAAAAATAAATCGATGTAAATTTGTAAAGATTAAGGAGTTAAATAAACAACATTCTCTTTATAAAATAAAAATAAAGACGAGTAGGCTACATAAAGAAAATAAATGAAGGCATTTAAGCTGTCTGTACGTACGAACTTTTATGGTACATTTGGAAGAAAAGGTGTGATAAATGGAACTAAATGTGGACCCTTAAGTGTGCCTAATATTCACGGGCGCGCTTACAAAATGTTGTCATAAAAATTTACTTTCACGGCCATCATTAGATATTCGAGAAATTTTATTATGAAATTAATGACTAAACGTATGATCTATAACTAAGTCTTGTACCTATATATATAATTCTACGGCTTGTCAATAGTAGACACGGCCCCCAGAACACATTTGCGCCATATGGTCCAATGGCCATTAGTAAGTAGAGACTTGAAGAACCAATGTTCTCCGACAGATATGGTTATTCCATTGCCATCTTAAGTTGCCTACCTACTCTGCTAGCTATATCGACTACTTACTAATGGTTCTCGGCTCTCACAGTTATAAGTATAACCTTCGGAGCATATTTCTGAAAGAGACTAAGAATAACTGACTGCGGCAAAACGTTATGAACAAAGTAAAAATACATAAGTATTTATTTCTGCATATTTTATTTAGGTTGGAATTTGAGACAGTACTGCCGATCGACACCCCACTTGCAACATTTTTTCGATCTTATGGCTCATAGGGGTTGGGAAGTGACACTGCAGTCGCTTCCAATGATGCTGAACATATGGCAAATTATAGTTAACAGCTCCAATAAAGAGTAAAGATATTTAAGTAGATGATGATTAATATACTTGTACGCTGTATCCCTGACCGGGTAGTAAGAGAGGACAGATCGCCAGGCTTCGCGATCCATGCATACTTCTTTCGCTTCTTCAAGATTCATCAATCGCTTCATACACGCACGTCTGGGTATCCGAGTACTTTTGACCTTTCCGTTTTTGAGCAATCCACTCACGTGGTCTTCATATGTATGTGTCGGGGCCTACCCTGACTTCTTCTACCCTCTACTTTCGCACAATATATATTCTTCGTCAATCGTTCCTCACTCATTCGTTGTCCAAACCAACGGAACACGCCCTTTTTCAGCTTTCATTCAAACCTGCCATATTGCGTATAACTTCGTTATGTATTCGGTCGGCCACGGCCACGCCGCACAATTTTCGAAGTGATCGCATCTCCACAGCATTCAATTTACTTTCATGCATCTGCTGACATACATATTGTCACGACTTTATCCCCGAAGGGGTAGGCAGAGGCATAATAAACGCCCACATTTCACCGTATGCCCACATTTTTGTCCCACGTAACAGGTGGTGAGTCCATTGCCGTGTTGAAATAGACAGGCGCAGGCTTTGGCGACTTGTTGTTGAAACTTTTTAAGCCGCCCATAAGGCCTTCAACTTGGCTTAACGACTGCCATTTTACTGGCAACCGGGACCAACGACTTAACGTGCCTTCCGAAGCACGGAACTGGGGTGGGTCTAAAGGGCCGAAGAAATTTAATAAAATAAAAATGTGTCTATTTTAGATGTAAAATTTGGAAGAAATTTTGAACCCGTTTCCTTTTTAGTGAGGTGGTAACAAAAAGGCTAAAAGGTCTTATGTGCTAGACACTAATTAGCACGACCAATTAAAGTCCTGGTAGTCTAGGACTGCAGTCCTGGTAGTCTCGGACTGCATCTGCTGACATACAATATAAATTATTAGTAAACAAGATCAATATAGTTACCTAGGCTAACATAAACTTGTGGAATAGGTCTAGACAACTAAAAAACATACGTATATATTTCTAAATCCATACATGACATATGATTAGGAAACACTCAAAATTTAAAACGAGTATTTACTTTGTTTACAATAATTATTTTCACCCCTTTGACGACTGCGATTCGTGACACCCATCATGATCTACCCGAATGAGACAAAGTGGTGGAGTAACAGTGCTCAATTAGATTATAGTAAGTATGTATTGTGTAGTATGTATGTAGTATGCTATATAATTATACAATAGCCTATATTATTTATCGAACGTAAATTTACCCTGTTATAAATCCTATTTGTTATATAAGTACCATTAATATATAAAAAAAAATGTGATTTATAACAGGGTAAATTTAGACACGATAAAGAGTTACAAGATATATTATAATTTTGAACATCTCTATCGTGTCTGTCTCGGGCAAAAGTGTCAGCCTACAAGAGTTGGCAAGAGGCCATAAAAAAGAAATAAAATCTGTATCACAAAATGAGGATAAAATGTCCTATATTATTATATATATATTAATATATCATTATATATATTTTTATATAATAATATAAGGGATGAAGAGTAGAAGCGTGCACGTCGCCATCCCTGCCAGCTACGGCTGCAATTCTACTCCAACACGAGTGCCACCAGGGCGAATTATGCAAGGGCGTGCCCCCGAAGCGACGCGCACCAGTTCGTCCCCGCTGGTGCGAAAAGTGTGTGCCAGAGCGGCGTTGGGGCCACCCTACACGTGCGGCCCGACACGGCGGGAAGTGGAGGATGGAGTGCAGGGTAGCTGCGTGGAATGTTAGGGGAGGAATGGCAAATAAGATGAATGAGTTGATGGATGTTATGAATGAGAGAAAGTTAGATGCAGTGTGCTTGACAGAGACTAAGCGCAAGGGCAGCGAAGTCTTGGAGCTCCCGGGTGGGATGCTCGCGCTTTGGTCTGGAGTACCAGAGATCGAGCATGGCAGTCGGGGGGTTGGAATTTTGCTGTCCTCGCGATTGGCCTCCGGTATGTATGAGTACAAACTGGTAGGTCCTAGAATCCTCTGGATCCGTGTAAAACTTGGTTTGACGAAGATTTTCCTGGTAGCTGCTTACGCGCCAGTATCTTCGTGGAATGCGAGTGAGCTAGAGGGCATCTGGGAGAGTATGAGAAAAGCTCTAAATGTGAAAGAAGGAAATGAAAGACTTATAGTATGTGGAGACTTGAATGGATGGGTGGGTACCGATTGCGATGGTTTTGAGTCGGTACTCGGGAAGTATGGGGATAAAAGTGTGAACGACGCTGGCAAGCTAATACTGGCATTTTGTAAGGAAAAGGATTTGTTTGTGGCGAACACAATGTTAAACCGCAAACAAATTCATATGTATACGAGGAGATGTAAGTCAAAGAGAAGCATGATAGGTCTATTCCTAATGCATAGTCGGCTCCGTAAACAGGTGATGGACACAAGGGTTTATCGAGGCGCTGAGCTGGGATCAGACCACTACCTAGTCATAACTAGGATTAGGGGTCTGTTCGCGGGTTGGCGTCATCGTACCGAGTGTCCTGAACCTGAGCCGACTTATAGCATCAAAAGCTGGAAGCTGCAGGATGCATCCATTAGGGATAAATATAATGAAAGGGTAGCCGAAAAGCTTGGCGACGTCAATGTAAGTAGTGAAAATGTGGAAAGTGTATGGCAGAACCTTAGGGATAGTATGATAAATGCCGCTGTGGAAGTGTATGGAGAAATGAAAAGAGGCAGTAGTAATAAGCGTGATGCATGGTGGAATGAGGAAGTGAAAGAAGCAGTTCGAATGAAGAAGAAAGCATGGCTAGACTACTTAGCCTCACGGAATGATTTTAATATGAAAGAGAGATACAAGCTGCAGAAATTTAACACGAAGGCACTGATAGAAGAAGCTCGTAAAAGGTGCAGAATGAAAGCGGATGAAAGGTTGTCGTCCAATTTCCGGGATAATGCCAAGCTCTTCTGGAAAGAGGTAGGCAGGACCCGTAGTTGTTCGGCAATCTGCAGTATGAATAAACTGCTTAGTGTTAACAATGACGTCCTAACAGACCAAACTGACGTCCTGCAGAGATGGGGTGAATATTATAGAAAGATGTATGCAAGAAAAGACAGAGATGCCACATCGGGAAGTGGAGCTCACTTCGATGCTCCGGATCCCGATGTCATTGAAGTCATTAGTATGAAAGAAATAGAACAAGCGATAAGAAGTATGAAACTTGGTAAGGCTGCGGGAAAAGACAGAGTTACTGTTGAGATGATCAAGTACGGTGGGTCGCGTGTCTGGGACACATTATGTCTGTTATGCAACTTGTGCTGGCGGACGGGTGAGGTCCCGGATGACTGGCAAGTAGCAGTTGTAGCACCTATTTACAAAGGGAAAGGCTCGCGCCTAAACTGCTCCAGCTACAGGGCGATCAGCTTAGTCAGCTTAGCTAGTAAGGTGTATGCAAAGGTTATAACGGCACGAATACAAGAAAAGTCTGAAAGGTATTTATGGGAGGCTCAATGCGGATTCCGACGTGGAAGAGGTTGCATGGATCAAGTGTTTTCTCTTCGCATGATGGCGGAAAGGTTTCTGGTTGTTAGCCAGAAGGTTTTCTGCGCTTTTGTGGATCTAGAGAAAGCATTTAATAACGTTGTGATAGAAACGCTGTGGGACTTGCTGCCCGGATATGGTGTGGACGGCCCGCTGCTGCGGGCAATACAGTCGCTTTATAGGGACTGTAAGGCTTGCGTGCGAGTAGGGGGGGATGTGTCACCTCTTTTTGATGTCTGTACAGGCGTTAAACAGGGATGTGTCATGTCCGCCTGGCTGTTCATGGTGTATCTGGACAGTTGCCTGCAGAAGTTAAAAGATTTTAATATGGGTGTGAATTTGGGTGACTTTACAGTAAACTGTCTGCTGTACGCTGATGATGCGGTGCTCATGGCCTCATCAGAAGCCGACCTTCAGGCATTAGTCACTAATATGAAAGAGGAGTGTGAAAGTAAGGGTCTTCGCTTGAATGCAAGTAAAACTAAGGTTCTAGTATTTGAAAGAGGTGACGTAAGAACTAAATGTAAGATTAGGGTAAACCAGGAACGTTTAGAACAAGTGAATGAAATTGTGTATTTACTAAGTATGTTTAGCGCGGATGGAAGATGTGATTCGGATGTAGAACGGCGAGTAGCTGCCGGAAATAAAGTTAACGGTGCTTTGTCCCAGTTAGTAAAGCGACAAAGCATCGTAAAAGAAGCACGAATGGCGATTCATAACGCAGTGCTAGTGCCAACTTTGCTTTACGGTAGTGAAACATGGGTATGTTAGCAGATGCATGAAAGTAAATTGAATGTTGTGGAGATGCGATCACTTCGAAAATTGTGCGGCGTTACCTTGGCCGACCGAATACGTAACGAAGTGATACGCAATATGGCAGGTTTGAATGAAAGTGTCAGCGTTAAGCTGGAAAAGGGCGTGCTCCCTTGGTTTGGACACGTCCAACGAATGAGTGAGGTACGATTGACGGAGAAAATAAAAGTAGAGGGTAGAAGGAGTCAGGGTAGGCCGAGACTTACAAATGAAGACCACGTGAGCAGATTGCTCAAAAACGGAAGTAACTTACTAAAAAAGTACTCGGATACCCAGACGTGCGTGTATGAAGCGATTGATGAATCTCGAAGAAGCGAAAGAAGTATGCATGGATCGCGAAGCCTGGCGATCTGTCTTCTCTGACTACCCCGTCAGGGATAGCGACAGGGTGAAGATAGTTAGTTAGTTTAGTTAGTTATATATATTATATTATTGTAGTCTTTGAGCCAGTGTGTCTGGCAAGTTACTGCAAAGAGCCCAGAAGGCCATAATAAGAATTGAGTCAGTATGTTACTTTTTGTCAACAAAACAAAGTAATATAAATTCTAATCTGTGAAGTAATACAAGAATATGATCACATTTGTTGTCATTTCAATGTTGTCAACATTGAAATGACAACAAATGATAGTAACACAACTAGTAAGTCAATAAATAGAAAGCATGTGAAGTTTTGCACAGATTTCGATAAGTCTGTTGTAATAAACAGTTTTGAAGCCAGAAATTGGAAACGGGTAACAATTAATGAAGATTGGCATATTTATTGGGCAAATACACAAAATTCGCGGAATATATTTAGTTGCATGCAAGGCCGTAACTTGGTGACCATCAACTAATAAATCATTTTCCAAAGCATCATGAACTTGTTCGAAAAGACTTACTTGTAAGAAACATAAAGAGGTATATAAAAGATTTAGAAAAACATGGAAATCCACTTGCAGCAATAATTGAGGTCAAAGTCAACGATGGAGTTACAATAACTAGTTATGTGTATTTAGATTTCATACCAACAATATATTATGTTCTGCCTCTGGATTATAACAGATTTTTAGAAGAGTGTAACAAAAATCCACAATGGACATGGATTTTAAAACCATGCGGAAAATCTCAAGGTGCTGGCATATGTATCATTAATAACTTGTCAAAACTAAAGAAATGGTCTCGAGATTCTAATAACTATTTGCAACATCATTTATCTAGTAAAGAAAATTATGTCATATCTCGATACATAGATAACCCACTTCTTATAGGAGGCAAGAAATTCGACTTAAGAATTTACGTACTTGTAACATCATTTCGTCCTTTGAAAGCTTACATGTATCGCAATGGTTTTTGTAGGTTTTGTACAATGAAATATGACTCTAGCGTTGCCGAGCTCGACAACATGTATATTCACTTAACAAACGTTAGCGTCCAAAAACACGGCGTGGATTACAATAGTTACCATGGAGGGAAGATGTACCTAAATAATTTAAGACTCCTCTTGGAAGGAACTCGGAGCCGTAAAGTGACTAATAAGCTATTCGAGAATATACAGTGGGTCATCGTACATTCTTTGAAGGCTGTAACCCACATTATGTCAAATGATCGCCACTGTTTTGAGTGTTACGGTTACGACATAATTATTGACAACAAATTAAAGCCATGGCTTATAGAAGTAAACGTTTCACCATCAATGACTGGAACGACTGTTAATGATAGAATTTTAAAATATAAGCTAATGGAGAATCTTTTATCGGTAGTGCTACCTCCTGATGGTATACCTGACGCACGTTGAATAAAAATCCAAATACTGAAGCTTTTGGAGATTTCGAATTACTTGTCAATGAAGAATTCGTAGAGACAACGCCAAAAGGCGGTACAGGAAGAGTCCTTCGGAACAAAATTTAGTGGCTTTTAAGTCATTGCGGAATCGCTGCAGTCGGATGTGTAGAGATGCAAGGAGACGCCACTTTTATGATTCTCTTAACCACAAAAATTCTGCTGATACCTGGAGATTCCTGAGGTCTGTCGGTATAGGTAAGTCCCCTGTCTCTGATACTAGGGACATTGACATCAATGCGCTAAACATACATTTTTCACGACCACCTGTTTCCTTAGATGTTGATGTCAAAAGAGCCACCTTACTAGGACTTTCAGGTACCCAACTGCCACAGACTACTCCCTTTCAGTTCCACTCGGTCGCCGAGTCCGATGTACGGAAATCTATCTTGTCTATTTCTTCGTCGGCTTCGGGATATGATGGCATATGCTCAAGAATGGTTCTTCCTATTCTCCCTATTCTACTTCCTGTTATAACTCATATTTTCAATTTCTCGCTATTCTCTGGCTCTTTTCCCCTAGTTTGGAAATCAGCATTTGTTGTTCCTCTACCTAAAACTAGCAACCCTTGTCTGTTGACTGATTACCGACCTATTTCTATTCTTCCATTTCTCTCTAAAGTCCTGGAGCATATTGTTCATCGGCAGCTCTCCGTGTTTCTAACATCTACTAACTCTCTCAGCCCATTTCAGTCTGGATTTCGCACTGGCCATAGCACAGTCACAGCGCTCCTTAAAGTGACAGAGGATGTTCGCTGGGCTATGGAGCGGAAAGAGTTAACTATATTAGTATTATTAGATTTCAGCAGCGCATTCAATTCCGTCGATTTTGATATTTTACTCGGTACACTGAAGTCCTTAAATTTCTCCACTTCTGCCATATCTTGGTTCGACTCCTACCTTCGGGGGCGCTCCCAGTGTGTTCGTATTGGTCGGACATGCTCTGATTGGTCTGGGCTATCTGCGGGGGTCCCTCAGGGTGGCGTTTTGTCTCCTCTTTTATTTTCTGTCTTTATCAACTCTGCTACGAGTCTTATTTCCAGTAACTTCCATCTCTATGCTGATGATCTGCAGCTGTATCGCCACTTTACACCTACCGATGCCGTCTCAGCGATTTCATCTATAAACCTAGATTTGGATAAACTAAGCAGCTGGGCTAGTTCGGTCGGATTACGTATAAACCCTTCAAAGTCACAAGCCATTGTCATTGGTAGTAAATACCAATGTGGTATTCTTCCGGTGTCAGAGATGAGTCCTGTTGTGTTGGCTGGTACTCGAATACCATTTTCGGATAGTGTAAGGAACCTGGGTGTGACTATGGATACTTCGCTTTCTTGGAGCGCTCATCTTAGCGACGTCAGCAAGAAGGTACATTTTTCGTTTCATTCCTTGAAAAGTCTCCAGAGCTTTCTGCCTTTGGGAGCTAAAATTGGTCTTGCTCAAACTCTTATTCAAACCATTATTGACTACGCTGATGCCTGCTATTTAGACGCCACTGAGGAGCTTCTAGATAAACTTGAGAGGTTGCAAAATTTATGTATACGCTTCATATTTAATCTTAGAAAGTATGATCATGTTTCCCATCTTCGCAAAAAACTCAAGTGGCTCCCAATCCGCCTTCGCCGTAACACTCGAATTCTCTGCCTCCTTTTCAATATCCTTTACAATCCTTCCTCACCTACCTACCTAAGGGAGCGGTTCACGTTTGTTCGCTCTGCCGATGCTTCTTGCAGATCAAATCTACGTTCCAACCTAAAGTTTCCAAATCATAGAACCAATTTCTGCTCCTACTCCTTTACTGTGCATGCGGTCAGATTGTGGAACTCAATTCCACCTATCAGAGACAGCAAATCTGTTACTACTTTTAAGAGGAAAGTCCGTGAACACTATCTCTCTACACTGTAAATCAATTTTATTTATATGTTTATAAATATTTAATTAGTATTTATTTATATGTGTAAGTATATTTATTTGGTATTTATTTATCTTATTTTATATTTATTTGTTGTTATATATTATATAGTGTTATTTAGTTACGCTCTTTTGTATGTGTGTTAATTTTATTTTCTATCTTTGCTCTCTTACTTACACACTTTTACTTATTATTTTCCTATTTCACGTTCTCCTATCGTCGGTCTGCTGGGAGATATTTCTTTTAGAAATAAGCAGTACCATTGTACCTATGTGTCCTTCAACTATTGATATATGTTACCTAGTGTGTACATAAATAAATAAATAAATAAAAAGAATGTGAGCAGCAGAAAGAAGTACGACGATGAATATGGAAAATAATTAAATGAAATTACGATTTAGTATGTGTATTTTTAAATAAAATGGTTCCAACTACAATTTTATCAAATTTTGGCAATGAAAACAGCACTATTGCTTAGCACGATGAAATTTACTGTAGCGTGAATTTGCGTCTTCTCTTTCTATTAATTCTTCGTCTTGATCGTAGTTGTGGATCACTGAAAGCCGAATAATAAAGGTACCTATAACACAATAATAGTCTTTTATACCGACCCGGCTATATCATACTGGCCCGGGGAACTGCTTGAGAAGATAAAAAGTTTAAAAACATTGAATTTTTTTAGTAAGATTTCACTATAATTATCAGATAGGTAAGGCATGGAAGATTTCGTTTATGCGCGGTAGCCTCTGGTCGTCACTCTTATTCTCGTACCCATGGGCTTAAGGTTTATGGGATCCCAAAGGTCTCATTAAACGAACTAAAAAAAACTGCAGCATGTGGCCTGACACGCAACAAACTTATCCTGTAATTTTATTGTTCACTAGCGGATACCCCGCGGTTTTACCCGCGTAGTGCCTGTTCTGTGTGAATACGGAGATAAATGTAGTCTAATTTACTTCTCATAGCATCAGCTACCTGCCAGTCAAAGTTCCGTTAAAATCGGTTCAGTCGTTTTAGAGGTTAGCGGAACAAACATACAGAAATACTAACTGAAAAACAGTAGAAAAAAAATAAAAAAACCGATTATTTATGTAAGTTCCTCATTTAGTGAAAAGCTGTAAATTTGGTTTTAAGGTTTTACAAACACATTTAAAATTAATTTATCTGTATACCTATATTGAAATTAAAAATGAAATAAAGTCTCAGTAAGTGTTTTGGTCATTATTTAGACCTGGTTATTAAAACCTTTTAACCATATGTAAATTCATATTTCTTAATTCTTCTTTCTTATTAGGTATCTAAAATGACCCCGTCCTTTACGTCTTAAGTCAAGTTTAGTCTTAAGTCAAGGTCTGTCTCACCCCAGTATATAAATATATAAGTATATATATATATGCTAGTTGTTATACTGAGGTTTTCAGTGGATTTTACGCTTCAAGAAAGAAAATAGCATTTCATTGCTGCATATAATATATCACTGTCTTTCACTATAGCACGTTAACACAACTTTTATGTCCAAGAAACCACCACTACCGCAAATAAAACGAGATAAATGCACTAGTTTTAGAAAATAATATACAGCAAGCGTCCGCTCTTGTCATTTTTCTCGCGTAGAATCTTCTTAGTAAGTAGAGTCCAAAATTTACAGAATAAATAGAAAATTTAAAAAATACTTTGGTAAAAAGAGAGTAGGTAGTCTCAAATAAAAGAATTCTTCGTTTTAAAAATAAATCGATGTAAATTTGTAAAGATTAAGGAGTTAAATAAACAACATTCTCTTTATAAAATAAAAATAAAGACGAGTAGGCTACATTAAGAAAATAAATGAAGGCATTTAAGCTGTCTGTACGTACGAACTTTTATGGTACATTTGGAAGAAAAGGTGTGATAAATGGAACTAAATGTGGACCCTTAAGTGTGCCTAATATTCACGGGCGCGCTTACAAAATGTTGTCATAAAAATTTACTTTCACGGCCATCATTAGATATTCGAGAAATTTCATTATGAAATTAATGACTAAACGTATGATCTATAACTAAGTCTTGTACCTATATATATAATTCTACGGCTTGTCAATAGTAGACACGGCCCCCAGAACACATTTGCGCCATATGGTCCAATGGCCATTAGTAAGTAGAGACTTGAAGAACCAATGTTCTCCGACAGATATGGTTATTCCATTGCCATCTTAAGTTGCCTACCTACTCTGCTAGCTATATCGACTACTTACTAATGGTTCTCGGCTCTCACAGTTATAAGTATAACCTTCGGAGCATATTTCTGAAAGAGACTAAGAATAACTGACTGCGGCAAAACGTTATGAACAAAGTAAAAATACATAAGTATTTATTTCTGCATATTTTATTTAGGTTGGAATTTGAGACAGTACTGCCGATCGACACCCCACTTGCAACATTTTTTCGATCTTATGGCTCATAGGGGTTGGGAAGTGACACTGCAGTCGCTTCCAATGATGCTGAACATATGGCAAATTATAGTTAACAGCTCCAATAAAGAGTAAAGATATTTAAGTAGATGATGATTAATATACTTGTACGCTGTTTCCCTGACCGGGTAGTAAGAGAGGACAGATCGCCAGGCTTCGCGATCCATGCATACTTCTTTCGCTTCTTCAAGATTCATCAATCGCTTCATACACGCACGTCTGGGTATCCGAGTACTTTTGACCTTTCCGTTTTTGAGCAATCCACTCACGTGGTCTTCATATGTATGTGTCGGGGCCTACCCTGACTTCTTCTACCCTCTACTTTCGCACAATATATATTCTTCGTCAATCGTTCCTCACTTATTCGTTGTCCAAACCAACGGAACACGCCCTTTTTCAGCTTAACACTGACACTTTCATTCCAACCTGCCATATTGCGTATAACTTCGTTATGTATTCGGTCGGCCACGGCCACGCCGCACAATTTTCGAAGTGATCGCATCTCCACAGCATTCAATTTACTTTCATGCATCTGCTGACATACATATTGTCACGACTTTATCCCCGAAGGGGTAGGCAGAGGCATAATAAACGCCCACATTTCACCGTATGCCCACATTTTTGTCCCACGTAACAGGTGGTGAGTCCATTGCCGTGTTGAAATAGACAGGCGCAGGCTGTGGCGACTTGTTGTTGAAACTTTTTAAGCCGCCCATAAGGCCTTCAACTTGGCTTAACGACTGCCATTTTACTGGCAACCGGGACCAACGACTTAACGTGCCTTCCGAAGCACGGAACTGGGGTGGGTCTAAAGGGCCGAAGAAATTTAATAAAATAAAAATGTGTCTATTTTAGATGTAAAATTTGGAAGAAATTTTGAACCCGTTTCCTTTTTAGTGAGGTGGTAACAAAAAGGCTAAAAGGTCTTATGTGCTAGACACTAATTAGCACGACCAATTAAAGTCCTGGTAGTCTAGGACTGCAGTCCTGGTAGTCTCGGACTGCATCTGCTGACATACAATATAAATTATTAGTAAACAAGATCAATATAGTTACCTAGGCTAACATAAACTTGTGGAATAGGTCTAGACAACTAAAAAACATACGTATATATTTCTAAATCCATACATGACATATGATTAGGAAACACTCAAAATTTAAAACGAGTATTTACTTTGTTTACAATAATTATTTTCACCCCTTTGACGACTGCGATTCGTGACACCCATCATGATCTACCCGAATGAGAGTGGTGGAGTAACAGTGCTCAATTAGATTATAGTAAGTATGTATTGTGTAGTATGTATGTAGTATGCTATATAATTATACAATAGCCTATATTATTTATCGAACGTAAATTTACCCTGTTATAAATCCTATTTGTTATATAAGTACCATTAATATATAAAAAAAAATGTGATTTATAACAGGGTAAATTTAGACACGATAAAGAGTTACAAGATATATTATAATTTTGAACATCTCTATCGTGTCTGTCTCGGGCAAAATTGTCAGCCTACAAGAGTTGGCAAGAGGCCATAAAAAAGAAATAAAATCTGTATCACAAAATGAGGATAAAATGTCCTATATTATTATATATATATTAATATATCATTATATATATTTTTATATAATAATATAAGGGATGAAGAGTAGAAGCGTGCACGTCGCCATCCCTGCCAGCTACGGCTGCAATTCTACTCCAACACGAGTGCCACCAGGGCGAATTATGCAAGGGCGTGCCCCCGAAGCGACGCGCACCAGTTCGTCCCCGCTGGTGCGAAAAGTGTGTGCCAGAGCGGCGTTGGGGCCACCCTACACGTGCGGCCCGACACGGCGGGAAGTGGAGGATGGAGTGCAGGGTAGCTGCGTGGAATGTTAGGGGAGGAATGGCAAATAAGATGAATGAGTTGATGGATGTTATGAATGAGAGAAAGTTAGATGCAGTGTGCTTGACAGAGACTAAGCGCAAGGGCAGCGAAGTCTTGGAGCTCCCGGGTGGGATGCTCGCGCTTTGGTCTGGAGTACCAGAGATCGAGCATGGCAGTCGGGGGGTTGGAATTTTGCTGTCCTCGCGATTGGCCTCCGGTATGTATGAGTACAAACTGGTAGGTCCTAGAATCCTCTGGATCCGTGTAAAACTTGGTTTGACGAAGATTTTCCTGGTAGCTGCTTACGCGCCAATATCTTCGTCGAATGCGAGTGAGCATCTGGGAGAGTATGAGAAAAGCTCTAAATGTGAAAGAAGGAAATGAAAGACTTATAGTATGTGGGAGTTGAATGGATGGGTGGGTACCGCTTGCGATGGTTTTGAGTCGGTACTCGGGAAGTATGGGGATAAAAGTGTGAACGACGCTGGCAAGCTAATACTGGCATTTTGTAAGGAAAAGGATTTGTTTGTGGCGAACACAATGTTCAACCGCAAACAAATTCATATGTATACGAGGAGATGTAAGTCAAAGAGAAGCATGATAGGTCTATTCCTAATGCATAGTCGGCTCCGTAAACAGGTGATGGACACAAGGGTTTATCGAGGCGCTGAGCTGGGATCAGACCACTACCTAGTCATAACTAGGATTAGGGGTCTGTTCGCGGGTTGGCGTCATCGTACCGAGTGTCCTGAACCTGAGCCGACTTATAGCATCAAAAGCTGGAAGCTGCAGGATGCATCCATTAGGGATAAATATAATGAAAGGGTAGCCGAAAAGCTTGGCGACGTCAATGTAAGTAGTGAAAATGTGGAAAGTGTATGGCAGAACCTTAGGGATAGTATGATAAATGCCGCTGTGGAAGTGTATGGAGAAATGAAAAGAGGCAGTAGTAATAAGCGTGATGCATGGTGGAATGAGGAAGTGAAAGAAGCAGTTCGAATGAAGAAGAAAGCATGGCTAGACTACTTAGCCTCGCGGAATGATTTTAATATGAAAGAGAGATACAAGCTGCAGAAATTTAACACGAAGGCACTGATAGAAGAAGCTCGTAAAAGGTGCAGAATGAAAGCGGATGAAAGGTTGTCGTCCAATTTCCGGGATAATGCCAAGCTCTTCTGGAAAGAGGTAGGCAGGACCCGTAGTTGTTCGGCAATCTGCAGTATGAATAAACTGCTTAGTGTTAACAATGACGTCCTAACAGACCAAACTGACGTCCTGCAGAGATGGGGTGAATATTATAGAAAGATGTATGCAAGAAAAGACAGAGATGCCACATCGGGAAGTGGAGCTCACTTCGATGCTCCGGATCCCGATGTCATTGAAGTCATTAGTATGAAAGAAATAGAACAAGCGATAAGAAGTATGAAATGTGGTAAGGCTGCGGGAAAAGACAGAGTTACTGTTGAGATGATCAAGTACGGTGGGTCGCGTGTCTGGGACACATTATGTCTGTTATGCAACTTGTGCTGGCGGACGGGTGAGGTCCCGGATGACTGGCAAGTAGCAGTTGTAGCACCTATTTACAAAGGGAAAGGCTCGCGCCTAAACTGCTCCAGCTACAGGGCGATCAGCTTAGTCAGCTTAGCTAGTAAGGTGTATGCAAAGGTTATAACGGCACGAATACAAGAAAAGTCTGAAAGGTATTTATGGGAGGCTCAATGCGGATTCCGACGTGGAAGAGGTTGCATGGATCAAGTGTTTTCTCTTCGCATGATGGCGGAAAGGTTTCTGGTTGTTAGCCAGAAGGTTTTCTGCGCTTTTGTGGATCTAGAGAAAGCATTTGATAACGTTGTGATAGAAACGCTGTGGGACTTGCTGCCCGGATATGGTGTGGACGGCCCGCTGCTGCGGGCAATACAGTCGCTTTATAGGGACTGTAAGGCTTGCGTGCGAGTAGGGGGGGATGTGTCACCTCTTTTTGATGTCTGTACAGGCGTCAAACAGGGATGTGTCATGTCCGCCTGGCTGTTCATGGTGTATCTGGACAGTTGCCTGCAGAAGTTAAAAGATTTTAATATGGGTGTGAATTTGGGTGACTTTACAGTAAACTGTCTGCTGTACGCTGATGATGCGGTGCTCATGGCCTCATCAGAAGCCGACCTTCAGGCATTAGTCACTAATATGAAAGAGGAGTGTGAAAGTAAGGGTCTTCGCTTGAATGCAAGTAAAACTAAGGTTCTAGTATTTGGAAGAGGTGACGTAAGAACTAAATGTAAGATTAGGGTAAACCAGGAACGTTTAGAACAAGTGAATGAAATTGTGTATTTACTAAGTATGTTTAGCGCAGATGGAAGATGTGATTCGGATGTAGAACGGCGAGTAGCTGCCGGAAATAAAGTTAACGGTGCTTTGTCCCAGTTAGTAAAGCGACAAAGCATCGTAAAAGAAGAACGAATGGCGATTCATAACGCAGTGCTAGTGCCAACTTTGCTTTACGGTAGTGAAACATGGGTATGTTAGCAGATGCATGAAAGTAAATTGAATGTTGTGGAGATGCGATCACTTCGAAAATTGTGCGGCGTTACCTTGGCCGGCCGGCCGTGATACGCAATATGGCAGGTTTGAATGAAAGTGTCAGCGTTAAGCTGGAAAAGGGCGTGCTCCGTTGGTTTGGACACGTCCAACGAATGAGTGAGGTACGATTGACGGAGAAAATAAAAGTAGAGGGTAGAAGGAGTCAGGGTAGGCCGAGACTTACAAATGAAGACCACGTGAGCAGATTGCTCAAAAACGGAAGTAACTTACTAAAAAAGTACTCGGATACCCAGACGTGCGTGTATGAAGCGATTGATGAATCTCGAAGAAGCGAAAGAAGTATGCATGGATCGCGAAGCCTGGCGATCTGTCTTCTCTGACTACCCCGTCAGGGATAGCGACAGGGTGAAGATAGTTAGTTAGTTTAGTTAGTTATATATATTATATTATTGTAGTCTTTGAGCCAGTGTGTCTGGCAAGTTACTGCAAAGAGCCCAGAAGGCCATAATAAGAATTGAGTCAGTATGTTACTTTTTGTCAACAAAACAAAGTAATATAAATTCTAATCTGTGAAGTAATACAAGAATATGATCACATCTGACAACATTGAAATGACAACAAATGATAGTAACACAACTAGTAAGTCAATAAATAGAAAGCATGTGAAGTTTTGCACAGATTTCGATAAGTCTGTTGTAATAAACAGTTTTGAAGCCAGAAATTGGAAACGGGTAACAATTAATGAAGATTGGCATATTTATTGTGCAAATACACAAAATTCGCGGAATATATTTAGTTGCATGCAAGGCCGTAACTTGGTGACCATCAACTAATAAATCATTTTCCAAAGCATCATGAACTTGTTCGAAAAGACTTACTTGTAAGAAACATAAAGAGGTATATAAAAGATTTAGAAAAACATGGAAATCCACTTGCAGCAATAATTGAGGTCAAAGTCAACGATGGAGTTACAATAACTAGTTATGTGTATTTAGATTTCATACCAACAACATATTATGTTCTGCCTCTGGATTATAACAGATTTTTAGAAGAGTGTAACAAAAATCCACAATGGACATGGATTTTAAAACCATGCGGAAAATCTCAAGGTGCTGGCATATGTATCATTAATAACTTGTCAAAACTAAAGAAATGGTCTCGAGATTCTAATAACTATTTGCAACATCATTTATCTAGTAAAGAAAATTATGTCATATCTCGATACATAGATAACCCACTTCTTATAGGAGGCAAGAAATTCGACTTAAGAATTTACGTACTTGTAACATCATTTCGTCCTTTGAAAGCTTACATGTATCGCAATGGTTTTTGTAGGTTTTGTACAATGAAATATGACTCTAGCGTTGCCGAGCTCGACAACATGTATATTCACTTAACAAACGTTAGCGTCCAAAAACACGGCGTGGATTACAATAGTTACCATGGAGGGAAGATGTACCTAAATAATTTAAGACTCCTCTTGGAAGGAACTCGGAGCCGTAAAGTGACTAATAAGCTATTCGAGATTATACAGTGGGTCATCGTACATTCTTTGAAGGCTGTAACCCACATTATGTCAAATGATCGCCACTGTTTTGAGTGTTACGGTTACGACATAATTATTGACAACAAATTAAAGCCATGGCTTATAGAAGTAAACGTTTCACCATCAATGACTGGAACGACTGTTAATGATAGAATTTTAAAATATAAGCTAATGGAGAATCTTTTATCGGTAGTGCTACCTCCTGATGGTATACCTGACGCACGTTGGAATAAAAATCCAAATACTGAAGCTTTTGGAGATTTCGAATTACTTGTCAATGAAGAATGTGAGCAGCAGAAAGAAGTACGACGATGAATATGGAAAATAATTAAATGAAATTACGATTTAGTATGTGTATTTTTAAATAAAATGGTTCCAACTACAATTTTATCAAATTTTGGCAATGAAAACAGCACTATTGCTTAGCACGATGAAATTTACTGTAGCGTGAATTTGCGTCTTCTCTTTCTATTAATTCTTCGTCAATAAGAACATCAAAGTCGCCCAGTGCTTCTTCACTTGGAATCTTGTTCCATCTTGCATCAGGAATACCGTCTGGAGGTACCACTACAGACACAATATTATCAATAAGTTTGTACTTTAATATTCGATCACTATGAGTTGTGGACTGAAGGGATGGTGATGCATTAACTTCCACCAGCCACGGTTTCAGATTATTATCTATTATAATATCATATCCATAACATTCAAAGCAATGACGATCATTGGCCATAACTGGTGCAACAGCTTTTAACGAATGAACAATGAGCCATTGCATTTCTGCAAACAATTTTTCCGTCACTAAACGCCCTCTAGTACCTTCTAAGTACAGGCGAAAATTCTGAATCCTCATTTTTCCTCCATGTAAGCTATTATAGTCTCCCCCATATTTCTGTACACTTACATTTGTTAAATGTACATACATGTTGTCCAGTTCTGTTACACTTGTATCATATTTTACTGTACAAAACCTACAAAAGCCGTGTTGGAATAAATATGCTTTCAGCGGTCGAAATGACGTTACCAAAACGTACAACCTTAGGTCAAATTTCTTTCCGCCTATCAACAGTGGATTATCAATGTATCGCGATATTACATAACTTTCTTTACTGCTCAGTTGAGGATGAAAAGCAGTTTTTGCATCGCGTGACCATTTCTTAAGTTTGGATAGCTTGTTTATAAGAAATATGCCAGCACCTTGTGATTTTCCACACGGTTTCATTATCCATGTACTCTGAGGAGTCTTTCTATATTCTTCTACAAACATATTATAATCAGCAGGTAGTACGTATGTAACGGGTATAAAATCCAAATGTATATACCGTGTGACTACCTGACCACTTGGTAAAATAATCTCTGTTTTCTCAGCCAAGGGATTCCCATCCCTCTCTAGCTCCTTTCTATACCTCTTGATATTTTTAACCAATAAATCTTTACGCGATAGCTCATAATGGTTAGGAAAATGATTTATCATTTGATTATCATTCATTCGGTAGCCACTTTCAAGGCTGAAAATGGTTCTGCAATTTTGTATAAATGACCAATAAAAATTCCATTCATCTTCCGGTCCCACCTGAACCCAACCACGACGGTCAAAGTTCGTCGTTATAATTGATTTCTCCAAGTCTGTGCAATAAGTTACTTTACCCTTTTCCAACACTTGTGGTGTATTTTTTTTCGTTTCTAGAGCCATACCTAACATATGAATTTTCTAAACAAATATTCCTCTAAATCTACAAAACTAAATATCAAAACGATATTCAAATAAACCTAATACAAAGCGCATTTTTCTGTGACACTTTCAGTCAGCGTCCGTCATCATAGAACAAATTTTTTGCATGACATTTTGTTATGTCATTTTTTTTTATAATTTCTGTTTCTACAAAAAGTTCTGATCTTCAAATCCTTAAAGTAAAGCAGCGTTACAATACTTGGCATTAATAAAGCATCTCAAACAAATTACGATATTTTTGAAAAAAGAAAAGTGTCATGCAATTGCTGACAGAAGAATGGCTATGGGTCATCTGCTGGTTTTAGTTTGATTTCTTTTTCAAACACAACCAACTTTTGGAGTATAGGGTACGCTTTTATTGGCAGTTAAGGTATGATTTGGCTTTTTATTGTCGATATTGTTGGAACCTATTTGGATTTTCTTCTGACCTTCCATGCAACCCCGCAAGGGCGCCTGCACTAGAGTATGTTAACCATGCCTAATTTAGGTATGCTTGGACGCTGAATTGAGACGCAAGAGCACATTGGAGATCTTGGTGGGGCTCCAATGTGCTCTTGTATACCTGCATCATTTCTTTAGATGCATTTACTAACTTCAATACAACACATCTAACTATGGAAAAGATTGAGAGGGTGCTTTAGACAACACGAATCAAGTTAAACTTCTTTGTCTCTACCTACTGGCTATGTGAGAGAGAAAGAAAATGTATGCTCACACCTCTCTCTTGTACAGTAATATAATGAAACGTAACTCTCTCCTTCAATCTTCCCTTATATCCCTCTCAACTTTCTTTCGCCTTGCCTGATCACACTTATCATAAAGCATTCACCAGCATACTGCCCAAGTCGAGCATACGTAAAAAAGTATTACTTCAATAAACTATTGGTCTATTGCGTACAAGTCATAAGTAAGAAGTAAGATGGCGATAATTTATACAAGCTGCATTTGCTGATCGTTTAGATAATAGTGCGTGATTTGCACCACGTGACTCCCCAGACACATTAAAGGGTATGAGTGTAATGTACCTACCAACTTGGGAGAACATTCACAATGCTTTATAGTCAAAAACTTTCGCCACTTAGACATGTATAAATAATTTCTACCTAAAAATATAAAAGCAGAAACTGACTTAATTATCGATCAACGCACAGCTAAAACCGCTGGGTCTAGAACCACAAAATTTTGTACAAATGTTCCTTAAGTAACGAAGGTGAGCACTAAGAACGGATTTTTGAAAGTTCAATTCCTAGGGGGTTAAAAGAGGTTGCAAAGTTTGTATCGAATAACGAAATATTATTATGAATTTACTTATTTGTACTTATGAATAGAAAATTCCCACCCATGTAGTGTGCTTTTCGTGTTTTTTACCCAATCTATGTGACTTGACCTTAATAGATATAACAAAATATTCAACTGGGAAATATTTTATTATTTTCCAATTAAAGTAACAAATGGACTCCACTCTATCTATGTATAAATTTTAAAGCAAATATTATGCTAAATTTCTTATAATTTTTTTAATAAAGTGAAAAAAAAATGCATAAATTTAATTATTGCATTAAAATTTATCTAAAGTAACATAAATGAAAAGATTGCCCATTTGTTTATAACGTCCTCTTAAGCTTAACAAATTGTACCTTAAATAAATTTTAATAATTTACAAAATTTTATTTACTAGTTTATTATTATTATTCCTCATTATCAACTAAGCGTATATGCCGGTCCGGTATTCTGTATCGCGTCAAAGCCATTTGCTGTTAACTTTATTATGTTGTCTTTGGTTCGTTGCTACTACCTCATCTAGTTGGTCTCAAAAGCGGCCCGGAGTAACATCAATATTAACGACATTTCCTTTCCTTTTCCAAAATCATTCCACCTTTAAAGTAGTCAATAATTACCGATTACATCTGATCCGCTTTGGACAGAAAAAGTTTGTAGAATAAATTTTCGAAACTGTATATTGTATTCCAATCACAAATTACTCCTAACGGGGCTGTTCTGTGGTTCCAATACCGCATGTGCAATCATTTTAGAAATAGACATGGAATGGAGTACACAACTGCGATAGTAATTCTAGTCGCACGTGCTTGTAGCGCCAAATGTAATTTGCTTCCGGCTATACTCGTACTGCTCCCTGATGTAATTAAGGCGCTCTAATCTGTGGAGTGTCTCTTTTGTACGTGCAATTTATTCACACCATGTAACCTTTTGTTGATATAGAAGGGTCAACACCCTTCATGCATCAACATGCATGAAGGTTATTTTAACAAGAAATGGGGTGTTAGTTGCCTCATTTCGTCGTAGCGTCAAAGTATCGATTGCATCAACGTTTTGAACCTGCATCTTGAAAACTCTTTAGTTATTGTCGAAAACAATAATAAATTTTTTTTGGGTATTTTAGATAGAACTTTATATTTGTGACACTTTGTTAATTTTTCGGCACTTTAAAATGTCGAGAGGTGAGCAAACCATAATAAATTGAGTATGCAAATCATGTGAGTTCAAAAATATACTAACAATATAATGATATATCTTTAAATATTGAAGGGACTGTCATCTCTCCCGACACTTTAATATATTATGGATGTTTGTATCAGAGTCTTGTCTGTCGGTCAGTAGGTGCAAGGTTAGGTTAGTTGGGGTAACGGTTGGTTCCGTTTTTTTCCTTTTAAGTTACCGAACTCTAAAAAGCTATTCTTAAGAAATATTAAATAAATATTATATTTATATTTCTTTGTACTAACTTATAAGTTTCTTACAGTGCTATACAGTTTGGTGCGTTATAAAATATGCGGTCGTTTTTTAAATGACTATAATAAAATTATGTAAAAAATTAACTATTTGGTTACATTATAATATATTATACAGCGTCGTCTATAGGTGTAGGTAAGAATGACCAAGAAAATTTAAAAGAATGCAATCTCTTTCAGACAACCTTTGGATAAACAAGAAAAAAACAGTAATGAGGGTGTGGACAATAAATAAACTTACGTTGTAGAGATAAGTAACTGATTCTTCTACTTTTTATGCATGAATTACCAGTCTCTTAATGAGTACAGTATCTACCAGTGAATATTTTCTGAAAATTAGTCTAATACGAACGTATTACCCAAAGCGAATAGAGAGATAAACATACAGACAGTGACAAAAGGAAGGAATGGCATCTCTGTAAGTAAATTTGTAAAAAGCTGTTTATTTGTAAAGAATATAATAATAAATAGGTATACTTATAAACAATTCATTTATATTTGTTTTTTGCACCGCGACTATGTGAGGTAGATGGCTCGTCTTTTTCCAATAGCTCTTCGTCAATAAGTAAATCGAAGTTACCCAATGCTTCGGCACTTGGCAGCTTATTCCAACGCACATCTGGTACGCCATCTTGCGGTAGTACCACAGATATAATATTGTCTATTAACTTGTATTTTAAAATTCTGTCGTTAACTGTAGTAGATGTTAATGACGGAGATGCATTAACTTCAACTAGCCAAGGCTTTAACTGATTATCAATTATTATATCATAGCCGTAGCATTCAAAACAATGTCTATCATTAGCCATTACAGATGAAACAGCTTTTAAAGAATGTACTATGAGCCACTGCATCGCGGCAAACAATTTGTCAGTCACTGCTCTACCCTTCGTACCTTCCAAATACAATTTCAAATTTTGCACAGTCATTTTTCCTCCATGAATATTATTATAATCCCCTCCATGTTTCTGAACACTGACGTTGGTAAGATGTACATACATATTATCTAATTCTGTAACACTTGTGTCGTATTTCACTGTGCAAAATCTACAAAATCCAAGTTGGAACAAATAAGCCTTTAGAGGCCGAAACGACGTCACCAACACGTAAAGTCTCAGATCGAACTTTTTGCCCCCTATTAGTAAGGGATTGTCTATGTAACGTGAAATTACATAACTTTCCTTTGTGAGTTGCGGATGAAATGGTGTTTTTGCCTCACGAGACCATTTCTTTAGTTTAGATAGTTTGTTTATAAGGAAAATGCCGGTCCCTTGGGATTTTCCACACGGTTTCATAATCCAAGTACTTTGGGGTGATTTACGATATTCTTCGACAAACATGTTGTAGTCAGCAGGTAGCACAAACGTAACCGGCACAAAATCTAGATGTACATAACGGGTCACAACTTGACCTCCATGTAATACGACCTCTGCCTTCTCAGCGAGCGGATTGCCCTCCCTTTCAAGTTCCTTTCGATAACGCTTTATATTTTTCACAAGTAAATCTTTGCGCGACAACTCGTAATGGTTTGGAAAGTGATTTATTATCTGGTTGTCATTCATCCGGTACCCGCTTTCGACGCTGAATAAGTTTCTACAAGTCTGAGTAGACGCCCAGTAAAAGTTCCACTCATCGTCGGGTCCAACTTGGCTCCACCCACGCCTTTCAAAATTACTCATCAAAACTGACTTTTCCAAGTCGGTGCAAAAGTTAACTCGGCACCTTTCATTAGCTGGCACATTGACTCGTCCATAGAGGCTGCTTACATTTTTTTTCGAGTCTTGATTCATTGTTATCCTTTTCACAAGTATTTCTTACAGATAGAGATTTACACTAGAGGTGCGTATTATTGGTTGTCATGGATTTTAAATAACACTCGTCGATATTAGCGGAGTCTCCGTTAAATTCGTTTCACTATGGATACGAGTAAACATTGCTTTACGTATTGATTTTTATGGAGGTTTTTGCCCATACAAGTTTTATGTAAGTACTTACGTATAACTTCTGTACGTATTGCAGAAAATACAAGGGGCAATATTTACCTAAGTATAAAACATACTTTGCTAAGTAATAATCCTGTCTGAACAAATATATTGGAAGATTTGGGGTAAAAAAATAATAATAATAAAAGTAAAAATAATTTAAGTAGGCAAGTCATGTTATTAGAAAAGTTTTATTGTTTCCATTATTAGGCAAGTCATGGGGAAGAGTAGGAAAATTGGAAACAAAGTTCTTTGTCAACCACTTTACGGTAAAGCCAATCACTTTCCCAAAAATAAATTAGGATACGTCTGCGATAGACTATCGCGGTGTATTCCCAGTTGCCACTAAACCTTACTTGGACTTGGAGCTTGGGGCTCGTTTAGCTGCTAGTTTCGTTTAGCTACTAGGAGCAACAATTGTTTGAGTGCTGATTTTTGGCATTGTTAGCGACTGCCGTTGGACTACTAGGTTAGTCATCAGGTGCACCGCAGATCGCAGATCACTAATCTATAATATGGCAGACAAATAATGTTGTTGAGGTCGTGTTATAGATGAGCATTGTACCGGACTAATCCGAAATCAATCTCAAGGGGCCCAAACCTTTTCAACTGCTAGCTAACCTGCTGGGGCAATGACAAAGACCTAAACTAAATCAAATGATAGCTGCTCCAAATAAAAGTCGACCCCAGGCTGCAAATAAAAGTGGACCCTAGGCTCCAAATCCAGGGTGGGTTTGGAGGCAACTGGGAAAATACTAATATGAAGAGAGAATATACTGAAAATTACCAACGGCGATTTGTATAATAGCGCTAAATACATTTCACACGCAGCGTAGTCTGTTTAGAGTTTGATGTGGTTTCAAGTTATTAATTTGGAACATCATAAACAGTTTAATGTGCTACACTTAAAGAAACATGGTAAAGGTTTCACGGTAATATATTTGTCAAATTATCTACCACATTACGTCACCACGTTACGTCAAGTTCTATGTGTAGTACAGTCACGTACTTTAATTTGGGATCTACTTAAGGTGGAAAATTGTAAAGCAAACTGAAGACATTTAGAGCTAATATTATTTATAAGTCTCTGGAGGTTCCCATTTACCATTGTAGCGTTATTTTGGACGTGGAATACGACTACGTATCGTCGGATACGATTAGAAATGGACATAAGTAGCCACCGCGGTATCTCATTAATTCTGATGACATCGCGGTGACAGATGTAGGGTGGTGCGCAACCTGAATTTTGAAAGGAGTTGCATGATTTGTCGTGGTATGATATGTGGCAAAGACCTGCAACTTTGGAGGTCTCGCACCCGTCCGAATTACCGGTGACATGACTACTGCTACGTCAAAGTACGAAGATTAGGAGGTTTGAGGTGGCTGTAATCACTTGAGATAGCAAAACCCCGGTTAAGCTGTAGGGGCGGATCCTTCAAACCATCATTAGGCCAGTCCTTGCCTATAGATGAGAAGCTTGCACGACACATGCAGAAACTGCATAAGGCAGAGATTAATAGTTGGTAGCCGGTATGGTTACGTTTTAAGAAAGTCACCAGAGTACGTGGTTACAACATTCTGGCCACAACGCCTTCAACTAGGTCACGGCTTGAGAAGCAGGTTTGGCGTGTTTAAGGACGACAAGCACGATGTCCGCTTCTTTACGAGGGATGCTGAAATCATGGAAAGTGAAAGGAAAAGTATAGGAAAGCGGACACCGAGCTCTTAAGCGCGGGACGTAACCAATACTAGTACTTGAATGATGGTGATGTCTCTGAGAGTAACTGCTTAGGGACGTGAGTTTTTCTATTTTTATAGCATTGTGCATGTTTAACAACATTTTGTGGGTCAAATGGCAAACGGATCCCGAATTATAGTTCGTGACCGTACTTAAGTACGGGCACGGCGGTACGGACGAGTGCGTTCTGCTTAAAACACATGTCATCGTATATTTGAGTACTTTTCATGTCGGTATTGTTTTGACACTTTACGACATCCGTCACTCATACTGATATGTTGGATTTGCAAATATGAATTAGAAATAGTCGTAGTATTGTACAAAGTTTATGTTCAACCCTTATAGCGCCGACCCACGAATGCTAAAAGATGTCGCATTGAGTTTCATCAAATAATTTTGTAACTAAGAGTAAGACTTTTATTTACGGGTTTTATATTCACACCATCAATTTATTACTTTTATAATCTGTGTCTTGCAAGACTGAAGTAACGAATAGTTATAAGAAAATCTAAAAAATCAGTCTTGCAAAGAAATAAAATTTAAAAATGGAACTGTAAAAAATCTCAACTTCCACGGAGTGACTCGTAAACTTCTCGTAAAATATTTTTCAATCTCGTGGTTCAATTCATCAGTACATATAACATGAGCTTCAGTTTACTCCATCGCGATGTTTCTGCACTTCACGTTTTTTAATAAATTGAAGTTTTTTCATTCTCTATAAAATATGGTCGTAGGTAAAGAGATGATCAACATAATATTCATTGAGGAGATCATGTTAAGTTTCTACTTCAGAAAAACTAAAAGGAATATAAGATACACCAGCAGGTATTCAGTTCTTAAACTGTTTTTCATCGAGTCATGCTTGCTTTTTACGCCATTGCCTTTGAAGTTAGTCATCCTCTTTAATTTGCTGCTTGGAGCAGTTGTGACTTGGCTATTATATTCGAAATTCGGAAGTGACTGCCTTCTTGCAACTCTTTAAGGCCACCGCTATATCCTCGTCTAAAAGACAGTAGATGCACCAGATGCGTGTGACTAGGGTTTCTGATATCATAATGGTGTTAAACAATTTGATAGTTATTGCTAGTATATATTTGTTTTAATAGCGTTTTACCTACTCTACCTTAAATCTATACTTCTATACTAATATTACAAAGCTGAAGAGTTTGTTTGTTTGTTTGTTCGGTTGAACGCGCTAATCTCAGGAACTAGTGGTCGGATTTGAAAAATTCTTTATGTGTTAGATAGCCCATTTATCGAGGAAGGCTATAGCCTATATATCAGTACGCTATTACACTGGGGAGCAGAGCACTAGTCATAAATGTCGACAAATCGGGCAAATATTTATGCATCGTTGTAAAATTTATAAGCTACGGGATTAAATAGGTGCGGCGGGAGGTTGAAATATTCGACGGGCGAAGCTGTGGGGGTCATCTAGTTATTTCTTAAAATCCCTGATTAAAAATACCTTTTTTATATTAATTGTATCTCCTACCTTGGTCTCAATCCTAATCCATTACCATTACCATAACCACAGAAGACTCCCTCCAACTAATCTGATACAAAACAAAGAGTCACTTCAAATGTACTTAGTCAACATTGAGAAACATAACATTCTGGTGCAATACAGTAAACAGATCAAGTTATTCAGCACGTGAACGCTTCCATATTATATTCAGGTGGAGCCACACAATTCACGTGATAATCAATATTAAAAATAAACCTTGTTTAAAAAAAAACTAAATAACTAACTTAAAAGGGAAGGTCAAAAGTACTCGGATACCCAGACGTGCGTGTATGAAGCGATTGATGAATCTTGATGAAGCGAAAGAAGTATGCATGGATCGCGAAGCCTGGCGATCTGTCCTCTCTGACTACCCCGTCAGGGATACAGCGTGAACTTAAATAAGTTTTAAATAATGTTATTACCTACTTCGGATGAAATAACAAAAATACGTATTACACATTTTTTATAGTCGGTACTAATTCCTCATATATTACTTAGCTTAAATCGCTCGTGGCCCTCAATGTTATGTGTTATGTAAACGATCACGTTAAGTAATTTTGGCTATGGCTGGTCCTTGGATGAGTAACCACTGTGTGGAATTTATATTTGCGAGCGTTTCCGTGCTTCGGAAGGCACGTTAAGCCGTTGGTCCCGGTTGCCAGTAAAATGGCAGTCGTTAAGCCTGGTTGAAGCCTTTATGGTCGGCTTAAAACAAAATTTCAACAGCAGGCCACCACAGCCTGCTCCTGTCCATTTCAACACTGCAATGGGCTCACCACCTGCTACGTGGGACAAAAATGCATACGGTGTAATGTGGGCGTTTAGTATGCATCTGTTAAATATAACAATATGTAAAAAAATACAATGCTTAAATAAGTTTTAAATAATGTATTTACCTACTTATAATAAATAAATAAATATCCATCACGCCTTATCCCCGAAGGGGTGGCAAAGGCTTAATATATGCCCACCTTTCGCCGTGTGGATTCCTCTGTCCCACGTAATAGGTGGTGAGCCCATTGCCGTGTTGAAATTGACAGTAAATTTACCTACTTCGGATCAAATAACAAAAAAATTACGTATCACATATTTTTTAAAGTCTGTACTAAGTCCATATATTATCCGATTACATCCTACGACTGACAAAAAATTTAAATCTGGTACGAACCTCACTAAAAATATGCAAAAAGGTTTTTCATTTTTTGGCTTCAAATTCGGAATTTTTTAATACCATTTCATAAAGATAATAAAATGAGTGAAGGTATGTGGAGGAGACCATAAACAAAATATATTTTTTATTGAAGTACAAAATTCCCACGCTGGCTTTTAGAAAACTTTTCTACCCACACTTGAATATCTCAAACATTGGAGTTGTTGTGTCATGTTATTTTTCTCAAAAAAGATCTATATTTTCAGAATTTTTCGCTATATTTTTATCAAGCTGTAAAAGGTAATAATTAGTAAGAGTGGATTACTGTATGCACATCTTAAATTGTAGTAGCTGTTTCTTCATATGGAGACCTGTCTAGCTAGCAATGAATGATTACCTACTTCATTTTAAATTTAAATCGCTTATTGTAAGACCCGATGCGTATATTATAAATGTGCCAGGACCCGAAGTTCAACTATCTCGACTTCGAACCATTAAACACTACTAAACTGCTTCAAGCTACATAATATCAAAATACACTCTACGATGCGTTTTAGATATTCAAACATACTAAACTCAATTACTTCCAGTACATTAAATGTAAAATACGTGGTAATATCATGTAAATATAGTTTACTTATAATGTATTAATAATATTTTATGTTCCACCATCGAGCTCATATATTTTAGCTGTCATATGAGAATAGTTTAATCCAAAATATTTGACTTTACGACTGAATAAATGACGGAATTTTCTGACTTAAAATAGCGAGATGTCGATCTAAAGTTTTAAGTTTAAATCTGCGAAGGAAACTCCAACTAGAACTGACTAAAGAGTAAATTACTTAAATGTAGATAGTTGTATTTGTCGGAACTATCTCCCCTCAGATTGTAAGATTGATATATTAGGTAGTATTTAAATACCCTACTGGATCTGCAAAAGAGGTTGGATATTTGCTTTATTTTGTGTTGATTCGTTTCAAGAAATACAAGTTAAGACTTTGGGCATTGCCTTTTTATGGCACCGATTTCCATCACTTCCTCTATTATTCACGTGATTATAATTCACTGAGGAGGCGAGCGAAGCGAGCTGACGAATATCTCCGTTTTAAGTCCACTGGTACCTGAAAAATTCTATCGATATCCGACCGTTCGTCCGTCCATTCAGTCTAGAGGTCGCATTTTTATTCAGATTTGCATGCAACTTGGCATGGACAATCCTTGAATTAGCCAAAAACTTTTAGCAAGGGGGTTTCTCGATCGGGGGGAAATGGTGGCAGGGGAGGGGAAATGGTCCCGTGGTTGGCAAGAGCGCTCATAACGGTAAGTTTAGCATTTTTCTAAATTTACTCCGAGGTCTACGGTTCACAGAACCTCTAGTATAGGTACTAGCTGACCCGCGCAACTACGTTAGGGCCGCTCGACCCATTTTGTGCAAACTTCACATAAACCATCTGCTAAATAGTCCGAACAAAGCCTAAACATTTGGTTTGGATAGGTGAGCCCGTACTTGAGTTATAAATTACAACGAAGTGGCATTTATTTTTATATATATCGATTAAAATGCAAGAATTCCAACGTGACACTTTACTGTATTTAATGTGTAACATAGAATACACATATTATTTAGTAACAATGCGTGAGAAAAAAGTCCGCTTACATTCAATTAAGAGAACTCAACAAGAAAAATAAAAGTACCGATTGTATTATGTGCATACTGGATAAACCTTTTGTGCGAAAAGATGGGCCCTGTTGTAATACATTCAGTAAACAAGGGTTCCTTTTATAAAAGAATTGGGGGTGAAAGAAAAACAAAAAAAAAATTGTACCACGTATCCGGCTTATTTCAGCTTTTGTTATTGTTTTGAATATGAAATTATTAAGAGCCGTTTGAATATGCACAAAGCGAATTGTGGCTGGATTTCAAGAAACTCCTCGTCTTGTTTGTCTTGAATATGCAGAATATTAATGTAGACTTAAGCTGCTCTTTCTGTTCTATATTCAAAATTTCCTGTTTCATTATTAAAATTGAACTTGGACTGACTGGTTAATGACGCTGAACTGACAAATTATGTAATTTGTAATTTTGATTTCATCTGTGAAAAGTTTTGGTGATCGAAATAAAGTGAATTAACTCCTCATCTATCCCATGGCTCGGTGGACGTGAGGCGGTACACCGTCGTGGCTTAGTAATTAGTGTGCCCCCTCTTAACGTTTGGTGTCTCAGTCTCACATACAGTGCCTATATGCATTCCACAAGGGATAAATAAAGGAAGTTTTTGTATGGTATGTTGTATGTAAGTTTTTGTATGTTAGGTATGATCGTTTATTTTCCGTGTGCACGTAATTTAATGAAATAGTAAAAAAAATATAAAAAGATAGAATTAAAAAATATGTAAAGACCCAGAAGTGTATCCCGGAATGTAGCTGTGATGAAATTAATAGATGTAATGAGATGAAATGAAATCAATATATGTTCTCTTTTCCATAAAAATATTTTCATTTCATTTTAGCTATTGATTTATTTATAATATCATTTAAACTGACATTTATCTTAACGCTACAAGTACGCTGTAAGTGATGAAAATAGTCAAAATTAAATAATTTGTATTTTACTCGGATTTATTGTGTTCTACAATTTTTATTTTGTCTTATCCAAATATATAATAAATTGAGTTATTTTGAGTATTATAATGTACAAGTTAGCTATCTAGAGATTCGTGCAGTCTTCCATGAAATTACCAATCATATTCAGCTTAATAAGATAGAGTTGGCTGACTCCGTTGATCGAATAGAATCTAGTACCTATAATAGCAGATGATATGACAGTTTAAAACTTAGACCAAAGTTAATTTCGTTAACTTTATAACTATCTTCATACTGTATCCCTGACGGGGTAGTCACAGAAGGCAGATCGCCAGGGCTTTGCGGTCCATGCATACTTCTTCTGCAAGAAGATTCATCAATCGCTTCAATGTGTCAAGGAACTCATTGACTTCTTCTACGCTCTACTTTCGCAAAATCTAAACTAATATTATAAAGCTGACGAGTTTGTTTGTTTGTTTGGTTGAACGCGCTAATCTCAGGAACTACTGGTCGGATTAGAAAATTTTTTTTTGTGTTAGATAGCCCATGTATCGAGGAAGGCTATAAGCTATATATCATTACGGTACTACACTGGGGAGCAGAGCAGTAGTCATAAAAGTCGACAAATCGGGCAAATTTTTATGCATAATTGTAGAATTTATAAGCGACGGGATTCAATAGGTGCGACGGGAGGTCGAAAGATTCCACAGGCGAAGCTGTGTACCAGTATAATATATAATCTTCGTTAATCGTTCCTGACTCATTCGTTGGACGTTCCCAAACCAACGGAGCACGCCCTTTTCAAGCTTAACGCTGACACTTTCATTCAAACCTGCCATATTGCGTTCTTCGTTACGTATTCGGTTGGCCAAAGTTACAACGCACAATTTTCGACGTGATCGCATCTCCACGGCACTCAATATACTGATGACATACACAGGTTTCGCTACCGTAAAGCAACGTTGGCACTAGAACTACGTTATGAATCGCGAGTCGTGCTTATCTTACGATGCTTTGTCGCTTTACTAATTGGGATAAAACACTTTGTTTTCGGCAGCTACCACTACAGCTACACAGCTACCAGCCGTTCAACATCCTAATCACATCTTTCGTCTGCGCTAAACATACTCCCTAACTAACATTATCGCAGGTGTATACTTTCTCGGCCTCATTAGTATCGGGCTTAAGACAAAGCACGTCGTCCAATCATTCATACAATAAATGAGTTATATGATTAGGATTATTAAACAATAAAAATTAATTTCCCATGATATAAAATCCAATTAAATTCATTCATTAAGTATAGTAAAATTCAATATACTTAGTTCCAAAATAACGGGCTTCGTTTACATGTATTCATACAAGTTACGACCAATGTTCGTGGCCCAATTTTTCTTAGATTTTCTGCTCCAATTCGCTTGGCCGGCACACTCCGTTCATTATCCCAGTAATCTGCGACATCAAAAACTACGAATATGAAAATAAATTTAATATTTTTTGGGGTTTCGTTGAAACCCCAGTAAATACCATCTATAGTTTCATCATGTGCTCCTCTCTCATTTTATTGCGTACTAACTTTCAAACCCTACGATTTGGACCTCAGACTTCCTTTTGCCTGCCCCCCAACATTGTAAGAGCACTTTTTCAAGGAGAGTTTTCGGGTATCGTAAACTCGGAGGATGCTATTTTCTTGTCTCATCTAAAGTAATAAGTTTGCTAAGATCACGAAAAACTATTAACAGATCTGTTTATAAAATATTTTCCTTTAAATGTAAATTTTGTCGGAGGCAAGTTCTGCCACCAGCTACACGGTTATTTATGGGCATGTGAAAAATATTCATGAAAGACATACTAAATGAAAAGGAATACTAGCTTAGTAGGCTTTTAAAAAATGTAGTCGCCTAAATGAGCACATGTGCTTTTCGAAGTATAAAGTTTTATATATTTATTATTAGGAAGCGCTCGTGGCCCCGCGGTCTCAGTGTTCTGTAAACGATCACTGAGTTACGCAACTTTCACTATGGCTGGTCCTCGGATGGGTGACCACTTTGTGGCATTTACATTTGCGAGCGTTTCCGTGCTTCGGAAGGCACGTTAAGCCGTTGGTCCCGGTTGCCAGTAAAATGGCAGTCGTTAAGCCTGGTTGAATGCCTTATGGGCGGCATGAAAAATTTCAACAGCAGGTAGCCACAACCTGCGTCTGTCTATTTCAACACGGCAATGGGCTCACCACCTATTACGTGGGACAGGTAAATCCACACGGTGAAAAGTGGGCATATAATATGCCTCTGCCACCCCTTCGGGGATAAGGCGTGATGGATATTTATTTATTTTATTTAAGTTTTATAGAGTTTGCTACGAAAACCTTTATTGGACATGGCCCGAAACACACTTAACTGGTTTTTCAGATGTTTTAGCGCATATTTATATTAAACGACCGTTCTCGCACCAGGGTTTACTTACAGGAAATAAAGTTTGTGATTTTCAACTGGACGGCACCATATCAACTTTTCCGTGTTAAATATTTAAATGTCGGCTTACGTGATATTGTAAAATGTTGTGAATTTATACACCATACACATAAAATAATATGTACACCAGAATTTTTAAATTTCTAGGTTCATGTATAAAACTTTGTTTTGAGAAATTAGCACAGCCATGGTAGGGTGACGTTTGTTCGCATTCATTTACAATATTAGTTTGATTAACTTTCACCCACTGTGGTGGAAAACAAACTTACCAACTTACATGTTTATAATATTAGTAGGATTACATAATTAAACTAGTAATGGTTTAGTAATGTAATTCTACTAACTTTAAACGTGAAATATGAATGAAAATACAGGTCGTAAAAAGGATTAAGCTTCATCAAAGAAAATTGTCTCAATAAACCCTTGGCAGTTGTTCATTCTCATGCTTGTACTTATCAATCTGTGCCCTTAGGTTATACACAGCGGAATAAATGGGCAAATTATGTTTCGTGTAAAACTCTCTATATAGAAACATAATAGGTATGTCTATCACACATGTGTTGAGCATATAAATTGCATTAGTTCAATCAATTGAAGGCCCTATGGGCGGCTTGAAAAATTTCAACAGTAGGTCGCCACCGCTTGTCCATTTCAAAACTGCAGTGGGCTCACCACCTATTACGTGGGACAAAAAGCACACTGTGAAATGTGGGCGTATATGCCACCTATTTGGGGATAAAGGCATGAATTTGCTTATGGTCAAGGGAACCCCATAAAGATCTCTGTGGCCAAACAACACTAATTTGGTAGGTTTGACAATCGCAATCGCCGATATTACCAAAAATCAAAAGACTCAACGACATTCGCTCAAAAACCAAACGATAAATACTTTCCAAATAAAAGTGTAAATCCTAGTAGAAGAACGTAGGAATGGATGAAGAATTCGCTAACACTAAGATGAAGAACAAGGAAAATCAATTTTCTTTAGTAAGTTTGTAAATACTCGTAAATAGTCAGGTATACATTTTATTACCTACGATGAAACTCAATTGGTCGCATAAGTTACTCGAGCGTAATAAACCCAAGGTTTCTGTATCGTAAGCGACACGGCACTGACGAAGGCAACTACCATGCTTACCTTAAGCTGACAACTGGATTAAAGGCTTACGAAGCACCATTGTTACATACAAGTACCTACCTACAATTTTATATGAAAAACGTACGTGCTATAATGATTATATTATCGTAACACATAAAGAATTATTAGGTAGAGCAAGAAAAGCAAAATAGCTAGCATTGCCAATGATGTAAGCGCTTTTGTAGATATAGCATTACGCCTGTCTCCCATCACAGTCCCATCAGGAAGTTTAGCTTCTCCTAATTTTAATAGTGTTTTTAAGATTTAAGAGTGCTTTTGACCTGACCTTTGAAGAAGAAGAAGAGATTTGATTGACACACGTACGCTCAGGTTTACCCCTAATTTTTTTTCTATTATTTATGGCTTCATATATTATAATATAATTTTTGTCTGTCTATCTCTATCCATCCTCTATACATGTCGGAACCATCTTCACTGTTACATCATCTTTCAAACCGATTAAAAGAACATGGTGACCACATTCATGGTTTATGACCACGGAATCGGGTATATAATTATAAAGAAAACCTTGGAAGCTTAATAAACTTTAATCACCAACCTTGACAACTGTTTCCTGTACTTTTCAGCTCAATTTCGCCCTTTCCTTTATCACATCGCACCGCCGTGATTCAAACCCAAAACGTCTTCTCAAGTCCTCTACTTTTAGTTAATACCTCGGTTAATATTGAAGTTAAAAGATACGATTCAATTTTGTCAGGTACCTAAAATTTCTAAAGTTAGGTGTTTTTGACGGCGATCTAACTACCCCATGTAAATGTTATTCATATCATACCGCATCCAGATCGTAATTTTATCCTTACTAGTAATAGAAGACTATACACATTTTGAAAAATCTTTAACCTATAGTGAACTTAACGAGATTTAACTGGTTACGGAGAAGAAAGACCCTTGTATAATAATATTGGCACACTTTATAGAAATTAAAATAATACAAACGCACATTTTCACAGATTTACATACACAATGGTAGGTACATAGTACATGAAATTACTTGTCTTGTATATCTCTCTAAAACATCAAATTAATGTAGAGCTTTGGGGCTAGCATTATGTGTACTGTCACATGTTACTTAAGATAAACGAATCACTCCACAACCAAAATTATTCCATCTTACAATTATAGTTCAACCAATACATTTAAGACCCTAAGGCGTATATAATAAGTATTAAAGGGTTCACTGTCTAACTTCTTCAGTTGTAATCTAGTCTTGGCAGTATTGTGACTTACCTACGCGTAAGTTAATTGCTTGCTCTTTGCCGAGCGGTGGTTGGGGATGATACAGAACTAGCAACATCAGGAGAATGTAAGTAAGCCTTTGTAAATTTGGGATCTATCAATGGATAATTTTTTTTTAAGCAATTACTCGTAGTATCCTAACTTTTTCATTGAAATTTTACTAAAGTTTGAACAATTTGGTTCAGAAAGGTCTTAAACTGGTGACCTATGTCTAATCAGTACAATGCTTTACCCACAGAGCTACAGAACCGTACCTATCGAATTTCGAGAACTAATATTGGAACCGCTAATCCAATTAGTTTTAGTTCCAAAAATCCGCTATTCCACAAAACAAATGTCCAGTTGAATTGTATGAATCGCTGTGTAAAATGTTTAATAGTATTTACAATGAGTGTTATAAGACCATAACGGTACGTGGCAGTCTCAGAAATAATAAGTGTTGGATTACACCAAATTTAAAAAAAAACATGATTAAGGATCGAGATAGACTATTCAAAGTATGGTGTAACGATCCAAAGTGTATGGTAAAAAGGTTAGAATATACCAAATATAGGAACAGTTGTTCAAAAATAATACGTAAGTGTAGTAATGATTATGATAGGTACGTGTATGGTAAATTGTAATACTAATATAAAAAAGTTACGGGACAAAATTATTACATTATTGGGGAAAAATAAACAGTCTTTGGATAATCAAATATTGTCGAGCTTTAAAAAGCACGGAGATACGCAATATATAACTAATCGTTTTTGCAGCAACTTTAGACCAAGAAATTCAACAGATTAAACATGTTTGTAGCTCCAAATGGTTAAGTAGGGATAATTAAGTGATAAATGTAGATAGGTGTATGAGATGGTAACCAATTAGTATAGAGAGTGTGCAAAAGGTTATTAGATATATGAATGTAAGGAAATCAGCCGCGGAACTGATCGTATCAGAATGTCAGATATAAAGTATATTAATGACAAAATTAGTCCCGTTATTATTATGTGTTAAACACCATAAATTTCCTGACTCGTTAAAAGAGGCTATTATACAACCAATTTATAAAAAAGGTACACGGGCTAGTTTTTAGTTTTTAGCCAATAGCTATATTATCAAGTATTGATAAAATTGTAGAAAAATGCATAGGAAACCAGTTAAACGATTACTTACAAAAACATAATATTCTAAATAACTCTCAACATGGTTTTCAAAAAGCAAAAAGTACTAATACCTTGCTTTCTAATTTTACAGATGAAATTAATACACATTTAAATGATAAGAAGTGTGTAATTGCAGTATTTTTTGATTACAAAAAAGCTTTTGAAACTTTGGAATTTAATACATTATAATATTAATATAAATAAATAATTAATATAAATATAATACATGTAAAGGAGTGTGGAGTGGGAAAGCCCTTATATGAATGGTTTGGGGGACTATCTCACTTCGCGATCCTACCGAGTTAAGGTTGGCGATACACTTAGGCCCACTTGCGCGATCTTGGTTTAATGTGTATAACTCGGAGGTATGGTCTAACCCCGAGTTAAATCATTAATTTGTCTCGCATGACCCCGAGTTAAGGGTATATATACCTCGGGTTAAATCGCTAAAATGTTAACTCACCAACTTCGGAGGGTTAATTCGTCAAACGTTGGGTTAGCAGCTGATTTAAATGTAAAGAAAATTATTATGTTCACACTCCCCTATAGTAACAGTTTGTCACAGGAGGAAAATATTACTAGATATAAGTTAAATATGACTTTGCATACATTATGTATGAATAATAAAAAGTTTCATTTTATTGATACTAACAACTATGTTAGAAAATCATTTTATTTGACAAAAGATAATTATTATTATCTTTCCAATTATTCTATAAGACAAATAGCTACTTCGCTATCATATTTATTAAATATATCAGCCAAGAACTTGGCTAAACAAGTTGCTCCTATTGAGCAATGTTTTTATGACATTCACAATGTCAGTAATTTTACTACTGACAATTCAAATTTATTTAATTTAAACTGAGTAATAAGACAACAGATAATTTTTCTTGCATAGTACCTACATATGTACCTCCCAATTCTGGGGCTAAAGAAATAAAATGTATAACTAGGGTTTCTAATAAAAATATGAACCCATCAAACATATCTGTGAATTGTAACAGTATGAAGAAGTGTCTCAACCTGGTGCATCAAAACATTCGAGGTTTAAAAGGTAAAGAGCTAGAATTGGAGTTGTTAATGAATTGTAACAGTATTGATATTGTATGTTTAAATGAGCACTGGCTAAAAAGTCATCAATTCACTCATAGCTTCAATAATCACCAGGTTGCAAGCTCGTTCAATAGAAAGAAATATAAACGAGGTGGCTCTTTAATATTAATTAATAAAATATTTAAATTTAAAGAATGATTGGATGTTGAGAGCCTCTCTGTTGAGCGAGTTGTGGAGATTTCATGTGTTGAATTGGAGCGATTCATTGTGTTGAATCTGTACAAACCTCCATGCGCGCCAGTTAAGTCTCTTTTTGAAATAATGGAGGAAGCCTTAAGTAAAATATATAATAGCCATAAAACAATTGTTGTATGTGGAGACTTTAACATAAATGTTTTAGATAAGTCTTCAGAAAGTATAGATTTTCTGAATTTAGCAAAATCGTTTAATTTATTTCACAATTTTATGGAACCCACTAGAATAACGGCCACTACTGCAAGATGTATTGATAACATATTTAGTAGTGTGAAACCAATACATACATCTATAATTCATAAGGTTGACTCGGACCACACAGGGCAGTTGGTTTCCTTTTGTAATTCTCAAAGTAATGTAAAAAGACAAATAAATGTGATACCATTCAGTGAGAACCGTATAGAAAATTTTAAATGTAATATTACAATAAAAGTTAAATTTTTGCCCTGTCACGGAAATGTGGATGACTTATACAACTCATTAGTCAACTTGATTAATGGTGAGTTCAGCTCAATTTTTACTCCTAAGCACTTATCTAATAGTGAAGGCCTAACTTTCAGTGACTGGGCAACTCCAGGAATCTATAATAGTCGTAAGAAATTGTATCAACTATACGAAGAGAAGTCCTATAATCATAATCCAAATTTTCAAGACTTTGTAAAAAAATACTCAAAAACATTTAGACAAACTTGCCTGAAAGCAAAATCAATTTATTTAAAAAATAAAATCAAATATTCAAATAATGTTATTAAGGAAACTTGGAATGTTATAAATATTGAAACCGGTAAATCCAAAGTGCGCAGTCATGATTTTCATTTAAAAATAAATAACGTAAATATTATAGAAGATTTTAAAGTTGCAACTGAATTTAAAACATTTTTTTCTAACATTCCTCTTTCAATTACAAGAACTCTCTCGTCTTGCTCTAACGATGCTGAACAACTTTTAAAACAAGGCGTGGAGGAATGTGGCACAGACTTTGAATTTTCAGCTGTTAGTCCTAGAGATATTTTAAAAACTTTTAAGGCAATTAATATGAAAAACACTAAAGATTTGTGGGGTCTATCTGTTAAAACTGTCTCTCATATTATCACTGCAATAGCTCCACATCTGGCAGCTGTGTTCAATTGCTGTGTCAAGTCTGGGATATTTCCTGACCTAATGAAACATAGTAAAGTAATTCCTTTATTTAAAGCCGGCGATAATGCAGATCCCTCTAACTTTCGGCCTGTTTCCGTACTACCAACACTAAGTAAAATATTTGAAAAGCTAATGCTTGGACAGTTGCTTAGTCACTTTAATATACATAATATACTACACAGGAAACAGTTTGGATTTACAAAGGGTTGCTCAACGGTGGATGCAGGGGTTGCTTTACTCAAAAGTATTTATGCGGCTTGGGAGGATTCGCAGGATGCATTAGGTGTTTTTTGCGATTTATCTAAAGCCTTCGATTGCGTTCATCACGAAACTCTTGTAAAGAAATTACGCCACTACGGTATCAGAAATAAAGCTCTCGACCTTATGACTTCTTATTTAAGCAATAGAATTCAGAGGGTTGAAGTAAACGGTAAACGATCAGCAGGATCTCCAGTTGTAATGGGTGTTCCACAGGGATCAATCCTTGGTCTATTTCTTTTTTTGATATACATTAATGACTTACCTTACTATGTTGGGGATAAACATGAGATTGTGCTGTTTGCGGATGATACCTCTTTGACATTTAAAATTAATAGACTATTAATTAATTATGACGATGTTAACAGTGCACTCTCAAAAGTTGTTCATTGGTTTAACGTGAATAATCTTCTTTTAAATGATAAAAAAACTAAAGTAATTAAGTTTTCGACACCTAATGTGAGACAGGTGGCAACCAATGTGCAACTTAATGGATCAGGGTTGGATACTATTGGGGCTTCTGTGTTTTTGGGTATAACTATTGATTCAAAGTTGCAGTGGGGACCACATATAGAAAAATTGTCAGACAAATTAAGCTCTGCTGCATATGCAGTAAAAACAATAAGACGGCTCACTGATGTTGAAATGGCTAGAATAGTTTATTTCAGTTATTTCCATAGCGTTATGTCATACGGAATTCTACTCTGGGGAGACTCAGTGGACATTAATACGATATTTATTTTACAGAAGAGAGCTGTGAGAGCAATATACCAGCTTGGTCCCAGGGTATCTCTAAGAGAAAGATTCAAAGACCTTAATATTTTTACCGTTATATCACAATATATATATATGAGAATTTACTTTATGTGCACAAAAACATAGACACATTTCTTAAAAAAAGTGATATACATAATGTAAACACTAGGCATAAAGATAATCTTGTATTACATTCTACTCGTCTCGAAATAATCAGCAATTCTTTTATGGGGCAATGTATACGATTCTATAACAAACTTCCCGATGAAATTAGAATATTGTCAATAAATATGTTTAAGACAACAGTCAAGGCCAAATTGTGTAACAAGGCATATTATAAAATTTCAGACTATATAAATGATAAAAATGCATGGGAGTAAGTCGCTCTAAGTCAACACACATAAATATACAAATATAATTAATAATAATAATAAAGAAACATTATAAATATAATGTACATTTCTTCAACATAAGTGATCTGAAACGTCAGGTTAACTAATATAATTATATGTAATTTGAGTTTGTTATTGTGTGAGCACCGTCCACATAGCTTTTTATAAATTTTGAAATTGACATGATGGTTGCTGTGCAGTTTGAGTATGTCATGCTCGCCTAAGTGTCCTGGCAGTGGTGGTGCATGTATCGGGTCGCCTTATTCCCTATAATACGGTTGAGTAGGGCGATGGCTGATATATGCGTCATACCCGTGAACGGGTGCCGTCTGTTGGGACTGGTCAGCTCATAGCTGTTATAGCAATTATTACAAATAAAACTATTTATATTTAAGGCAAATTAAGTTTAGTCGACTGTTCTCACGTAACTCCAAAGGAGCAATGTAAGTTTAATATTGTAAGCCATACCTGCATTTTAAAATGGCAGCCATTTAGTTTCTTGCCGGAGTCTTCCTCATAAGGGTGGGCTACCTTTAAAACTGGCAACTAGAAACGCTCTCATTTTGATTTGATTTGGTTTCTTTTGTAAAGACTCATTACTATATAATTTGTTCAAATATCATGTAAATAAAAGTAATGTAATTACTGGCAGTTAGAAAAGAGTGGCCATGAGTTTTATTGCCAGGTTCTTCCTCAGGCTCTACCTATTGCGTTGCGAATCTGGCAGTAAATGTAAATGTAGAAGCAATAATCTTGACGTTTATAAGTGTTACTTTGTGACCTACATGAATAAAGTTTTTTCACTTTTCACTTCACAGCAATGAAGTGGCACGTGACACATGCGTGACACACACTCCTCAAAATGACACGCCGCGCACACATAATACGATAAAAATAAAATGCATTCGGCTGTCATGTTACATTCATTCGTGTAAGAAAAGTCTTAAGTGACAAACTGTAGTGTAAAAGAGATAGACATACCTGTTTCATTCTTTGTTCAATCATTAATGTTTGGTTGGATGACATAGAGTGACATAAAACAGTGGATTAGTTAACCTGATGATATTTTTCTATGGATTAGGGTTAAAAAATTATTTACTTAATTCCGAGTTAACTAACTCTATAATTATTTATTTAACCCCAGCATTCATGCAAGTGGGCTTATGAAAATAGTCCGAAGTGGGGTACCACAGGGATCCGGGTGCGGTCCTATTTGTTATTTAATGCATGTAAATAGCTTGTGCAATATATTACAACATTGTTCACCTTATATGTTTGCTGATGACTTGTGCGCGTTGCGCGCTGGAACTGATTTAGACGAAACATGTCAGTTAGTTCAGCAGGATATTGATGCTGTTGTTAAATGGCCGCAAGATAACGGCATTTTATTGAATACAGATAAAACAAAACTACTGATTATACATTCGCCTTACTTGCAACTTAATCAGGTACCTTCTCCACTGTTTACACATACATTCGACTGCTTTCATAACAACCGGGTCAACTTCGGTTGCAAACCAATAGAAAGAGTGAAATGTGTGACTTATTTGGGAATGAAAATAGACGAGCATTTTTCCTGGTCAGAACACATAGAATTTATATGCGATAAACTCAGGGTGTTATTGTGAAAATTTCACCACCTAAGTTTTAAAGTTAGTCCGAGACTACCAGGACTTTAATTGGTCGTGCTATTTAGTGTCTAGCACATAAGACCTTTTAGCCTTTTTGTTACCACCTCACTAAAAAGGCAACGGGTTCAAAATTTATTCCAAATTTTACATCTAAAATAGACACATTTAATTTTATTTTATTTAATTTATTCGGCCCTTTAGACCCACCCCAGTTCCGTGCTTCGGAAGGCACGTTAAGCCGTTGGTCCCGGTTGCCAATTAAACGGCAGTCGTTAAGCCAAGTTGAAGACATTATGGGCGGCTTAAAAAAATTTAACAGCAGGTCGCCGCAGCCTGCGCCTGTCCATTTCAACACGGCAATAGGCTCACCACCTGTTACGTGGGACAAAAATGCATACGGTGAAATGTGGGCGTTTAATATGCCTCTGCCTACCCCTTCGGGGATAAAGGCGTGACAATATGTATGTAGACTACTACCGTTCTACATTCGAATCACATCTTCCATCCGCGCTAAACATACTCTCTAAATACACAATTTCATTCACTTGCTCTAGACGTTCCTGGTTTACCCTAATCTCGCATCTAGTTCTTACGTCATCTCTTTCAAATACTAGAACCTTAGTATTATTTGCATTCAAGCTTAAAAAAAATAATTCAGTTAAACTTGGAATTAGAAAAAATAAACTTCCTTTACGGTGATTTTACCCTCTGATCTTTAATGAAACACATAATCACTACTACCAACAAATAAAATCACTACGTTATTTTAGTCGTACAACTTCGAAGCAAACATTATTAACGCTCGGTGTGGGGCGTCTAATTGCATGTTTACCAACTGGAAATGGAATCTGAAGTTGTTTGTTCCTTAACTAACATTCAATAGCACAGTATTATTTTGCGCCAACCATTATTTAAAGTTTATAAAAGAAACCGGTTATAGGAAAATATAACTGTGGTGCTTTTTAGGCTTGAAAATTGTCATGGATGCTATGATTTCTACAGACTATAACCACCCTTACATCTGGCTATTGCCGGGAGTCCCAAGTGAGCATTTGGAAGAATAACCTCGGGTTCTCGACAGACTTGGTCCGCTACAACGGCCCTACCTCAGAGGGTTCGGGTGCTTTTTTGCTTTCTGAGAGGACTCGGGTGTTATCCGATTTCTTTCGGTGGTTAAGTTTTCACGCCACATCAATGTCTGAAGCTTTTGCTTATGTAAGAACACGAATATGGTTATAGCCTATCCTATATCTTCTACCTAGCGATCACATCCACAGATGATACTTTTCAAAATCACTTCTTAGCAGATGCGTTCATCATCATAACAACCTAAGTATATGTCATGTCACATCGAGCTAAACTAAAAGGTAAAATAATAAGGTAGTGAAGAAATTCATCTTTTTGCGACGGTTCATGCCCTTGCATTGCCCCTGTTAGACAAAGACTATGGGTTCAAATCCCGACCCAAACCGAATTTTCTTTTTACTACTTACCAGTCACTCCTTTATCCCCGAAGGGATATAATTCACTGTGCCTATGGACTGTTGTCCCTATGGTTATTATGACACTTTGACTAAATGAGTATGAAAAATAACCAATATTGTACGTAAATGGTATTATGAATGCAAATATAATGTCATTATAAATGCAAAGTAAATCTGTTTAGGTAGGTATCTGTTATATGTTCACGTTTGAGCTACTGTACCGTTGAAATTAATCATAACGATTTAACGGATTAGTTCTTGATATATACTTTGAAATAATAAAAAGGACTTATATCATTGAATGACTATTTTGAACAAAGAATACATTTCGTCACAACAGAGGAACTTTACATGACTGAAGTCACGAAAACCAACTAGTAATATACGTATTTGAAGATAGTAAAGCATTACATCAAACGGATATCTCTAAAAAACAACTTATAAAAGCTATATAATCCCGCCGAAAACAAAGTTGGTAACTTAGAGCTGCGAGCTTAAACTTCTTACTGCAAGACTTAATCTCACTGCAGTTATCGTTGAAGCGAACAAATTGTTCGCCCTAGATATTTTATGACTGAAATCAATAACGGTAAAACTTTGATTCTGTTTGTAAAATTTTCTCTTTAGGTTTAAAATTCGGATCAGATTTTTACTATTTGTCATATCTTTTTAAAGCATAACCATATTATCGTTTTGCATCTAACCACAATGGAATATGAAGCAAAATTTGATAATGGAACATAAGCGAAAACTGTAGGGCATCTAGATGAGGATATCAGCTTGCTCAACTAACTCAATCCAAAATGTCGACGTGACCGATAGTCTTTATTTAACTATACCTTGCTTTATTTTAACTATCCTTTGGAACTAACTTTACAATATCTCTTTTCAGACGTGGTTATGGCGAACAGCAAGAAAGATTGAAATAATACTGTACGAAATTGTATAAATTGAAACAGCCCTACGTCCTACAGTGTATTACAGATTGATTTGATTTTATGGTATTGACTAGCTGACCCACGCGGCTTCGCCCGTGACAAACTTCGAACTCTCGTCAGTTTATCAGTCACGCCTTTATTCCCGTCATGGAGTGGGGCGAATTTAACCCCTTCGTTTATTACTTTTACAATACACACACACACATACACATTGTCACGCCTTTATCCCCGAAGGGGTAGGCAGAGGCATATTAAACGCCCACGTTTCACCGTATGCACTTTCGTCCCACGTATCAGGTGGTGAGCCCATTGCCGTGTTGATATGGACAGGCACAGGCTGCATCAACCTGCTGTTGAAATTTTTTAAGCCGCCCCATAAGGCCTTCAACTTGGCTTAACGACTGCCATTTTATTAGCAACCAGGACCAACGGCTTAACGTGCCTTCCGAAGCACGGAACTGGAGTGGGTCTAAAGGGCCGAATAAATTTAATAAAATAAAAATGTGTTTAATTTAGGTGTTAAATTCGGAAGAAATTTTTAACCCATGCCTTTTTAGTGAGGTGGTAACAAAAAGGCTAAAAGGTCTTATGTGCTAGACACTAATTAACACGACCAATTAAAGTCCTGGTAGTCTCGGACTCAACTATTCTTTTACAATAATGTATGAATATTTGCCCGATTTGTTGATTACTACTCCGCTCCTCAGGGTAGTAGCGTGATTATATAGCCTTTTATCAGTCTCGCTTTTATTCCCGTCGATCCCATCTAATCCCGTCGTTTATTACTTTTACAATAATGTATGAATATTTGCCCGATTTGTTGATTACTGCTCCGCTCCTCAAGGTAGTAGCGTGATGATATAGCCTTTTATCAGTCACGCCTTTATTCCCATCGCGCCCATTTAATCCCTTCGCTCATTACTTTGGATCGCGAAGCCTGGCGATCTGTCCTCTCTGACTACCCCGTCAGGGATATAGCGTGAAGATAGTTAGTTTTTATTTTAGTAAATTACTTTTACGAATTAATGTATGAACATTTGTCCGATTTGTTGATTACTGCTCCGCTCCTCAGGGTAGAAGCGTGATGACATAGCCTTTTATCAATCACGCCTTTATCCCCGTCGCTCCCATTTAATCCCGTCGTTTATTATCTACTTTTACAAGTGTGTATGAATATTTGCCCGATTTGTTGATTACTGCCCTGCTCTTCAGGGTAGTAGCGTGATGATATAGCATATAGACTTCCATGATAAATGCGCTATCTAACACATATTAGTATAGTTAACTTTATATTATTATAAGTATAGTTACCAATGAGCAGGACACATCCGTACGTTGTCGAATCGAGCACGCGTTTGAGTTGATTTGATTGACGCGAGGACTTTGCAGAGCTCGCTCGCTATTAGCTAGTCGCGACGTCGCGCATGCGTAAATCGCACATCATCGGCCATACTTTTCACTTGTCATTTAAAGAACAAATTTTTTACAATGAAATGATTATGGTAAGTTAACCTTAAAAGATAGACATATGCTTTCCCGATCTTTATTTTAGAACTTTTAAAGGGAATTAATTATGTAAGCGCGCGTATTATACAGCGTTTGCAAGGGAAGCTATCAAAAGAAATATTTTTTCCCCGATTTTGCTACATTTATCATTGCTGTTGCGCACCTATTGGTCGTAGCGTGATGCTATATAAGCCTATAGCCTTCCTCGATAAATGGACTTTTCAACACCAAAAAGATTTTTGCAAATCGAACTTGAGATTAGCGAGTTCAACCAAACAAACAAACAAACTCTTCAGCTTTATAATATTATATTATATATGTATAATGATGTAGTCGCGATATTAAAATATAACACTTATATCAGAATAGCAACAACAGTCATACGGTAGGATTTTTTATTTTCAGATATTTAACTTCTGGAATTTTCAATCAAGTATAATATAAAATTATTTTTTTACTGTTGGTTGATGGCATTTGTTGAAACTTGCAAAACATATTGATTAATACCACTTGTACATTTCTACATTTACTTTGTAAACCCGACTTCGGAAACTCATAAAACTAAGTTTTGATAATGCTGTAAGGCAAATCCATTCTTCGGTGCTAAGGCTCGACTACCCGATTCATGATACTCGTTAGAGCCCGATTGGTATACAAAATAAATGTTATGGCACAGTACTTTATCAAATATGGCCAATTATTTTGATGGACAGTTTGGCACCGAAGACATCACATAATTAGTTCAACCCTACCTAACATTCACTGATTTAAACATAATTGAGAAATCAAGCGCGAGACACAGATATGAGAACTTATTCAAGTGGAAATAGTAAACTAAATAGGAAGGACCAAAATGGTCCTTCGATTGATCAAACAATTAATATTTATATAAATAATGTTATTATGTTTGTTGTCCGTGAAGCATAGCAAATGTCGTTTTAAAAGAGTTATTGTAAAGAAATAAGGTACGGTAGTCTGTGACCAAAACTGTAATAATATTATTTGAAGTTTGCATTTTTATAGATTCTGTGGCAGTAATATAATGGTAGTCATAAGTCAGTAGGTTGTAGGCTTTATCAGCGACATGAAAATTTCAGCAACAAATAGCCACAACACAGGTTTTGGCTATTTGTTGCTGAAATTTTCATACACACAGGTGTCTGATTCAACATAGCAATAGGCTCGCCATCTATTACGTAGGACCAAATCCAGTTACCAAACTTGATATATGTTGTATGTATGTACTATTTATGGATGTAAGTATCTATTAATGTAAGCGTTAAGCATATTACGTTATGTCTGGTCCTCAGATGGGTGACCGCTTTGTGAACGTTGTTTGCGAACGTTGGCGTATTTCGGAAGGCTACTACAGAAATTAAAATTCTATATTAATAAAATTAGGAAGCGCTCGTGGACCCGCTGACACAGTATTCTGTAAACGATCACTGCGTTAAGCAACATTCGCCATAGGTGATCCTTGAATGGGTGACCACTTTGTGGAATTTACTTTTGCGAGGGTTTCCGTGCTTCGGAAGGCACGTTAAGCCGTTGGTCCCGGTTGCTAGTAAAATGGCAGTCGTTAAGGTTAAAGGCCTTATGGGCAGATTGATAATTTTCAACAGCAGGTGGCCACAGTCTGCGCCTGTCCATTTCAACACGGTTATGGGCTCAACACCTGTTACGTGGGACATAATGCATACGGTGAAATGTGGGCGTATAGTATGCCTCTGGCTACACCTTCAGGGATAAAGGAGTTATAATATGTATGTTTTAATAAAATTATCGGCCCCCAGAATCCATTGCGCCTAGAAACTTGAAATTTTTAGAGTAGTCTTGCCTTGTAACGCTGGTACCGACAAGGGTAGCATTTATCAAAACTCCACATCGGAATAGTAAAATGGGCGTTTAAAATTTGACGAAGAATATCAGAAGGAAAGCCGGAGGGCATTGTTAGTTTGTTAACAATATTATAATGCATTAATTATTTCAGGACGATTTAAATTATAATAAAATGAGGTAGTTTATTCCAAAAGAACCTTTATATAACCAATCTTTTTATTTATTTATTTATCTGAACCGTACATCTATCATGACAGATTATTTTGAAGAATTAAATTGAACTTGTGTGACTAGACTTTTAATGCATTTACTAATTTCCCACGGAAACAATTATTTTTTTTAAAGTTAGTCAGCAAAACTTTTTGGCAGTTTGAGCAGAAATTCATTTCCACAAAGTAAATTAAGTAACTAACTAACTAACTATCATCACGCTGTATCCCTGACGGGGTAGTCAGAGAGGACAGATCGCCAGGCTTCGCGATCCATGCATACTTCTTTCGCTTCTTCGAGATTCATCAATCGCTTCATACACGCACGTCTGAGTATCCGAGTACGTTTGACCTTTCCGTTTTTGAGCAATCTGCTCACGTGGTCTTCATATGTAAGTCTCGGCCTACCCTGACTCCTTCTACCCTCTACTTTTGAACAATATATATTCTTCGTCAATCGTTCCTCACTCATTCGTTGGACGTGTCCAAACCAACGGAGACGCCCTTTTCCAGCTTAAAGCTGACACTTTCATTCAAACCTGCCATATTGCGTATCACTTCGTTACGTATTCGGTCGGCCAAAGTTACGCCGCAAAATTTTTGAAGTGATCGCATCTCCACAGCATTCAATTTACTTTCATGCATCTGCTGACATACCCAGGTTTCACTACCGTAAAGCAAAGTTGGCACTAGCACTGCGTTATGAATCGCCATTCGTGCTTCTTTTTCGATGCTTTGTCGCTTTACTAACTGGGACAAAGCTCCGTTAACCTTGTTTCCGGCAGCTACTCGCCGTTCTACATCCGAATCACATCTTCCATCCGCGCTAAATATACTTCCTAAATACACAATTTCATTCACTTGCTCTAGACGTTCCTGGTTTACCCTAATCTCGCATTTAGTTCTTACGTCACCTCTTTCAAATACTAGAACCTTAGTTTTACTTGCATTCAAGCGAAGCCCCTTACTTTAACGCTCCTTTTTCATATTAGTTACTAATGCCTGAAGGTCGGCTTCTGATGAGGCCATGAGCACCGCATCATCAGCGTACAGCAGACAGTTTACTGTAAAGTCACCCAAACTCACACCCATATTAAAATCTTTCAACTTCTGCAGGCAACTGTCCAGATACACTATGAACAGCCAGGCGAACATGACACATCCCTGTTTGACGCCTGTACAGACATCAAAAAGAGGTGACACATCCCCCCCTACTCGCACGCAAGCCTTACAGTCCCTATAAAGCGACTGTATTACCCGCAGTAGCGAGCCGTCCACACCATATCCGGGCAGCAAGTCCCACAGCGTTTCTCTCACAACGTTATTAAATGCTTTCTCTAGATCCACAAAAGCGCAGAAAACCTGCTGGCTAACAGCCAGAAACTTTTCCGCGATCATGCGGAGAGAAAATACTTGATCCCTGCAACCTCTTCCACGTCAGAATCCGCATTGAGCCTCCCATAAATACCTTTCAGACTTTTCTTGCATTCGTGCATTATAACCTTTGTATAAACCTTACCAGCTAAGCTGACCAGGCTGATCGCCCTGTAGCTGGAGCAGTTTAGGCGTGAGCATTTCCCTTTGTAAATAGGTTCATTTACACAAAGTAAATTAATACAACTGCTACTCGCCAGTCATCTGGGAGCTCACCCGTCCGCCAGCACAAGTTGCATAACAGACATAGTGTGTCCCAGACGCACGACCCACCATACTTGATCATTTCAGCAGTAACTCTATCTTTTCCCGCAGCCTTACCACATTTCATACTTCTTATCGCTTGTTCTATTTCTTTCATACTAATGACTTCAATGACATCGGGATCCGGAGCATCGAAGTGAGCTCCACTTCCCGATGTGGCATCTCTGTCTTTTCTTGCATACATCTTTCCATAATATATTCACTCCATCTCTGCAGAACGTCAGTTTGGTCTGTTAGGACGTCATTGTTAACACTAAGCACTTTATTCATACTGCAGATTGCCGAACAACTCCGGGCCTTGCCTACTTCTTTCCAGAAGAGCTTGGCATTATCCCGGAAATTGGACGACAACCTTTCATCCGCTTTCATTCTGCACCTTTCACGAGCTTCTTCTATCAGTTCCTTCGTGTTAACTTTCTGCAGCTTGCATCTCTCTTTCATATTAAAATCATTCCGCGAGGCTAAGTAGTCTAGCCATGCTTTCTTCTTCATTCGAACTGCTTCTTTCACTTCCTCATTCCACCATGCATCACGCTTATTACTACTGCCTCTTTTCGTTTCTCCACACACTTCCACAGCGGCATTTACCATACTATCCCTAAGGTTCTGCCATATACTTTCCACATTCTCACTACTTACATTGACGTCGCCAAGCTTTTCGGCTACCCTTTCTTTATATTTATCCCTAATCTATGCATCCTGCAGCTTCCAGCTTTTAATGCTATAAGTCGGCTCAGGTTCAAGACACTCGGTACGATGACGCCAGCCCGCGAACAGACCCCTAATCCTAGTTATGACTAGGTAGTGGTCTGATCCCAGCTCAGCGCCTCGATAAACCTTTGTGTCCATCACCTGTTTACGGAGCCGACTATCCATTAGGAATAGATCTATCATGCTTCTCTTTGACTTACATCTCCTCGTATACATATGAATTTGTTTGTTGTTGAACATTGTGTTCACCACAAACAAATCCTTTTCTTTTTTTTTTGTTGGGACTAATCCCACCCACATTCCCATTACTGTGACTCCTGTAAACCAAGATCTACAGCAATGACCAAAACACCAGAAAAGTTACACCGAGCTCGACCTCGGTGATGTCCCAGGAGAAGTTAGCATGTCTTGGAACCCGCATCGAAATTAATCAGAAGATAATGTGAGGAAGTAAGAAAAGAACGTAATGCCTCTTCCCTCCTTTGCAAAGCGGGACACCTGGAAAGCAACTAGGTGTAAATCCTATAGAAATAGGGAAGCACCACGGTAATAGTATATTACGGGTCCTATGTGAGCTATGTTTGATTCCAGTAATATGTATGGCAGAAACGTTTAAAAGCACGAAAATTTACCCTCGATACCACGAGATCCGCATAGTAAACTACTCCCGACGTTACTTGTAAACAATTAAGCATATTATATCGCTCATTTTGCCAAATGCTACACTCCCAAAGTATATGATGGGCGGTCTGATCATATTTGGCGTCAGCAGTTGAACACTGACAGAACGGTGACTCAACCAGCTTAAACGAATGTAATTTGCTTCTAAAGTTACCATGTCCCGTAAGAAATTGAGCAACACAGTGATCAACCTCCAGCCAGGACATTCCCAGGCCTTCACGAACGTCTGGGAAAAACTGATAGAGGTGGCGCCCTTTGATGGAAGTGTTCTAACGCAGCTGCCATTCGTCTAAAAGTTCTTCACGTACATTATCACGATACAGTCTGGCAATTCTATGGCGATCTCTTTCTAACAAAAACCTATCATCAATGCCATCCTTAGCCGAATAATATAAAGTCGCGCGTCTCTGAATTTCGAGATCAACCGGGAGGACCCCTGCCATCACCGGCAGAGCCTCCGTGCTAACCGTTCTGTAGGCCTTGCATAAAAATATCAATGTAAGGCGTTGACTTTGCAGTAACTTTAAACGTGCAGCACCAATAGTAGTCTTATCTGCCCATACCGGCGCCCCGTAACACATACAGCCTATGTTTTGCTGCCCACCACTAGTGGACCGCAAAACAACTTTCAAAAATATTCTCGGTGTCCATTACTGGGTAACAACTTTCTAATTCGCCACAACTGCTGAATAGCGAGACAGATTTTTAAACATTCGCCATGCCCACCACTGGGGAACAGTGGCACAGCTTTTGATACAATTCCAACTAGATATCAAATCTTAACCTAACCATAACTATGCTAATATAAGCTATGTGATATATGTAATGGGGAACAAACAATCACAAACATCCAAACAAACATTTGCGGATTACAGAAATATCTGTTAAAAGTAGTTACTATTTTATATTATTAGCAAAATGTAAAATACAAATACCTCTAAAACTTACTCTTTGCAGTTCATAAGACAAATAAAGTCGAGCGCCCATGTTCCTTCATTAAACTATGTTCGCAGGTTTAATTAAAGTTTCGTTTAAGTCACCAGTGGCCTCCTGCAGTCTCGCTAGAATTCAAATCTCTTCCAACTTGTCTACAAAGGACTCTGCTAAAATAAATGATTCTGTGAACCAGTGATATGTACCTATTTTAAAAATGAGAAGTTATTAAAATTCTACGTGCACAGTTGGTCCGGGTTTCATACCTATTCAGATATCCACTCGAGTAAGTTTTATGTCATTTGATTATTATCAGAATATTATTCATTCAAACATTTCGTCTACAACGCACACGTAGAGTACATTTGTACACAGGTACTCTTGTACAAATGTACTCTACAAATTTTACCACGTTGGCGTAAATATACTAATCCCACCCGCATTCCCATTACTGTAATTCTTGTAAACCAGAATCTACAGCAATGATTAAGACTCAAAAAGTTACACCGAGCTCGATCTCGGTGAAGTCCCAGAAGAAGTTAAAATGACTTGGAACCCGCAACGAAATTAATCAGAAGATAATTTGAGGGAGTTGTAAAAAGAGCGTAATGGCGTAAAGATACTATAAGAAACGGTTTATATCTATTAGAAAAACTACGGCAAGCAGATCAGGAAACTGTCCCAAACAGGTTCGTTTGTTTATCTTATTTGTAGTTCATTTTATATTTGACGAGGGCAAAACTAGTTAACATCATACATTTAGTACTTACATTTTGCGCGTTAATAATTTAAATTGTCTTTTGTCAACACGTAGCTAAAATTGGTAAGTCAAGAAAGCAGAAATTTGGAATAGTTTGCAAGCGCGTGCTTTGAATATTCAAACCAGGATTTTCACAAATTCATTCAGGAATACCAAAAATTAGTCACCTATTCTCGTCTTGATAATGTACAGTTTAGGACCCATGTTTCGGTCGATAATTGACTTTTAAACCCCCGACACAAAAACGACTTGGTGTTATTAATTTGACTTGTTTGTGTTTTTGTCTATCTGTGGCATCTAATTTTTGTCTGAGTTTGATTGTCTTTTCTATTTGAAGCATTTAAGGTGAATTCGTCGGCAGTGTTCTTCACGTTTGATAAAAAACGATCTAAGATGGCGGATGCTACAAAATAGCGGATTAAATTATTTTTCAACAACTACCTCAATACGGGTATCAAATTAAAGTGTTTGTTCTAAACAAATCATCCTAGACTACACAATGACAAATTTGAAATCCAATATGGAAGCCACAACAAAGTGGCGAATTACAGTTTTTGTTACTTTTATTTGTACGTATTATTTTATGTCGGGGTCTTTTAAACAATTATTTTTTAATCCATGCTAATGTATATACAGCTGAAAAGTTTTCTTTGTTTGTTTGTTTGGTTAAATGCGCAAATCTCAGGAACTACTGGTTCGAATTCGTTAAGTTTTCTTCCTGAAGGTGTAAAATATGTAATGTGTGTTAACTGAGTGACGGAAATAATATCCACATACAAGTTTCAAACATTATTTTTATTTTTTTTAGATGAGTAATTTTTAAGACTACTGTGACCACTTTCCATCAGGTTTCCATGCTTATCTGCCACCTCAGTGGTATAAAAAAAAACTGAACAGAGCAAAGTATTCGGGTACCCAGACGTGTGTGTATGTATGAAGCGATTTATGAATCTGCAGCAAGCGAAAAAAATATGAATGGATCGCGAAGCTGACAATCTGTCCACTCTGGCTACCCCGTGAGAGATACAGCGTGAAGATAGTCCGTTTTCTATATCGAAGCAGGTAGTTGATTTCATAAGCAGCACTAACTTTTCAAAAGCTCATACTTTATACCTTTCAGAACTTCACGTGAATAAATATTTACTTAAAAGCTCGTGGCCCCGCGGACGTAGTGTTCTGTAAACGATCACTGCGTTAAGCAACCTTCACTATGGCTGGTCCTCGGATGGGTGACCACTTTGTGGCATTTATATTTGCGAGCGTTTCCGTGCTTCGGAAGGCACGTTAAGCCGTTGGTCCCGGTTGCCAGTAACATGGCAGTCTAACGACTGAATGCCTTATGGGCGGCTTGAAAAATTTCAACAGCAGGTCGCCACAACCTGCACCTGTCCATTTCAACACGGCAATGGGCTCACCACCTGTTACGTGGGACAAAAAGCATACGGTGAAACGTGGGCGTATAGTACGCCTCTGCCTATGTTATGTTAATACACTGTCGTTTCGGACGTGTAGCAGCACCTACTTGATATCTATAGCAATCCAGCCAATGTCATTAATAATGAGATAATTTGATGTAAAGTTATTATTAATGCACAGTTATAGACTAAACCTGTGTTTTAATGATAGTCTTATCTATTTCTGATTATCTATTTATGATAATCCATTTAATAAATATCTTTGCTTTAAAACTATTGAAGAGGCTAGTATATTTTAGACATTATGTTTGTCTTTGGTACAAATTGATGTCAGAAACTTCAATATTTTTTCAATTTTTGTCATAATGTCAAGTCGTACCAATTATTTAATCTACTTTATATAGCACGATGTAATTAATAAATCTACGTCTGCAGAAAGGTTTAAATTGTTATATTTTAGTGAATAATGCTCTCTTTTTGAAATTGTTTTATTACCATGGCTCAGGAGGTCAAGAAAGTATCACCATTAGTTTACGGCAAAGTTGCCCCGCTGGTTACAGAAAAAGGTAAAATAACTTATTGTACAGATTTAGATAAATCAGTGATACGGGATAGCTGCGAGCGTCGTGGTTGGACACAAGTAAATCTTGATGACGATTGGAATTTTTATTGGTCCTTCACACAAAACTGTCGAAATCTTTTTAGTATTGAAAGTGGCTATCGAATGAATGATAACCAAATGATAAATCACTTTCCCAATCACTACGAATTATCGCGTAAAGATCTGTTGGTTAAAAATATCAAGAGATATAGAAAAGATCTTGAGAAAGATGGCAACCCTATTGCGGAAAAGGCAGATGTTATATTTCCAAATGGTCAGACTTGCGCACGATATATATATTTAGATTTTATACCAGTAACATATGTGTTGCCTGCTGACTATAACATGTTTGTCGAAGAGTACAGAAAATTACCTCAAAGCACATGGATTATGAAACCATGCGGAAAGTCACAAGGGGCGGGAATATTTTTAATAAACAAACTTTCAAAAGTAAAAAAATGGTCTCGTGACGCCAAAACTGCTATTCAACCCCAACTAAACACTAAAGAAAGTTATGTAATATCCCGATATATTGACAATCCACTGCTAATTGGTGGCAAAAAATTTGATCTACGGTTGTATGTGTTAGTTACATCGTATCGCCCACTGAAAGCATATTTATTTCAACATGGGTTTTGTAGATTTTGTACCGTAAAATATGATACAAGTGTTGCTGAATTGGATAATATGTATGTGCATTTAACGAATGTAAGTGTTCAAAAACATGGTGGCGATTATAATAGTTTGCATGGTGGTAAAATGAGTATTCAAAATTTTCGCCTATACTTAGAAGGTACTAAAGGACGCCATGTAACCAATAAATTATTTGCAGAAGTGCAATGGCTTATCGTGCATTCTTTAAAGGCTGTTGCTCCAGTAATGGCCAATGATCGTCATTGTTTTGAATGTTATGGATATGATATTATAATAGATAACCATCTGAAGCCTTGGTTGGTGGAAGTGAACGCATCGCCTTCACTTCAGTCAACTACACATAACGATAGAATATTAAAGTATAAACTGATTGACAATATAATTTCAATAGTAGTCCCACCGGATGGAATACCAGATGCTAGGTGGAACAAAACTCCTACTGAAGAAGCACTTGGTGACTTTGATCTTTTAATTGATGAAGAATTAATGGACCGAGAAGATACAAATTCACGTTACAATAGATTACATCGTGCTAAAATATGATGTGTATTAATTTATTTGTTATTTAAGAAATTTATGAGTATGTTGTTGTGGAATAAACTTAAGCGAAAACTTTAGGACTCTTTAGAATTTTTTAGTTCCTTTATACAATTAGTATCCCATGGGAAAATGCTCCACGTTCGCGGTCCAGTTTCCACCTTCACGTTTGCCTTTTTCGATTTTCACCCTTGATGTGGAGTCTGCTGGGTGTGCCCGAGGGATCGGAAGTAGGACAGTTGATGCATTTTGGAGCAGCAGCCGTTTAGTGCCCTATATTGTTAATAAATAATAAACGATAATAAAGAATGATAGGAGGATCCCACCACACACCCTCGATTCGTCAATCCTAAAATCAACAATTTTGCAATACTCCGCTTTACAATTAAAAATGTAACGCGGAGCATTGCAAAACCTTTGTTTACCTGGATGGTAACGTTTCCTTCTATCTATCCTACATCGTTTCTTTGAGGAGTTCCTCCGTTACAATAAGTAGAGATTATCCTTGACCGTTTTGCGTATGATTTACGAATTGAGGGTGTGTGGTGGGATCCTCCTCCCCTTCTTTGTTATCGTTCGATTCCATTAGTTAATAAATAATAAATAAATAATAATAAATATTGTGGCAGTTTTCACACAGCGCTATCCAGCCCAAACTAAGCTGTAAGTTTGTACTATGGGATCTAGACAACTGATATACATACTTATATGTTTTTAAATACATACATATGATACAGAAGAAACACCCAAACTCCAAAACCAACATTTGTGAATCACACAAATATTTGTTCCGACTAGGGAATCGAACCGGGGTCTCAGCGTGGCAGTCGCATTCACTACTACTGCGCCACCGAGGCAGTTAATCCAGTCGTCAGCGCAAGAACATTGGTGTTCCGGGAGTGCCGCCTAGGGTTTGCTTGTTCACTCTCTTACTCAGTTTTTTCGCTTCGTTTCCATAGTATGTAAATATCATTTTTAGGAAGGTGGAAGGTAGGCAATCGCATAAAAATAACAATACAAAAACCTTCAGTGATTATATGACCACTCGTACTGCTTGAAAATCTTAATAATTTACAACTTATCGGGGTTATGTAGTTCAACAACCTGTACCTGTTCGTTTTAACACGGCCATAGGAACGGCAGAGTGAGTGTTCAAATGCCCATTGGCTCATATACTTGACTGCCACTTTGGCAGGTATGTTTTCCTACAAATTGTTTCACGCTGAAGAAGAGATTGCGTGGGACTCAACTCTCTCCCGCACCCTGATGTTTTTTCTAGGTACAGCTACATTTTTATTATCTTAATCATCATCTCAGCCAATGTACATCCACTGCCAGACATAAGTCTCCCAGATAATCTCCACTATGAATATGATGTCCATAAAATATATTTACCTAAATCAGAAGTTAAGTTTTGAGGCATATTTATTCATATATTTATTTACTTAACAAAATCAACAACAAAACAAACATCACAATGTCCAATTGTTATTGTACTGCACGATTCTACTGTATATTTAATTTTCTAATTCTTCTTCAGTTAGTAATTGAAAATCTCCTAAAGCCTCAACACTTGGATTTTTATTCCAGCGTGCATTAGGCACACCATTAGGAGGTAAAACGACTGATAAAAGATTTTCAATCAGCTTGTATTTGAGTATCCTATCGTTAACAGTCGTTCCAGTCATTGATGGTGAAGCGTTTACCTCTATGAGCCAAGGTTTTAATTTATCATCAATGATTATATCGTAACCGTAACATTCAAAGCAATGGCGATCATTCACCATAATGTGCGCTACAGCTTTCAGTGAATGCATTATCAAACTCTGTATATTCCTGAACAGTCGATCAGTAACTTTACCTCCCCTAGTTCCTTCCAAATATAGCCTTAAATTATTTAATCCCATCTTACCACCATGATAACAATTATAGTCTCGACCATGTTTCTGTACGCTCACATTTGTTAAGTGAATATACATATTGTCAAGCTCCGCGACACTTGTGTCGTATTTCATGGTGCAAAATCTACAAAATCCGTTGCGATACATGTAAGCCTTTAAAGGACGAAACGATGTAACCAGCACGTAAATCCTTAAATCAAATTTCTTTCCTCCTATAAGAAGAGGATTATCTATGTATCGGGATATAACATAAGTATCTTTGCCTGTTAGATGATGTTGCAAATAAGTTTTTGACTCTCGAGACCACTTTTTTAGAGTCGATAGCTTGTTTATAAGAAAAATGCCAGCCCCCTGAGATTTGCCACAAGGTTTCAAAATCCATGTTGATTGTGGAGATTTTTGATATTCCTCGACAAACCTATTGTAATCTGAAGGCAGAACATAAGTCACTGGTATAATGTCTAAGTATATATGTTGGGTGACACTACTTCCACTCTTGGCTTTTACCTCTGTTTTTGCTGCAAGAGGATCACCATTTTTCTCTAACTGTTTTCTGTACCTCTTTATATTTTTCACAAGTAAATCTTTTCGGACTAGTTCAGAATGCGATGGAAAGTGATTGATAAGTTGATTATCACTAAGCCTAAGGCCGTGCGCAATGCTAAAAATATTTCGTGAGTTTTGTGTATTAGCCCAATAAATGTGCCAATCTTCGTTCACTTCAACTTGTTTCCAACCACGTGCTTTGAAAGTATTGACTACTATAGACGTATCAAAATCCGTGCAAAAATTCAAACACCTACCATTTAATTGTGAACTATTTGTTATTTTCATTTTTCTATGATATGATGTCATATTCAGAGTTATGATTTACTTGTATAATTGGTTAAAAGAAGTATATTGATGCTAGCATATATTATTCACTGTTTACAAATGAATCTGTGGTACTTTTAATTTATTCAATACATCATTGTTGCCATTGTTGTCAGTTTTTAGGAATGACACTGTAAACTAGACGGCCACACGATGGCTACTTTCACACCTTAACAAGTCTAGGTTGTGTATCAGAGGTTTAAGAGGCCTTTGTTGGAGATTTTTGTACATTCTTATGGAAGTTTTGCAGTTTGCACGTTGACAGAGAATACTAAGTTTACAACCTAGCGTTAAGAGGTTTGACGTGGATTAAATTAATACGAGGAAAGTAAGTACTTATAATATGCTTACATTACCTGTATGTATCTACGAATATATAGGTAGCGTCGTAGACAGAGAATACAAGACAGAGTATCCTCTGTCTACGGGTAAAGTGATATATAAACGTGATTTTCACTTAATTTCAAAACGACAAATTGATCGACTTTGCACACTTGTTAAGAACTGATAACAACGCAATAATAATATTTAATCTATTTAGAAGCGCTCGTGGCCCCGCGGTCTCAGTGTTCTGTAAACGATCACTGAGTTACGCAACTTTCACTATGGCTGGTACTCGGATGGGTGACCACTTTGTGGCATTTACATTTGCGAGCGTTTCCGTGCTTCGGAAGGCACGTTAAGCCGTTGGTCCCGGTTGCCAGTAAAATGGCAGTCGTTAAGCCTGGTTGAAGGCCTTATGGGCGGCTTAAAAATTTCAACAGCAGGTAGCCACAACCTGCGTCTGTCTATTTCAACACGGCAATGGGCTCACCACCTATTACGTGGGACAGGAATCCACACGGTGAAAAGTGGGCATATAATATGCCTCTGCCACCCCTTCGGGGATGAGGCGTGATGGATATTTATTTTATTTTATATTTATTTAATCTATTTATGAATTGATTTTTTTAAACAATGCTTTAAAAGAATATCTGTTTTAATAGCCATATAACTAGTATTCGTTCGGTGGAATGTGAGGAGCATGTCTAAAAGCGTGACCTCTCATTCCTATCTAACAAACACATTCTCTTATTTAGTTGGTTTTATAACGGAGTCTTGGCTAAAACCAAGCCTCAAATTTCGTAAACCATAGTAGATATATAAGGTTATTACTCCGTTAAAGACTATTTGCAGGACAGGGACGCCTGGAAATGATCTGCTGGCAAAGTGAAATAATTTAAATTGTAATTAGGCCATCAAAAAAAAAGCCTTCCTAATTTTCTTGCCGGTTCTTCTCAGGTGGGCCGCGTTCCGAACCGGTGGTCGCTTTAAATATTTTAAATAGTGTATGACATTTTGTAAGCGCCGTTAAAACCACGTGTAACAAATCCGGTGAATACAGAGATATACATATTATGTATCTGCAAAATTATTTGATGTTGTTTTTATTAAGATACATAAGTACATACAAATCACACGATTTCCGTTACACATCTGACATTGGCAGAGTCGTCATTAGTGACATGTTGTGACCGCTTGCCATAAAGAAAAATAGAATAGAATAAAAAAGCTAAAAAATAATTCTCAATAAATTTCAAATAAGAAATATTAATTAAGAACTAAATGACTGTCATGTTTATTCAAAGGTTCGAAGGTTCGGCAACCGTTCTGTTATGAACAATAGGAATATAGTATCGCCACAAGAACAAAAAAAAACAATAGGAATAGGGATTTATGTTTAAATTCTTCAAATTGCGTTGAATTGTATGTCCCAGATTCATAATAGTTTTGGTAGTTGCATCACTATCCTAACCTATAGTTCAATAACTCAAAAAGTGTCACTGCCGTCTCTCCTAACATCGAGCAGTACTTACCCGTGGTACTACCGGTGGTACTACTGGTAGTACCACGGGAAATTATTTTTGCCCGTGGTACTACTATGACGTCTGGTAGTACCACGGGAGATTTTATATTACCCGTGGTACTACTTATTAATATTATTTATATTTTATTCTACTTAATTTAATAATATGTAAAATGCAGAAAGTATTTTTATCTCTATATATAATAGAGTGATTTAAATTTTTTTTCAAATCAAAGTACCTACTTACTGGTAATCTTACTGTAATCTGGAAACTAAAAGAAGTACTATATATATTATTAGTGATGATATAATACGACACATTCAAATGCAATTGATATACAAAGAAATAACGTTGGAGCTTGCACTTGAAAAACTACGTTGAGATGAATATTGTCTAGTATTCATAATAAAATATTTATAAATACTTACGGGCTCAAAACGTTAATTAGCTCAATACACGCCTAACTTTACATTCCATACAGACAAGAAAAGCCACCAGCTATCTTATAATCCATAAAATGATTTTTTAGTTTGAGTCTCTATTTTTTTCTCCTGTTTATGTTGAGATTTATGTATCTAACTTAAGTGTAAATTAAATACTTTACAATATTTGAATATTATTTATTTAGTAGTACCACGGGTAATATAAAATCTCCCGTGGTACTACCAGACAAGATAGTAGTACCACGGGCAATAAAAATTTCCCGTGGTACTACTAGTAGTACCACCGGTAGTACCACGGGTAAGTACCGGAGCAATGATGTAAAAGAGAAACTTTAGGAACATCTGTTATGCTTTGAGGTTTCTTTTTTTTTACAGTCTCTTGTTCTCTCTATTTTTGGTCTGATATTAGTTACATATCGTTTTGTAGCTATCGTTTTGTAGCTATCGTCTAGTAGCTATCATTTATTACACAGTGCCGTCTAGCCCAAAGAAAGCTAATATAAGCTTGTATGGGATCTAGACAATTGATACAGATACTTTTAAATAGGGGTGCACACTATAGCAATCTTTAGAAGATTCAGGCACTTGCCATTGTTCCCCCTAAGTTCCCTTTGCATCTACATTGCCTATTGAAAGTTACGAGTAAGTATTACGTCCTAAAATAACCTCGTTGTCAGTACTCTATTAGTCTGTAATTGAATCGAAACTGCCAAAGTTGCGTACAATGCTTTAAATTGATTCTGCTAACTGGGTAGACCGACTGACCTTAATTATATTGTGTTCAGATTTAAAATTATAATAAATATTTTTTATATATACCTAAATACTCTTTGCGCAAAGTGCCTGCCTGTAAATAAATGTGCTATGAATTCAATATTGTTTTTAAACTAATCCGCTGTATTTAATAAATCCAATCGGTCTATGGCAACTGTACGTAAACCTCTTTCTATTTTTAGCAAAATACTTGACTTGATCCACTGCCTTTGACTTTCATTTTCAACCAGCATTTTTTTTAGATATATTTGGCTAGAAGGCGTCCTGATCTTTGCTGAATCGTCTAATCTCCACTCTAGAACTCGTCTGCTTTAACGACTATTGATTTTATGACATCTATACTTAATAAAAAGGCTGAAGAGTTTATTTGATTGCTTGGTAGAAGGCGCTAATCTCAGGAACTACTGGTTGGAATTGAAAAATCTTTATGCGTTAGCTTGCTTATTTATGGAGGAATGATATAGCTATATATCATCACGAGCGATAGCTATATACCCAGGAGAGCGGAGCAGTAATCATAAATGTCAACAAATTGGGCGAATTTTCATATTTTAGAATAGACGGGAATAGGTGTCACGGGTGAAGACGCGGAAATTAGTTAGTAACTAATTTATATGGACAGTCTATTGTCACTTCAACGTGCTTATCTTGCGAAATATTTAAACCACTTTGGTTCTCTGACAGATAACCTCGTAACTTTATTCCTTATCTAAACTCCATATGTAACTCGCTGCGCGAGTATGAGGGTATGAACCATCCCCAGTAAGTGTCCACTTCTCGGTAACTAGATACTATAACTAAGTAGTACGCACTGCTTATAGACATTTATCTTCAAGCATTGCGTCTCTTCAGTCTTCTAAATTACTAATAACTATAACAACATAAGCGGTACACAAGTGAATCCATTTTAATTGTAACCTATGTCGATCGCAATCTAATTATCAGAGGTGGCGTTCATGTTAGATAGGCAGTTAACATGGAAATTGCATGGGTTTGACACATTAGCTACGACCTGCAAATCTGTATGCAACTTCTAAATATGTGCTACCATTTCCATTATCGATCTTATACCAAATAGGAAATGTTCTGGAATCTTTGGTTTATTTTAAATGGTAAAAACAGTTTGCATAAAGTCAGATATTTCAAAAATGAGAGTAAAGTATTACCAAACAAACACTGCACAACTGCGAAGCAACTATCGCAATAGCTGGTCCTTAGATGGATGACCACTTTGTGGAATTTATATTTGCGAGCGTTTCCGTGCTTCGTTTCGTTTCCGTTAAGTCGTTGGTCTCGGTTGCCGGTAAAGTTGCAGTCGTTAAGTCTAGTTGAAGGTCTTATGGGCGGCTTGAAATTTTTCAACATCAGGTCATTTCAACATGGCAATGTTTTCACCACCTGTTATGTGGAACAAAAATGCATACGGTGAAATGTGGGTGTATAGTATGCTATCCCTTCGGAGATGAAGGCGTGACAATATGTATGTATGTATATCCTCTAACCACAAAAAAAAATAATGACTGTAGTAGTAGTAAAGATGTTGACAATAAACATACAGTCGTGTTTAAATAATCATTTGAGTGCCTCTTCCTTTTGAAATATCTCTGAAAACATTATTAATATAATACAGAAATTCTTGCAAAGCTTATTCAATTTAATGTGGCAGCTATTATAGACTAAATCATTTATAATGGTCATTAAATGCTTTTTCCTGTCAAAACCGTCCTTGCCACAAGTCAATCAACGTTATCTTTTTCAGTAAAATCCCGGGACCATCCGTCTATTGCCTACCAATTTCAGAACTTTTCATGTTCAGCTTCCACCAATCTCGAGTATTACTCAAAATTATTTGATCAAGTCTTATTTCACTCATTGTGACAAAATCGTTATCCTACTATCTATATTAATAAAATTATGGATAAACTTACTCATCTATCAACGCCCAGCAGAAACACATCTATAAACTTGAAATTTTTAGAACCAACTACTCTTATAATTTAGGCACCTACTAAAAAGGATCATTAATAATTCCACAGCAAAGGCGGTAAAATAAGGCATAAAATGAAAGTTCGTCATTTTCAAACTTAGAAAGAGAATTTTCAAAGATAGAGAAGTAATTACGTATACCTATTTCTGATTACAAATAATTTTACACATATATCGCGGTTTTTCTAAATTTTACATTTTAAAGGGTAAGAAAGAGGTTGTCTTTAATTGATAAAATTTGTAAGCGACTTAATCTTATAATCAACATCCAGACGAAGTCCTTGGACCAACAAACTTGATTTTTTTAGGGTAAGATACCCTTATATAGTAGATTTCTACTAACAAGAGGTTTTTTGAAATTCCAACCCTAAGTGGGTAAAATAAGGGACAAACTTTTGTATGAAAGTTGCTCATTTTCAAAGATAGACACATAAAATTTCGTACACGTGATTTTGGTTACAAATAAATAGTTACGTGTTTCGCGGTTTTGCCTAATTGTACCTATAAAGGGGTAAAGTAAGAGTTCTAAGTTTATATGATAGCAACACCAAATTACGCATACTAAATACGCAATATGAAAAAGGAGTAGTAGGGTAGTTTAGTAGTAGAAAGTAAGGGTCTTCGCTTGAATGCTAGTAAAACTAAGGTTCTAGTATTTGAAAGAAATGACGTAAGAACTAAGTGCGAGATTTGGGTGAACCAGGAACGTCTAGAGCAAGTGAATGAAATTGTGTATTTAGGCAGTATGTTTAGCGCGGACGGATGATGTGATTCGGATGAAGAACGGTGAGTAGCTGCCGGAAACAAAGTTAACGTTGCTTTGTCTCAATTAGTAAAGTGACAAAGCATCTTAAAAGAAGCCCGGCTCGCGATTCATAACGCAGTGCTAGTGCCAACTTTGCTTTTCGGTAGCGAAACCTGGTTATGTCAGAAGATGCATGGAAGTAAGTTGAATGCTGTGGAGATGAGATCACTTCGAAAATTGTGCGGCGTAACCTTGGCCGACTGAATATGTAACGAAGTAATATGCAATATGGTAGGTTTGAATTAAAGTGTCAGCGTTAAGGTGGAACAGGGCGTGCTCCGTTGGTTTGGACACGTCTAGCGAATAAGTGAGGAAAGATGAATATATATTGTGCGAAAAAGAGGGTGGAGACTACGGGTTTTCACGCAAAAATGTGTGAAAAACCTCGCTTGTCGAGTTGAAACAATTTTCAGGCTTGACCAATCATAACCTAAATTGATTAATCGATTTAGCGAGTTTTGACATCTGTGATCATGGCGCTCGCGACATGCCGAAATATCAGAAATTGGACAATTTGACTTATTATTCACGCCTTTATGCCCAAAGGGGTGGCAGAGACATATATACGCCCTCTTTTAATCGTAAGCATTTTAACAAAGCAGGTGATGAGACCATTTTGCAGTATTGATTTTGCTGTTGAAAATTTTCAAGCCGCTTATATGGCCTTTAGCTTGTTTTAACGACTGCCATGTTACTGTCTACCGGGACCAATGGCTTGACGTGCCTTCCCATGCACGGAAACGCTCGTAAATAGAATTGCCACAAAGTGGTCACCTATCCGAGAACCAGCCATAACGAAAGTTGCTTAACACAGTGGTCGTTTACAGTACACTGTGTTAGGCTACGAGCGCTTCACAATACATTAATATCCCAATTAATGGTAATAATTTTTATAGGAATGACTGTAAGTTTAATTATAAATTACATTGTGTTGACCATCATCATCAACTGATTATTATTCCCGGTTGCATCCAAAACACTCGCATTGAGCCCGGGTACTAAAAAAGGATATATCCAAAACTTTTAACTTTTGATAAAGTTACCGGGTAACTCATTTATCTATCAACGCCTGGACAAACCAGCCACTTACAAACTTGTAATTTTAAGTATAAGCTACCATAATAATTAAAACACTCACTAAAACTGGATTATCCAAAAAACTATATTAAGGTGTTTTGGATATATCCTTTTTTAGTGAGTGTTTTAATTATTATGGTAGCTTATACTTAAAATTACAAGTTTGTAAGTGGCTGGTTTGTCCAGGCGTTGATAGATAAATGAGTTACCCGGTAACTTTATTAATATAGACAACCCCTATTTTACCCAATTAAGTAGGTAATACAAAAATAAATCGCGATACTCGTTTCGATTTATTTGAAACGAGTAACAGGTATACGTAATTTTATATTTCTACTTTTTAAACAACCGTTTATCCATTACTTTCCCCCTTAGGAATGGTATTTTGAGAAATTCTTAAGTAATGTCTTTATTTTTGACAACATATTAACTGTTCCCCTTTCGTTTTGCTCTTGACGTATTTTTACTGTGGGAACTACCTGGGGCGTCAGTTAGTTAATTTCATAGATTTCCAACGTACTAACGGAAAATAATGAAATGATAGTATTATTGAAACCATTTTAACCTTAAGTAATTTTAAAGCTTAGTATTTTAAAATAAATAGTAATGTTTCAGCGTACTTAAGTCATTACATATTTTTCGCTACAATCTTTGAAAGGAAATTAAATTTCCGATGGGTTCACGGGTCGGAACCCACAAATAGGCACTCATAATGTTTATTTTATAATGTATTGTATATTTAGTTTATAAGTATATTAAAATCCTCTTAGCGCTCGTGGAGCTACGAGCGCTAAGAGTATTTTGGGCCAACTCAATTTTTCCTAAACGATCACTGCGTTAAGCAACTTTCGGTATGGTTGGTCCTTGAATAATGGGTGACCGCTTTTTGGAATTTACATATACGAGCAAACGCAACGCAACAGGTCCAACGGACCTTCAGAAAGCAAGAAAACTCTTGCTTTCAGAAGGTTAGTTGGACCCGTTGCCAGTAATATTATAGTCTTTAAGTATTAGGATTAACGCCTAATTGCAGCTTGAAAAATTTCGACTGCAGGTGCCTGTATATTCCAACACGGCATTGGGCGCAACAGACTCATCACCTATTTCGGGGAACAAAAATCTTTACAGTGTAATGTCGACGTAACTACGCCTCTGCCACCCCTTCGGGGATATAGGCGAGGCTGATAAACATATATCTTCGAGCCATGATTATATTATTCTTAAAAAATAGGTATCAGGTAACTATAATTATGTATTTAAATACATGAAATCCAATATAGGATTTCATATATTTTGGAATTTTTTAACTATACAAACAGAAATAAAAACAAAATGATTGCCAAAAAATCGAAGCCAGCTTGATTTACTTATAGTATATTAACATAGTAACAGCGTTTGAGTAGACACAATATTATTGATTTCAAAGATAAAAGAAATCTGAAAGACATGAGAAGAAAATATGAGTTGGAAGAGAGGCCTATCTGTAACGCTGTTAATGTGTTTCGAGAGAGAGGGTAAGTACGAGTATAAACAAATCCGCTATAGATAGATTATTCGAGTATCGGGAAATCAAATTTATCTCTGCTGCATGAAAAGAAAAATGTTATTTTACGAAAAGTAAGCGCGTTGTATAGATAATGCAGTAGAGTTTTGTAGGTACTGGTATGTATGATCTGTTACGATCCACCATAAACTTACGTAGGTTACGTTAAAACAAAAGTAGGTCTTTCGCAATTCAAGCCATAACATACGGTGCTGCAAGTTTAGGTATTGTCTAGTCTGCCTTAAATTCCTGTAAAATACAAGATTTTCGCTGAAGTTGGTTAATTTGGTTAAATTAAATAAAGATATAATTTAAAAAGATATCATTTTAATTCTGATAACTTTATTTGTTTCACAGTAATTACCTGCAACGGCTAGAGCAATTTGAGAAGGCTATCCTTGCTTACAATGAAGCTTTGCGATGGAATGTAAGTACAGTATGAAGATATCTAATATATTTAACAAGGTGACATAAGAAAGTGAATACCGATTATTATAACTGTGCACTTGTAAATAATCATATTTTCAAATTTTAGTGCTATTGATTTGATTAGATTCTATATATAATGCTATATCTACTATATCGTTGTAATTGACGTATATTCAAAAAGTGGCAAATATTCAAAAAAATATGTTTCATAAATACATAAAAGCGACTGGCCCTGAAGTAAGTTAATAAACTACTTAATATATTACCACCAGGACTATTATTCATCTCTCAGGGCCATTCTTTTTTTTTTTCATCTTGAAACAAGTGTATTTTCACAACTTTAATTTAATTTTAAATTTAATTTAATTATTGAAGTTATATTTCTTTTGGTAATTTAAGGCAAAAATTAATTTTACGATACGATGCGCGCGCACACCGTCACGAAATGCCGACACTCTGAAGTTAGCTATAATCAACATTTTAGTTCTTTCTACAAACGCAGGATAAGACGAAAGATATTTTTTTTAAAAAGAACTTTGTTTGTTACGCCAAAGAAGTATAAATACTAACGCGCGTACATAAGTACACACAAACTTTTTTTTTTATATTTTATATACTACTCGGGACTTCACGCGAAACATTTTGTACTTACATTCACCGAGTGCGTTGCAGCGCCTGTGGTCGCGGCTGGACTCAACAACGCGCTCGAAATGTCGGTGAATGTAAGTACAAAATTGTTTTGCGTGAAGTCCCGAGTAGTATATAAAATATGAGTATAAACCGCGAAAGATTGAAAAAACTATTTTAATGATCTTTGTTTTCTTAGGAGCAACTCGCTTCTCAATCCAGTTATTATAATAACTATCTCAACGACAAATACACAGCTATGCTAATAACTTATAATTCGCTCATTTAACGGAACTTTGTAATTTAAATCAGCTATTAGAGCTAGCCCAAGTGGAGTTTCCATGGGGTTACTCATACAACATCGAATAAGGGACGGTACGTAATTATGTACCTACCCTCTAATTTCCAGTGACTGTGGAAGCCGTAATGAAAGCTTAAGCTAAATCTATTAGGACACCGCCGACATCGCAACTAACGAACGTTTCCGGGCTCGGGGTTTCAAAATGAGGGTTAGAGATGCAATTGGACAGAGGCTTCCTTTCAAACGTTCAGTAACATGGGTACTAATGGTTTATGCTTGAAGTGACCACCTACAAAACTATCCCTTTTAATTAAATTTTAAACTAGAAATACAGAACTAGACTGTTAGTTGTTAGGTTGTTTTTTCAACAAACACTGAGGTACTTGTTCTCAAAACAAAATCATTTCTATTTTAAATATACTATAACCAAGTGGAATTTGGTTTGGTTGAATAGTATGTAAAAGTTACCCATGTAAAAGGATGAGATTTATCGACACAAATTTATCTACATTCATGATTTATTTATAGAAGTTATGAATTTATGGTGTATTTTTTACGTGGTCAGACTTTTGAGATATTTTTTAGTTATCATGGTTTTATAGATATAGGTACCTACTAACAATTCATGAGTACTAATATTATTAGATAGATACATTAAGTTCAGTTGTATTTTAAGTGGTAGTAGATTATAATAGTACAACATAATATTTGAATCCAAATCAGTAGGTATATTATGGTTGTACCGGATTTGAATCGACTGTCATCATAACCTTTAAGCTCAATACTTAGGCAAAACATTATTTCCTTCTCCATCATAGTGTATTCCTAGTCACGTCCAAACTCTACTTGAATTTGGAGCCTGGTCTTTATTTGACTGCTAGGAAACGTTATTGTTTGGGTTTAGATTTTGGGCATTGTCTGACTTCCCAAGCTCGCACGAACCCTCTTTTTGGCTTTGTCGAGTAATCAGCAGATGCATCCCTAGCAGATGAGGTCATTTTGGCTCCAAAGATCTAACTGGGACTCTTTACACCCGAGCTTACCGTAGCCCACAACGAATCACTAACGTTGTACGGTAGAGATTTTAGTTATTAATTATTACATGTTAAAGTAGGAAGCCTGGCGGTCTGTCCTCTATGACTACCCCGTCAGGGATACAGCGTGAAGATAGTATAGTAAGTAGGAAGTAACTTCATCATTAATACCCAAAATCTTAATTAAATAGTCTGATGTTTTCTGCCCAGAGTACTGATGTGCGATCTTTGCTTGGGCGCAGTTTGGCACGAGTAAAGGCAACGCACTACAAGGGTGCTCTAGAAGATGCGGTACGTGCGGCAGGTAAGGGAACGTAGATTGCGATAAACGAAATGCGGATTTCAATTTAATACCTATATTTAGATAATACCTCTTAACTTTAAAATATATAGTTAAAAGTTATAATTATTATATAGTAATTCTTAACTTTAAAAGAAAACTTGCACACACATAATTTTATACTTTGTTTTCAACCCCACCTCGAGCCTAATGGAAAAAGTTTTTTTAGTAATAATTAGTGCCCATGTAGCAACGTTTCTCATCACTAAAGTAATGAGTATGTGGCTTAAGAGAACGTAGAGTAATAATGAATTTAATAATACAGTATTTTTTACACATGTTTTTGTTAAAAATTCATATTATGTTTTTGACACGACCTGCTTTTTTGTTTTAACAGACTTGATAGCTACATAGAGTATACCAGAGTAGATCAACCATTTAATGTTGCTCATTGTCGAAACTGCATTTAATTAATTCGTGGCAGTCAGACTTTTGATATTCTCCTGCAATCAATCATTAACTATCAATAGCACCGTTCTACCAATGACAAAGCGATACCATGGTTTAAAATTTTGATGCTATTGCAGTATTACCACGTAATCCATAGGAAAATTACACTATGCACAAAATAGTACTAATAAATAAAATACTTTTAATGAACATTCCTTTAATCACCAGTTCACTATTCCTCAATTCCACAGAATTAGAACCACAAAACTGCAAAGCATTACAAATAAAAGCGCAGACGGAGTATGAAAAAAGTGCCTTTGAGCGGGCCCTCGTTCTCGCACACCGAGGCAAGCGAGTCAGGAGGTTCCCCCCAGATTTCGCCGCATGTGCGAGATGTGCCGAAGAAACGGTAAATACCAATCAAAAAGTAATATATTGGTTCGTATAGAAAAAAAAAGCCACGTGCGTGTTCGAATACAGTCATTGCTGGGTTCCGTAGCTCTCGAATTGAAAAAAATGTTCTTCATAAATTTTATATTTCTTAAAATAATATTTTCTCAATCGATTGACCATTAGCTTCTCCTTAGCTTGAAAAGAAGATTATTGTCGTTGTAAAGATGATCAGTAATAGTTTTAATAATTTTTGATATCATTATATATACATACTCGTACTCTTGCATCATTATTGTCAGCGTCAAGCTGGAAAACGGCGTGCTCTGTTGATTTGGACACGTCCAACAAATGAGTGAGGAAGGATCGATGAAGAATATATATCGTGCGAAAGTAGAAGAAGTTGAGGTAGGCCGAGACTTACACATGAAAACCACGTGAGCAGATTCATCAAAAAAGTCAATTTAAATTCATAAGTACTTGAATACCCAAAAAGGAAGCGAAAGAAGTATGCATGGATCGCGAAGTCTGCCAATCTACCCCTTTTGACTACCCCGTCAGAGATACAGCGTTAAGATAGTTACATATTATTTTGGGAGCGGTGCTCTCATGGAGCAAGAAGACTGAATGTTTGACGTTGAACTCCTACGTAACGAATTAAACAATAAAAATAAAACATGTGATGAAGCATAACGAGGAGTAAGTTTTTTTAAAAGCGCGCGCATTTTGTATCTTACATGACATAATTAATTTGACAGAATAGGTATATTTTGTAAATTAGAATCATTTGAATGCTTCGCTACAATTATATGCTGAAAGCAAAGCAGTACTGCAATCGACAGCGGCCTCCCTAGTATATCAAAATACAAACGTTTAGCTGGTTGACGATGGCGAAAATGCGGACATATACTACCTTAACAATACAGTGAGGTCGCTTGGGCGCCAAAGATCTCGGTGGGACCAATTTCCTAGGGTCCCTTATTGAGTACGGAACCGTAAAATATAGTTATATCTTGAGAATGCCTTTGACCCGAAGGTAACACGTAACAGGTGGTGAGCCCATTGCCGTGTTGAAATGGATAGGCACAGAATGTGCCAACCTGCTTTTAAAAATTTTCAATTTCAAATTCTATTCAATTTATTTCAATTTATTTATTTATTTGTGGACCATAGGTTTGTTTACAGGTCTTAAATCTATGTTACATATTAGTACGCTTTTTCCTACCACACAATATGGTGAACAAATTAAAAAAATACTAAATTATAATAATATTAATCAATAGCTTAAGTAATTTAAAATTATTAAAAATGTCGTGTAGGTACAGCATTATTCAAATTCAACTTTTCATTAAAATGTTTATCATTTAGAAATTCGTCGATAGAATAGTAGGCCTTGTTTACTAGAATCTCAATCAGCTTCCTTTTGAATAACGTCATGCTTTTTAATCGGATAGTTGGAGGTATGTTGTTATATATAATTGGTGCCATACAAAATAAACTTCCACGTAGTAATTGCATTCTACATGGCACATGTTCTGAATTACCCTCACGTCTAGTACCAGACGGTTTTGCAGAAAACAAGTGGGGATTCTTTTTAACAAATACTGCTGTCTCTAATATGTAAATGGAAGGTACTGTCAAAATGCCTAATTCTTTGAACTTATCTCTACACGATTCTCTTTTTTTTAAACCTAAAATATATCGGACACAACGTTGTTGGGCAATAAGTACTCGTAATTTGTCTGTTGAGTTGCCCCAAAATATATCCCATATCTGAGAGTAGAGCCCACGTGGCCGTAGTATGCAGTAATAACTGTCGATCGATTTGCTATCCGAGATAATTTATTTAGGGCAACCGAAAACTTATATAAACTTTTACATACATTGTCAATGTGTAGTTTCCAGGTCAGTTGGTCATCAATAGTTAGTCCGAGAAAGCGTGTTGAATTAATTTCAGTCAATGTTGTATCTACATACTTTATTCCTAGTACTCTATTGATCAGTCTTTTTTTGAAGTCCATAAGGTATCTTATTTAAATTAATTTTGAGATTACTAAATGTCAACCAGTTTTCAATAGATGTTAAAGTTTTAACAATCTCAGACTCCAAAGTACTATAGTCGTTATGAATGAATAGAACAGTGCTGTCAATAGCAAACAATGTCATAAAGTGTTCAGTTTTGTATTTGGCATGTCATTTGTGTATACTAACAAGAGAAGGGGTCCCAAAACACTTCCTTGAGGAACACCATAGTAAACTGGCTTTGTATCCGAAGCAAAAAGAGTGTCAGTACGCCTTTTAGAACATATTTTGTTTATATGGGTAACTTGTGTCCTGTTAGTCAAATACGATTCCAATAATAATTATGCGTTTCCTCGAACACCATAATCATTAAGCTTCTTAAGTAGGATGTTGTGATCTACTCGGTCAAACGCTTTCGACATATCTAGATATAGTGCTGAGACCCTATTTTTCTTATCAATTGCTGTTAAGACTTTATATAAGAAATTATATACAGCCATATTTATTGTTTTGTTTTTACGAAATCCAAACTGTATGTCGTTGATATCAAAGTAGTCGTTTAATCTAGTGTAGATAACCTTCTCAAAAATGTTTGCCATTACGGGAATTAGTGCAATGGGCCTGTAATTACCTATGTCATTAGGACATCCGTTTTTGTACAATGGTTTTATAACTGATATTTTAAGTTTCAAGTCGCCCATAAGGCCTTCAAGCAGGCTTAACGACTGCCATTTTACTGGCAACCGGGACCAAAGGCTTAACGTGCCTTCCGAAGCATGAAAACGCTCACAAACGTAAATTCCACAAAGTGGTCGGGTGACCATAGGTGGTCCTTGGATGGGTATCCAAGGACCACCTATAGCGAATGTTGCTTAATGCAGTGATCGTTTACAGAACACGTAGTCAGCAAGGCTACGATCGCTTTGAGATACACTTTCCAAAATAAAAGTAAATTTATAATCAGGGACTTGGGGTCATTATTTTAGATTCGGGAATGTGCTGGAAAGACAGCCGGGACAGTCCTTGAAACAGCTGTGACTTCGATACGAAACATTGAAATCAAAAAGAGATCAGTTGATGAAAATGCACCTAGTGAACGAATCCGTTTAAGACGTATGGAACCACAGAGATCACTACAGGTTTAATATATGAGTCTGGTAATCGTTTATTTATCTATACGAACCTGCCAATCAGTAAGGGTACTACATCGTGTGATGACATGACAGCGTGGCGAATTAATTGCTATCGAAAGAAGAGATGTCAGCAGTATTGATGTTATTATTACGTGTTTATTTCACTTTAAGTTCTTCCCAATATTGTAATTTGCAAGTAACTGTGTTTGTCTGTTAAACTCCTGAACCACTGAATCGATTCTGACGAAATTTGGTACGGAGATAGTCTAGCTAGCTTGAAAAAAAAACTAAAGCCATACCTTTTATTGCGAAGAAAAACGCCTTGAAGGAATTGAAATAAGGAATGAAATTATATCACTGTTGAAAGTTATTTCACAAAACTTTGTATTTAGATACTTAATAAGGAGTCTATTAATTTATGCTTAAAACCTAGATCTACTACTAGGGTTTAGTGTACAACAGCCATTTGTATTTGCCAAAGAAGTGACCCAAAAAAATAAAAAAATTGCCCAAAGTAACTTTGTTTAAATAATAACAAGTAAATAAAATCGCGGTCGCGGGCAAAGCTAGCATAAAGTAAATTGCTTCTTTTGCATATACCCTTAGTTACTACCAAAATAAATAAAAATATATCAACATACGCCTGTACTCGAGCTTAATGGGTTCTCACGAATTCTTCCCACTTTATCAAAGTAAATAAGTGTCCTCGTTTACAACGTGTCATAAAAATATTTGAGCCGAACCATAATTCCAGATTCAGGAAATTTCTCGTGCGGAAAAACAGAAGGCCGAACAAATCTCCCGTTTAATGGCTTCGAAATATTTGGAGCGAATGGCACACGACAAGTATTTCTTAACGGCTCTATGTAAAGACGAACGACTGGTTTCTGCCAATAAACAAGGATCTTCGAATCTCCATGAACTGGCTAATAAAGCTCTTGCCGATGTAGACAAGCGACAAGTAACGTTCCTTTACACGTAATCTCATTAGAATTTAAATAAATAACTGATGTTATAAACGCTAAAGTTTGTATGGATGTATGAATATTGTTTTGATACTCTTACATGCAAAAACTAATGAATAGATTTTAATGGAACTGTACATTAAAATCTATTCAGTAGTTTTTGCATGTAAGAAATGTGTTGTGAAATTATTTGCTACTATTTATTGTATTTATTCTTGGAACAAGTTCCTGAGGGAAATGCACGTCGGAAAACTTCACCGCGAGGGTCGAGCCGCGGGTTTTAGCGAAGAGGAAATAATAATACGTGATATATATAATTAACTAGCTGAGCCCCGCGGCTTTGCCCGTGATATACTTCGATTCCCCGTGGCACCCATATAATCCCGTCGTTTAATAAATTTACAATATTATACGAAAATTTTCCCGATTATTTGACAGTTATGATTACTGCTCCGCTCTCTTGGGCAGTAGCTTGATAAACGGGCTATTTAACACAAAAAGAGTTTTTTTAATTGGAACTTGTAGTTATTAAGAGGAACGATTTCAAACAAACAAACAAACAAACTTTTCTGCTTATTTTCAGAAAGGTGTCTATTTCTCAGTTATCGTATTAAATCTATAAATAGTATTTCATCATTAATTGGTTTTTGGCTCCATTATGTGGGTTGTTTTCGTTGAGCGTTATTACAATATACCTTTTTTTACATTGTAAAATTACATTTAAGACAGAATAAATTAATTAAATAAATAAATATCTATCACGCCTTATCCCCGAAGGGGTGGCAGAGGCATATTATATGCCCACTTTTCACTGTGTGGATTCCTGTCCCACGTAATAGGTGGTGAGCCCATTGCCGTGTTGAGATAGACAGACGTAGGATGTGACCACCTGCTGTTGAAAATTTTCAAGCCGCCCATAAGGCATTCAACCAGGCTTAACGACTGCCATTTTACTGGCAACCGGGACCAACGGCTTAACGTGCCTTCCGAAGCAAGGAAACGCTCGCAAATGTAAATGCCACAAAGTGGTCACCCATCCGAGGACCAGCCATAGTGAAAGTTTCGTAACTCAGTGATCGTTTACAGAACACTGAGACCGCGAGGCCACGAGCGCTTCAATAATCTTCGAATAAATTAATTCTCACAGTTTTATTCAATGTTAATTAGGAGGTACTTCGAGAACGTCGACCTTTGTATGCCGCTCGTGCTCCCGAAGCTGCGGCACGAGCAAGGCTCTCAGATGCACGCAAGGCGCAAATGAAGCACACGCAACTCCAACACGCAACTGATGCTCGTCGACTTATACAAACGGCTCAAGCGTTTTACGAAGAACGTGCTACTAATAAGTGCTTGGAAAGCGCTGAATTTGGAATGGAACAAATATCTAGAAAACCAATCTCTTTATTACCAGCGAAAGATAAATACTTACAAGAGTTATATCAAATAGTAGCAAATTCTTTTCTAGATCAGGTATGTCAATAAACATCGAGTGTGCTGACCAAACGACTGCAGTAAAACTTCTTTAGCTCCACTGGCTATGATTGAAAGAGAGTAAGGAAATGGGTGCTCATCTTTCTCTCTTGCCTCTAGAGTAATACACTGGAACTTTCTCTTTCTTTCTATCTTCAATAACTTATATCTCCCTCTAAGCTTCTTCGAATCGCCCGATCACACTTTCCGTAACGACCTTGTCACGCATTCACGGGCTTACTTCTGAAGTCGCGAAAGAAGTTTTACAAAAATATTGTCTATAATGAACACCGCAGATTAACTACTTTTACTAATGGCAACTGGCGATTTTGTGATTTTGCAGGTGGCTTCGGAATCACGCAATTTAGCGACTGCTGCGATAATGCAACGTGATTTCGCGACTTCCTGCGTTTGGAAGTCGTATAGTAGTCACGCGTTTTAGCGCCTCAATTGCTGTGACTGGCCTTACATGTGAATGTAAGGCCAGTCTGCAGTTAGCTTCTCAAAAGCAAATAAATCGCTGGTCGTCGATGTAAAGTAGCTAGTCTGTGGTGTCTCTTAGATACAAAATGAATCTGATAACGTTCCTTTGTCACGATAGGACGAAACAAATATATTTGCCTCGTTTTACGTTCAGAAACGAGTACGTGACACTATGAGCGAATCAGACAGAGAACGCAGAGCATTTATTCTTCTTGGGTTGTCGGTGTCGCGTGAGCCTAGCCGTGACTCCGTGATCCGTGTGAGACCCCCTGCTCCACCGCGAGACGTTAAGTAATATGCCTTTATAGATATAAAGAAGTACGTATAACTAAATATAGCGCAAGATTGAAGCGCACGTAGCCCCACTAACTCTGAATTCTATAAACAATTACAGTTTTAAGCAACTTTTACTATGGCTGGTCCTCGAATGGGTAACTACTTAGTGGCATTTCGATTTGCAAAAATTTTTAAGCTTCAGAAGGCAAGTTAGTTCCAGTTGGTTCCAGTTGCCAGTATCATGGCAATCGTTAAGCCAAGATGAAGGCCTCTTGTGCGATTTTAATAATACTAACAGTAGGTCACTACAGCCTGCGCCTGACCATTTCAACACGGCAATGGATACACCACATGTTCCGTAGTACGTATAGTAGGTGTCTGTAACCCATTCGGGGAGAAAGGCGTGGTAGATTATTAAAAATAAATGAATAAATAATAATAAACCGTTTTTGATAACACAATATTGAAAATCATCAATAAAATTGTGAATATAATTTCCTATCCATAGAATTCGTATTCGTAACCTGGAACGTTCACTGACTACAAGTTCCAGGAGATCAGAACGCTGCTACTTGTTACACGAACTGGCCCGCCTGTATGTAGACACAAGGCACGCTATGAAGGCACGCTACTACGCACATAAGTGTCAAAATGGTGAGAAATGCAATTTTTATTTCACCCATTTACAAAAGAATTGGTGGATAGTAACCGATGCAATCTTTTATTTTTTTAAGTAAAACAAATTTAACGAAAGAAAAGGAGAGGTACTTCAAATAATGTTAGTGTAATTCTTTGCTTTTTGATATAACTCTAGAAGCGCTCGTAGCCCTGTTAGTTCAGTGTTCTGTAATTTTCGCGATGGCTGGTCCTCAGATGGGTAACCGCATTGTGGCGTTTCTATTTATGAGCGTTTTTGTGCTTAAGAAGGTACTTCAAGCCGTTGGTCCCGGTTGCCAGTAACATGGCAATCGTTAAGGCAGCTAAAAAAATTTCAACGGTAAGTCGCCACTATCGGCGGCTGTCCATTCCGCATCATAATTGGCTCACCAACTGTTTCGTGCAAACGGTGAAATGTGGACATATAGTATACCTATGACACTCCATAGGGGATAAAGGTATGACTGACATATGAACTTATTGACATAATGGTACATTAAGTATAAGTCTTTAGCCGTTTTTAGAGAGACATTTATAGTATAGTTTGACATAGAGTTATAATCATTTACTTTTTAAAGCTCACAAGAAGAGCAAAATAAAACGGCGCAAAAGTGCAATTAGAATAATGTTCTAACCGCACTTGCGCGGCATGTAAACAATATAGTGAGTTTAAAAGTAGTAGTGCTGTAAAAGCAAGATAATTGAAAAGGAAATGAACGATAATGGTTTTGCTCAACGGTGGCTTAAAAACTTCTTTCACTTTAATGTTACTGAATTTGTTACTTTACATTTAGTTTCGTTGTGTGCCTATTTACGCAATACGAAAAAGCCGTTGGGGGTTGAGACGAAAGTGGCTTAGGTTCGAAAGCCGGCTTTTTATAAAACCAAAGAGGCTGATCAACATAAATTTGTTGAAAATATTTACATTACGATCTCAAGATGAAAGAGAAAGCTTTCACAATTATACTGAGCTTATTGTAATCCTATACTTAGTGGTATTTACAAACTTTTCTTCTTATTTCTTTCACTATTTTAATACAGGGTCAGTTGTAAAACACCGGCAACCAGCTAGGATTCGGTAGTTAGCATCATAAAAAAGTGTTCAGATTTTTTTTTAATTTTGATTTAATTTTCTTGGTTTCTTTTTTTTCAAATTTAACTTTCATTTGATGTACTGATTGAATAACAGTACTACGCACGTCGTGAAAATCACAGAAATTGGGGGTAGGGGTAGGGATAGCTCCTTTGATGCGCGCCCGTCCATCGTTCATCGAGGCATGCAGTACGTGATGAAAAATAGACCCAGGAGTCCTCTTAAGCGTATCCAAGATCAAAAACCTTTAACAGCTCGAAAATCGTTGGTTTTAGTTTTTGGCAGAGATGTTTTGTATTGTAGTGTTAAGTTTTTGCTAGCGTTAAGACATTTTCTATTAAATATACCTAATAAAGTACGGTATCCAATACAAATTTGTCCCATGGGTAATGTCAAAGGCTACTTAAGGAAACACTAGATTGAAGAGAGAACTGGTAATATAATTACCTTTTAAACTATCGCGCTGCATACTATAGGAGTATTAGTTTTTACCGGAACTAAACACTGTTATTTTTCATACCTTTTGTTGCCTGACGTTTTGATCAGATTGCAACAGCCTGTCATGTGATTTCAGCCTGTGACCACGGCCGGTGCAGCCTGGTCGAAACGTCTGGCACAAAAATTATGAAAAATAACCGCGTTTAGTCCCGGTAATAACTTAATACACAGTAATATAATTGTTCACAGAGGCTAAAGCGGCTAATCAACGAGTGTGGCTACTGAATGTTTTGTTTCTTCTCGCACGTTGTCACTTACTTCAAAACAACAGACCTGAAGCCCGAGCAGTACTACTAGAAGCGACTGGTTTGGCACGATCTTACGGCTATGGAGATATAGCAGAGTTTTTTGAAACTGTAAGAATTATACGATGTCTATACTAAAGTATTTTAATATATACATGTATTATAAATGTCCAAAATGCGTCAAACTCCAAAAAAAAACCTCTATTACTCACCGGGTGTATTAAATAAAACTGCTTCACAGGTACCTCTAGATGTCAAAATCGAAACGTGAATTAATGTTAATATTGTCGATGGTTGTTTTGGTCCGTATTCCAGAACGTTTCTCAATACTCAATCAACGCTTGAGGCTAGATTTTGCTTTATAAACTACTACTCACAACGGTCGATTGAGTATTGAGTAACGTTCTGGAATACGGACCTTAAATATTGACGACGGTTCTTCAGACAGTTCACCATCAAAATATTGTTAAACTAACTGTGCCTCTCGACTTTGTCCATGATATGTTTCAGTTAACTTGGACCCCCCTTTTCCCCCAAGGAGTAGAATTTTGGTAAATCCTTTATTACAAACTTATCATAAAATATTAAAGTTTTAGTGTAGAGAAATGTGCCACAGTTTCCAACTATAGGTATTATGCAACTTCGACCACTATAGTTCATTTTTCTAAAGCTTCTCAAACAATAGAGATCTAAGTGAAATGGTACGGGGCTTAAATAGTGCTTTTGTCGCTAAGTGCTTTGACAGAACCAAACTAGACTATAGATAATATTTTTGTAACAAAATCTTAATAGGGTACCATTGATTTGGGTTTTATCGAGATTTTCGGGGTTCAAGCCAGCTTTACCTACAAGAGGTGAATCTGCTGATTAATAACCGAGATTACTTATAGAGAAGAGAAGATAATCTCGAAAAAATACCCCGTACCAACCTGTCTGACTAGGGTGATAGAGTAAAACCAATCACCTTCCCAATCTCAATTCACCTCTGTGGCGCGATGGGAGTGTATTCGACTGCTACGCAAGAGGTCGTGGGTTCGATTTCCACGCAGGATAAAACTTTGTGTGATGAGCACGATAGTTTATTCTGTATCTGGGTGTTTTTTATCTATAATATGTATGTATATAGAAATATGTAACTATGTTTATCCGTTATCTGATTACCATAGTACAAGCTCTGCTTAGTTTGGAATCAGATGGTGTTGTGTGAGTTGTCCCAACGATATTTATTATTAATATTATTAATATGGCCATAACTAAGAGAGGCCTTAGAACGCCAGAAATTTGAAAGAGAGGTGTATTAATATAATTATAACGTTACAAACAGTGTGTGAACGTATCCCTGGAAGGAGAGGTTATAGCACCAACTGATGCTTGTCTCGAGAAGCGCAGAAAGGATCTTGTTAACCTCATGCAAGATGACGATATGAAATCTGCAGCGCGGCACCTATTTAGGCGGATGTCTCTTATTCCAGCTGCCAGGTAAAACTTGTATTTATTTAAAAACATCCATTCATTTTCATCTTATTCCCATTTCTTACCTACCTACTTGAATTCGCAACCTAGAGTACGCTTTATTGGCTGCTAAGAATAGTGTCTGTAGTTTGGCTTCTAACGTTTAGACTGTTGAGTGATGGCACTTGGTGGAATTTGCTGCACATTTTGAATAAACACACTTGTAACTTTTCCACAAAATTAACTTTTTAACCTCATTGGTTTCGCTTTACGGCATTTTCAAAGGTTGACTAGTCAATGGTTGGTTATGTTATTAGTCACCCTTTGAAAATGCCGTACGGCGAAACCGGTCAGGTAAAATAGTAAATTATGTGAAAAAGTAAAAGTGTTTTTTTTTTCAAAAGTTTGGCTTATTTTAGGCATAGTTGGAAGTGACTGTGCCTCTCGACTTTGTCCATGATATATTTCAGTTAACTTGGACCCCTCTTTTCCCCCAAGGAGTAGAATTTTGGTAAATCCTTTATTACAAACTTATCATAAAAAATTAAAGTTTTAGTGTAGAGAAATGTGCCACAGTTTCCAACTTTATTATGCAACATCGACCACTATAGTTCATTTTTCTAAAGCTTCTCAAACAATAGAGATTTAACTGATTAGGTACGGGGCTTAAATAGTGCTTTTGTCGCTAAGTGCTTTGACAGAACCAAACTAGACTATAGATAATATTTTTGTAACAAAATCTTAATAGGGTACTATTGATTTGGACATATCGAGATTTTCGGGGTTCAAACCAGCTTTACCTACAAGAGACCCTCCAAATTCGTAAGGGCACCTGTGTCTTTGTCTTGTCCGATTGTCAGTAGTGCTCCGTAAACAAGTGAAGGCGCTTAGGCCCCGCTGTTTTGGGGGGTACTTTATCTTACCTCCGCGGTGCACTGGTATGTAGTGACTTCACTTGAGACTTGCAGATATTAGTGGGTCCCTTACATTCTAGCTTTAAAAAAATCGATATGATTGAACAAGTTAAGATTTAGACATTAAAAAACTTGCAACATTATGCCGTCTAACAACGTTTGACAGTGTTTTATTTTTTATGTTCCTCATTGCACTTTGTGTTAAACAATTACAGGGAGTCAACTCACTTTGTTTTTTTTGGTGTTGGAAAATTATCGGACAAAAGTAGTAAAGTAAAGACAAGAAATAATGTAGCAATTCTATAGTCCTAGGTGTGCAATAAACTGGTTACACTGACATATTTTTTTTAAATTTTTACTTTAAGATGTTTTTACTTGCAGACGATTTTCAATAATGCCCGGTGCCCGTGTTGAGGACGACGATTTACCGTTGAGTAATATTCGTAGGCGTCAGTCCATCGTACCAAAGTCAGCGGCACCTGCACGTGTATCTTATAAGTCCAATTACCCATTAGGGTTGACTGATTTTGACAGGTAATTTTACATAGTCGTCGCTTATTTGATTATTAAAGTATTTACATTTGGTTATGAGACTTTTTTTATGAACAAGAACTTAATTTGGGACGATAATTAAAAATTAATATTGTTGACAACTTAAAAAAAAACAATTCAATAGAAAGATCAAGGATTTTATCTTTTAGAAATAATTTATTATTGATTGTACCTAGTACTACATTATATTATCTGTGGTATTACGTACTTACTTATATTGGAATTTATAATATTTTAATTATTGTATTAAAAACTTTGTAACTTTGTTTTACTAATGATCTTATTTGATTATATATTCGAAATACCAATAGATATTTTATTTCCACAAAACCTACATTTTTATATTTTTAGAAGCGCTCGTGGCCCCGCGATCTCAGTGTTCTGTAAACGATCACTGAGTTACGCAACTTTCACTATGGCTGGTCCTCGGATGGGTGACCACTTTGTAGCATTTACATTTGCGAGCGTTTCCGTGCTTCGGAAGGCACGTTAAGCCGTTGGTCCCGGTTGCCAGTAAAATGGCAGTCGTTAAGCCTGGTTGAAGGCCTTATGGGCGGCTTGAAAATTTCAACAGTAGGTAGCCACAACCTGCGTCTGTCTATTTCAACACGGCAATAGGCTCACCACCTATTACGTGGGACAGGAATCCACACGGTTAAAAGTGGGCATATAATATGCCTCTGCCACCCCTCCAGGGATAAGGCGTGATGGATATTTATTTTATTTATTTTTATATTTTTATCTACTGATACGTCCCAATTTTATGATAACCTTATATTTTAAAAGATTTACCATATTTTTTTACTCACCTTCAATCACTTCTTTATAGTCGAGCTGGTTGCAGAGGCATACTATACACCCACATTTTACCGTATCCATTTGTCCCTCGCGTAACAGGTGATTAGTCCTTTGCCCTGTTGAAATAGACGGGCGCAGATAGTGGCGACCTGCCATCATTGAGTTACAATAACTCAATGCCTGCCATTCAAAAATTTTCAAACCACCCGTAAGGCCTTCAACTTGTCTTAACGACTGCCATATTTTATTGGCAACCGGGACCAACGGCTTAACACACCTTCCAAAGCACGGAAACGCTCGTAAATAGAAATGCTACATAGCGGTTTCCCATCTGAGGACCAGCCATAGCGAAAGATACTTAACGCAGCAATCGTTTACAGAACTTTGAGTTACCGGGACTACAAGCGCTTTTGCCAGCCACACTGAAATAGAATAACTTATACTGGTTCGATGTCCATCCAGGATAAAACTTTTTGTAATGAGCACGATGGTTCATTCTGTGTCTGGGTGTTATTTATCTTTATGTATTTAGATGTATTTAAGTATGTTTATCTGTTACCTGGTTACCATAGTATAAACTCTGCTTAGTTTTGTAATCAGATGGCGTTTTGTAAGTCGTCTCAACGATATTTATTTTTTAACTGCTAAGAATTCAATACGAAAGAGCTATCATTCGTGCAAATGTTGATCCATAAAACTTAAAATTGAAACAGGTGTCAGTTCGATAAACAATCGGATAATACATTTTATGCCTATTTTTATGTTAGCAGCAAAAAGCAGTGAGACTTAGGTACAATACCAGAAAATATTTTAATACGACACCGAAGTGTGAAATACCACAACATAAAACAGTTCGCTGAGTTGTCCATTTTTTGTGGACAGCTTAGTGTTCACTTTTATGGTTCGAGAGACGGACAATGCATTTTTAAATTGCCCGCCCAGCGCTTAGTGATGCGCTGGGCGGGCAGAAAAAAAAATGTTGATATATTTTTGGCTGTATTGCAGAGTTTTCGTAGTTTTCATGTGTGTGATACCTAATGCCATTGATATAGCGAAGCAGGCGATAACTAGGTCGAGTGTGACGTAGGTAGTGAAGTATCTCAGAGCAAAAGTTCTACGTCTACAGTGAAGTTTATTTGAATTGAGACGTGACGTCAAGACACTCGTGCTGATACTGTTTGTATCAACTATGACTAGTGGTTCTGTTAACTGTAGACTTCGGAGTAAAATGAGGAAAAAGGCTAAATATTTTTATGGTTAATGTGTAAATTTATTATTAGTAGAGAGCATGCATGGCTTTCCTGTTGCGCACTCATGAGGTACCATGTACATTTTTTTCTAGAGACTTAAAACTGAGACTTTCGTCGCATCGTTTTGCTCGCCTCTTCAGTCGTTTATGATAATATTCAAAACTCAAAAATTCCAGTGAGTATGAAGTAAAATTAGTAGAAGTAAATTCGCAATAGTAAAATGACAGTAAGGTGATACGCAATATGGCCAGTTTGAATGAAAGTGTCACCGTTAAGTTGGAAAACGGCGTGCTCCGTTGGTTTGGATACATCCAACGAATGAATGAGGAACGATTAACGAAAAATATTAAATTGTGCGAAAGAAGAGAATAGAAGGAGTCAGGGTAGGCCGAGACTTACATGTGAAGACCACGTGAGCAAATTGCTCAAAAACTGGAAAGTCAAAAGTACTCGAATACCCAGACGTGCATATATGCAGCGATTGATGAATCTGCAAGAAGCGAAAGAAGTATGCATGGATCGTGAAACCTGGAGATCTGTCCTCTCTGACTCACCCGTCAGAGATACAGCGTAAGGATAGTTAGTTAGTCAGATAAAAAGGTCAGGTCAAGAGTATGTCAGTGTATGAAAACACTCATGAAAGTAGAAGAAGCGAAAGTTATATTTCAGGATCGTAGCAAGTGAAAAGCCATAGCCTCTGCCTACCCCGATGACAGGAGCGATAATTGTATGTATGTATATCATTTCTTTGATCGATACACATAATATTTGCGTGTAGATGAGATGAATATCGATGCTAGCTCAAGCTTATATTACGTGTTTGGGTTAAAAAGCGATGTGTAAAAAAGTGTCCCTTAATATTTTAATTTACCCATAAATATTACCTTCATAAAATATTCATTTCACTGCCAATAAAAAATATTCCGGAAACTACGGCACCGTTACGGTTACCATATGGGAGTAGCACCGAAAAATTTATGACGTCATATATTTCGTTTATGGAGACCACCAATAATGTGTTAGTGTAGTTATAAACTTTGTAGCGTTTATTACTTAAGCCTACTAAAAAAAAGCTGATGTTGTTAATTATAAAAGTAATTTCATTAATTAATTACACTTTTACGCCAAATTTCGCAACTGTAATTTTGATAAACGTTGGTACAAAGCTAAATGATTTATCATCAGGCATAATTATTTGACGAGCCAATTTAAGACACAGCATATCTTCTTACCCTACTTACTCCGGCCGTTACGTTGTCCGGAAGATGTAGCATTTTTTTTATAGATGTGTCTAATTTTAGGGTTACTAAAATAATTACTGCTGAGCTTGCAGATTCAGGGTTAACAAGTTAGAAATATGGATATCACGTTCAATAGTACTCACTACAAAATTCTCATCCCAGTCATGAGCAACATTACGGTAAGGAACTCTACAATGCTTAATGCAGTCGACTTGAAACTTGAACTGTTTATATTTTCTTATTTATTATCTTTCATGGCATAAAAGCTTGTTGTAAAATACTTTTTTAACTTGAAAATAATTTTTAATTTTCACTCTTGGGTTAATACTAAGCCAGTAAGTACTTGCCTACTAATAATATTAAGTCGAAAGTTTATTGTTACTTCTGTAGAAGTGACAAACATACACATTAAAAATCTTTTTATTTAGTGAGTACGCTGAATCTGTAGGATAGATGGACTTTGGATAAAATTTGTTGAGTTTGCTACACCCTGGATTAATACAAAGTCTACGTTTTATTTCGACCTGTGGGAAATTGGTACGGGAAAACTAGTACCCGCATTGTGGCAAAACTACGGACGTCTTCTGTTACTTTATAAAAGAACAACCTGCGTCTGTCTATTTCAACACTTCAATGGGCTCACCACCTATATTGGGCGTATACCAGGCCTCTGTCACCCCTTCGAAGATAAGACGTGATTAATAAAAGAAATTTCTATAATAAGCTGCTAGTGTGACCAAATTTGTAAACAACAGTAGTGATTTCTTTATTAATATCCTACTAATATTATAAACGCGAAAGTTTGTAAGAATGGACGTTTGCTACTCTTTCACGCAAAATCTACCAAATGGATTTTGAAGAAACTTTAAATAATATAGCTTACACATCAGAATAACACGTAGGCTACTTTTTATCCCGGGAACAAGTTCCTGTGGGAAACGGGAACGGGAAAACCTTACCACGCATGCTGAGCCGCGGGCGTCAACTAGTCGTTCATAAATTTAATAAGTGGAGGCATAACTAACTATCGTTCCTTTCTGATTGTTATTCTTAAGGCTCAGTGTGTTTCTAACGAATACGAGTTATTACTACGATTCTCAGTATTTTCTTTTCTTAAGCAGCGCTGCCACCACGGGGTATAGGTACAGGACAATAATATTTTCCTTCTTATTTATATCTTTTTTTTTTTTGTAAGGTTTCGTATCCATACCCTGCATAAATCTTATAACTTATGCGTGTGAATGACTTATATCTTGACGAAAATATTGATTGCATAAAAAAGATCGCGATGAAAATGTTTAAGATGAGTAAAAAATCACTGAAATAAAGATAGCATTTTATTAAAACTTGAATTGTCCAATTAATTTATGCATCAGTCAGAGACATATAATACCCTACTACTAATACTAACGTAAAAATTTGTAATGTATGGACGTAGGTTTGTTACTCTTTCACGCAAAAACTACTGAATGAATTTTGATGAAACTTTACAATATTGTAGCACATCAGAATAACACATACATAGCGGATATGAATAATACAGGATTTTTGCTGTTGGAATCAGGAATGGGAAAAATTCCAGCCTCGGGCGAAGAGCTTAAGTTTTAAATTGCATTAATATCGTTTATCAAGAATGCTTTAGTAGTTATTCATATCCTAAAAAAACATCATAAATGCTTCACAGAGCAAATAATTCCACATTGAAACATTATAGGTCGACCAAAAAGAACACAGTGTAATGAAACGTTTGTCTGTGAAGGGACACCTGAAAAGATAACCCTGAAAACATTTTGATATTTTGTACCGTACAATTTTAGGGAACAAGGCTATAAACAAGAGAAAAACAAACGCGTTGTTTTGTGGATTTATTTCAAACGAGATCGTGGCTTGAATTCAAAATTAACAAAATGGAAATTTAAATCAAAATAACACGAGAGAGGAATAATATATAAAAGTATTTAATATTGTGGTTTCACTAGCACATGGATTACCATGTGCTAGTGAAACCTAATATTACTCTTAATAATTCTAATTTCACTTTTACGTTTATTATTTTGTTAAATACTCTCTTTCTAGTAATATTAAAGTTATTTTTATTACATGATTCTATGTGGAGTTAGCCAAGACTGTGGTTCAAATTTGACAAACGTTTTTGTGAGATTTAATTATGTGTAAAGTTGACTTTTATAAGGTTACATATAACTATAAGGTATTTTTACTATAGACGATGATTTTTTGTTATCTGTGGTAATTTAAACCTGAAACAGATTTTCTGGAATGGAAATAAAATCTCTATAAATAAAATTCACTAATCAATTCATACACCACCGCAACCGTTACATTTGTATTTGATATTTTCAGAATAAGATCCCGTATAATGTAGGTACACACTAAGAAAGAATTGAAAATCCCTGAATATGTATTGGATATTGATTAACACGCCACCAATTTTTGAAACTATATGACTTAAAAGAATAGACCAAAGTTAACCGATGAAACTCTAATTTTAACATGTTTTGTTAATTCAATACATACATACATACATACATATTGTCACGCCTTTATACCCGAAGGGGTAGGCAGAGGCATATTTAACGCCCACGTTTCACCGTATGCATTTCCGTCCCACGTAACAAGTGGTGAGCCCATTGCCGTGTTGAAATGGACAGGCGCAGGCTGCATCGACCTGCTGTTGAAATTTTTTAAGCCGCCCGTAGGGCCTCCAACTTGGCTTAACGACTGCCATTTTATTGGCAACCGGGACCAACGGCTTAACGTGCCTTCCGAAGCACGGAACTGGGGTAGGTCTAAAGGGCCGAAAAAATTTAATAAACTGTGTCTATTTTAGATGTTAAATTTGGAAGAAATTTTGAACCCGTTGCCTTTTTAGTGAGGTGGTAACAAAAAGGCTAAAAGGTCTTATGTGCTAGACACTAATTAGCACGACCAATTAAAGTCCTGGTAGTCTCGGACTGTAATTTAATTCAATGTACCAGTAAATTGATGCCCTAGGTCTACCTATTAACAGTTGAAACCGAACGATTTTTTTACAATCACAATATCACCGGTGAAACAAAATTTGTCCAATCTTGAACTGAAAACTCTTTACTAGCTCTCGTTTTCATTCCTTATTTTATCACATACCCAAAATGAATAAATTTGAAATTAAAATGAATGCCTACCGCGAGGATACCTAATCATACATGTTGAATATTTAGATTAAAGTAGGTGCAAAATTTCATACAAATGAGAAAACATTTATCTGGGTATTTTATATTTATGTCGTAATACTATATCTCCCAAGTATGAGCCTTTTTTGTACTTAATTTGTATTTAAGTTGAAATAATAAGTATGTATACCAAATTTAAATAGATTTAAAAGGGTTCAAAGGCTTGGAAATTTTCAACAGCAGGTCGCCACAGCCTGCGCCTGTCCAATTCAACACGGCAATGGGCTTACCACCTGTTACGTGGGACAAAAATGCTTACGGTGAATTGTGGGCTCTGCCTCCTTGGGGATAAAGACGTGACGATATGTATCTAAATCCTTTGTTGAAGTTATAAAATATATGAAGAAAATCGAAACATTTTATTAATAATTATAATCTATATCTAATCATAAGCTCAATGATGAGCACGATGGTTTATTCTGTGCCTGGGTGTTATTTATCTATAATATGTATGTATTTAGAAATATATAAGTATGTTTATCTGTTATCTGGTTACCATAGTACAAGCTCTGCTTAGTGTGGAATCAGATGGCGTTATGTGAGTTGTCCCAACAATATTTATTTATTTATTTATAATCTATAAATCTGCTAATCTAATAAAACATTTAAAAAATATCAATTTATTATCACTTGTGAATTGAAAAATATAAATAGTAGGTACATACCAGTTGTTACAAAAGTAAATGCAGAAAGAGATCGTATATTAATACTTTTTATACTCTAGTAATGATAGTCTGAAGACCTCAAATGTTTCTTTAATCGTCGAAAAGACATTTCCCTCAATCGGAAAACGATTTGTTATACGTTTCTAGTGTTGGGCGAATAAAAGTACCAAATAGTACACGTACCATCGAGAATATAAATGGTGTTTTTAAAGAGCAATATTTCATATTGAGATTCACTGCTGGTGATGATATATAAACTACAACTTCTGGAGCTATCCCTCCGAGGGCTTACCCGGGATTCCTGGCCATAGACAAATGGAAGGACACCGTGTGATTTTAGTCGGTAAGAGTCCGGCATAGCATCCACGAGGATTTCCACACGTAAAAAAAAAGAAAAGAAAAGGCACATTTTTAAGAGTATCTAACTAGCAAAAATAATGCAAGGACAGAGAATGTGTAACTAAGTTGTAGACTGTAAGCAATTAGAATATATTATGTTATCTGTTGTATTAAAAATTAAACAGTACTCATGGGTCTATTTGGGGTTGGCCTAACTAGCAGTAGACCCATGAATTTAGATTAGTTATTAATCATGATTAACCGTCGCGGAAGTTATTGTTCTAGCATATGCAAGTTATGTTATCTAATGTATAACAGTAGGCGATGATTCATTAAAGCTTGTTTGCATAACCTCGTCCTAATCCTACTAATATTATAAACGCGAAATTTTGTAATAATGGATGTTTGTTACTCTTTCACGTAAAAACTACTGAATGGATTTTAATAAAACTTTACAATAATATAGCTTATACATCAAAATAACGCATAGGCTACTTTTTATCCCGGGAACAAGTTCCTGTGGGAAACGGGATCGGGAAAACTTCTCTACGCGGGCGAAGTCACTTTATTAGTTAACAACAATTATTTATTTGATGTGCACTGTAGGACAATCTTCTTTCTTTTATAAACTTTATGCCGCAGAGTTTGTAACGGGTCCTCCATAAAATTACACTTATCTTTTTAGGGTTCCGTATATAACCCGTCTGTCCTTGGCTATCCGTTCATCTGTCTGTCAAAACTCATTATCTAGGAATTAAAACCATTTACTCGAATCTGCACTCCCTAAAAGCTGTGAAACTTCAAAAATGTATTGTTAAAAAAAGATACATGCGTTTATACTGCAAAAAAATATAGGGATATTACGACAATCTTAAGGGAATAAAAGTTTTAGCTTTTTCCGTTGATTTTGAATTATATAATTTGGCAAGTAATAGTGTTTAGGGAAAATCGGATAATTATATGAAATCAAAACGAATATTCAAATGGAAATTGTATATGCGCCTAAAGATTTGTACTAAACCCTGTGGTCAAGTTCGACTCGCACTTGTTCGGCTTTTTCTTTCGATACCCAAATCCATCTACAAATTTCACCAACAACCGCAGTATTTTTACAAATCTTGATTGAATCCTAAGAGATTGCACGGTACACCGTACGCTATCGGACAGGGTTTTGCTTGTGTACATTTATTGAAATTTGCTTTTATATCTGTACTGTACCAATTTTCGTAGACCTTTTTATTGGAATTTAGATTTTCTGGTCGACTGTAAAATATTTTGTTAACTTTGCCGGAAACCTTTTACACAAACATACCTTTTGTGTTTTTTATTAGTAGTATTGCCTTGAATTTTTATAACACTTACCCTTGCCACTCAAACTGAACGTTTGTTAAACCAGACATGCTATTACTAGCGCCGCCGAATATAAATTTATATGGTTACTCTATTTTAGTAAATTTAGAATTTTTATATAACCGATCATAGTTTTGAAGTTACATATTCGGATCTAAGTTTGAGAGAAACACCACCGGATACATATATACGGTTCCTCTATTTTAGTGAATATAGAATTTTATATAAGCGATGATAGTTCAGCAGTTACAGATTCGGATCTGAGTTTGAGAGAAACACAACTTTCAACTTTGTATAATAGTTCACCTCGAAAGATCGGTTATTGTCAATTTAAATGCAATACGAATCTACTAGCAAATGGAAGCAGCCAAACAATAGTGAACCCCCGGCTCCAAATCGAGGTAGGGTTTGAACAACTGTGTTGAGTCATCCACTCAACCTACGGGTGCCGGTGCAGAGGAAGGAGGCGCGCGGGCGCGGGGACAGATCGCCGCACGTGCCTGTCCCGCCACACTCGGCTAGGTATGGGTAACTCTACCAAAATGCATGAGCTGCAGATCAGCTCGCAGCTCAAGTATTTGAACCGGAGTCGTGAACCGGTTCACAGTTCAGCTCAATGTTAATTTCTTGGTTTTAGATTTATACAGCTAATTATGTATCTCGGCTGGCTTGACTCAGACGAGTGAGTCATGGGAAACGGACTGAGCCGCTCGATCGACAGGTTTCTACTGAATCATCATAGAATTTAAACAACACAAATTAAAATTATTTGGCGGTTCCCAATTGTCTTTTTCTTTAAACCTGCAAGATTTAGGTAGTTGTTTTACTAAACTTGTTTTATTTGTTTATTCCCAGTGATCAATCCTAATATCCTAAAATATAAACACGATGCGATAGAACAGTCAGCTGTGGATTCTACGCGGGAAAAATGACAAAAGCGCGCGCTTTCTGTTTATTATTTTCTAAAACTAGTGTATTTATCTTGTTTTTGTGCGGGAATGGTGGTTTCTTGGACAAAAAAGTTGTGTTAACGTGCTATAGTGAAAGACAATGATGATATGCAGTGAAATGCTACATTCTATTTTGCCGCGTGAAATCCACTGAAAACCACATTATAACAACTAGCATTATACTGGGGTGAGACTGACCTTGACTTAAGACTAGGCTTGACTAAGTCGTAGAGGACGCGGACATTTTAAATAATAGGAAAGAAGATTGAAGATATAGGAATTAAGATTTGGCTAAAAGGTCTTAGTAACCTAGTCATAAAATAATTACAAAAAAAAACAGTGAGCTGTGAACCGTCTATTTAATAATTGAGCTGCAGCTCAGCAGCTCTACACGTTTTGATCCGATTCTTTGAACCGGTTCAGAGCTGAGTTACACATCTCTACACTCGGCCGCTTACCATTGAACGACGACCGCACGTCACAAGTTTGCCTTTTCAATACATTTTGTACAATGCAAACATATTAAACAGTCCACTAGTTTATTTTACCATCACCTCAAGCAATCTACGCAGCCAACTGGTAATACACAAAGACGAAGGAAACAAGGAAGGAACGAAAACATTTTACTATATTATTTTTTAAAATTTTTTGATAACACGCCTTAAGATAGCAATGATGGATAATTCATCAGTTTCGTGTAAGTCATCAGTCTCAAGTATCAAGTAAAAAGACGCTGGTTTGATTCCAGCTCGAGACTGAAATATTTTCTATTTAAATTTATAATATAGCTAGCATACCACTAATTACTTTTCAGATTATTTCAGATTTTTGATTGCCATTACAACTAGGCATCTAAAGAGAAGCGAAGCGAAGTTAGGAAAATCATTTTTGGAACAAAGTTCTTTAACGCAATTTAAGCGTAAGATTTAGTATAAATCATCATGTTACGAAATGCTGTATACTGTGTATGTATTGACCCTACTACAAGCAAGCAATAGGGTGTGCAACTCAGATGCTCCCAACTGCTCCCAACTCTCTCTAATTCTTACTGTCCCTGTCTCTTTTAATCATTAAACCTAAACACACGTAATTTATATACGAAACACGAAACATCTATAGGCGAGGGTAAACCTCATTTTTGGCGTGGCGAGAATGGCCGTGGCCAAGCATCGCAACGCTATATGATGGTGTATATGTACTATACGTAGTCAAATATTTTTTTAAATAATTTATTAATAATTATTTTTATTTTATTTTGTTAACCTTTTCGATGTTTCACATCTGCCAGGCGTCCCCTGACGTTTTACGCCTTGTTTTTTAAACTTAAAAAACTTCGTTCCTGACGAGGACGACAGCACATTTTTTTTAAGGTAAGAATTCTAATAGTGTAAAAGAATATATTAAAGAAAATAGTAGACTTAAAGTTAGTTTCATTGTTAAATTAATACCACCTCACTAATCCAATCTCGGTACGGTCTAATCCTGAAATCACTACGAGTACCTATTAATAAGGGCGGGACACCAAATTAGTTGCACGTATGTTTAGTAATTGGATTTATTATTTGTGATACAGAACGTATTTGACTTTGTATAAAGAGCTACGTTGAAAGAAGCTAGGTTTTATATCATGTATTATGAACTTCGTCTATTGTATCATTAATACCCGCTCATATTTGACTTTTACTACTTATGGTAATATAAAAAGACGAGGGAGAAGAATGAGAGAAGAGGCGTTACGTTCTTTTTCCAAACATTACGTTACGTCATTTCATTTCATTTTCATTTCATTTCGAGCTCGGTGTAACTTTTCTAGTCTTTGTCATAGATTTTTTTTATACCACTTAGGTGGCAGACAAGCATACGGCCCACCTGATGGAAAGTGGTCACATTAGCCTATGGAAGTTTGCAACACCAGAGGTGCAGCACTCGCGCTGCCGACCGTTTAAAAACCAAGATTCTAAGACCCCTTTTAAAGAACCCCATACTGTAGACGTTCGAGAAAACCCAGGCAGGAAGCTCATTCGACAACCTAAGCGTACGCAAAATAAAGCCCCTATCGGATCTAACCGTATGTGAACGCTCAGGATGCAAAGAACACTCTGTCTATGGCGAGCGGTGCGATGATAGAAGGTAGAGGTGGGCATCATGTCAAACAATTCCTCAGAGCACATACCGTTGTACAGGCGATAGAACACGCATAAGGAGGCAAAGTCTCTCCTGTCACGAAGGGGTTCAACACCGCCCGCTAGTAGAGGATCGTTGACAATCCTCATAGCACGCCGTTCTACCGAGTCGACAGGTCGAAGCTGGTATTCAGGTGCACCAGCCCAAAGGTGACAGCAGTAATCCCGCACTTGCGACTTATAGAGGAGCAGTGTTTGCTCTGCAGTAAAGTACTGCCGCACCCTGTTGGGCACTCCGAGCTTTTTTGGATGTCAGCTTCGCCTTGATAGGCCAGTATTTCTATCCAAGTAAAACAATTACTGAATACATTAAGATGAGAAGCGCTTGCGACCCCGCTGACTCAGTGTTCTGTAAACGATCACTGCGTTAAGCAACATTCGCTAAAGGTGGTCCTTGGATGGATGACCGCTTTGTGGCGTTTGCATTTTGCGAGCGCTTCGGAGGGCGCGTTAAGCCGTTGGTCCCGGATGTCGGTAAAATGGCAGTTGTTAAGCCTGGTTGAAGGCGTTATGCAGTCTGCGCCTGTCCATTTCAACACGGCAATGGGCTCACCACCTGTTACGTGGGACGAAAGTGCATACAGTGAAATGTGGGCATAAAGTATGCCTCTGCCTACCCCTTCGGAGATAAGGCGTGACAATATGTATGTATGCATGTATGATATAAATGTAAACAAAAACTATACGGTGAATTTTAGATGCGATATATTCTTAAATAATAATATTTTGAATAATATATTGAATACAAAAATATTTAAGATATTATATCATATAAAATATTTAAACCCAACTTCACAAACACTGACACAAGAACGGTGGCGGCTGACGACGTTACTAGGTATAGCATTGTATTGTAGTATGTTAAACCTGCCACACGAAAGTCTATTATATAATAAGAATATTGCGGAACTACTTTAGTAGAATCCACCGTATTCACTGTATAATATGTAGCTTTCTATTGTATTCTGTTGGCACAATCTGCACAGATCTTCATGCTTCAGAAAAATTCAATGGACATTCCAATAAAGATAACGTCCACTATTCTTGGGAACGTTTTGACAATAAAATATCGGTCTATTCTATCGTAAACGCATCAGGCAATATTGCACTGGCAATATGAAACTGATAAGCATTATTTACCTACTTACGTATATTATATAATAGATTGTGCAATGTCTGCAGTAGGTATTGAGAAGTCACGATTTTTAGAAATTTTGTGTTTGTTAATTGGAAGCTAAATGATAAAAATAGAGTGATTAAGCGAATCGAGTGAAGTGTATTTTAAAAATGTTAAATCGAGTTGCTGCATTTTAAAGGTAATTTAAACTTTTATAATGTAAAAATATCTCCTCTATATTTTTTTACTATTAGCCTTAAAAGTCTCCATGATATCTCGTTTTTAGTTAATTAAACCAACGGTTAATTCAGAAAATCATGTCATCAAAAAACTGAGATGTTAGAGTGGCTAAGAGTATCCCATATCCTAATCTTATTTTTAATGGGAATCATTTAATAAAAGAGTTCGTTACAGAAAATAACAAGATTATTATAAAAATTAAAAAAATACCACCGTAAGTACCCAAGTACAATATAATGTTGTAATTTTCTGAGGAGTTAGGTAGGTATCCTGCAGACTACTTAATGCAGCAGTAATTTCCTGTTGGTCGTGGAATTTCCGTTGAAGTAACAGTATACCAAATTTCAGATCAAATTGTACTTGTGATTTTAGTGATCCTTTCATCACAAAGGAAGTAAGCGGATGATCTTTAAAATTATAGCTAAAAACCATTTCGATCACATCAGTAAATTAATTCATCTGTATGAGAGATACGATGCCACAGGCAGACAGACAGATACACATACCGAGACATAGATTAAGAGGTTAAACTTCATCCCTCGTTTTTCGATGGGGTTTAAAAATAATACAGTCATAAATTAAAAATTGACGCCAGGGGGCTCCGCCCGCGTGGTGAAATTTTGCCGTTCCCGATTCCTACTGGAAGTTATGTTCCCGGTATAAAAAGTGTCCTGTGTTTTTCTGATGTGTAAGCTATATTATTGTAAAGCTTGATTTACGGCAAACTAAGTTTCGTCGACTATAGTATGAAATGAAATTGAAGTGAAATTTTGCCGTTCCCGATTCCTACTGGAAGTTATGTTCCCGGTATAAAAAGTGTCCTGTGTTTTTCTGATGTGTAAGCTATATTATTGTAAAGCTTGATTTACGGCAAACTAAGTTTCGTCGACTATAGTATAGACGCATAAATTAAAAATTGACGCCAGGGGGCTCCGCCCGCGTGGTGAAATTTTGCCGTTCCCGATTCCTACTGGAAGTTATGTTCCCGGTATAAAAAGTGTCCTGTGTTTTTCTGATGTGTAAGCTATATTATTGTAAAGCTTGATTTACGGCAAACTAAGTTTCGTCGACTGTTGTCCCAAAACTCCACAGATCCATGTAAATTAACAAGATGCCCTTGCCGTCCCCGGTAAGTCTAAATGTAGAGAAGCGTTTTGCCGTAACCATTTCAGAACACAAATCGTATAATGGGTCTAATTTGATCAAAAAGTGTTGAGTGATTTGGGAGGAGTTCGAAATCCGAATCAGGGCAGAATGGAGCTACGCTCAAAGCCTATGCTTAGACATACCTACATTTTAAAAGAGCATCCACGTAGTTTTTTGCCAGATCCTTGTTAATGAAAGGTAAGCTGCCCTTGGAACTGACAACTAGAATCGCTCTCATTTTAATTATTGTCATGACTATTCATATCTGCCTAAAATGGTCTACATAAATAAAAATATTTTTTATTTTGATTTTTTTCATCTCAATCCGTTAAGTAGTTTTTGCATGGAAGAGTAACAAACCTACATCCATATATTATTACAAAGTATCGCGTATATAATATTAGTATGGCACAGTAGGGTAAGAAACATACACTCTTTCTTCAAGACAGCAGGCGGGCGAAGCGAACACATCAACTTGTCCCTTCAAAATAAAAAAGACCTAAATAAAAGCATTGTTACAATCACGAATACTGTAGTTTCCAGCCAACAAATTACAAGGCGTGGTCGCTTGGCAATTAAGGGCGCGCAGTCAGCCTCTTGACCCCTATGAGTGACGCCTTGACATTCCCAAAAAAGTAGGTATACTTACAAAACAGTGATCTAGAAATAAGTAGTGACCTCGAAAAGTGTTAAACAATGTAACAAACACATTTTTCACTTTTCGAGTATAATGTTCAATTATTAGCTCAAAATTTATTTATTTGTAATTTTATTAAATCTTATTATCACTTAACTTAAAATTATCATTACTTATATTATAGAAATGTAATAAGATAAATTCAATAGATTATTATTATTATATATTATCTATCTATCACGCCTTATCCCCGTAGGGGTGGCAGAGGCATATATATTATATTTTAATTTTAAAGTGGAAAAATTTTTCAGTCACGAGCTGGACTCGAACCAGCGTCTTCTGGTTCAACGCACCAGACGCGTTACCAACCACACCACCGTGACCTGCTCGTAACTGACGAATTAATCCACCTCTTTACGTCTTAAGGCGACGTAAGCACTTTAAAATTAAAATTTAGAAAAAGTTAGCATACTAATTGCTTTCAAAATTGTTTCTAATATATATTATATGCCCACTTTTCACCATGTGTATTCCTGTCCCACGGAATAGGTGGTGAGCCCATTGCCGTGTTGAAATAGACAAACGCAGGTTGTTGCTACCTGCTGTTGAAATTTTTAAGCCGGACATAAGGCGTTCAACTTGGCTTAACGACTGCTATTTTATTGGCAACCGGGACCAACGGCTTGACGTGCCTTCCGAAGCACCGAACTGGGATGAAATTCAATAGAATGAATAATATTTTTATTAAATACTACTAATATTATAAACGCGTAAGTTTGTAAGTATGGATGGATGTATGTTGCTCTTTCACGCAAAATATACTGAATGAATTTTGAAACTTTACAATAATATATAGCTTACATATCAGAATAACACATAGGCTACTTTTTATCCCGGGAACTAGTTCCTGTAAGAAACGGGAATGGGAAAACTACGCGGGCGGGCGCCAACTAGTCAGAGATAAGATCCGATTTCTACAATTTCTGTATGTTTGAGCTTCTGTCAATTCAGAGAAAAACACTGAAAGGGATTTACATGAAATTTGGTATCTTTGTGTATAACAAAACTGCACTATAACAAAAGTGTTCTAAACTTTCTAATATAATATACGGTCCGTTCAAGTCTACATGCAAACGCCTTAATATTTTTCATACAAAAATATAATAATCTTTGAACGTTCTTAAGGGAATTCTTTCAGCATAATTTTAAATTCACCAGTATTCTTACATATTTTCTGACATCTTGAAACCTACAATTTGAAATGGAAATGTTCCTAAATGGTGTTATATCGTAAGTCCTTAATCCGAATGCCAGCTTATAGCAAGGACGGAAATACCTTCACCAGTGTCGCTATGTGTTCAAAATGTTTAATCTGACACGCTCGTATAATTTATTATAGTACAATAGGTATTTCGATACGTGAAAATATAGTGCTGATTCAATAATCTCATCTTACGTGAAACCGAATATAGCTGGTATACTTACTTTGTCTTGCCAGCTCTTTGGTTATCCTATCGCCCTGCAGACTAAGTAAAACAATCGTATCAACTTTGACGGTATTATTTACTTACAAAGGTACTTTCATGTACTTATAGTCAATTTATCATCACTGAAGATTGCAACAGCACTGGAAATCAAAAGGCTCTCTCATAGACCGCAGCGCTAAGCATGGATGCCGGTAATTATCTTCGGTCTTCTCCTTGACAGCGAATTTACGAGATCTATATTTTCGAAAAACAACTTTACATTTTAGAGACTTATTTTACTTAGACGACTTTTATATTTGGTTAAAACTAAAACTGATGATAGAAAGTAGCGTTGGGTATCATATGAAAACAATTCCTCTGACAAACAAGCATAAATCTACCAGCATAAAGTAGACACAGCAGACTAATAATAGGTTCATGTTCGCGCATATAGTTTAAGACTTATAAAGTTTTTTGAAAATGGTTTCACTTTTACACCCGGCATTGTTTAATACAAAAGCAACAAAAACTACAGATTTAATTTCGCTGCATTCCTACTCTGTTATCTATTGAGTTACGGCCAATTTCGATTTCAATTTATCACAGCACTAAATCTGAACCGATATTGCTTTGCGGATCAGATAGAAAACTCCTGCGGAATATTCAATTAATAAGACCTTTTAAAGGTCTTTTTTTACGGTAGTCTAAGTTTTAAAGTACCGTTAAGGTATGTATTTAAAAATATCCTCAAATGAGGTATGGAATATTTAATATTAATTATTATATATATAGGTTGGGTTTAAAATAAATACGCTACTGCGGATTTGTTCACTTATAACTACGCGAGTATTTTGTACGAAATTTATACTTCGGCAATTGGCTCACCACCTATTACGTGGGACAGGTAAAATCAACACGGTGAAAAGTGGGCATATTATATGCCTCTGCCACCCCTTCGGGGATAAGGCGTGATGGATATTTATTTTTATTTATTTAATTTATAGTTGTAATATTTTTCTTTATACTACTGGGATGGCAGAAAAGCATACGGCCCACCTAATGGAAAGTATTCACTGTAGCCTATGGACGTTTGCAACAACAGAAGTGAAGCACTCGCGCTGCCGTCCCTTTAAAAACTAAATTGTATACCGAATCCTTGTTAACTTCGACGTTGCTGTCCCATTTTGCTTGCGCATTTTCCCATTTTCACGCAAATGCAAATTCCACAAAGTGGTCACCTATCCAAGGACCATCTATAGCGAATGTTGCTTAACTTAGTGATCTTTTACAGAACACTGAGTCAGTGAAGCCACTAGCGCTTTTTTTATTTTTTATAGGGCTAAGTATGAAAGAGAGATACAAGCTGCAGAAAATTAACACGAAGGCACTGATAGAAGAAGCTCGTGAAAGGTGCAGAATGAAAGCGGATGAAAGGTTGTCGTTGCCAAGCTCTTCTGGAAAGAGGTAGGCAAGAACCGGAGTTGTTCGGCAATCTGCAGTATGAATAAAGTGCTTAGTGTTAACAATGACGTCCTAACAGACCAAACTGACGTAATGCAGAGATGGAGTGAATATTATGGAAAGATGTATGCAAGAAAAGACAGAGATGCCACATCGGGAAGTGGAGCTCACTTCGATGCTCCGGATCCCGATGTCATTGAAGTCATTAGTATGAAAGAAATAGAACAAGCGATAAGAAATATGAAATGTGGTAAGGCTGCGGGAAAAGACAGAGTTACTGCTGAGATGATCAAGTACGGTGGGTCGCGCATCTGGGACACACTATGTCTGTTATGCAACTTGTGCTGGCGGACGGGTGAGGTCCCAGATGACTGGCGAGTAGCAGTTGTAGTACCTATTTACAAAGGGAAAGGCTCGCGCCTAAACTGCTCCAGCTATAGGGCGATCAGCTTGGTCAGCTTAGCTAGTAAGGTGTATGCAAAGGTTATAACGGCACGAATGCAAGAAAAGACTGAAAGGTATTTGTGGGAGGCTCAATGCGGATTCCGACGTGGAAGAGGTTGCATGGATCAAGTGTTTTCTCTCCGCATGATCGCGAAAAAGTTTCTGGCTGTTAGCCAGAAGGTTTTCTGCGCTTTTGTAGATCTAGAGGAAGCATTTGATAACGTTGTGAGATTAACACTGTGGGACTTGCTGCCCGGATATGGTGTGGATGGCCCGCTACTGCGGGCAATACAGTCACTTTATAGGGACTGTAAGGCTTGCGTGCGAGTAGGGGGGGATGTGTCACCTCTTTTTGATGTCTGTACAGGCGTCAAACAGGGATGTGTCATGTCCGCCTGGATGTTCATAGTGTATCTGGACAGTTGACTGCAGAAGTTGAAAGATTTTAATATGGGTGTGAGTTTGGGTGACTTTACAGTAAACTGTCTGCTGTACGCTGATGATGCGGTGCTCATGGCCTCATCAGAAGCCGACCTTCAGGCATTAGTCACTAATATGAAACGCTTCTTGAATTTGATATTCGCTTGAATGCAAGTAAAACTAAGGTTCTAGTATTTGAAAGAGGTGACGTAAAAACTAAATGCGAAATTAGGTTAAACTAGGAACGTCTAGAGCAAGTGAATGAAATTGTGTATTTAGGAAGTATGTTTAGCGCGGATGGAAGATGTGATTCGGATGTAGAACGGCGAGTAGCTGCCGGAAACAAAGTTAACGGTGCTTTGTCCCAGTTAGTAAAGCGACAAAGCATCGTAATAGAAGCACGAATAGCGATTCATAACGCAGTGCTAGTGCCAACTTTGCTTTACGGTAGTGAAACCTGGGTATATCAGCAGATGCATAAAAGTAAATTGAATGCTGTGGAGATGCGATCACTTCGAAAATTGTGCGGTGTAACTTTGGCCGACCGAATACGTAACGAAGTGATACGCAATATGGCAGGTTTGAATGAATGTGTCAGCGTTAAGCTGGAAAAGGGCGTGCTCCGTTGGTTTGGACACGTTCATCGAATGAGTGAGGAACGATTGACGAAGAATATATATTGTTCAAAAGTAGAGGGTAGAAGGAGTCAGGGTAGGCCGAGACTTACATATGAAGACAACGTAAGCAGATTGCTCAAAAACGGACGTAACTTACTAAAAAAGTACTCGGATACCCAGACGTGCGTGTATGAAGCGATTGATGAATCTCGAAGAAGCGAAAGAAGTATAAATGGATCGTGAAGCCTGGCGATCTGTCATCGTTTACTACCCCGTCAGGGATACAGCGTGAAGATAGTTAGTTAGTTTAGTATATTCCGTTTTATCTAAATAATGGACAAAGGTGATTCTGTACTGAAATACTTAAACCGCAGATTAAATTTGGTTTAAATTTGGCAATGATTATATAGGTATCACACCATCCAGGACATTTCGAAATATTCCTTTAAATAAGTAAAACAGCGTGGTTAAATTGCACGAGTGAAACCGCTTTGCATGAGTTAGTCATTAGTAGGTATGTACCACGAATGTTCTAATAACTATTATATAGAAAGCTCACGACGAAAGTTATTTATTTCGTGCTAGATAGAGTGGACAACCTTTTTCTAGCTTGTACACTTTTATTTGTTACAGTTAAACTCGGGCGCTACTGAAACGATTTAAAGTTTCTTCCTTCCCTACGGTACTAGAGCAGCTAACAACATATCTAAGTTTCGTAGACTTATTTATTTCAAATTTATGATTTTAAATTGATGTAAGATTTATTGAGTATGATACTTAGCATTATCACAGCTCTAGTTTCCGTTGCTTTTCAGCAGTCATAATCCTACTCTCTACAGAATTATCTATCGAAAAACTCCGAAAATAAGATTCACTATCAAAATAATATAAAATACTAAATATTCCACAGGCGAAGCTCCCCACAGCTTCGCCTGTGGAATATTTCGACCTCCCGTCGCACCTATTTAATCCCGTCGTTTATAAATTCTACGATGCATTAACATTTGCCCGATTTGTCGACATTTATGACTACTGCTCTGCTCTTCAGTGTAGTAGCGTAATGATATATAGCCTTCCTCGATAAATGGGCTATCTAACACAAAAATATTTTTTCAAATCCGACCAGTAGTTTCTGAGATTAGCGCGTTCTACCAAACAAACAAACCAACTCTTCAGCTTTATAATATTAGTAAAGATTCAACCGCCAGCCACCTAAAAAGCGGCGCCTGCCAAAAAGCCTAACTCAATTCAGCCACATTACGCCGCATTAATTAAAGAAATAATTTAGACTGTAATTTCATTTTAATTTAGCTAAATAGGAAAGGCAATAATCTATTTGATTAAAGACCGTTGATAAGAATAAAGCTAATAAAAGAAATCAATAAAATTACGTTGCCGTCACATCGAGAGTTGCGAGGCTATGATGAAATTCGTAAGAAATACTTTCATGAACATACCTTTATTTTATAAATCACTTTGATTTTGATCTCTCAAAAGTGGATCAGGAAATTTTACATAGTGTCAATGATAATAGGGTGTAAAATTTAATTGGTGAACTGCAGAAAATGCAAACGCTAAATTTGTCAAACGCTTATGAGCTTTATAGTTATTTTGGTGAAATCCATAAAAACATTTTAACGGCATCTGTGATTTGGTAAAATTGATTTCGGTAAACTGTACGGGACTCGACATTCATCATTTTAGCTCTCATGAACGTATACTGCAAAAATTCCAATTTTAAAAATTTACCAAAGAGTTAACAATCTTTTTATATTGTTCGGCCGCCTGCATAATTTAATGTCACGTTTTGCCCGGGGCTTAGGAGTACCCGGTAACTTTGGTATTGAAAAATCTACGAAGTGGCACGTCACTACCCAAGTTATAAATCACCTTGTGGAATCCGTTACGTAAATTCGTGAAAATATTAGATGTCGGTGTTGTTTCAACCGCTTTTAGTAGAATGTTTTAGAAACGCTCTTTACTGTACAACAAAATCATAATGAAACTGAATCTTAACATGTTTTTCAACACCAAATTTTCATCATCATCCTGTAAATGTAGAAGCAATAATTTTGACGTTCACATGTGTAACTTTGTGACCTATATCAACCTAAACAACAAAAAGAAAGGAAACAATATTTCTATTAATGGGTAGAAAAATAAATCTACATCATGTTTCTTACTGAGTTCACGATAACGTAACGCAATACATTTAGTGACACATGTAAGCGACATATTTTCGTATCTGATACACACGGCACAAGTACTAATGGCGTAAAGGCTGTTAACTTGCCAACGTAATTTATTTTATGGACTTTGCACCTTTAGTATGTTTCATTTTTATACTTTTATTTAAACCGTACTTAGGTCTACATCTATCATACATACTTACATATAATCACGCGGTTTGCTGGAAAGGGTAAGCAGATATACTACACGTCCACATTTTTAATTGTATTTTGTTCTACGTAAGTAGTGAGCACTTGCCATGATGAAATAGATAGGCGCAGGATGTAGCGACCTTCTAAAAAAAGAAATGAAGTAAAAATTGGCCTCCCAAAGCTACGGTGCCCTAGTATGAATTCAATTCAAGTCAATTTTCATTTTAACATGCGTTATGTGGTTTTTAAAATGATGCTTGCTTTTAAAATGATGACGCAGTCAATAATTACACAAAAATATAAAGAAACTGCGCACAGAATAATATAATTCTTTAATAAATCTTCAATGTAAATTACGACCCGTTACAGATTTGTTATAAGCAAAGATAAATATCAAATCATCAAATAAATACCTGTAGGTAAAAGGGGAAAGGTTCACACCCTTTTTTAATTGTATTGTAGAAAGCACTCGGTTATAAAGTTCATGCATTACAAAAAAGATATCTTCAAAATTCTATGAAATTCTCTCATTTTTAAAATTTACATAAGTTATGAGCAAAAGTTGTGGCAGCCGTGATATCGCGACATATTTACATACATAAATAGGTAGGTTTAACTTCATTCGTTCAGTGTGCGAGTTCTAATATGTAATTTTTATTCCAATCTCGTGTACGATGTCTGCGAATGTCATATTTTTTCTAGATTCTTCTTAACATTTAAGCTAATGTTTATACTTATGTCTATGGACCTAATATCTATAGAATGTTTTGAGTTTGTGCTTATCTTAGCGAGTTTTTTCTTTACTAATAATTATTATAATTTTAATATGACTTATCGAATTAGGGTATAATTACATCTTGCAATATTAAAAAAAATGCTAAGAGCTGATACCTGCTTACGTCTGGATGGTGAATGTATTCACCAACTTACATAACGTAACAGTAGAATGGATAGGATACTTTTCCTATTAGATTAAAATTATCAAAGGGTCATCTGCATGTTGGACCGGATTTCCCCATGTAAGTCTAACAAAAGACTTCTTAAGGATATTGCACACCATTAAGAAAATAAATCATACAAAGAGAGAACAATTTTATTAATGTACAGAGGGCGGCCTTATCGCTAAAAAGCAATCTCTAACAGGCAACCTTTGGATGGAGAAAATTGTTAAAAACCACATAAGTAAAATGGGTAGTCAATTACAGTTTAATATTGAACAGGATTTAGGAAATACACATTATAAATTTACTTATTTACTCGCGTTAGAAGTTACACTGCTTTAGTCTAATTAGATTTCATCACAATTGCCGCAAGTCTTTGTTAGTAACAGGAGTGATAAATTAATAAAAAAAAAAACATCAAAAGAATGAAAACTGCTTTGAATAAATACTTATTGTTTAAATTAAAAATTTTATATAGTACGTATTTGTGTTTATTTAGAGTTTACCATGATTATCTAATCACTAACGTCGTAAATATACCAGTTCTGGAAGTTTTAAGTGGAAATACAGTGACATACGATATATTACGATTTAAAAACATTTAAGTTTTGGATTTACATTAGTGATGCTTATTTTTACATTTTTTTTACAGATTGTTGTCTAGCCCAAAGAAAGCTAAGATAAACTTGTGGTATGGGATCAAGACAACTGACAAAAATACTTATACATATATTTGTAAATACAAACATATTATACGTAAGATATACCCTATTACTACTTACGCCACTGGAGGCAGTCAGCTATACCATTTGTTAAGAAAACCCTGTCCGATTCGTGAAGGTATTGGTAGGTATCGAGATGTGATTTTATTCGTGTAATCCTTTTTAGAAATTACCCCAAAAATTTACGGCAAAAAATTTACCTCAAAAAATTACCCCGTATAAAATTAATTAAAAATTATTATAATGTGGTAGCTTACATGGCAACACAGGGAAAGGGCCATTCAGAAATGCAAGTTCAAAAGGTCAGCTTACACCTGCCGGCGGCTTCTTTTGATATCACATCCACTCGTCGCCGCATGCCAACAAAGGTGTTGTCAGTTTTTGAAAATATGCTATATTTTAAGGAAATTGGACTATTTCTGATACTAAAAACACGCATTTAAAAAAATTATAACTATTTGATACTTATAAATTTATTTTTGGTTATATTATTAAAGTGCCTATGTGCCGCTTTCGGATCGAACAGGGTTTTCTTAACACATTGTATATAATGTCATTCTTTATTTATAATATAATGTCATTCTTTATTTCTGTAATGAGCTGGATAACTCCTAAAATAATAAACCTACCAGTTACTAATGGTTGCTCATCAATGGGACCAAAACTTACCACATGAGAAAAATGTGATTTGTACCGATTAAAAATATCAACACGATGACAGCAATATGAAAATCAATGCAGTTGCCATAAATAACTCTAATTGCAGGATAGAGTGTTTGCAATACGTTTAGAATACGACCAGTTAATATACTAGTCTGACGTTTATACTCGTATTTAGCTCATAATTTCTCGTTCGTATATAGACATCACCTTATAAATTCTCTTTTCTTGAATATACAAACACAAAACAGTTCATTTTGCTGGCAGCAAAAAACTAATAATAATGTGTGGATTATTAAAACATTAATTGATTGTTTTAATATTTGTTGAATGTTATAATGCCTCTTGATTACACTAATTAAAATATGTCTAGATAATAAATAACAATTATCAAGCTTCCGCATATAAAATAAAGAGATATATGAACAATGAAGTATGGTGAACGCAATAAAATAAGGAAATGTATTAAATGTTTAAAGAATTGAAGCACTTGAAGCACCAGTTACTCAGTGTCCTGAAAAATATCACTGTTCTAAGCACCGCTAGTCTTGGCTGTGTACAACATGGTCGTCTCTAAAACAGAGGTAAGGCCTTGAGAGCGGATTGAAAATTTTCAACAGCAGGTAGCCATAACCTGCCGGTGTCTATTTTACATGGGACAAATTATAGCTGATGAAATTAGGTTCCCTACAACGGTATGTGATTTCATTTTGATTCATGAGATTCATGTTGTATTTAAATGACTCTTTACCATCTGAATAATTAAATAAACCAAATACAAAAACCAAATACAATCTATTACACTTAGTAAGTACGTCTTAAAAAAGGTACTTATTTACTCAACAGTATTTTCACAATTCTTTGTCTATTTTTAGATGGTCTTTCCACACAATTAGGATTATTTTTATTAAAATTTTCTCCAATTAATTTTTAATGTATTTGTCCCTGGGGCTTAGGAGTTACATGTTACAGAGATTTTGTTTTAGTAGATAGAATTTTACTACAACATTTTTGTGAGCAAATAATTTGGTAAAATAGAAACCACAAAAATTAGCAAAAGGTACATAACATTTCGAATGTAACATATTTTACCTCTTCAATAATAAAATCGTAAAGGATCTTCATTTCATTTTATTATAGTCTCAACGTAAACAATATCTTCACAGCCGTTTCGGGAGGGGGGGGACACACAAATAGAAAAAGAATCGTCAATTTTTATAACCAACGAAAGCGTTTATTTGTTATCTCATCAAGAAGTAACAGTTGGATTGGTGTTTATAAATATTCTTTTAAGAAGGTAGGGAGAAGTCCACCTTGACTTCTAATAAGTGACAATATTATTCTTGTTAGAGATGCCAATTTTGTCTAGCACTTTCTTTTTAGTTCTAGCTAATAAAGAGAGAGATTATGATTGGTCACCGTATTGTTATATAGATGTATACTAGACTAACAATCATTCTGGACATTGCGATATATTTACATATTATGTTAGTCTGTTTGTTAGGGCATCCAAACAAATGGTTATGTATGTGAAACTATTTATTATGGTATATCAAGTGCCTACCCTTGATGGAACTAGCTTAAGTCTCGTTTGCGGTTTCATAGTTATTGCTTCGTATCTTGTCTAAAGCATTCCTGTTGTGAGATCATTAACACGTATTTTATCTTTAATCATTTTAAGTCACGATTAAAGATCGATTAGTCCGCAGTCAGAGAATAACATTACATTAGTTCGCACTCTATTTGAATATAATTAACTTTTACAATACTTGTAATGCTTCTAGCTGAATTTCTTTCTTTTGACTCCATTATTCTTATTAGAATAGAATTGAATATAACTTTATTTGCACACCAATTTAAAAAAGTTTACAAAAATAAAAATGCAAGGTAATGTACAAAGGGCGGCCTTATCGCTAAAAAGCAATTTCTGCCAGGCAACCTTGGGATGGACAGAAAAAGATATTAGATATAAGATCGATGGGTAGTTTTTGTGTAGAAATAGAAATATACTTAAACAATACATACAAGCCAATAAGTAAATAAATATAAAATAGCAAATATATACATATAGGTATATATGCACTAATACTTACATACATATATATATATATATATATATATATATATACATATTATTATATACAAAAACAAATTCAGTAACAAAATGATTATCAACTCCACAGCAATTTAAATTAGAAAGGAATTAACTACAAAGTCAAATAATATTCCTTTATCATTCTTTTAAATACAGCTAAAGACTGGGCCCATCTAATTGGTATAGGCAAATTATTCCATAGCCGCACAGCCTGTACGGTGAACGATTTATCATAGAAACAAGTGGAGTGAGTGGGTACTGCCAATTCTAAAGATTCCGACGACCTCAAGGATCTTTGAACGTGATGTCAGGCAATTGTGTCCAGTCTATACGGGACACCATATTGGGACTACCGATAATAGACACCTGCGTTTTCGAGGAATTTACGCTAAGTCCATAGAGCTTACTCCACTTACATATTCGTCTTAAATCCGAACTTAGTTAGTTAGTTAAAATCTGTCAAAACAAATAAACGGTCGGTCAAAATTAATAAACATTGATCTAAACAAGTGAACATTAGGTACATAAAAAGAAATAAACATCTGTGAAAACAAATGAGTGAGTCTGATTCACTCGTTTCTTTATAATTTTTATTTGATAATTTTACTAATGTTATTATATAAACAAAGTTAGAATTCGATAATTTGATTACGGGAAATATTAGTGTCATTGGAGGTCGTGCAGTTTTACCTACAGTCACGAGCCGAAAAAATGCCAATCTTCTATTTGAATAGTTGTAGTGCCTACAGTAGAACCGAGGGAAAGAAAGGATTTTGTTGAATTAAATATGAAGACATGAGATGATATATAGCCCAAAGCCTTCCTTGATAAAAAGGCTATCCAACACAAAACTTATTTTTGAAATCCGACCAGTAGTTTTTGAAATTAACGCGTTCAACCAAACAAACAAACAAACTATTCAGCTTTATATATGGTACTAGTTGACACCCGAGGCTTCGTCCGCGTAGAAAACATTACCCGTTCCCGTTTCCCACAGAAACGTGTTCCCGGGATAAAAAGTAGCCTATGTGTTATTCTGATGTATGAGCTATATTATTGTAAAGTTTCATTAAAATCCATTTCGTACTTTTTACGTGAAAGAGTAAAAGACATCTATACAAACTTTCGCATTTATAATATTATTAAGATTAATTAAGTAAATAAAGATTAAATCGTTAGGTCGCCATTGTCCAATACTGTTAGAGTGATTATAATTATTAATCTAATCGTATAATTCTGTTTTATTGTAAGCCATTTGGCGTTATCGGCAGTCTAATAATATATTTAATGTAAATTTTACAGACTTCCTAATCGCAGGGAAATTGGAGTGATGAGAATTTTATCACCCCCCCTTTATTATTCGAGGATTTTCTTTGACGGTTTTATGTTAATTTTATTTGTGTTTTTTGTCGGGTAAGCACTTTATTTGATTACTTAGTAAAAAGTGTATTATCTTATATATACTTTTTTGGCTTGTGATAATCGAGACGGTAAGACCCGTCACGGAAGATAGATAGAAAATAACTAACTAACTAACTATCTTCACACAGTGTGAAGATAGTTAGTTAGTTAGTTATTTTCTATCTATCTTCCGTGACGGGTTCCCTGACGGGGTAGTTAGATGGACAGATCGCCAGGCTTCGTGATCTATGCATACTTCTTTCGCTTCTTCGAGATTCATTAATCGCTTTATATACACGCACGTCTGGGTATCCGTGTACTTTGACCTTTCCGTTTTTGAGCAATCTGCTCACGTGGTCTTCATATGTAAGTCTCGGCCTACCCTGACTCCTTCTGCCCTCTACTTTTGAACAATATATATTCTTCGTCAATCGTTCCTCACTCATTCGTTGGACGTGTCCAAACCAGCGGAGCACGCCCTTTACCTTCTTAAAACTGACACTTTCATTCAAACCTGCTATATTGCGTATCACTTCGTTACGTATTCGGTCGCCCAAAGTTACGCCGCACAAAAAAAGTGATCGCATCTCCACAGTATTCAATTTACTTTCATGCATCTGCTGACATACTCAGGTTTCACTACCGTAAAGCAAAGTTGGCACTAGCACTGCGTTATGAATCGCCATTCGTGCTTCTATTACGATGCTTTGTCGCTTTACTAACTGGGACAAACCACCGTTAACTTTGTTTCCGGCAGCTACTCGCCGTTCTACATCCGAATCACATCTTCCTAAATACACAATTTCATTGACTTGCTCTAGACGTTCCTGGTTTACCCTAGATAGATAATAATATGCTTTATTGTACTAACATCATCACAGTTCAAAATAAACAATAAAAATAATACAAAATGCACAGGAATACAGTGGTTTCTTATAGTTAAGTACAATGGGCGGCATTATTGCACAACAGCAATCTCGTCCAGGCAACCTTTGGATGAACAGGAACATTATAGAGATAGGAAGAGACGTTGGAGAGGCCCTACAGTAGCGTCTCTAACCGAGTGACGCAGATATTTATTGGACATTGCAATGCCATGAGGGTACTCCATAGGTACGCTATCCCACGAGGACGTAGTCACAATATAGAATGTACATTGGAAATAAATGTAATCAAACTTTACCGTATTTATTATTCACTACTTAAGCAATTATGGGTGCGACCGATAAAAAAATAGAAGAAGGAGAGAAAGGTGAAGTAAAAGAAAACAAAAAAAAATGTATAGCATAAATAAAAAAATGTTCATTAAACAAAAACTACACGGCCAAACTATGTGAAATTTTAATGAGATCAAATGGCAACCATTCTGCATCAAACTAAAGAAGAATCACGTAAATGGTATCATAAAATCTCAGCATAATCGTCATCGATTACGAGATTTATGATCCGATTATCGTCATCGACATACATAAAAAAAGAATTACCAAACACATAACCTCCTCGATTTTGGAAGTCGGTTAAAAAATTAAGAAGTAAAAGAAGAATTACGATCCCTATAATCTACTAATTATAATCCCTATTTTAAACTTATCTTTATTAGTCCGGCCTTTTAATTTTAAATAATAATATACTTTGTATATTTATATTTAAAAATTTATCTCATAACATAACATTTGGAGGAGTCACAAATTGTTTGATATGATGTCTTTGCCCTGCGGCGGGCTCTAATCGGTTAAGAGTTATTAATAGTAATAAAAGTTGGTATGTATAAAAATATATCCCATAATTCTACAAGCCCTGAGACCTGTAACCACGGAGTAGCTGTCCTCCGTCCACCAGTTGAGAGTCACTTGTAATTTGCAAGTGCCATTGAACGTGAAGAGAGGATGAGGCCTTTCATAATCCGCGTTATTCAACAGCTGACATGCTCCCTTTAGGCATTTTAATCCAACAATACATTTTGTGGAATTTTATTTTGAAAAAAAAAAATAAAAGGTTTCTCAGTAAATACGCTGTAATTTTAAGCATTTTGCTTACGTTGGAATATGGAATACTTTTCTATAGTGCCTACTAAGTTGGTAAACTAAAAAAATGCCCATCTGATCGAAAGTAGTCAAACTTCTTTCTCCTTCTTTATTCTCGTTACGAAACATATAGGCAAAGGATTGGGCTACCTTTGTTTGAAAATTTTGATAACTAACTATCTTCACTCTGTATCCCTGACGGGGTAGTCAGAGAGGTCAGATCGCCAGGCTTCGCGATCCATGCATACTTCTTTCGCTTCTTGTAGATTCATCAATCGCTTCATACACGCACGTCTGGGTATCCGAGTACCTTCGACCTTTCCGTTTTTGAGCAATCTGCTCACGTGGTCTTCATATTTATGCAAGTCTCACGTCTTCCATCGGCGCTAAACATACTCCCTAAATACACAATTTCATTCACTTGCTCTAGACGTTCCTGGTTTAGCTTAATCTCGCATTTAATTCTTACGTCATCTCTTACAAATACTAGAACCTTAGTTTTACTTGCATTCAAGCGAAGACCCTTACTTTCACACTCTTCTTTCATATTAGTGACTAATACCTGAAGGTCGGCTTCTGATGAGGCCATGAGCACCGCATCATCAGCGTACAGCACACAGTTTACTGTAAAGTCACCCAAATTCACACCCATATCACAATCTTTCAACTTCAACAGGCAAACCTGTTTGACGCCTGTACAGACATCAAAAAGAGGTGACACATCCCCCCTCTACTCGCACGCAAGCCTTACAGTCCCTATAAAGCGACTGTAGTAGCGAGCCGTCCACACCATATCCGGGCAGCAAATCCCACAGAGTTTCTTAAATTTTGATGCTGCTTACAAATCCTTCAACTTGACATATTGACTACCATAACACTGGCACCTAGCACCAACGGCTTATTGACCTTCAAAATTACGCAAACACAAATGGTCACCTTTCAGGACATCATCATCATCATCCGAGCGTCTGTCCCAGTTGCGTCTCGCGACGCCCGGGGTCCGCTTTCCTACGTTTTCTCCTGCATTTCGCACGGTCTTCGGCATCCCCTGTAGTGAGACCATTGGCACGCATGTCATCCCTTCCGACGTCAAGCCAGCACTTCTTGGGTCTTCCCCTCTTACCGGGACCCGGCGGGGCTGACATGGCCAGACATTTGTTACCTACGTAGCCCGGCGGTTGCCGCAACACGTGACCATACCAACGAAGGCGACACTCTTGCAACTTGTCTGCAACGTTACGGACGTGAAGGCTGCCGCGGATGCGAGAGTTTCTCACGCGGTCCATCCGCGTGACCCCACACATCCACCGCAGCATCTTCATTTCCGTGACACGCAGCTCCTGCTTGTGTCGCTCCAATATCGGCCACGTCTCACTGCAATGTAAAAGGACAGGTCTAATAATGGTTTTGTAGACCTTCGTCGACCCTTCAACCGGATCGGCATTTTAGGGTCACAAATGACACCGGTCATCTCCCGCCATTTGGCCCACGCGGCAGCAATGCGTGACTTGACATCGCAATCGATGTTACTGGGCGTGTGAAAAACAGATCCCAAGTATTTAACCTGGTCCGTGCGCTCGACCAAATCACCGCCTATGCGGACGGATGTGGGATCTGTCGAGTTTAGTGCCAAGTTCTTCGCCACATTTAGTTACAGACCGCCGTTCTCAAGCGTCTCCTTCCACGCCTTTACACATCGCACCAATCTGCCCCTGTCCGCGTCTGCCAGCGCAATATCGACAGCATACATGAGCAACCATGGAGGCTGCTCATGTGGGTTTCTGATGCTGTCCGACAATTCGTCTAATATTACACTGAACAGAAGCGGACTAAGGACCGAACCCTGGTGTACCCCGACGGTGATGGGGAAGGGTTTCGTGTCGCCAACAGCAGTCCGAACCATTGAATCGGAGTCACAGTACATGTCCCGGATAGTGTCAATATAGACCTCTGGAACCCCTTTGGACCGCAGTGCCCACCAGATCATCGCACGAGGAACACAGTCGAAGGCCTTCTGCATGTCTAGAAACAAACAGTGCAGAGGCGTGTTCTTCGACCTGTATTTCTCTGCGACAACGTTTAGGGCAAAAACAGGGTCCGTGGTCCCATAACCAGGGCGGAACCCATATTGACACCCCGAGAGAGTACACTCCTCCGGATCCGAGAGTCTATAATCCTCTCGAAGATCTTCATGGTGTGGGACATCACCTTAATACCGCGGTAGCTCCCGCACTCCTGCACTGACCCTTTACCTTTAAAGACTGGAGTAATAATACTCAGTCTCCATTTTTACTAAGATGCCCACACCGCGAGGACCCATCGCCTTCCAAGCTTCGATGGGGACTCCATCGGGTCCGACAGCTTTCCGATTCTTCATGCGGCGAAGCGCAGTCAGGACTTCTCCAGGCGATACCGGTGGCACTAGTCCCTGATTCGGAGGGAGGTCCGGGGGCTGCACCTCTTTGTGCTGTTTATTAAGCAGCTCGTGGAAGTACGAGCGCCATCTCTCCTTTACCGCGACGTCTTCGCTTAACAGGTTGCTTTCAGGGTCTTTTACACAACGACACTTGGATATATCCTGTGCCGCTTTGACCCTGGAGCGCGCCAGCTTATAGATGAGCTTCTGCCCCTCAGACGATTCCAGCTTATCATACAGAGGTTGTAAGTGGTCACGTCAGGCTCTGGCTACATCTCTCTTTGTGGCGCGCTTGGCAGCGTTTGCCTTTGGGCTTCACGCAGAGGTCCATGACAAGGAGACGGTGTTGTGCAGTAAGACTCTCACCGGGTATGACCTTGCAGTTGGCCACCTTGCCGATGCTGTGTCGCCTAGTGAGTAGGAAATCGATCTGAGTTGTACGCCTCCCGCTCTTGTAGGTGATGAGATGTTCGGATTTATTTTTGAAATACGTGTTCACAATGGCCAGATTGGCATCCGCACACGTTCTGAGGATAGTTTCTCCTTCAGCGTTGCGGGTGCCGTATCCAAAACCACCATGAATACGCTCAAACTCCTCACACCTCTCACCCCCATGACCGTTTAGGTCGCCGCCCAAAACGATTCCCTGTGACAACGGAATGCTCCGAAGCACTCCTTCGAGTTGACCCCTAAACGACATTCCATCGGCGTCGCTACAACCGGCCTGTGGCGCGTAGGCACTTATCAGGTGGGTAATAATCCCATCGATAAGCACCCTCACGATCATAAGCCGGTCGCTACAGCGTTTCACCTCCAAGATGCCACTCTGCAGCCCCTCGGAGAGCACAACGGCCACCCCGTTCTCCCCACCAGGCGCACCCGTGTAATACAGCTTGTAGCCGTTCTGCAAGGGCCGGGCTCTGTTGCCCTTCCACCGAGTCTCCTGCAGGAACGCCACGTCCACCCTCCGCCTGGAGAGTACTTCGGCCAACTCTACCGCACGCCCAGTCAGCGTGCCAATGTTCTAAGATGCGAAGCGGATTCGGGTTGAGGCTAACTTCTTTACCACCTTCACCTCACCTTTCAGGACAGACTGTATAATAAGATGGTTACACAGAGCTAGAAGGGCTATTCGAGTTTTTCATACATATTAAGTGTTTACGTTTAAACCACAAAACCGTTCAACGTTCTGTCACAGTAAATATATCTTTTATGTACTGTGGTTCTGTGCAATATGCTGTGTTCTTTTTCGATATTCGCATGGCCCGAATCAGGCCGGAATAATTTAACACTTCTCAACTACATGTTCTCTTTTCGTCATAATATTATTATTTTGCTGTTTTACATATTTCTTTTCGTATAGTTGAGCATATATAGTTAGAAAATTACTTCAGGAAGCGAGGAAGCGCTCGTGGCCTCGCGGTCTCAGTGTTCTGTAAACGATCACTGAGTTACGCAACTTTCACTATGGCTGGTCCTCGGATGGGTGACCACTTTGTGGCATTTACATTTGCGAGCGTTTCCGTGCTTCGGAAGGCACGTTAAGCCGTTGGTCCCGGTTGCCAGTAAAACGGCAGTCGTTAAGCCTGGTTGAAGGCCTTATGGGCGGCTTTTTTTTTTTTTTATTTGTTTGTTAGAGGGTTGTGGGAAATATTATCTGAGATAAGTCGGGCTAATGGATGCTCTCGGACTTTTCTCAAGCGGTGGTGGTGCCAGAGGTACATATATGTGGTAGGGGTTAGGTGTAATACGAGTGGGGTGGTGGAGATTAGGAAGAGTGTAGGGGCCGTAAGGTGTGTGGCATGAGAGTGTGTGTGATTGTATTATGTTGTTACTATTTACAGTCTAGGTTACATTATACATTGGCAAAAAGTAGGAAAATAGAGCCTGGTTTTGTCTCTTTTTTCGTATTGTATTGCAGGCTTACTTGCTAACATTTTACAATCTTACTTACTATATATATTTTACAAATAGTTATATTACTTAATATTTTTTAAACTCTTACGTGCTAAAACAACAAGTACAATATACAATCTTAATTGCTAAAATAATACTGTTTTCCATCTTCATTGTAATTTACATTATCTGATATATCCAGCTGTACAGTTATGAACTATGATGGTGTAGTCGTGTGATTTGGTTGTGTAGTGTTGTTGAATTCTTTTAGATGGTTTATGATGTTGTGTATATGAGCTTGGTATGTGTCAGTGGTGCTTTGTCTTTTGATTATTTCTGATAGGTTGTAGGGTTGTTTGCTGTTGTGTGCTGTCATGATGTGATTGAATCGTGTGATGTGAAATTTTGGGCATTTTTCGATGAGGTGTGTGATGGATTGTGGTGTGTCATTGTCACATGGGCATTTATTATCGGTGGTGATTTTGAATCTGTGTAAGTATTCTTTGTGGTACCCATGGCCGGTTAGAATTTGAGTGGTTTGGAAATCGGTTCCGAATGTGCTAATGAATTTAGTTAATTGTTCGTATGTAGGGAGAAGTGTGAGGGTGTGTGGACTGGCTTCGGTGTAGTATTGAACAGTTTGCTCGTTTGTGTGTTTTCTGTTTGTGTATTTAATGTGGCTTATAGGAATGTGTGTGTATGTGGGGCCCCGATGTATGTAAGCAGCAGCTTTGGCAGCTTCGTCGGCAAGTTCGTTGCCCGCTATTCCAATATGACTTTTGATCCAGTGGAAGGTGAGTGTTAGATTATGTGTTTTTGTAAGTGCAATATTTTTGTGAGTTTGTAGTGCTAATTGGTTTGTTGTGTTAGGGTTGGACAGTTCGAGGAGGGCGGATTTGCAGTCAGAGATAATGTGTGCATAGTTGGTGTGAGGTTTGGATGAGTGCGCGAGCCATTCAGTGGGTTTAGAAATGGCGAGGAGTTCGGCTTGAAAGGGTGAGCAGAGGTCGTGTAGTTTATATTTTTTGGTGTATGTTTTTGTGTTTGTGTTATCTTTGTGTATTGCTACGAATGCTGCTCCTACTTTATCGTTGTGTTTGCTTCCGTCGGTGTATATGCACCAGGTTTTTTGTGTAGTTGCGAGGAATGAGTTGTGTTCTTCTTCGGTTGAGATGTGGTTGAAGGATATTCCTTCTCTGGTTGATGGGTGTAATTGCTGTGCTGGAGGTGCGGGTGATTCAATTGGGATGTGTCTTGGGATGTGAGGGTATGTAGAGTGTCCGGTGATTTTGGTGTGTTCAGTGTTTGCCATTTCAAGGATTTTGTGAGGTAGTGGCGCGAGTTTCGCTAGAGAGATGGCAGTGGCTGTTCTAATCGTTCTGAAACCTTGAATTATTTTTATGGCGAATATGCGTTGTAGAGACAGGAGTTTGTTGTGTACGTGTTTGTATTTGGTAGCTGTGGGTGCCCAGATGGCAGAGGCATAGGTGATTATTGGTTGAATGACATGCTGGTATATTATGCGTACATTTTCTGGGTTGATTCCCCATGTGGGTCTGATGTAACGTGTGAGTTTGTTTTATGAATTTTAGTTTATTGTCGATGATAAGTCCTAAGTATTTGATTTGCGGGGAGAATGAGAGTTGGTGACCGTTTAGTGTTAGTGTTGTGTTCCGTGCTTTTTTGGTGAATGCGATGGCTTGTGTTTTGTCGTGTCCAAACTCGAGCTTGTGTTCTCTTCCCCACGTAATGATGGTGTCGAGTGCTTCTTGTGTGATGTTGGAGAGTGTGCTTATTTCTTTAGAGTGGGTGATGAGTATGATGTCATCTGCGTATGCTTGTATGTGACAGTTGGTTGGTAAGTCTGTGTTGAGAAGTGACTCCAGGAGCAGGTTCCACATAGTGGGGCCGCAGACAGAGCCTTGTACGCATCCTTTGGTCATTTCCTTATGTGCAGTGGAATCAGCTAAGTTTATGTTGACGGTTCTGTTTTCTGTGTAGTTCTGTAAGATTTGGTATATGTTTTTTGGGCAGTTTATTTGTTTAAGTCTGTAGAATATGGCCGGCCACCAGGCGTTATCAAATGCGGTTTTTATGTCTAACGATATTGCTATTACTTGTTGTCTTTTGGTTTTGTATTTGTGTATGATGTTCAAGGCTGTGCTGATTGCATGAGTGGTGGAAGTTTGAGGTTTGAAGCCGTACTGTTTTGTGCAATCGTTTCCGGATTTATGAGTGTGGTGTGTTAATCTGTTAATGATTAATTTTTCAAGAAGTTTACCGAATATGTTAATAAGTCCGATTGGTCGATAAGAGGCTGTGCTATTGTAGTTGTTTCGGTTGTGTTTGGGTATTGTTTTAACTATTGCTGTTTTCCATGGGCTGGGAAAGTATCTTAATTCTAAGCATCTGTTAGCGATGTCGGTAAAGATGTTAGGGAAGTGGTTGATAAAGTGTAGGCAGATGTCTGAGGTGAAGTGGTCTGGTCCGGGTGCTTTTTTGTGGTTGAAAGTCTTGATGCAATGTTGTACCTCGTTTGTTGTGAATGGTGGGTCATCTGGGGTGTTGGGCGGTGTGTTTGCTTCTGAACGGATGTGTTTTTGTTGTGTAGTGGTATCTGGTGTGTCGTCAGGGAAGAAGTGGTTTAGCAGAGTTTGAGCTGTGTCTGTCGCATTGGTTGTGTATGTTCCGTCTGGTTTTAATAGCGTGGTTGGGGGTTTAGAGATTGGTTTAGTTTGTATTATTTTGTTGGTGATGGACCAGACGTCGTCTGTACCTTGTGTGTTGCAGAATTCTTTAAAGTGTTCTGTGGTGGTAGTTCGAATTGCATTTGAGTATTCTTGTTTTAATGTGTTTCTTGTTGCAAGGAGTGTGTCTGGAATTTGTGTATGTAAACCATCGCCAGATATCACACATAGCAATGTGTGATATCTGGCGATGGTTTTGAATAACTTTTCGTTTGAGTTTTTCTAATTGATCATTCCACCAGTGGGCTCGCTTTTTGGGTTGTGCTTTACTAGGTAGTATTTTGTCGCATGCTCTGGTGATAGCAAAAGTGATACTGTGTATTATGTTGTCAAGTTGAGAGGTGGTGGCGGTTCGGATGGTTGATATTGCTATTGGTGAGAGTGTCGATTCAATTTCTTGTTTGAGTTTGTCATTGATGAGTTCCCATTTTATTTGTCCTGTGTTGTATTTGTAGGTGTTGTCTGTTTTATTTTTGGTGAAGTTGTGATGGTTTTTGCTAAGTTTGAAGGTAATGGGTGTATGGTCGGATGATGGGCAGATGTCTGTGTGGTTATCCCAGTCTTCTATTAGTATTTTGTCAGTCTCGTTGGTTAAGGTGATGTCGATGTGTGAGGTGCGTTGTCTGCCGAGTGTGATACCTGAAAATGTGGGTGTTTGTGTTTGATTGTGGATAGTGAGGTTGTGTCTCAGTATAATGGTGTTGTATATTTCATTACCTCTTTTATTATTAGTTTTAGATCCCCATTGGGTGTGCCATCCATTGAGGTCACCGCCTATGATGTGTGTGGCCCCGGGGGTGTCTGTTAGGAGGTAGTCAAGTTTGTTTATGATGTTCATGTCGTCGGTTTTAGGTGTAATGTAAGGTGTCGTGATATAGTAGTGTTTTCCATTAGTATTGCGTATTTGAATGCATGCCATGTTTGTGTTGGAGTATTCTGTTTTACCTATGCATGAAAGTGTGTTTTTCTTGGTGAGTATTAGGGCTTTGACTGGCTGCTTGGTGGGTTCCAGTGATGGGAATTGGTGGGTGTCATACCCAGGTATGCCTTTGAAGATGCCTATTTTGCCTGTATATGGTTCATTGATGAGTATTATTTCTATGTCGTTGTGTTGTACGTACGTGACTAGTTCGTGATATGCGTTTAGTGCTCGGGCGAGGTTTACTTGTAAAAAGCGAAGGGGTGCCTGCTTGTGGGAGTTGATATTGGAACAAGTGTGGTTTGTACGTGAAGAGGGTCCATTAGAGTAGTGTTGCGGAGTGTTGCGTGTGTTGTGTGTGTTGCATGTGATGTGTGTGTTGTGGTGTTGCTGGGTTAACGTCCGGTTCATATTTGGTTCTAGCTTTTAGCTCGTTTAGCTTGTATTTAAAGATTGGGCAGGAAGTTGAGGTAGCACTGTGTGCGTGTAGGTTGTTGGTGTTGTTTGTTTTGCCGTTACTGGTTTTTTTGGCACAGTTGTGGCACTTACTTTTGTCTCGGTTGTTTTTATGTGGGCAGTCTTTGTATGCGTGTGCTCCTCCACAGTGTGAGCAATTAGTGAGGTTATTGTTGCACAGCTTCCGAGTGTGGCCGAACTGAAGAGGCTTGAAAATTTCAACAGCGGGTAGCCGCAACCTGCGTCTGTCTATTTCAACACGGCAATGGGCTCACCACCTATTACGTGGGACAGGAATCCACACGGTGAAAAGTGGGCATATAATATGCCTTTGCCACTCCTTCAGGGATAAGGCGTGATGGATATTTATTTTAAAATTACTTCAAAATTTTATATTCCTATTTCTACTTAGGCAATCGCACTCCTACAACCCATGTAATGGAAAAAGTGTATCAAATTTCCTACATTAGTAGTTTTTGCAAGGAATAAATCAATTATAAAGATAAAAACTAAAAAAATAGGAAGTGTTTCGAGCATATTATTCTAATGTGAAACATTATGAACAGACCTAAATACACTACGACTAGTACTCAAGTCATTTTGTATAACTTGTTCCATAACATAGACTAGTAACTGTGAGCGCTAGCACAGAACTAAGTCCAATATAATTTGCCTCCGTTATGCAAGTGACACAGAACCTGGGGAGAACTTGAGCATTCAATGACTTTACAAATTTGCTAACGTCTACCGTTAGCATGATGAAATGCATACCCTTATACATAGGAGAATATAGTACTGACACTGTTGTACCACAGTATGACAAAGAGAGAAACCTATGATCTTTCGGCTGTGGTTGTACTACTGTTGCCTTACTTTCTAATGAAGTTAATAAAGTGTTACGAAGAGCTTGTATGAAGAGAACCAATAAATTAATATAATCGATGATGATGTTTCTGAAAGTAATTTCCTAATTCAATACTCCAAAGATTTACCTATTACGTTTTAATGTCCAGACCGTTCAGTTTTAATTTTTGTTCAATGATTTGCAGTTAATAGCGTATCCTTTTTGAAAATAGAAGCTTACTCAGAGTCGATTTAATGATTGATTAAGGAGTTTTAAGTAAAGATTAATAAAAATTCACTCTCAGACGGTCGAATACTGAAAGGTCACTCAAATATCTAACTAACTATCGTCACGCTGTATCCCTGACGGGGTAGTCAGAGAGGACAGATCGCCAGGCTTCGCGATCCATGCATACTTCTTTCGCTTCTTCGAGATTCATCAATCGCTTCATACACGCACGTCTGGGTATCCGAGTACTTTTGACCTTTCCGTTTTTGAGCAATCTGCTCACGTGGTCTTCATATGTAAGTCTCGGCCTACCCTGACTCCTTCTACCCTCTACTTTTGAACAATATATATTCTTCGTCAATCGTTCCTCACTCATTCGTTGGACGTGTCCAAACCAACGGAGCACGCCCTTTTCCAGCTTAACGCTGACACTTTCATTCAAACCTGCCATATTGCGGATCACTTCGTTACGTATTCGGTCGGCCAAGGTCACGATGCACAATTTTCGAAGTGATCGTCTCTACAGCATTTAATTTACTTTCATGCATCTGCTGACATACCCAGGTTTCACTACCGTAAAGCAAAGTTGGCACTAGCACTGCGTTATGTATCGCCATTCGTGCTTCTTTTACGATGCTTTGTCGCTTTACTAACTGGGACAAAGCACCGTTAACTTTGTTTCCGGCAGCTACTCGCCGTTCTACATCCGAATCACATCTTCCATCCGCGCTTAACATACTTCCTAAATATACAAATTTCATTCACTTGCTCTAGACGTTCCTGGTTTACCCTAATCTCGCATTTAGTTCTTACGTCACCTCTTTCAAATACTAGAACCTTAGTTTTACTTGCATTCAAGCGAATACCGAATTCAAGAAGCGTTTCATATTAGTGACTAATGCCTGAAGGTCGGCTTCTGATCAGGCCATGAGCACCGCATCATCAGTTTACTGTAAAGTCACCCAAATTCACACCCATATTAAAATCTTTCAACTTCTGCAGGCAACTGTCCAGATACACTATGAACAGCCAGGCGGACATGACACATTCCTGTTTGACGCCTGTACAGACATCAAAAAGAGGTGACACATCCCCCCCTACTCGCACGCAAGCCTTACAGTGCCTATAAAGCGACTGTATTGCCCGCAGTAGCGAGCCGTCCACACCATATCCGGGCAGCAAGTCCCACAGCGTTTCTCTCACAACGTTATCAAATGCTTTCTCTAGATCCACAAAAGCGCAGGAAACCTTCTGGCTTGGCGCATATTACGTATTGCGTACGTCAAATTCTCACGTAAAGCCGTCATTTTAAGCCTGTATCTGTAAGGAAAGCGGGTAACCCATCCACCGTACTTTTAAAATAGCTAATACTAGGTGAGCCCCATGGCTTCGCCCTTGACATACTTCGAATTTCCGTCTCAGCTATTTAATCCCGACGCTTATATATTCTACAATAATGCATAATTTGCCCGATTTGTCGACATTTTTAATTACTGCTCCGCTTTCCAGGGCAGTAGCCTGATGATACATAGTCTATAGCCTTCCTCGATAAATGAGCTATCCAATACAAAAGGATTTTTTAAAATCCGACCAGTAGTTTCTGAGATTAGCGCGTTCAACCAAACAAACAAACTCTTCAGCTTTATTATTAGTAAAAAATCCTACTAATATTTAAACGCGAAATATTTTAAGTATGGGTGTTTGTTACTCTTTCACGCAAAAATATACTGAATGGATTTAGATGGAACTTTAAAATTATATAGCTTACACATCAGAATAACACATAATGCTACTTTAATACCGGCAGAAAGTTCCTGTGGGAAACGGGAACGGGAAAACTTCACCACGCGTGCGGAGCCGCGGGCGTCAACTTGTATAAATTAAAACAGATATTTGTATAAAATAAAAAATCTTGTTTGGGACTAAAAAGACAGACATTTAATAGAACACTTGTAAAAGTTATTTATTATATATATAACAGACCAAAAAAACATCAAAGATGAAAAATATATACCTACCGACTAAACTGTGTTCCTCACACCACACAAGAAAGATAAATGTCTTATGCTAATTTCCCTTCTCATCTTTCCTTTTCTACATTAAGTTTTAGTAAAAGTCTTGAAATGCTTTGTAAAAACGAGTGGAGAATAAACAGTAACTATCAACGCAATTTGATGATAGTGATTTTGTCAATGTGATAATTCTTGGAGATAGCGGCTATTCATGTCAGCCTATTTGCTGTGCTGACTCCATTGCTACACACAGACGCCTGCTGAAGAGGTACATTCCAATGTTTTTCTTCTATATACCAATTTATTTTTGAAAAATGTTTACAAGTCACTCTAATGTCACTGGTTTCTTTTTTTTTTAGTTGTCTTCGCCCATCTTGGGTAGGCAAGGGAAACTTAGTCCATACAGCCTAGTCTTCAGTATTTATTATTTTCGAGTTTTAGTCCTGTCTAGTCGTTTGTCGATGTCAAGTCCTCAGTCCTCAGTCCTAGGTCCTAGTCCGAGCTCCAATAAGGCAGTGGATCCCTTATTGCAGCTCTCTATGGAAATTTGGCACTAACACAAACAACACCGCTATTCATTGCAATATATCACTTTCTTTGACTAATGCACTTCCGAACTCTTTATGTATAATATTCCACCATTATTAAACACAAAAACACGAATTTTACACTAGTTTTTGAAAATAATATACGACAAACGTGCGTCACTGCTCATCTTCGCGCCAAAAGTCCTGTCACTGGTTTCAATCAAATTGAACGTTTCGTTCTACGACAATTGGGTCAGCAAATGATTACGTTCAATTTCGAAATAGTTTTTAAGTTATTTGTTCTTATACATAACTTAAAATCCTATCTTTCAAAACATTATAGAAATTACATTGTGTACCAAATAAAACTATTATTATTTTCTATTATTTTAACTAAATTAAGTAGCATTGTAAATATTGTTAAGTCCAAAACTGTTGAGTAAAATGAGACATCATGAATGTTGCCATGACGCAAATTATTTGGCGGCTGCTTAGCAGATTATGCCTGCAAATCATTTTAGTAGCCTTTGTGTATACCACTTAAATTGTGAGAGATACTAAAATCTGAGAGCAATTCCACTGTGCGTCGTATTTAAGTGACGTTTCAGTATTCGGCCGTTTGTAGATCTTTTGCTGCTATTTGGCAAAATTCCATTTGAAGTTTGGTTGTGATTTACAAATAGAATAACTTGAGCATTACGAAAACAATTCGTATAAAGTCACCCAAAATATTGCATATAAATAGCTAATATGTGCTAGACAGTAGTGTAACCATTATGTCACTTATTTCTTTTTATTCTTGTAATAACATTTATAAAATGTGACAACGTGTGGAAATCCCAACGGATGTTATTGACTCCAAATTGGTGTAAAGGTCCACCATCAAGTTCTTTTAGGTCTAAGCGATTCCTGGAAGGATATCCTAGGGTTCCTGACTGACTTTTGGCTTCCACCACGGCCTCACTTCTGGGTGTTATCTCGCTTCTTTGGGATTGGTTCAGGCCTTATCTTACTTCTTAGGATCGGAGATCGGAGTCATGCGTAAAACTCTCGTAAAAGGTACGGTTTTGAACCTACTTATTGATGCCGAGCAGCCTACCCGCCTGGTATATCTATATATCCTCAGCCCTTGTAAGATATGGCTTATAGTTAAATACAGTGGTATACTATGAAACCAACTACGCCTCCTAAATGTGCTAATATTAGAAATGTAAAACATCTGTGATAGAAGAAAACAAACATATGGATACACGTTTGGTCTCGACGGGTAACTCGGTCACAAAACAACAGAACTTCCGTTTTATCTCCAAGCGCTCCGGCCCTGTGAATACAGTCTGAAGTTTTTTAAGACACCCTTACGTAACTCGGTTTTTGGCTGAGAGAAAAATGGTTTGGGATTGTGAAGAAACCGCGAAGTTTAATTTTCTGCTTGGCTGAGTTGTAACTTAAATCATTTACGTACAAGCAAATGCTGTTTAAAGTACAACAACTGTTTCTAATACAATAAAATTTTGATACAGTACTTCACCTTTACATTAGGTAGATATTAAAAATATTGTAATTTAATTTTTTCATGTTTAGATCAATAGCAGTAAGGTGAAGTACAAATACATATAAGGCACTAAACCCCCAAGTTCAGCGTCCTAGGACCCAGGCAGGCCTTGTTCCAGTAAAATATTTCCTATAGTCGTGATAACGACACATACGATATACTCGTATAATTAATATATGATGATGATATAAAATAATCATGATATGTGTCGTTATATTCATCAGTTTGGTATGTGTTAAAGTGTATTTCTATATTAGAATTACTCTTTACCTCGTACTAAACTGGGATACGTAAATAATAATAAATAGGCTTTATTATAATACGCTATAGTTGAATCAGCTCATTTAACTGACACTAAACTGACCGTTGGGCAATCAGATGTCAAGGACATCTGATGAAAATATTACGCGTCTATAGATACTTTTTTTAAATTAAGCAATATAGCTTTCAAAAGATTCATTACTCAGTAAGTAATAGCAAGGCTAGTAATTGCTAGTTATTCAAAAAAATCTCTGTTTAGATCTCAGTTTCAAGTTTCAACAAATACCAATTAGAAATCAAACGCTCCAGACTATTTTAAAAGCATTATTCATTCTTGTGAAAGGGTCGATAAATGTTACGAACAACATCTAATGAAATGAACCTGATTTTCGTTTTGAAACCTGTTTAAATATTTATCATCTTATGTACATTAGAAATTGATTAAAAAAACATATCATAATTTATAAGGATTAAATTCTTCAAAAATCTTTAAATATTTTGTTACATTTGCTATGATTTTTTTTTATACCTCTGAGGTGGCAGACAAGCATACGACCCACCGATGTAAAGTGGTCACCGTAGCCTATGGACGTTTGCAACACCAGAGGTGAAATAAAATGTGATTATTAAATACTTGATGGAATTTTGTAACTATACAAAAGCTCATAAAAATATATACAGGATTTTCGGAATAAAACTCTAACAGCCGCACTCAGAATCGTTCATTAAATTAGTGTAAATTGTCATTTAACTAATTATGATTAAAATAAATAATTGGCCGTTGCTCCTAGAGACGAAAATTAATGGTTATTTAGTTAATGCCTACTTTAGTCAACATAGGGCGGTGCGCCGTATCGAAACGTATGTCGGTAAAGTGCAATTTCGCTACATTCATATAAAATATAGTAGTTTTTATAGGGTAAAGTTTTTATATTCCTTCAAAATAAAAAAAAGTTTAATGTTTTACTATTATTTTTAAGGAAAATTACTATCAATTACGGAATATTTCCTGAATGCATGACTAAAGATATGGATGGATCACTATACATATCGCTCTTTGATTCTCTGCTCAAAAAACATAGGTGACATAATAGCGCTAACACACGTTCGGATTTGGTCTCCCGGACCTCGACAGATCAAATCCGCCCAGTCCGCCAACCAAATCTGTCATTATGAAAAAGTGTCTTTATGGAGAAAAATTAAATTATATCTGTGAAAATTTACAAATAACTAGCTAGAACGGCAACATTGATCATATCCGATGATTTGGTCGGAAAGCAGTTCAAATCCGCGATCGGGTGAAACCAAATCCGAATGTGTGTTAGCGCTATAACCATACTTTTGGCATGTGAACGTCAATTTAATGTCTATTTAAGATTTAAGTAAGGGTTCAACGGCCATTAAAGTTAATTGACATTAAATGACAATAATGACTCGTTAACTGTCTCTCGGCCGAATACTGAAACGTCACTTAAATACAACGCACAGTGGAATAGCTCTTAGATTTCAGTATCTCTCAAAATTTAAGTGGTATACACAAAGGCTACTAAAACGATTTGCAGGCATAATCAGCTAAGCAGCCGCCAAATAATTTGCGTCATGGCAACATTCACGATGTCTCATTTTACTCAACAGTTTTGGACTTAACAATATTTACAATGCTACTTAATTTAGTTAAAATAATAGAAAATAATAATAGTTTTATTTGGTACACAATGTAATTTCTATAATGTTTTGAAAGATAGGATTTTAAGTTATGTATAAGAACAAATAACTTAAAAACTATTTCGAAATTGAACGTAATCATTTGCTGACCCAATTGTCGTAGAACGAAACGTTCAATTTGATTGAAACCAGTGACGGGGGTTTGGCGCCAACGCAAGCGGTGACGCACGTTTGTTGTATATTATTTTCAAAAACTAGTGTAAGATTCGTGTTTTTGTGTTTAATAATGGTGGAATATTATACATAAAGAGTTCGGAAAAGTGCATTAGTGAACGAAAGTGATATATTGCAAAGAATAGCGGTGTTGTTTGTGTTAGTGCCAAATTTCCAAAGAGAGCTGCAATAAGGGATCCACTGCCTTATTGGAGCTCGGACTAGGACCTAGGACTGAGGACTGAGGACTTGACATCGACAAACGACTAGACAGGACTAAAACTCGAAAATAATAAATACTGAAGACTAGGCTGTATGGACTAAGTTTCCCTTGCCTACCCAAGATGGGCGAAGACAACTAAAAAAAAAAGAAACCAGTGACATTAGAGTGACTTGTAAACATTTTTCAAAAATAAATTGGTATATAGAAGAAAAACATTGGAATGTACCTCTTCAGCAGGCGTCTGTGTGTAGCAATGGAGTCAGCACAGCAAATAGGCTGACATGAATAGCCGCTATCTCCAAGAATTATCACATTGACAAAATCACTATCATCAAATTGCGTTGATAGTTACTGTTTATTCTCCACTCGTTTTTACAAAGCATTTCAAGACTTTTACTAAAACTTAATGTAGAAAAGGAAAGATGAGAAGGGAAATTAGCATAAGACATTTATCTTTCTTGTGTGGTGTGAGGAACACAGTTTAGTCGGTAGGTATATATTTTTCATCTTTGATGTTTTTTTGGTCTGTTATATATATAATAAATAACTTTTACAAGTGTTCTATTAAATGTCTGTCTTTTTAGTCCCAAACAAGATTTTTTATTTTATACAAATATCTGTTTTAATTTTATATAATTTTAAAGTTCCATTAAATCCATTCAGTATATTTTTGCGTGAAAGAGTAACAAACACCCATACTTAAAATCTTTCGCGTTTATAATATTAGTAGGATTTTTTACTAATAATAAAGCTGAAGAGTTTGTTTGTTTGGTTGAACGCGCTAATCTCAGAAACTACTGGTCGGATTTAAAAAATCCTTTTGTATTGGATAGCTCATTTATCGAGGAAGGCTATAGACTATGTATCATCAGGCTACTGCCCTGGAAAGCGGAGCAGTAATCAAAAATGTCGACAAATCGGGCAAATTATGCATTATTGTAGAATATATAAGCGTCGGAATTAAATAGGTGAGACGGAAATTCGAAGTATGTCAAGGGCGAAGCCGTGGGGCTCACCTAGTATTAGCTATTTTAAAAGTACGGTGGATGGGTTACCCGCTTTCCTTACAGATACAGGCTTGAGAAATTGACGTACGCAATACGTAATATGCGCCAGGCAATACATTTGTACATTGAGATTGAAAGCTGTGGAAAAAGTACAATGGCAATATCAGATAAAGCGATTTCTACCAGGCTAAAATTTTATAGACAAAAGTAGGAGTCATAAACCATGTCCGGAATGGGACAGCTCTCCTTCTGCCCTCCCCTTACTTTATCTAACTAACTAAATACCTTCACGCTGTATTCCTGACAGGGTAGTCAGAGAGGACAGATCGCCATTCTTCGCGATCCATGCATAGTTCTTTTGCTTCCTGCAGATTCATTACCGCTTCATACATGCACGTTTTGGTATCCGAGTATGTTATATTATCTATACTAAAATTATTAAAACTTTGTGATGTCACGAGTAATAATCTAACTAACAAACCATTTATTGTATTGATTTTTTTCTTTCACTGGTAGATATGTGTATTATTCCTGAGTGCTATATAGTACTTTTTATCCCAAAACATATTGACTGTCTCTGTGGCGCGGTGGGAGTGTATCCGACTGGTACGCACGTATTACTAATATTCTAAAGCTGAAGAGTTGGTTTGTTTGTTTGGTAGAACGCGCTTATCTCAGATACTACTGGTCGGATTTGAAAAGTTATTTTTGTGTTATATAGCCCATTTATAGAGGAAGGCTACCTATATATATCATTACGCTACTACACTGAAAAGCAGAGCAGTAGTCATAAATGTCGACAAATCGGGCAAATGTTTATGCATCGCAGAATTTATAAGCGACGGGATTAAATAGGTGCGAGGTTAATATTATTTTGATAGTGAATCTGATTTTCGGGGTTTTTCGATAGATAATTTTATAGAGAGTAGGATTATGACTGCTGAAAAGCAACGGAAACCAGAACTGTGATGATGCTAAGTATCATACTCAATAAATCTTACTTTAATTCAAAATCATAAATTTGAAATAAATAAGTCTACGAAACTTCGATATGTTGTTAGCTGCTCTAGTACCGTAGGGAACGAAGAAACTTTAAATCTTTTCAGCAGCGCCCGAGTTTAACCGTAATAAATAAAAGTGTACAAGCTAGAAAAAAGGTTGTCCACGTCTAACTCCATCTAGCACGAAATAAATAACTTTCGTCGTGAGCTTTCTATAAAATAGTTATTAGAACATTCGTGGTACATACCTACTAATGACTAACTCATGCAAAGCGGTTTCACTTTTGCATTTAAACCAGGGGGTTTTACTATTTTAAAGGAATATTTCCAAATGTCCTGGATGGTGATAACTATATAATCAATGCCAAATTTAAACCAAATTTAATCTGCGGTTTGAGTATTTGAGTACAGAATCACCTTTGTCCATTATTTAGATAAAACGGAATATAATTGAAAACATATAAGCTGAGGACCTAAATACAGTAAAGCAGAGTTTAAAGAGGTGAGAGCCCAGTTGAATGGATCAATGAATGTGGACGAAACGCGCCTGCTCTCAGAAAAATGGTGTTCCATTTTCATCACCTAAAAGAGATATTACTGAAGCTTTAAAACCTTTATGCGATGGCTTAGATTTTTAACGCTGTAGACTGTTTACATGATGAAAAGGTTCCAGTTCCTTCACTTCAAAGTGCAATGTAATAAAAATCAATTTTTAAACGTACCGGTTCTAAGTTCGACTTATTTTTGTATTAGCTATTTATTAACTTGCAATATAAAAATGCAAATGTTTATTCGGGGGAAATTTTGCAACTAAATTTGCAAGGATTTAACTTTAAAATATAAACACTTTAGAGTCGTGCTAGGAACTAACGTTATACAAATGTATATAGCAACTAGTTGATGCCCGCAGCATCGCCCTCGAGGTGAAGTTTTTTGTACCCTTTTCTCACAGGGTATCCTATCCTTATTACGTAGTAATACAACATCGAGGACTTTTGTGTAGCCCTATAAAAAATAATAATCGATATTATTTCTTTTTATAGGGCTATTTTATTGTAAACTAGCTGACCCGCGCGGCTTCGCCTGTGACAAACTTCGAACTCCCGTCAGTTTATAAGTCACGCCTTTATTCCCGCCAATCCCATTCAATCCCGTCGTTTATTACTTTTACAATAATGTATAAATATTTGCCCAATTTGTTGATAACTGCTCCGCTCCTCAGTGTAGTAGCGTGATGATATAGCCTTTTATAAGTCACACCTTTATTCCTGTCGCGCCAATTTAATCCCGTCTTTCATTAATTTTTATCGCGAATTCTGGCAATCTGTCCTCTCTGACTACCCCGACAGGGATACAGCTTGAAGATAGTTAGTTTTTTTTAGTTCATTACTTTTACAATAATGTATGAATATTTGTCCGATTTGTTGATTACTGCTTCGCTCCTCAGGGTAGTAGCGTATGAGATAGCCTTTTATCAGTCACGCCTTTATCCCCCCATTTAATCCCGTCGTTTATTACCTATCTACTTTTACAATTGTGTATGAATATTTGCCCGATTTGTTGATTACTGCCCTGCTCTTCAGGGTAGTAGCGTGATGATATAGCCTATAGATTTCCACGATAAATGCGCTATCCAACACATATTAGTATAGTTTACTTTATATTATTATTAGTATACCTAGTTACCAAGGAACAGGACACATCCGTACGTAGTAGAATCGAGCACGCGTTTGTTTGAGTTGATTTAGTTGAGACGAGAGGCCTTCGCAGAGCTCGCTCGCTATTGGCTAGTCGCGACGTAAATCGCAAATCATCGGCCATACTTTTCACTTGTTATTTTAAGAACATTTTTTTCACAATAAAATGATTATAGTAAGTTAACCTTAAAATATAGACATATGCTGTCGCGGACTTTATTTTAGAACTTTTAAAGGGGAATAATTATGTAATACATCGGTATTGCGTAACTTTAATCGTTTACGCAGCGTTCGCAACTGAAGCTGTCAAAAGGAATATTTTGTCCCCGACTTTGCCACATTAATCATTGCTGTTTCGCACCTATTGGTCGTAGCGTGATGCTTTATAGCCTACAGCCTTCCTCGATAAATGGACTATTCGAAACAAAAAGAATTTTGCAAATCGGACCTGTAGTTCCTGAGATTAGCGCGTTCAACCAAACAAACAAGACTTTGTTTGTTTGGTTCACCTTTTTAATATTAGTATAGATTTTAGGGTTTAGGCAGCGTTTTCGTCTGTTTGTTCTAGGTAATCTCTGAAATAAGCTGGACCAGTTTTAACGAGACTTTAACTAGTAGATGGCCGATGCTATAAGGAGTATCCTGGGCTACATTTTATACCATTATTCACACGTTAACGGTTTTTACCCGCGTAGTAGGTGTCCGCTTGTATTAAATACAATAATTCAGATGATTACACGCAAGATACTACAGGTTTTAAAATTATATATTATTTTTTATAATGAAGGAAATAAAAGGCTTTTTATATTTATTTATTTTAATTTTATGTGAGCGCTGCTATATTCAGTCATATATAGGCCTTGGATGTTCTGCGAGCTGTAATACGACATGTGATGAGAGGAACAAAAAATATTGAGATGCTTAAAAAAAAATACATTCAATAACGCTTACATCGTTATATCAATATGTACATTCACTTAACTACATGAAGTAATGGTGCTAATTCTGTTGTTGACATCACTAAACTAAATTTATTTAAAAATTTCAAATTTTTGTTAAGAGATTGCCAAATGCTATTCTGTCATTAAGTCGAACTAAAGTTGGTGATATCATAAATAGCACTTAATTTGTAACTGATATCATAAAATTATGTGATAAAATGGAACAAGACTTGAAAAATGTACATAGACAGTCGAATGTAAATACATGCCTTCTAACTTGATGATTAAACTGCCTATGTACATTTTTCACGTTACAACGTTTAAAAAGTTTTCATGTTACAAACGGTTACTAAAATTAATATACGACCTACTAAAATTTGTCTTTGAAAATTTCTAAATTTTGTGTGACGTTAAATTTGTATCTGACATCACTAAAATTTATTTATGTGATAAAATTTAACAAAAAGTGAAAAATATACATAGACAGTTCAATCACTAAGTTAGTTGGCATGTAAAAACATGTTTTGTTGAATTTTATCACATAAAAGGGATTTTCATGATGTCAGATACAAATTTAGTGCTGTTTATAATATCACCAAGTTTAGTTCAACGTAATAACAGAATAGAATTTGGAAATCTCATAAAAATAAGAAAATTTTAGAGAAATTTAGTTTAGTGGTTTCAACAACAGAATTAGCACCATTGAGTACTCTAGAGGTGGTATTACGTTCTATGCCTTGATGGTAAATTAAGTTACGAACTTTAAGTAAAGTTTAGGTTTTCATGGATGGTGGAAGTTTTAGTTAACGACGCAGATGTCGTTGAGCTGTCGAATTAAATTATGTAGTGTTCATAAGGCTTATAGGTACTTTAATAAGTTCAGTTGTTTTTCTTGTCATTCCTTGTTACTGTTTAACATTATAAGTATAAATGAGAATCCTATTCGCAAGATTAAGATGTTATTAACAGTTAATTGTTTCTTCCAAAATTAAAATGAACTATGAAAGGAAATTAATAAGGTAAACTATGGTTGTATAAATTCACCAGTACCTAATTAGTCGACTGATTAAGAAAATATACTTTACAAAGTAACAATTTATGTAAATTATTTTTTCCACTCCCATTATTTTTATAATTCTGACCTTTTAGAAGTATATATTTCGTACAAATTACTCGCGTAGTTACAAGTAAACCCATACATACATACATATCATCACGCCTGTTTCCCATTAGGGTAGGCAGAAACTATGGATTTGAACTTACTACAATCCTGGCATACAAATTTCGCTTCTCCTACTTTTATAAGTGTTTTCATACACGCCCGCCGGCGCCGGTTAAGGGTACTCTTGACCTGGCCTGTTTCCAAAATGTCATGGATTTGATTGAAGCCAACCTATACTATATAAAGGTTAAAAGTACTCGGATACCCAGACGTGCGTGTATGAAGCGATTGATGAATCTCGAAGAAGCGAAAGAAGTATGCATGGATCGCGAAGCCTGGCGATCTGTCCTCTCTGACTACCCCGTCAGGGATACAGCGTGAAGATAGTTAGTTAGTTTTTTTTTTTAAACTATATAATATATTCTCTACCTCTTTTGAAGATATTTTCATATACATACCTTAACGGTACTTTAAAAACTTAAAATACCGTAAAAAAAAGACCTTTAAAAGGTCTTATTAATTGAATATTCTGCAGAAGTTTTCTATCTGATCTGCAAAGCAATATCGGTTCAGATTTAGTGGTGTGATAAATTGAAATCGAAATTGGCCGTAACTCAATAGATAACAGAGTAGGAATGCAGCAAATTAAATCTGTAGTTTTTGTTGCTTTTGTATTAAACAATGCCGGGTGTAAAATTGAAACCATTTTCAAAAAACTTTTTAAGTCTTAAACTATAGGTATATGCGCGAACATGAACCTATTATTAGTCTGCTGTGTCTACTTTTTGCTGGTAGATTTATGCTTGTTTGTCAGAGGAATTGTTTTCATATGATACCCACCGCTACTTTCTATCATCAGTTTTAGTTTTAACCAAATATAAAAGTCGTCTAAGTAAAATAAGTCTCTAAAATGTAAAGTTGTTTTTCGAAAATATAGATCTCGTAAATTCGCTGTCAAGGAGAAGACCGAAGATAATTACCGGCATCCATGCTTAGCGCTGCGGTCTATGAGAGAGCCTTTTGATTTCCAGTGCTGTTGCATTCTCTTCAGTGATGATAAATTGACTATAAGTACATGAAAGTACCTATGTAAGTAAATACCGTCAAAGTTGATACGATTGTTTTACTTAGACTGCAGGGCGATAGGGTAACCAAAGAGCTGGCAAGACAAGTAAGTATACCAGCTAATTCGGTTTCACGTAAGATGAGATTATTGAATCAGCACTATATTTTCACGTATCGAAAAATACCTATTGTACTATAATAAATTATACGAGCGTGTCATAACATTTTGAACACATAGCGACACTGATGAAGGTATTTCCGCCCTTGCCATAAGCTGGCACTCGGATTAAGGACTTGCGATATAACACCATTTAGGAACATTTCCATTCCAAATTGTAGGTTCAAGATGTCAGAAAATATGTAAGAATACTCGTGAATTTTAAATTATGCTGAAAGAATTCCCTTAGGAACGTTCAAAGATTATTATATTTTTGTATGAAAAATATTAAGGCGTTTGCATGTAGACTTGAACGGACCGTTTATTATACTCGTATTAGAAAGTTTAGAACACTTTTGTTATAGTGCAGTTTTGTTATATACAAAGATACCAAATTTCATGTACTTTCAGTGTTATTTTCTGAATTTACAGAAGCTCAGACATACAGAAATTGTAGAAATCGGATCTTATCTCTGACTAGTTGGCGCCCGCGGCTCCGCACGGGTGGTGTAGTTTTCCCATTCCCGTTTCTTACAGGAACTAGTTCCCGGGATAAAAAGTCGCCTATGTGTTATTCTGATATGTAAGCTATATATTATTGTAAAGTTTCAAAATCCATTCAGTATATTTTGCGTGAAAGAGTAACATACATCCATCCATACTTACAAACTTAAGCGTTCATAATATTAGTAGTATTTAATAAAAATATTATTCATTCCATTGAATTTCATCAGTCCGAGACTACCAGGACTTTAATTGGTCGTGCTAATGGTTGTCTAGCAAATAAGACATTTTAGCCTTTTTGTTACCAACTCACTAAAAAGGCAACGGGTTCAAAATTTCTTCCAAATTTAACATCTAAAATATACACATTTTTTATTAAATTTATTCGGCCCTTTTGACCAACCCCAGTTCCGTGCTACGGAAGGCACGTCAAGCCGTTGGTCCCGGTTGCCAATAAAATGGCAGTCGTTAAGCCAAGTTGAATGCCTTATGTCCGGCTTAAAAATTTCAACAGCAGGTAGCAACAACCTGTGTCTGTCTATTTCAACACGGCAATGGGCTGTGTGCGTTTCGATTGCTCCGCCACGGTGTCCAATCAAAAAAGCACTCCGTCAAAAAATTTTCGAAATTTGTCAAAACCGAATGCGACAAACCAAAAATTTGTCGAAGTACAAATAAAGAAGATATTAGGGTTTAAAGTTGGCCGCGCGAACGAAACGTGGAGGATTGCGCGGCCACGGAGATCTCAGCAACTACATGGGTTAGAGATCTAATTCTTTTTGTCAATTAAAGATTGAAATTGTCAAAAATTGTCGAAAAAGGAAGTATAAACTCTAATGCAATAATTTACGAAATATTTGCCTTTGAAGTTATGGCCGCGCAATCCACCAATCGTTGTTTGTATAATGTTGATTATTTTTTAAACCTTACGATTTCTTGTAGTAAAATTTACACAGGAAGAAGGATCTTAATTTGTCGAAACTAATGAAAGCAATAAATAGTATATAAATAATAATAAGCAATAAATAATAGTTCAACGGGAGATATCGGTCCAAAACTACTGTTTGGCAGCCAAACAGTCTTGAAAACGCCTCGTGTGTAGGCGAAACACGTGTCGACATCGTACGACATTCTAAAAAAGCGGAATATTGCAAAAATAACATTTAAAAACAAAAAAAATATTATAGTTTTTTTTCTATGATTTGCAGTTAATAGCGTATTTATTAATTTATTAATTAATTTAATATATTTTTTGACAATAGAAGCTTAGAGTTTTATTCAGAAAATCCTGTATATATTTTTATGAGCTTTTGTATAGTTACAAAATTTCATCAAGTATTTAATAATCACATTTTATTTCACCTCTGGTGTTGCAAACGTCCATAGGCTAAAGTCACCACTTTACATCAGGTGGGCCGTGTGCTTGTCTGCCACCTCAGTGGTATAAAAAAAATCATAGCAAATGTAACAAAATATTTAAACGTTTTTTGAAGAATTTAATCCTTATAAATTATGATATGTTTTTTTTACCCTATGGCCTATCAATTTCTAATGCACATAAGATGATATATATTTAAACAGCTTTCAAAACGAAAATCAGGTTCATTTCATTAGATGTTGTCCGTAACATTTATCGACCCTTTCACAAGAATGAGTAATGCTTTTAAAATAGTCTGTGGCGTTTGATTTCTAATTAGTATTTGTTGAAACTTGAAACTGAGATCTGAGCAGAGATTTTGTTGAATAACTAGCAATTACTAGCCTCGCTATTACTTACGGAGTAATGAACCTTTTGAAAGCTATATTGCTTAATTTAAAAAAGTATCTATAGACGCGTAATATTTTTAAATGTTTTTTACATTGTCTTACTGTGAGAATGACATCTGATTTCCCAACGGTCAGTTTAGTGTCAGTTAAATGAGCTGATTCAACTACAGCGTATTATAATAAAGCCTATTTATTATTATTTACGTATCCCAGTTTAGTACGAGGTAAAGAGTAATTCTAATATAGAAATACTCTTTAACACATACCAAACTGATGAATAAAACGACACATATCATGATTATTTTATATCATCATCATCATCATATATTAATTATACGAGTATATCATATGTGTCGTTATCACGACTATGGGAAATCTTTTACTGGAACAAGGGTCTGGGTCCTAGGACGCTGAACTTGGGGATTTAGTGCATTATATGTATTTGTACTACACCTTACTGCTATTGATCTAAACATAAAAAAATTAACTTTCCATATTTTTAATATCTAAAAATAAATAAATATCCATCACGCCTTATCCCCGAAGGGGTGGTAGAGGCATATTATATGCCCACTTTTCACCGTGTGGATTCCTGTCCCACGTAATAGGTGGTGAGCCCATTGCCGTGTTTAAATAGACAGACGCAGGTTGTGGCGACCTGCTGTTGAAGGTTTTCAAGCCGCCCATAAGGCCTTCAACCAGGCTTAACGACTGCCATTTTACTGGCAACCGGGACCAACGGTTTAACGTGCCTTCCGAAGCACGGAAACGCTCGCAAATATAAACAAAGTGGTCACCCATCCAAGGACCAGCCATAGTGAAAGTTGCGTAACTCAGTGATCATTTACAGAACACCGAGACCGCGGGGCCGCGAGCGCTTCACTTTAATACACTTTAATATCTACCTAATATAAAGGTGAAGAACTGTATCAAAATTTTATTGTATTAGAAACAGTTGTTTATACTTTAAATAGCATTTGCTTGTACGTAAATGATTTAAGTTACAACTCAGCCAAGCAGAAAATTAAACTTCGCGGTTTCTTCACAATACCAAACCATTTTTCTCTCAGCCAAAAACCGAGTTACGTAAAGGTGTCTTTAAAAACTTCAGAGTGTATTCACAAGGCCGGAGCGCTTGGAGATAAAACGGAAGTTCTGTTGTTTTGTGACCGAGTTACCCGTCGAGACCAAACGTGTTCCATATGTTTGTTTTCTTCTATCACAGATGTTTTACATTTCTAATATTAGCACATTTAGGAGGCGTAGTTGGTTTCATAGTATACCACTGTATTTAACTATAAACCATATCTTACAAGGGCTGAGGATATATAGATATACCAGGCGGGTAGGCTGTTCGGCATCAATACAGAAGTAGGTTCAACACCGTAGCTTGATGCGAGAGTTTTACGCATGACTCCAATCCTAAGAAGTAAGATAAGGCCTGAACCAATCCCAAAGAAGCGAGATAACACCCAGAAGTGAGGCCGTGGTGGTAGCCCAAAGTCAGTCAGGAACCCTAGGATATCCTTCCGGGAATCGCTTGGACCTAAAAGAACTTGATGGTGGACCTTTACACCAATTTGGAGTCAATAACATCCGTTGGGATTTCCACACGTTGTCACATTTTATAAATGTTATTACAAGATTAAAAAGAAATAAGTGACATAATGGTTACACTACTGTCTAGCACATATTAGCTATTTATATGCAATATTTTGGGTGACTTTATACGAATTGTTTTCGTAATGCTCAAGTTATTCTATTTGTAAATCACAACCAAACTTCAAATGGAATTTTGCCAAATAGCAGCAAAAGATCTACAAAGAGATTTAAACCCAGTACCCTGTTTAATAAACCATAACTCCATTAAACACTTTATTTACAAACTGGATTATAAGATTTACTTTACGGGCAGGTAAACAATTGTATTACAGGTTTAAAATGTTAAATTCATGAATCCCAGGCGCTTAGTACTGAAATATTTTATTGTAATAAGATGGGAGCAGTGTATTAATTTAATCAGTATTATTTAAATATATTGTAAATTTTTTATTGAGGTAATTGATAATTTAGTACAAATTATAACAATAATCTATTTAATAGTTAAAAACAAGGGAAACGTAACTGCTCAGCTCAAACCTCTGAATAAGTTAGGCTTAAACTTTATACATTATATTGTTTTAATATCTTAAAGCATCCAATATAGGGATTCATGGAACTATGAAGAAGGTAAAACGTAACGGGTTTGAATCAAAATATGTCACTAGAGAAGTCACGGGCCAGAAACTAGTTTTATTAAATAACTAAGTTAAGATCATACCATGTAAAATTAGATCTTTTATTTTTTATATCGTTGGACTACTGTTTGTAGAGTTTCTTTGAACTATATACCCAAAATTCATTATGCTTTAAATCCATGATTTAAACGCATTAAAACCTGGAATGAACTGTCAGCTGACTTTAATAAATGTATGTCGTAGCTTGTGATTTGTGATATCATAATTGTGATTTGTTCACGTAAGGATTTAAAAGGAAATAATTAATTAAAGCTTGTGAAATATTATTAATTCACCACATGACTTTAATCTACCACAATATGTATGTATGATAATTTAATCATCTGCAAGAAGAATGAAGGAAATATTCAGCAGCGCTAATATAATTAAGGCGATCAAAAGTTGGACTAACTCCTTTAATTAATTTTCTGACGTGTGTATGTGTATATATATGAAAACCACTAATTTGAATTTGAACCTCTTTCAAAAATGGATATTTTTTTAAAGTGATTAGTGTGCTAACTTTTACAAAATGTTTTTATTTTGTTTTAGTGGAATAGAAAACTAGTCACTACAACGTCCCGATTTTTTGATGACTTGATTTTCCCAAATAAATGTTGGTTGAAACTAAGCGAAATATTTAAACTACTATAATTGTATTTTATAGTCGTTTAATTTGATACAATTAATGGGAAGAAGGCGGGAGACGCGACGAACACTATCGACACGGACACGATAATATTAGGTACTGTAAACGCGGGTGCACGGCGCGAGACGTCTCGTCTAACAGGACGAACAAGGAACCGGCGGGCGGCCGCGGTGCCTGCGCCGACCGATCGCGCAGGTGGCGTGATACGCCTCGCGCATGCGCGCTATGCTCGGCGTCTGACTATTAACCCTGCGACGGCCCTGTGATACCCGATCTAACCCGTTGACTGCGGAGTGCTACAGTCTCCCCCTCTAACCCGAACGAACGCCCCGTGATCGGGTTAGCATAGGTAAATTAATCAGCCCTACGACGCCTCCCCCTCCTACGCTTTTCCTGGACCGGGGGTTGTACTTGGCCCACGAAAGGAGTTAATACTGATGTATGGTACTTACCCAGGATAACACCATCGTTGATGCGTTCCAAGACGTAGGTGGTAGGGCCGACCACGGCTTGGATCTTGTACGGCCCGTCCCGACGAGGGATAAACTTAGGGGTCTGCCCCTTGCTCGCATCGTTTGCCCCTTGGGTCTTTAAAAGTACTAAATCACCTACCTGGTAGTCTGGGGCAGGGCGGCGGTACTTATCGGCGTATAACTTTTGTGCCGCTTGTGCGCTTTCATAGACGTCACGAGCGTCTAAGAGCACCCACGACATCTTCTTTAGATAATTGGTTATCTCGCCTACGTGACCATCCTTCTCGAGAACAGCACGCATCTCCGTTAAAACGTCGGCGGGAGCGCGCATCTCCCGTGCGAAGTTTAGATACGCGGGCGAGTAACTTGTACCTGATGTAACTGCCGAGTTCATGGCGAAGCGGATCGCAGGTAAGTGGATATCCCATGTATTATGGTCTTTACCTACCAATATCGCCAGCTGCTGTTTGAGGTCACGGTTCTTCCTCTCCACCGGGTTCGCCTCAGGATGATAATACGAGGTGAAAGATTGCGTAATGCCCATCGCATGACAGGTCTGCTGCATCATATCACCGACAAACTGAACCCCGTTATCGCTGACGAGGCGCCTGGGAACTCCGAAACGTAAGTATACTTCTGACACAAGTACCTTAGCGCATTCTTCACTCGTAGCCACGGCGAGGGCAAACAACTCCACCCACCGTGTACATGTATCTTCAACTATCAGGATCCATTTATGCCCCTTGGCTGTCTCGGGTAATGGGCCGAATAGATCCACGGCTAGCACCTCAAATCGACGCACTGACGCCGGCGTTTGCAGCAAGCCTGCTGGTTTTCGGTTATCAACCTTATAACGCTGACAAGGCACACAATCTTTAACGTAGCGCATAACGTAGGAACGCATCCCGAATGTGCAATCTGCGCCCAAGTGACCCGCTGTAGGCGCATCATGGTATTCGAACAGGATTTTGACGCGCTCTTGCTCTGGCACTACTAGACTAGCGTCATCGTTGTGCTCGTTATCGGGGCCATACCTGTAGAGGACCCCTTCTGAGAGCACGTACCCTTTACCGGCCCATTCCCTCCCCCCGGAGGGATTGTCGGACTCTAAAGCATCGACAATCTTTTTTACCTCTGGGTCCATTAGCTGGTTTTCTCTTAAATCTTGCAGGCTGCGGGACGGCATCTCAGCTACAGCATAGCAAATGTCGCAGTCCGTGTCCTCGGTGCACGCCGGGCGGGATAATGTATCAGCGATAACATTTGACTTACCTGGTGTATACTCGATCCTGAGGTTGTACTCCTGCAAGGTCAGAGCCCACCTGGCCAAACGACCGCTTAGTGCCTTCAGATTCATTAGCCACTTTAGGGGCTGATGATCGGACCTAACTAAGACCTCAGCTCCATCAATGTATCCCCTAAACTTGGAGACTGCCCAGACTACGGCTAAGGCTTCCCTTTCCGTAGTGCTGTAGTTCCTCTCGGCCGTGATTAGGAGTCGGCTGGCGTACTCTATCGGTCGCTCATCAACTCCCTCCCCCTGGAGGAGAACCGCCCCGAGAGCGTAGCCGCTGCTATCGGTCATGAGCACGAACGGTATTGTAGTATCCGCCTGACGTAATATCGGTGCCGATACCAACAGCTGTTTAATATGGTCAAAGGCTGACTGTTGTTCAGAGCCCCACTGCCACACGCTTCCCTTTTTCAACAGCGCCGTCAGTGGTCTAGCAACCTCTGCGTACCCTGGAATAAAACGTCTAAACCAGCTCGACGTCTGAAGGAAGCTTTTCAAGTGCTTCACATTGCGGGGTGAAAGCATGTCGGCAACTGCTGCCGTCTTCTCAGGATCGACATGGATGCCACCTGGTAATATAACATGGCCTAAGAACTTAACCGACTCTCTAGCAAAATGACTCTTCTCGCGGTTCACTCGGAGGTTAAACATACCGAGGCGATCAAACACGCTTGTCAGGTCAGCGAGGTGTTTCTCGAAGCTGTTGGAGAGCAGTATTAGGTCATCCAAATATGCGAACAGGGTGATACCTGGTAGGTTGGACTTGAACCTGTCCATCAGCCTCTGGAAGGTGGCCCCAGAGTTACGGAGTCCCATGGCCATGCGTTTGAAACGAAACGTACCCAGTGGCGTCGTGAAGGCGGTTTTGTCCCGATCATCGGGGTCGACAGAGACCTGAAAATAACCGGCTCGGAGATCCAAGGTAGTCATGGACTTGGCTGACTTTGCGTCATGAAGTATATCTTCCATCCTTGGGAGGGGGTACCGATCAGGTTCGGTGACTGCGTTGAGTTTGCGATAGTCAACGCACAACCTAAGCCTGCCATCCTTCTTCTTCACAAGGACGACGTTCGATGCCCATGGTGACTCGCATTCCTCTACGACGTCTGAGTCCATGAGTTTCTGGAGCTCCTTCTCAAGCGCTTCCTTCTTTGGAGGAGATAGTCTGTAGGGAGGGGAAGCCAAAGGTTCCTGTTGGACACTCACCTTGATCCTATGGATGGCGAATTCCGTCGGCGGCCCGTTTGGGGCGAATCGGGCAACCCTGTTTTGTAGGAAGTCGTCGAGTGCGGCCCTGTGCTCCGGCGACAAACTCGTACCTTCATCGCTGCGCAGTAGCACGTCGCTGACGTCGGCTCGCATCGCGGCCGTGTCATTCATAACATAGGACTTGACAAACGGGAACCGGTCTCCTGGGCTATCTGCAAAATACCAGGACTCCTGGGCTATGTCTAATACCATACCAGCATTAACTATGAAATCTCGGCCTAATAGCGTCCTGGTGTCGTCACCTGGAAACACCATAAGGCTGGTGATGACTCGCCGATTACCTAGAGTCACAGATACAGTCGCCATCTTAACCGACTTTCGGTGGCGCGACCCGTCGGCGAGTCCGATGCAGCGTTCAGTGTCCTCAAATTGTACTCCTACTTTTAATAGAATGGCATAAAGTGACGGACTAGCGACACTGTGCGTCGCCCCGGTGTCTAAGATAGCTACCCCTTCTTTGTCTGCTATCCCTATCGTAATCAACGGGTGTGTCGTGATAGTAGCAATGTCGTCCTCTACGACGTTAAAATCGGACGGCTTAGCTGGCGTAGGCTTCGTGGTACACGTTTCACACTTCGACCTAACTACGCCCGGTCGGCCGCATCCATAGCATCTTTTGGGGTGAGTGACCTCTTTTTCGCTACCTACCACCTCTCTGCTAGCCTTACGACAATCGTTAGCGGAATGACCGAAAGCTCTACAGGCCGTACATCGTACACGAATACGTCTCGGGTTTTCGTTGGAGTTAGAAGTGAGCTTAGCACTCGCAGTCGCGTTCGGATTCGAAGTCGAACTAGCGGTTTCGCTACGGACTGGGTTATTACTACCTAAAGTCGCGGTGCGTTGGGTTGTACGGTTATTGGCGAGGACCGTCGCGTCTTTTAGCTCGTTGATCGTGTCCTCCGCGAGTCTCGCCTTCTCTAACAAATCGTCAACATCTCTTATAACATCCCGTGATAAACGCTTTCTAATTCGACGGTGTAATAAGCCGTATACTATATCGATTTGCATAACCACAGGTATAACATAAGGTAATCTACTAAATAAAGATCGTACCTTTGACACAAATACATCAGCGCGTTCACTTTCACTTTGTTCACTGGCAAATACCTCACGTAGGGTCCTGTAGGCGGGTTTCTGCACGCCATAAGTGGCTCGCATGCGGGATAGCGCGTCGCACCACGAGCCGATGTCGGCCCGTGCGCCGCGCCACCACACCGCCGCGTCGCCGGTTAGCAACATGGAGAGACCGCGCAGCGCGTGCTCGTCGGACACGCCGGCGCACTCCTTGAACACCTCCGTTGCGTCGATAAACGCCTCCAGAATCTCGGGATCTTGTGACTGCCCATCGAACCTGGCTGTGCACTTAGAGAAGTTACCACTGCCGCTAGAGGTCGCAGTTACGTTCGCCGTGGGTGACGCCGCCGGCGTCGACGTCCACTGATTGCTTGGATGCTGTATCGATCGCAAGGTTTCTAGTAACATTCGGTTGGATTCCGCCTGTGACCTGGCGAAAGTCTCCATCATGGTGGTAATAAGCCTCTCTGTGCCGAGGGTCGCTGGGGCCGGTGCACCGCCGGCGCCACTAGCATAAGTTCCACCAAGCGTGTGGTTGAGCGAGGCGCCCTTCTGGGCGCGCGTCTCTTCTCCTGGATCTATGGCCGAGGGTCGATGTTGGGTATTCGCGCCAACGTCGACTTCGGTTGCGCGTACTTCTACCAATGAGTCGCACTCCTCGTCGCCTTCGCTGTCGAGGTCCGTCTTACGATCTGCCGCACGTGTATTTCGTGTCGTACGTTTCATGATCACGAATCACGACACAATAAACTTTATAGGCACTAGGTATTACTTCACTGAATTCGGGTTCGTAATTCGTAGTTACGAACTGGCCGCGAGTTGGGCGTCACTATAATTGTATTTTATAGTCGTTTAATTTGATACAATTAATGGGAAGAAGGCGGGAGACGCGACGAACACTATCGACACGGACACGATAATATTAGGTACTGTAAACGCGGGTGCACGGCGCGAGACGTCTCGTCTAAAGGCTTTAACACACGACCAAATTTGGTCTGCCAGACCTCGACAGATTTGATCCGCTGAGTCTGCCGACCAAATCTGTTGTCGCAACAGACGGCCGGATCAGACCGCACCGGACGACCAGACGACCAGACAGGGTGTTCAGATTAGGGGCTTTTCCCTATTCTAGGGTAAAATTATTTTTTTTAAGGAACTTTTGTGGAAATTATAAGTTTCTAATAAAGTATATTATTTTATATGCATTTAGTGAAAAGCTGCAAATTTGAAATTACACACACACACATTTCAATTTTACTTATCTATGTAGATAACTGGTATGCATAGTATTTCTCTACATAGAGTAAATAAACACTACGTTATGTATCTAGCTCTTTTTTCTTTCTGACAAAAAAATTATGAAAAAGTAATTTTTGGGGAAAGGTAAAATCGGTACTGGGGACATTTTTGATAAACTAACTAAGATGGCAACATTGGGAAATAAATTATGAAAAAGTGTCTATTTAGAGAAAAAATAAATTTAATCTGGGGAAATTTACGACAAAGTAGCTAGAACGGCAACATTGATCATATCCGATGCGGATCGAGGCGGACTCAATTAATAATAATTATGTCCGCCGGACTGCTCTACAGACGGTAAGATTTGGTCGGGCGGCCAATCAAATCCGCTGTCTGGTCGGATCAAATCCGGTCGTGTGTTAGGGCTTTAACAGGACGAACAAGGAACCGGCGGGCGGCCGCGGTGCCTGCGCCGACCGATCGCGCAGGTGGCGTGATACGCCTCGCGCATGCGCGCTATGCTCGGCGTCTGACTATTAACCCTGCGACGGCCCTGTGATACCCGATCTAACCCGTTGACTGCGGAGTGCTACACTACTTAAAACTAGTAAAAAGTATGCAGATATTACATATAGCTATATTTATTTTGAAATTTAACCCAAATTATTTATACATTTGATTCATTTCGCTTCCATATACGAAAATGCTTGTAATACTGTTAATTGATTTCAGATTATACGACAGTTTGCACCTTTCTTTGCAGAAGCAGCATTTAAAAGTTAAATTGTAATGGCAATTTGCAAATTGTAAAATTCTATTGTTGTATTTTTACGTACACAATAAATAAATAAAGTTACATAAAGATAAAAAAAAGATTTGTTAGCTACTCACAGTTACTCTAGCCCAATACTCTAAATAGCGCTAAAGTTTCCGATTGAAAACTACAAATATTTTTCCGAATACTATTTCTCTTCAATAGTCCGTCCGTAGCTCATAGTCCGTTTTATAAACTCGCATTAAAATCTCTTCATTGTATTTTTGTGAGTCACAAAGAACTGTAGGATCGGTTCAACACAACACAATAGTTCTGCTGTACCTGAGGATATGAATTACGCTTACCACGTAGATGTATATGTGACATAATATGGGCTGTTTAAAAGAAGTTAAAACACGTTACTGTCTTCACAAAGACAGTAAGCGCAGAGCAGCGACATTGCGTGGTATTTTTCGCTGCTCTTTCAAGTTCTCGCTATTTTTGACTGGAATTTTTTTTGCTTTTAATCGATATTTTTACTTAAAAAAGTGCGCCGCGATCCGTACTCTCTCGTGCCGCTTACTCAGTTTTTACATAGATAACAAAGGGAGTATGCTCAAGGGAAATCTTCTGCAGCTTGCTATTCGCTTGTGTTTGAGCAAAATATTGTATTGGGACTTGAACCCTTTATCCTGGAACGAATCAACCCCACCGAAGCAAACAATAGTGTAAACATTTATTTGGACTCGGTTTTATTAAACCATGGTAAATATAATCCGAAAATTTGGGACGAAACGACGAATATTTTCATACTAACCTTTGAATACTCATAGTTTATAAAACTTAAAAATATATAAAACTTCTTCACCTTCAGTTGGTTGGGAGCAGAATCAATAACAATAAATCTTTATATTCTGCTTTCAAAGAATTGTAGTAGGTACGTCTTACGAGATAATATTTTAGTGTGCGCTGTGAAAACCGAATATATATACTACCACAGTATAGTATTTGATTTTCGAAGTAATATTGAGTAGTAATTTATTGTTTGAAAGGTAAATTAGTCGGGAGTGTTCTTAGCTAGTGTTTGACAAAAATTCGGTTGAGCCTTTTAAAAATTGTGGGGGGTGAATGTGGTGAAATTGTGGTGAGTGGGGAAAAATAACCGAATGTCTGCAAAATATACTCGAGTGGGGTACACACACAATATTTATTTATTTATTTTATATGTCAGTATAGCGCGCTAACCTGCAGCGAGACAGCATTTCACAACGAACGGCCAACGACCTGCGCTCTTTTCTATACTTTTAGATATTCAAGTGATGATAAAAATATAAAATAAAATTTATTTATTTTGCATAGACTATATCTACGGCGTCAAGCCAGCACTTCACAAGTTGCCAGCCTTGAACAAGGGTATGACTTTGCTGTGTTTCATTAAATCAGGAAATATACCACTAGAAACACAGTCATTAAACACATTTGCTAGATGCGGCGCAATGACCTCAATGATACATGATGCAGTTTTGACTGATAATCCCCAAAGGTCCGCGGTTTTCTTAATTTCAATACATTTAAAAGTTTTTATAATATCCTGAGCGCAAATATCTGTGAATACAAACGCATCCCTGCAATAAGGAACAGATTCTTCTAATAAATGTTCAGAGGAACTGGAAGACGCTTGCAGAGATTTAGTCGTCAAAATAGGTACATTTTCGAAAAAATGTTCAAATTCCGTCGCCACTTCCAGGTCCCCTGTAACATGACAATCATTTACTTTTAAGTGGAAATCCCTTTCTGTCACCATAGTTCTGTTTACTAACACTGACTTACTTTGGATACGTTGTAGAGTCCGGATTGCGGCTGGTCTGATATGGCGGTTACAGTAATATTAACTCGCGTGTAGTCTCGAGTAGTATATAAAGTATATTCTACTAAACTAAACCCAAATTTCAGAATCACACATGACACCAGCCACCTCAGACAAGTGCCAAGGCCCAAGCGGTAGATCACAACTAAATTGCTCGACTCGAACACATTTGAATGCAACTCGATTTAGTGGAATGGGTTTGGAGTATATATTCAGATAGTTGTTATGCAGTTATTATGCAGGATCTTCAACACTGTACTGTTGAGATTAAAATTTTGTATCCCTCCTTCACTTGAATCCTTTTTATATCTTACTAGTTGATACACACGGCTCTGACTGCGTTTTCCGAAGTTTTGCGAAGATTTCCCGTTCCCGTGTCCCACAGGAACTTGTTTCTCAACATTACAAGTTCTCATAATCTCGAACTCTAGATTTTTACTTTACCAATTTCAGATAAATCGGTTCAGTAGTTTTAACGTGAAAGCGCGACAGACATACAGATTTACTTTCGAATTTATAATGTTAGTAAGGATTAAAGGTACGATAAAGAATCGAGAATGCCGTGAGGCGAAACCGGTTAGGTTTACATAGTAAATGTTGTGGAGCCAGTTCTACCGAGTGCTATCAAACAACAGGATAAGTAATGTTTTCATAGTAAATAATCTTCTCACTTCAATCTCACGTTAAGCCGTTGGTCTCGGTTGCCAGAAACATGGCAGTCGCCAGTCGTTACATCAAGATGAAAGCCTTATTGACAAAGTTCAACAGCAGGTAGCCACAACCTGCGTCTGTTAATTTCGACACTGCAATGGGCTCACCACCTATTACGTGGGACAGGAATACGCATGGTTATATTGATATGATTTCGGGAATAAGGCGTGATAGATAAATACATAATCTTCTTCTTTATGTGTCGATGGCAAATCTAAATTGTCCCGGCCCATAACTCAGCCACAAGGACAGCATTTTCAGTAGCTTGTAATTTATAAAAATTTAGAACTTCAGATTTTTGATATTTAGCTTCATATTTTTACACCGTTGCTATGAGTTTTGTTAGCAGAAAAGTTATCCTGAGTCTCATCTTAGTTTAAATGATATTTTTATTTTGTACAAAAAGAAGTAAACAGACTTTTACATTATCTTTGGTAAAACTTTTCTTGGTAAAAATATACTGGAGCAATATAATTATTACCTGTATATGCGGTATTACAAATAACAGTGCTGGGTATAAGTAGGTTGATATACCAGTATTTCCTTATATTCACTTCAGGTAAAAGCTTTTCCTAATAACTCTCTCGTAAATATTATGTTGCTACAAAATATGTTGCCGTCGTTCATGCGAGCCGATGTATGTAAACGATACTTAAGGTAAAGTAAATTACGTTAGACTCTCTTTCCATTGCGCTGATTAATTTACCTGTGAAGCCTTACTTTTTATACATACGTATAGATATTTATAATAGGTACCAACATGTTAGAAAATAAATACTTTTTAAAATAAACATTTTTTAAACAACACCACCTAACCTAAATTAAAATAAGCTTGTAATTAATATAAGCTTGTAAAGAAAATATCCAAACTCCGAAACAAAACACTAACGATCACACATATATTTGTTCTTACCCGTGTTTTGAACCCGAAACCTCAACAGTCGCATACACTTACTATTACGCCACCAAGGGAACTTTAAACAGTTCTGCTAACTAATAGGTCTAATATTCTCCCTAGTGGCCTAGGCGACCTTGTGATCTCTTTAGGTATGAGAAAAGGAAGGTTTTTTTTTCTGCTAATCGGGGTAGTGCCACATAAAAGGTTCCAGACCAATTGGCCCACCCGTTCCTGAGGTATAAATGGTGTATATATACTAAGTTATAAAGCTGAAGTACTGGTCGGATTTGAAGGATTTTGTAAGATAGCCCATTTATCGAGAAAGGCTATCATCGCGCTACTAATCCTTATAAAGAAATCATAAATGTCGACAAATCGGGCAAAATTTATGCTTTTTTAAGCGACGGGATTAAATAGGTGCGACGGGAATTCGAAGTGAGTCACGGGCGAAGCTGTGGGTGTCACCTAGTTTAAAAATAAACTTCAATGTTTTTTCTTTGTTCGTAGGACACTAAAGTTCTTACCGAACTGATATCTGAGAAATAAAATTTTATTGGAAGCTAAGAAACCAAAGGATAATAATAATAATAATTCTAAAATTATCACTCTCCTTACTTCCCATCCTATTCATCTTTGCCATTTTCCATCTGTCTATTTGGATTTCCCTTTTTTGCGTCTAACAAAAGAATTTGTAACATCCTGATTTCAGTAAAATTGCAGTCAATTTGAGTTAGGTACAACCACATCCAAATTAAAATTATGTCCCTTTGTTCAAAAGGATCCTGATGTGAGCCATATCGTAAGTAAGAAACTTCATAGAGTGAACGCGTCTGTATTAATTTCTGTCCTTAAAACTTCTAACGGACTTGAATATTGAACCGCAAACCTGTTTTTCATAAAATTTAATAGGAGCCCCAACAAACACACGTTGCTAGCTTCATAAAAAGCAAAATATACGACGGGAGACTTTTAGACATAATATGAAAAGTAAGACAAGTAGGGTTTTCGAACCTCTCCGCAGAAGTAAGTACAGCTTTTTTTACTCACTGTTAGGTAATTATCTAAGTATCTAATCATACATTCGTACACAAAGTAACTTTCTAGAATTTATAAATAAAGAATAGAAAAACTACGTGACAATATTTTCAGAGTCTTAGCATCTTTATTTCTAACAATTAATTTTTAGTACCTGAAATAGAATCGGCATTTGGGTGTAAGATCGCAAACGCTCTTGTAATCACAATATTTTATATAAATTATAAATATATAATATTATTACCAACTACAAGGTTTTACTGACGTGCATATTTAGGGATAGCCCGACTAGTTTCAGATAAAAAGAACCAACCATACTATGCTTTATTAAGAAGTGCGTACTGCCATGTCGAAAGTCGTGCCCTGTTTCACAATTTACACGTTACTAAACCGTTTAGTTATTAATAATAAACAACGCTTACGAAAGTTAAAATTCTAACATCTAATATGTGAGACAGAAAAAATGTTAGCTATTCAATTGAAAAATAGTCTAGCAGTTTCTTTTTACTCAGCCAACAATCTCCAATAACGGGACATAAATTGTGTGGAACGTAGCAAACTGGTATTGTACGAACGTGCAATATTGCCGCGAAGCAAGTATCAGCTACAGAATTAAAGTCACAAGAGTAGTCTGTGTCTATTGTTTTATTACAAAAAGCAGTGTATCTCGTATAAAAATAATAAACGTATCATTTTTAATCTTTTGTTATTTTAGTCACGTAATCGGGCACGATCACGTTCATCTTTGTTTTCGTCTTCAAGACTTAATGTGTTTTTTTTTATAGTTTTGCTGAAAACTTTATCAACATGTGTGTGATAAATGTACTAGTTCTGATTCGGTGCGTGACCATTATGTAGATGAAAAATGGATCTGGATATGACTTGTTTTATTTCGTTCAATTCTGACTAATCTTGAGTGTAATAAATACGTACGTACATAATATACTCTATGTTCTTTAGAAATAACAAAGGTGTTTATTTATTACATTGGTGAATTTATAAATGCTACGATTATTAAATATTTTCCCGAAGCTCAATCATTATTATATTTATAATATTTACAACTTACAGCTACTATAAACTTTACACACATTACAAAAGGAATGTAAGGAATATTTACAAACTTAAATCAAAAATAAAAGAAATATTTAGGCATCAAAAAACTCTTCCACATTGCTGTCAGCCACAACCGTACCCAGAATGCTGGCAGCATTGCCACGTTGAATTGTAATGCTGAGCCTTTGACCCAAGTACAAGCCAGCTTTCTGATCATGAGAACCATCGACTAAAAGCTTAGATAGAGCTCTGAAAAGAAGCTTTGTACTAGGACCCCACGGATCAAGAGTTTCGACCGCAAACGGCTCAAATACATAATTTCCTGCAAGATTTGTGTATTTGCGCCGTTTGAGTGCCTCAGCGGACGCAGCAGCAGCTCCCGCACAGCTAGCAGTGCCAGTAATATGCGAAGGTGCCAGGGTGTCCACACATGTGGCATCCCACACAAGAGGCCTTCCCATCTTCCAAGGCACCAATGACATCCCGTCAGGTCTCTTCCCATCGTCTCGCACCAAGCCCTTGGGTTCAAGGACTGCTTGTACGCCGGCGGCAGAAAGGGCGCGACGGATGATGTCATTTATACTAGCATGTCGCGGAAAACGGCCAGCACTTTTGAAAGACGACAGTCCGTGGTGACCGAGGCGGTCGACAGTTTCACCGCAGTGACAACGATGTGGAACGATGCAGGAAGTACCTAGGCGTAAACCGGTAGCAATGCGGAAATTGCCATTATCTATGTTCTTAAATCTAAAATATTTCATAAAAGACTTTGTGAATTTGTTGTAAATCTCACTTTTTCCTAATTTGTGACAATAAAAATTGCTTATTACGTAGTAGGTCTTAAAAAGTCTTAGTATCGTTTAGCTATAGGTTTAAAATACCGTAGCAATTCCGGTATCCTGAAGGTTAATCCCGCTTCTATATATGCAAATATACTATTTACTAAAAGAACCGAATAAGAATTTCATTTAGTATCACCTTTAGTCCGATCTGAAAATAGCACAGGATCGGGCAGTATGAGTCGATGGGTGCTTACCGTACCTGAGTCGGAGGTGTTTACTTAGGTCGACTGGAAGAGGAAACACAAATATAAGAAGTCATTTTCTCTGAGGGTGACACTTTTGATCGAGAATATTATCATTACTGATCAGTGACCGTCAAACACATGTTTTTACGAGAAACACCTATCGAATAACAACCAAGTGTGTTTTCATATCAACTAATACAATTCAATTCAATTCAATTCAATTTATTCATAAACAAAATTAACATTGTATCTGAATGTAACTTACATGAAACATTATCTATTGTACACACACACATGTAATAATATTTAAAACAAAATCAATTATATAAATTAAAACACAATAAAATGAAATTTCTATTTCATTAAAACATAGCATAATAAATAATATTCAGAACAAAATCATATAAATTAAAACATTATAAGAAATTAAAAATAATCATTAAGATTAACAATTAATAAAATAATTTATATAATTATTATCATATGTCCCAAAAATTGAATTTGAAATTGAAACAAAAATTGAAGAACAAGGCTAATGGCTCGACAAATGAACTATCCAACATTAAAAGAATCTTTCAAATCCAACCTGTATTTCCTGCAATCCTGAGATTAGCGAGTTCAACCAAACAAAGAAACTATATTCAGCTTTATATATTAGTATGGATATTATATTAGTTTTTTATATTAAAAGACGTTTGCAAGATTTGCAAATATTATATGGACTTTAAGCATTGTCAAATAAAGTTAGGCTTAAAAAACCAGATGTAGTTATTTTCACAACATCACTAGACGTCGCGCGTCGCAAAGCAAACACGAGTTACAAGTATTTTGAAAGGCATCATTGAGTTTGCTCAGGGACGGTTTCACTAGCGATGTCAAAGGTCATTCTACCTCTCTGGAAACCAACCAAGATAAATATTTCAAAAAACAAGTAGGTACTTGAAAGTAGTGTTTGATATCGATAATATTAGTGTGGTAAGGGTAGGCAGAGGCACCACATATTTTTTCACGTTTTGTCCTACGTAATTGTTGATAATACTATTCCCGGAATACTATTTACGGAATATTATGAAAACTTTATGCAATACTTTTCTATACTAATGTTATAAAAAGGAAAGATTTGTAAGTTTAATTGTAATGAATCGGAAACTACTTGGCCGATTTTAAACATTCTTTAACCAATTAATACCTACATTCTTCGTGCTTAACATATGCAATATTTGATTTTCAAAAAGATTTGGTTCCTTACGAAATCTCGAATAGGAAATCTTCACCACACGGGCGAAGGTACTTAGGTATAAATGTATTTATAGTGAAAATATATATTGGTTTGGGAAGGACGGCACTAGAACCTTTGCTTTACAGGAGCAAAGCTCTGACCAGCTATGCTACTTGAATATTACTCTGAAAGGTGAAGCTAGTGCAATGCAATTGGTTCACTGCGGTTTTTAGCGTTGTTCTCTTGCTTTCTTTAAAAGACACATTACATTACATTACATTACTGTGTAGCTAAGATTCGATCTCATTTGTGTCGATTTAATTAGAGAAATTTTGTGACTGAGAAAAGGCCATGAATGCAATTGTCGTCTGTATCCAAGTTGTATTTTTACTAAAAATGAACTTATTCATCTGTGCTTCATCTGTGACATATTTTGAACTCCCGTCGCATCCATTTAATCCGGTCACATTTAATTTTACAAAAATTTATGAAAATTTGCCCGATCTGTTATAATTTTTGATTACTGCTCCTTTCTCCTGAGTAGTAGCGTGATGATAGACAGCCTATAGCCTTCTTCAATAATTAGGCTATCAAACACAAAAAAAAATCAAATAGTAGCAGTATTTTCTGAGATAAGCGCTTTCAACCAAACATACAAACAATCAAACTTTTCTAAAAAACTAACAAACTATCTTCACGCTGTATCCCTGACGGGGTAGTCAGAGAGGACAGATCACCAAGCTTCACAATCCATGCATACTTCTTTCGTTTCTTGCAGATTCATCAATCGCTACAATCAAACTTTTCAGCTTTATAATATTAGTATAAATATAATTTTCTAAACTACTACTTTCTAAACTTTGTAGGTATGAAATCGGACAACCAATTGTTATTACGATATGTAAACATAGAAAGGGCTTTGTTATTGAACTAATTAACTCAAAGACGAACAAAAGTGAACAATGAAAATTAATCCTCGTTTTAAATTGCATTAAGAGTTTTGACAACATTAATTAATGCCAACAAGTTTGGTAAATTATATTTATAAACAAAATTATATATTAGGTACGTTTATAAGTGACCAAAGTATATATAAAAATAATACCGCGTGCTCACTTTGCGTCCAAGTGGATGAAAATTGCATACGCAGCCTGTCAGTTGCCTGACGTCTGTAGTAATTAGTGTAATCGTATGAGGGTGACGCCTCATGACTCGCCTGGCTGCATGAAATATTAAAAAAAATAGGAATATATTTGACTGCCTGGGTGGCGTAGTAGTAGTGTAGGTACCTATGCGACTGTCGCGCCATGGTCCCGGTTCGGAACAAATATTTGTGTTATCCACAAATGTTAGTTTCGGAGTTTGGGTGTTTCCTATGTATACCTATAATAATGTTCTCTACATATGGACCCTGTACGGCCTACTGGTCAGGGTAGCTTCGACCAGTAGGTACAGCGTGCCAGGGTGTGGGTTTGCTACAATCCGCGGGAATGTTTTTTTGTTGAATAGCCTTATCGAGGAAGGCTATAGGCTATATATAATCACGCTACTAATCTGGAGAGCGGAACAGTAATCATAAATGTCGACAAATCGGGAAAAATTTTATGCGTTATTGTAGAATTTATAATCGACTAGATTAAATATGGGCAACGGGAATCAAGGGCGAAGTCGTGGGGCTCACTTAGTTTAAAGTAAGTAGCTGTATCTATGTTTAAATGGAACAGTGAGTTTGAAAATAAGCGTGAAGCTTGTCACGAATGGAAAATAAACTTTTTATCCCACAAAAAACAGTCTACAGTTAAAATAAGCTGTACTGTACAGCATAGCGTAATATAGTCGGAGTACAACCCTTACTTTTCCTGGAAATTCTTGTATTTTAACAAAACAGCATTTATATTTCGTATGCATTACGCTGAAGTGGCAAAACAAAGTGTTTCTGACAAATTATATGAGAGAACTTTGTTCATACTGTATCTGGCAGGCAGACAGCATGAAAAATGATTGAAGCTCAGTCTTTTCACACCACCCCTACCTGGGCCTAGCCCTCATAACAAACCATACGATGTCGTTTCGTGAAACGTCGAAATACCGTGTCAGTCTAACTTTGTGTTGCAAGATTTTTTTTAAAATAAATGTTATTTTATTTATTTATTTACTTATTTTGCAGAAGCCCAAAGTAAACTACTATAAGCTTATAGTACGGAATCTAGACAACTGATAAACATACTTATATATCTCTAAATACATATTATACATAAGAAACACCCAAACTCCGAAACACACATTTGTGGATCACATAAATATTTGTTCCGACCCGGGAATCGGACCCGTGATCTCAACGCGATAGTTATATTCACTACCACTGATCCAATTGATTTTTTTTTCTAGTATATATTAATTAATAATACAAAAAGAATTGAGGAGAAAATTTGCTATACCTACCTTTTTCACGAAAGTAACGACAAATTTACAATCATTAATATTGATGGGCATTAGGTTGAATCAATATCAAAATTGAATGTGTATGGAATTTCCTGTACCTTGCATGAAAGCCATACGCGGAGGAGGGGATAAGCGTTGCACTACACATACACAGTATGCTCCATTATTATTTTCTTGTTGGGGACGCCGGCACCGCCGAGCGAACGATCCGACCGCATCTTTTGCCGCCCACTTCGCTCATTTCCCCGAAAAACTTCTCCTTGCGGTTTGGATTGGGTATCCCAGCAGTCTTCACGGCGCCCCGTCGAACCTTCTTGTTTCCTTGCAGAAGCTTACTATCTGATCCACATTCAGATGTTCTATGTCTTCTTCTTCTAGTCTGTCGGTGCCCATAATTTCCCATCTTGTTAACGAATACATGGGGCACTCAGCTAGTAGGTGGAAGCTGGTTTCTTCTTCCTCCATGCATTCTGGGCATAATGGGTCATCCATTACTCCTATCACTGTTAGGTGCCTGTTGAGGCGACAGTGTCCTGTGATGATCTCTATGACAAGCCTCATGTTTGCTCTGGTAAGTTTGACCAGTCGGCTTGTCCTTTTCGCATCCATTCCCCTGATGAAGATCTTCGACTGTCTCATGCCTATCGAGGACCTCCATCTGAGGTTGGTTTCTACTGTTATGCTTCTGGTAATTACTCCTTTCGTGATCTTATGAGCGATCGGAAGCCATGGCTCCGGTCCGATCACGCATTCGTCAGCCCCTTCCCGGGCTAGTTTGTCCGCTAGTTCATTGCCCGGGACTCCCTCATGTCCGGGGACCCAGGCAACGTGGACTTCAGTTCTTTCCGCCAGCTTTTCGAGTGATTTTTTGCACTCCTTGACTGTTGCTGACATTGTCTCTACTTTATTTAGGGCTTTCAATGCTGCTTGACTGTCACTGTAGATAGTCACCTTTTTTATGTCTGTATGGCGATGTATAGTTTGCGCACACTCTGTGATGGCGCATATTTCCGCCTGAAAGACACTTGCGAATTTGCCTAACCGTATTGATCTATTAATCTCCGTTCCATTTGCACATTGTATGTGCACTCCGGAGCCGGAGAGCTTAGTAGATTCCTTTCTAGAGCCGTCAGTGTAGCAGATGACGCCTCCGGTGTCTTCCGTCTGCCAGCTCTCTCTTTGTCCTATATGTATTCTATACTTTTTGTCAAAAACCCTCTCCTTCTTGATTAGGTCATTGTTAGAAAGAATCATTGACAATTTGTCTTCGTATTTCTTATTGATACTAGCATGTCCGCCATCTTGAGGATTACCTCTCCATAGGCTCACGCTTTTCAATTTAAACCATTGTTCAATTGCTTTCTTTTTAATTTCTAGATCCAGAGGATGGAGTCCCAATACGATCTCTAGCGCAGCTGTGGGAGTTGTCCTCATAGCACCTGTTGTCATCAGGGCTGCCAGCCTCTGTACCTTGTCTAATTCTATTTTGTTTGTCTTGTTCGCTGCCTTGTGCCACCATACTATGGCCCCGTGCAGTATTCTGGGTAGGATAATTGATTTATATATCCATATGACTGTTGCTGGTTTCGTTCCCCAGGTTCTTCCTATTGCACTTTTACATTGCATCAACGCCATTTTGGCTTTAGTGCATGTGTTCTTTATGTGAGTCTTAAAAGTCAATTTGCTGTCCAGTGTGACTCCCAGGTATCTGATATTCTCAACCACCTCCAGGGTGTGGTTGTTTAGTCTCACCGGTCCAAAATTGTCTTTCTTCCTTTTATTCGTAAATGTCACTACCTTTGTCTTGTCGGGATTCAAGTTTAACCCTTTGCTTTTGCACCATGTTAGAGCTACCTTCAGTCCTCTATTCATGATGTCGCACATAACACTTGGCACCTTGCCGGTGACCAGTAGCACGCCGTCGTCGGAATATGCCTGTGTGTATATGTGCAAGCTGTTAATTTTCTTGATAAGTTCATCTATTAGCAGGCACCATAGTAAAGGCGATAGGCATCCTCCCTGTGGAAAGCCTCTGCTTGCCTCTACTTTTAGGGTCACGCCTGCCATCTCTGCCTGTATCAGTCGGTGCCTCAGCATTAGTTTCACCCATTCTGATATGTCTTTATCTATTCCTTCGCGGTCGAGGGTAGCTTCTATCGATTCGGGAGTGGCCATGTCGAAGGCTCCCTCGACGTCAAAGAAGCATCCTAGTGCATATTCCTTATTTTCTATCGATCTCTGCACCCTGTTCACCAGGTTGTGGAGGGCTGTATCCGTTGATCTGCCCTCCATGTACGCATGTTGATTTAGGTGCAGAGGTGATTCACTTTTATCTATTTGTTCTCTTATTATCCTGTCTAGTATTTTTTCCAATGTCTTGAGTAGGAAAGAGGAGAGACTGATACACCTAAAGGCCTTTGCCTCCTGGTAAGATGATTTACCAGGTTTCGGTATGAAGACTGCTCTGACCTCTCTCCATTTCTTTGGGATGTATCTTGACTTAATGCTGCTGTTGTACAGAGCAAGTAGGTCTTCGCTTATGTGGTTTATTACCGTCTGCAGCATCTTCGGAAGTATCCCATCTGGTCCAGCAGCCTTATAAGGCTGGAACGATTTGACACTCCATCTCAGATGTTCCTCTGTTATACAACTATCCAGCATTACGCTCTCGATGTTAACTGAGTCGACTGGCGTTGTGTTATCTGTGTGTCTCTTGCATTCGGGGAAGTGAGTTTTCAGCATGATCTCCAGAATCTTTTCGGGATCAGTCACTAATTCTTCCCCGTTCTTTATGCTGCCTAGTTTGCAGGAGTTGACCTTGGAGAGCGTTTTCATCAGTCGTGCAGCATCTGGTTGCTTTTCGACCCCCTCACAAAACGCTTTCCAACAGTTCCTACTTTCCTTTCTGCATTCTTTTTTGAACGAATTTCTTTCTTCCCTATATGCTCGCCAGCTTTCCTCATCCCCTTTTTTGAGGGCTTGTCTAAGGGCCCGGCGAGCTTTTTTCCTTTTCTTACCTAGTGTTTTTGTCCACCATGGTTGTCCTTTGCCCGGTTTGATCTCCCTTAGAGGACATGCCTTGTGATATGCCTCTCTCAGGGTTTCGTCCAGCCTATTGGCTTCCCGTTCTATATCACTGGTGCTTCTTATCGGGATTTTCTGACTAGGGTTCCAGTTTTCCTTCACATAGCTTTCGAACTTAACCCAATCAGTTTTCCTCGCGTTTCTAATCATTACATTTTCAATATTGCTCTCCAAACTGAAAGTGATTCTCCTATGGTCTGACATAGAGTCACTTTCGTCCACTTTCCAGTCACTAATGTGTCGGCTTATTCTATCAGTTGCAACAGTAATATCCAACACCTCTCGCCTCGTTCGTGTAACAAAAGTGGGTGTGTTTCCCATATTTATTATTCCTAAATCTGAGGCACTTATGAAGTCTAAAAGTAAGTCTCCCTTTTTGTTGCAGTCCGTGCTGCCCCAGGCAACATGATGTGCGTTGGCATCACAGCCTACAATAATAGGTATGCACTTACCCTGGTATTTTTCTGTTAATTCTCGAAGTTCTTGTGTTGGCGGCTCGAAGTCTCTCTCGCTTGGTAGATAGGCTGAGACTAGGAGTACCCTTTCCTTCTCCTTTCGCGTTTGTAGCGTTAATTCAACGCTCGCGAGGTCACTGTAACAATCTGCCCTTATTAGTCCTAATGTTCTCGTCCTGCTGCTGGCATAAATGCACTCTCTCGGGGTTGACTCACCATTTTCATGATATATGATGTCTCCTCCCAGAGAGCCGAGCCCAACTATACGTTGGTTTAGTACGTATGGCTCCTGCAGTAGGGCGATATCTATTGTCTCATCCACCACATAGCGGCAAAGTTCGATGGTAGCCTCGCGGCAGTGGTGAAGGTTTAGTTGAACTACTTTTATTTTATTGTGTTTTTGTGTAGTGTTTCTGTGTGTTGACATCTGAGTGATGAGTGTGAATGTAGGCTTGCGTGAGTGTTTGTGTGTCCTCCTACTTACGATCTGCGTCTGCGGCCCGCCCCCCACACCAGTACGGCTGCAAAAGCGCCATGCTCGGCGGGGGGGTCAGGTCCATCCGCAGACTAGGAGGGGTGTGTATGGTGGTGTGTGTTGGCGTATGTAGGTTGGGTGTCGCCTGCTGTTCACTCGGTGCGTCACGATTATCAGAGGGTGATTCCTTACGGATCTCCCCCTGCATTTCGCCCACGCCATCCCGGGGTACAGCCCTACCCGTTGTGTGTTGTGGTGTACTGTGTGTTGGGATAGCACTCCGTTGACCCGGCGAACGCCTCCCAGTGGCACCTCCTGTAGAGGTTCCAGGCTGGGTGACGTCCCCGCCGCCAGCGAGCGCATTTCCCTGTGTTGTGCTCCCTATTCTTTCTGGTGGTGCCTTTGTATTGAGTGGTCGTGCGAGCACCCGTGTGGCCTGGTAATTCAGCCACACATTACCCGCCTCCACTGCCTCCTTAGGAACGCCCACCACAAGCCGCACTCCCAGGGGTAGTGTTTCTTTCCTGATGGACGTCCACTGCGAAACTTTTAGGTCCTCTTCCCTGTTGTCGTTTTGGGCCTTAATAAAGTCCAAAGGCTCTATAGTAAGGCCCTCCGCGCTTCCAGGTAGCCAGATCATCATCCTGTGACGCTCCAGCCTTTTCGCCTTGAGTGGCACTCCGTTCTGCTCGCCGAACTCGCAGCTTAGGAGCCACCTCATCGACTCCTCGGTGCCCGGTGTCACGAGATAGAACCCCTCGGCCACCAGGCCCGAGGCGACGAAGGTCAGGCTTCCACTGCGCAGTCCGGCGATGATGCCTTTTTCTATTTGCAGCGTAAGTCTGCGCCTGATTTCAGCAGCCGTCGCCTCATCCACCGAGACTCCATCCTCCCGCTGGATAATGACCGAGAGATCACTGTGACCTGCTTGTGGTCGCCTTGATCCCTCGTCCCGACCAGTCTGGTGGTGTTTGGGGCGCTTCGGTGGCTGCTGCTGCGTCTGCTCACCAGGGTCAGTTCCCTGCCTTCTTACTTTGGCAGGCCTGGAACCTGCAGGCCCCGCAGTCGCATTGGCCTGGTTAGCCATTGCCACGCCGGGTCGAGCTTGGCCCTGTCCTGACTCCATTTTCCTTCTGCGGGCCTTCTTGAGGCGCTTCCATTTGGAATTGGAGACCCAAGCTTCTTCATCTCCAATCCTAACTCTAGACAGATCGTCCCCGAGAGTCTCCGAAAGAGACCTACCGGGACGCATCTGTCCGCGACTACCTTGTTCCTTTGTACTCGTTGTGTTTCGCGCAAGTTGCTCCTCCACAGATACGGAGCTGCCTGCGCCACCAGCTGCAGCACTGTTCGATACTGCTGGTGGCGCAGGGAGGGGTTCTCCGGCTCCGCCGGTACCCTCCTGTGGTAGATACGTTTGCTTTTTGGACATTGCGCATTGGTGGTTTTTTTCCGGGGCTGCCGGTTTGTGGGGGGAGGGGTTGGGTGGATTAGGGGGAGGGAAAGGAAGGGGATGACCAGGAATGGGATGTGGGATAGTAACTTACCGTCGCGCGCGCCAGCTCGCAGGCGTTCACCTCTTCGTGTTCGCCAGTCCGCCAGCGCGCCCGCCCGGGTGGAGAGGTTGGGAGTGGAAAAGGTAGTGAAAAGGGGGGGGGGGGGGTGGAGGGCGGCCAGAGGTTTTGGTTGCGTCAATTACTGATGGTAATTGACCAAGAACGGGCAGCAACCTCGAGAAGGATAGTCCTCTGGCCTTGTCTGGGGGATCTTTGCGACCTGCGCTACTCCCTAGACCGTTCGCCAAACCCAACATCGGACAGATGTTGAGAGTAGGAGGACGACCAACCACTCATTTAGTTGGTTGATCTTCCGCCCGCCCGCAGTATGCTCCATAATCCACATAAACGGATTTCAACGGTTATTTTATTTAAGAGATAATTTTTTTTTAAATATTTTGTAGGAAGTATTGTTTTAACTTATTTTTAATATTTTGTTTGGTTAATTTTTCCTTGATTTCGGCAATTGATTGATTAGATAGGGTATTATATATTTTAGTGTTCTTTTCCCATATAGATTAGTATACCTTTGTAGTAATAATTTTGCGTTACGTATACTACGCGTTAGTATAGTATGTTTGTCAATGGATGGAGATTTTTATAGTCATCGTTAAAGTACTCCTCAGTTAATAAAGTTAATTTGGTTTTTTCATGAATGGGAATGATTTTACAGAAGGCAAACAGTTGATGGTAGTCATTTTTAAATTTGTTTTTAATATTAGACGGAACTATCCGTTTTAGAATTCTTACCTGAAGTGAATATATTTGGTCAAGTTGGGTCTTATATGTTCTTCCGTAACTCGACAGTTCATAGGAAATCACTGATTCAACCAACGACTTATATAATAGTAGAAGTGTTTGGTAAGGTATTTTATACTTAATCAGAGAAAATTTTGCCAACATTATTCTCATTCTATTGCAAACATTTTTAACTTGCTCTTTCCAGTTCAGTCGGCTGTTTATAACTATTCCTAAATAAGTCTGTTTATCAACGTACTCTATGCTATCACAGTTACAAGTAGAAATTTGGCTCGCTTTATTTTTTCTATGAAAACATTCGTGACTGTTTACAATGATTTCGGGTGTATAATTGATTCTATTTTGGCTGGTACTAATGTACATTACTTTGGTCTTTTTTGCATTCAGTACCAGGCCGACATCATGGGACCATTTACAAAGTTTATCAAAGTCACTTTGAAGTCGATTTAAAACTTCTGCAATATTTGGTCCAGCAGAAACTAGGCACGTATCATCTGCAAACTGATACATTTCACAGCTTGTTATTACATTTTCAAGGTTATTTACGTAGGTTAGATAGTGTCTCTAGTCTCTATCAAAACTCTATTAACATGAGCACATACACACACATACACAGTTGTATAGTTTGCAGCCTGGATTTTTGTATACTGGATGTGCAAACAACAACAGAGTCCTTAGTCAATTAATATTCATTAGGTGGGATCGCTACCGAAAATTGGTGATTTGAAATACTTCAGCAATATTATTCCACTGACTAGTTATTTTCGATCAATAAAGTTGGTGGCATGCTTCAAATTCATGATTGATACATACATAAATACATATTATCACACCTGTTTCCCATCGGGGTAGGCAGAGACTATGGCTTTCCACTTGCTACGATCCTGCCATACAGCTTTCGCTTCTTCTACTTTTATGAGTGTTTTCACACACGCTTGCCGGTTAAGGGTACTCTTGACCTGGCCTTTTTCCAAAAGATCGTCGATTTGATTGACATACGTGCGCCGAGGTCGACCCCTACCAGTTTGCCCATTCACTCTCGCCACATATATCTGCTTCGTCAGTCTATTTTCATCCATCCTCTCCACGTGTCCGAATCATCTAAGCATCCCCTTTTTCTATCTTAGTCACTACATCTTCTGTCATACCGCAATGTTCCCTTATCACGCTGTTCCTTTCTTTATCTATAAACTTCACTCCAGCTATACTTCGCATACTTCTCATTTCCACGGCATTAATTTTACTTTTATGCGTTTCTGCCATACCTAGCTTTCACTGCCATACATAAGTGTGGGGACCAGCACTCCTCTATGTACAGCTAGTCTTGCCTTCTTAGACACGTTCTGACTGCTCATAAAGGCGTACATGGCTCCATTCACTTTATTTCCTGCCAAAACTCTTGGCTCAATGTTATAGTCACACTTCCATCTTTCGTATTTTTTTTACCCAGATATATAAACTCTTTCACTTGTTATACTCTTTCTCCTTCCACAAGAATTGAGCAATCTGTTGTACTTACCTCTCTTTCAAAAACCATTACTTTCGACTTGTTTACATTCACTTTGATACCTTTGTTTATTAACGAATCATGCATAATGTTTATCATCAACTGCAACTCCTCCGCCGATGATGCTAATATTACCTGATCATCGGCGTATAGGAGGCACTTGACGGTCAGTTCATCCATTTTTATACCATACGTACTCTCTTGCAGTTCTTTCAGGCAGCTGTCCATGTATAGGTTAAACAGCAATGGCGACGCTACACAACCCTGTCTCACACCTTTTTCAATGTGAAAAAAGTCTGTGCAAGCTCCGTTGATCCTGACACAAGCACTGGAGCCCTCATAGAGAGATTTCAGTGCTCGTATCAAGTGGCTGTTTACTCCATACCTGGCCAGTGTTGACCACAGTTCATTCCTCACCACTCTATCATAGGCCTTTTCCAAGTCTACAAATACGCAATAGACTTTTTGACTTTTCGCCAAAAGCTTTTCTACTACGTGTCGTAAGGAAAAGACCTGATCCGTGCATCCCCTTCCTTTCATAAATCCTGCTTGTACATCCCACATTTTTCCTTCAGTTTCATTCATCACTCTTTTAATCAAAATGTTTGCATACAATTTGCCGACGATGCTGAGCAAGCTTATGCTGCGGTAGTTTTTGCACTTTTGCTGTGACCCTTTTACCTTATAAAGCGGCACGATGACAGCCTTACACCAATCTCTTGGTACGCTGCCATATCTCCAACAAAGGTTGAAAAGTCAGTACAGCTGGCAAGCTACCACGCCTTTTCCCGCTTTCAGCATCTCGACAGAGATCCTATCAAGTCCCGTGGCCTTTCCCAATTTCATGCTATTCAATGCTTCCACTATTTCTTCCATACTTATGACTTCTTCCTTGCCAAATTCATTTACTTCCCAAAAACTAGTATGTACTTGCAAATCCTCTTTTTCAAACAAGCTTTTGAAATATTGCTTCCATCTTTTTAACACACATACTTCTCCTTTCACAAGACTACCATAATGGTTTCTGATAAGGTTAAGATATGATGACGTCTGTTGACCCCTCACTGTTCTTATGGATTTCCAATATTTCCAATAGAATTTCATATTCTGTTGGAAGTCATCAGATAACCTTTTATCAAATTCATCTCTGTCATTCTCTTTCTTTCTTTTCATCACCTCTTTTGCAACGTGCTTATACCTTTTGTACTCCTCTTTCGCCATTTTTAGGTCCACATCCGTTGCCTTCTGCATTCTTTGATTGACTTTTGTAGTCAGCCAATCCAACCATGCTTTCTTCTTATCAGACAATGCCTTTCGGACTTCTACAATCATTCTCTTTCCCTTACATCGTTGGCTTCTCTTGTTTACCCCACACACTTCAATCGCAACTTCTAAGAGCGCTTCCTTAAATGACTTCCATACGTCTCACACACTTCATCATGATTGATGATTCATTCATGATTGATATTGAATGAATTAGTCTCTATCTATACCATACATACTTAAATATTGTCACGCTTCTATCCCCGAAGGGGTAGGCAGAGGCATATTAAACGCCCACATTTCAATTTTTGTATTGTAAAAACTTATCTTTGTAAATCCCAAAACAGAAAAATATAATTGAATTACTTGTTTATAATTCCAAATTCTGTTAATTTGGAATATATAAATATAGATCTATATCAGTATAAAGCTATTCATTTAATACAGATAAAAGTATAGAAATACATCTATACTAATAATGCATATAAAAGTATTGATTTTTATCTTTTATTGAAGATGAAAGTATAGAAATACATCTATACTAATAATGCATGTAAAGAAGCGCTCGTGGCCCCGCGGTCTCAGTGTTCTGTAAATGATCACTGAGTTACGCAATTTCACTATGGCTGGTCCTCGGATGGGTGACCACTTTGTGGCATTTACATTTGCGAGCGTTTCCGTGCTTCGGAAGGCACGTTAAGCCGTTGGTCCCGGTTGCCAGTAAAATGGCAGTCGTTAAGCCTGGTTGAAGGCCTCTCTCATCTTCGAAGGGATCTGAAACGGTTTGGCCTGATTTTACTAAAACTTTACTGGCAGTTAACTGATTCATATTTAAAAATTGAATAAAATACAATAGCGACTTGGTATAAGATTACATAACAAATTAAATTTTAAAAAATATTGTACCGTAAAAAAAGATAACTTTGGCCACGGTAAGTCATGTCTTGAACATGCTTATACCTTACATGAGTAATTGACCAGCTGAGCCACGCGAACCACACATAAACCAGTTGAATTTCTTTATTACCTCTCATTATAAACCACCCGTAGATTTGGACGCGTCCAACGAATGAGTGAGGAACGATTGACGAAGAATATATATTGTGCGAAAGTAGAGGGTATAAGGAGTCAGAGTACGCCGAGACTAACATATGAAGACCACGTGAGCAGATTGCTTAAAAACGGAAAAGTCAAAAGTACTCGGATACCCAGAAGTGCGTGTATGAAGCGATTGATGAATCTTGAAGAAGCGAAAGAAATATGCATGGATTGCGAAGCCTGGCCATCTGTCCTCTCTGACTACCCTGTCAGGGATACAGCGTGAAGATAGTATAGTATAGTGTATTAACCACCCTAAAAGCAAGAAGTACCTACTAAGATTTTAAGTAAATTGAAAGAGCGTGACTCTGTAAACAAGATTTTCTAGTAGATCATACTATAAGATAAGGCATCACATAGTGAAAGTTAATGTCAGCCCCTCAAGAGTAATATACTTCAAAATTGTATTAAGAGTACTCCTAATATTCACTGCCGAACTCGTGTAATATTAAGGCGAAAATTCACTTTGACGACAAAACGTTATTCAGGAAGTTTCATTATTTCGCCCTGTTCTTGCTGGGAACATATTATTACGAAGGCATTTTGGCGCTTTCACACTGAAAAAAGTAATAGCATTTTATTGTAATGTACAAATTAATCAAATAGCTAATTTAGTAGTGTTTGTGCTTCTTTTATTAATTTTATAAATATTGATTTGTGTGCGAAGGCCAATTTCCAAAAGACCTCTTATTTACAGGGATGAAATTTTTTTTTTTTTAAACTTAGTAAGGAATGAGGATAGATCGATACTTACATATAAAGACAATGTAAACAGATTGATCAAAAAAGGAAAAGTCAAAAGTATATATACGGATACCCAGACGTGCATGTATGAAACGTTATATGAATCTGTAGGAAGCGAAAGAATATGCATGTCTAATGAATATCCATCCAGCCTACCCCGTCAGGAGGGTAGTGAGAGAGGACTAATTGCCAGGCTAAATTGTGCGTGCTTGAAAAACGCGTAAATTTTTTAGTACATTATGTAATAATAAAAAATAAACTGTTATCGTTGTGTACATAATATGTATTATAAACATTTATAATATTTCTTATAATATTTATCAGATGATGTAAATAATGACGTATGAAATGTTATACATACACACATAGATATAGTCACGCAAATACCCTTCAATGGAAATACCACAAATGATGTAAAATGCGTGGTATGCATGCATACGTAATTTATTTTCTTTAATTTTAATAATCATAAAGATTTCAAAAATAATTTAAGCATGTCAGTTAAAAACGCAGTTTGCCATACGACGAGAGGTGATACTTTGCGAGATTGGAATATAAATGACAAACTGCACCCAACACGGCATTGAAGAAACGAATTTAAATGTTGTGTAAACAGATGTCGCGGTAGAACGAGCACCAAGATTTTAAACACGAATTTCACCTCTTAAGTGATGTAAATTTTAAACGTATGAGACGTATTATAAATCATGATTATTTAATTTTAGTTTATTTCTTTTAGGAAAATTATAGATAGTTACTTATATTGCTTTAATTACCTAATAGTAGTAAAACTTGTAAAAAAATCTAGATATATTTTATTTATGTACAGGAGTATTAAATTCTTATTCATGTTAGTGTGTTTCCAGATTTATTTGGCTTCTGAAAGCATAATTCGAATAATTGTATGAAATCGACACTATTGGTTACCCATGAAGTTATCCACAAAGCTTTGAAGTCACCCCTTCCCTATCGCCATTTATGCTAAGTAAGTGAAACTACTAAAATTTAGAAATAAAGTTCTGAAGACCTGTGGAAATTAATTTGCTATGAATGTTTGACCACTAGTGTATTAAAGATCAATTGCATCATTTATGTACTAAATTAAATTGAAAAAAGAGATAATAGTGTGTGTAATCGATAGCAAATTGCGGTAAAAGCTTCGAACTATCAATATTGAACCCAAAAACTTCAGACTACATAACCATAAGCTACGCTGAGATTGTATTCGTCTTTTCAACAATGGTTTCAGCGTGGTAGTAAATGCCCATTAGTTCTTATAAATATAGTTTTTATTTATAAAACGAGCTTGTAATCATTGCATGCATATTCATTTTTTACTGTTTCGGTGGTGCAAGCGGTATTTCGATCCCCGGCCCCGGCTCGAAACATATATATTTGTGTGATCCGCTAATCCGTTTGTTTCGGAGTTTGGATGTTTCCTAAGTATTATATTCGAGTATATTTATCAGTGGTCTAGATCCCGTACCACAAGTTTATATTAGCTGAAAACTAGACGGCATTGTGTAAAAAAAATGTCCAACAATTGTTAAAATGTAAATTGTTTTAATACATAACTTTCTTTAGGTAAAATAGATAAGTACGTACCAAATACTAAGTTTTATATTAACAATTTATAATCATTTTCCGTTTAACTACAGAAGTCAAATTTGAGTAAAGCTTGAAACGATGACGTAATTATCTGAGACCCAAATGTATAAAAGTTCCTGTTTAATTGACTTTCGTTTTACTTGTTCATTCTCCGGACGTAATTAACTGTAATCGTTGATGTTATATATAAAATTAATTAAATTTATAACTTTTAGTTTTTATGTGTTACTTGATATATGTTTTTTAATCACGCTGATTAATAATCCGAAGGTGGAAATAAAAGGTTGGCAGAGGCATATTATACACGTCATTTCACCGTGTGCATTCCTGTCCCACGTAATAGAGGGTGAGCTTATTGCCGTGTTGAAATAGACAGATGCAGGTTGTGGCTACCTGCTGTTGAATTTTTTTAAGCCACCTTTAGCGCCTTCAACTTAGTTTAACGACTGCCATGTTACTGGCAATCGGGACCAACGGCATATTCTGCCGTCCGATGTAGGCTCGTAAATGGAAAATACCACAAAGCGGTCACCCATTCGAACCCAGCTATAGCGAAAGTTCCTAAACGAAGTGATCGGTTACAGAACACTGAGTCAGCGAGACCACGAGTGCTGCATAACTTTTTATAATTACTAGTTGACGCCCGCGGAAGTTTTCCCGTTCCCGTTTCCCACAGGAACTTGTTACCGGGATAAAAAGTAGCCTATGTGTTATTCTGATGTTTAAGATACATTGTTGTAAAGTTTCATTAACATCCGTTGAGTAGTTTTTACGTGAAAGAGTAACAAACATTCATAAAAACTTTTACATTTATAATATTACTAGTTGACGCCCGCGGCTTCGCCCGCGTTGAGAAGTTTTCTCGTTCCCGTTTCCCACAGGAACTTGTTCCCGGGATAAAAAGTAGCTTATGTCCGTCTCCTGGCTCTAAGCTACCTCCCCACCAATTTTCAGATAAATCTGTATAGCCATTGTTGAGTTATAAATAGTGTAACTAACACGACTTTCTTATAAATATATAGATTAAGATGACCATATTGAAAAAATGTTACATACACACATGCATAATATCAATCTTGCCTATCAGTCACATCTTTACACCCAAGAAGCATACTATACACCCACATTTCATAAACAGATTGTGAGCCTATACATATCTACATAGAGGCACAGTATAAAGAGTAAACCTAGAGGTATCATATTAAACGTCAGACACAGACAAAACAGTTTGTGGCAATCTGCTGTTGGAGTGTTTTAAGCCGCTCTAAGGCCTTTATCTTGGCTTAACTGCTGCCATATTGTTACCGGCACCATGGATAATTTTTTTTTATGTTTAACTTGCCAAAGTGACGCCCCGCGCCTGATGGAAAGCCATCTGGTGCGGGGCGACATCTAGCGAATTGAAAGCCACTGTCACAATCCACAAGACTATTAACAATGACTCTCAATTTGGCGACCCAATTATGTGCCTCTTCACGCTCCACTTGAAGAACCCTGGATCATAAGAGAAGATAAACACCTGCGCTAGCAGATTTTTATTGTTCGACAGAAAAACGATCTTTTGAACCGCTCAGTTCTGGCGAAAATTTTCTCCTCTTTTGTCGCACTTTTACCCGGCATGCGTTGCTTGGTATCGAAAAGGAGAGGGTGGGATTAGGTTAAAGAGTTCTTTATAACACTCGCCGTATCTACTCACGGTAGATACGGTAAAATGCAGACGCGATAGTATGCCTGCATAACGTCTAGCGCGTCCAGCACGCACCTCGTGAAGTCATCCCAAGGCCGAGAGCAGTATACAACGCATGGACGAATCTGCGTCTAGTACAGAAGACATCTCTGATGCGTCGTGAAGAACCAACTCACCTTATTTAGTACTCCTAGCTTCCGCGAGCCTAGCCCAATACAGCTCTCTACATAATGTAACAATTTTTACTTACTTTTTTAATTAAATGTTTTATTATACGTTCTCTCCAAATTATCTGCATGACCATTATCTGAATCATTCCTAGGCCTTTATATTTTATTTCTTTATGCTCTCTTAATGTTTGTTTACATTTTGTAATTTTTAATGTCAGTTAATGACAAGCCTAGATTTTATTTTTAATTTATTGATAGAGCTGTCAGTAGGTTAGGTTGTATAGGTATTAGAACTGGTTATAAATTTTTATTCTTATTTTATGTTCTAGAACCACATTGTTAAAATTTTTAAATGTCAACCAATCTATAAAAGGAAGGGAGCCGGGGCCGTGAGGAGAGTCTACTTTTGGTGTTCGCCTTGGCAAGAAGTACTGAATAATAGCGCCGAGTGAGAGGGCTGTGCCCTCTGAAATAACAACGTCGTGGTCGGCAGTGGCTGGTGATGCCAACGGCTGGTGGCTTTCAGCCCTCTGCCGGCCCTCACAACCACGACCTACTCCTCTGCGGTCGGCGATGTGGAGGCCTTACCTGAGGCCCCTTCCTGGCAACGGGAGGCCTACTCGAGGCCCCCTTCTTAGCGACGTGTGCTGATAACCTGCTCTTTTAAAGAAACCGTCAAGACCTTCAACTTTACCCCCGGTTTCCCTGGCCTTATACTCGTACTTATTTTAACATATATTAAATTAATGTTACCTATTCCTTTTTCTTTTACTTTTCCTTTTAAGCAGGACTCCTCCAGTCCTGGTGACAGTTTCCTCCTAAACTTTACCTTTTTCCCCTCCCGGAAAATTGTAACGTTACAGTCTGGCGCCCAACTTCTTACTAAACCCCCCTTTTTTAATTATTTTCAGGTTCTCTAAATTCTAAAACAAACTTGCTCAAGAGATTTTTATTTGGTAAGCTTATATTTTCATCACCTCATCCACCTCAACCTTTACATTACTTCTTTACACTCTACTTATACATCACTATACTGCATCCCACACACTTGCACACCACGGCGGTTACCCAATGGTAATTGTCATCCATTCTTCGCTTGCAAGTGTTTTTAAAACCATTCGTGGTCACTTACAAGTTGGGGTTTGGATTCTCTACGACGTACTAAGGACAATATCCTATAGTCGTTATCACCTAGGCACATTATAACTCTCTACTAATACATCATTATACTGCATCCCACACACTTGCACACCTCTGCGGTTACCCTCTGGTAATCGTACCCAGTCTTCGCTAGTGAGTGTTCTTAAAACCATTCGTGGTCTCTTACTAGTTGGGGGCTGGGACACTTCACGACGGCTGCAGGACAATATCCTGTGGTTGTTTATACAAAACTTAACATAAATCAATACTTTAAACATTAATTCATTTAGTTTGATTTGTTTCCACGGCAACGGTATTATGTCATCTTCGATAAGGTATAGGTTGCACTATCCACGTCTCTGAATAGATTACTTGAAATTTACATAAAACTAGACTAAACTTCTAAATTCATTTAAAATTTTAAAATCTTAATTATAGAGAGACCAATAAAATACTCGTACCTAAAATAAACGAACACATCGTTTTTTCAGTGCAGACTAATTTTTATTTATTTGACACATAACAGATAAATGTTTAGTTACCATAGCAACACACTATATTTCGCTAGTATTTTATTTTGATACTTCTACAATATCAACAATATGCCTCTGCCACCCCTTCGGGGATAAGGCGTGATAGATGCTGCACTGAAATGTTTTCAAAATTTATCTAATCCTTCTGGGAGATTAGCACGTTGCGACTCCTCTTTTATCATGCTTTAATTTTGATCTGAAACACAAGAGAAACTGTCACCACTTATTTCCATTTTGGAGAACGGCTTAAGAGGAAAATGGCACGTTTAAGATTTTAAAGTGTAGTTTTCTATCTGCTGTTTTTGTATAAACTATTTTATTGTTTTTATACAAATATTGTTTTACCTTACATGTCTTATAATATTTTATGTCTAAAAGTTTTTTTTTTAATCTTTAATTTTTAAACTACTATTAGTGGTCTTAACAGTCGTTTTTCCTTGATGTCTCTAAAAATAATTATTACTTATCATTTAAAATTAAGTTCATTGTAAATACTTCACAAGATTTACTTTCTCCAAACACTTTTGGCATTTTTCCTTTTTGTTTTTTCTTTTTTCTTTATAGAGCGGTACACAACTCTTTAAATAAGCCATTGTGTATCGTTTTTAATACTTGAACTTAGCTTCTTGAAAAGGCAATTTTGCTTTTAACCTTGACTACTTTTCTTAAGCTGGAAAGTTTTATTTTTAATACTTGAACTACTTGATACTTGAAGGCTTTTCTTAAGCAATTATGCTTTCAAACCTTGACTGCTTTTCTTAAGCTTGGAAAGCTTTGTAAATATTTCTTTTAATTTTAACGGGTTTTAAAAAAGGTGCGGATTACGACACCTAATTTAAATAAATAAGCCATCGTAATTTTAAAAAAATGTTTTTTTTTTCCTTGTGGAGTATGTGTCATAGAATGTGAACCATATCCCCTAAGTATGTTAGTGATGTATGATTGAGGGAATATGAAATGTGGGTTGATGAAAGGTGTATGAAAGAGCAAGGTTTTTCTTTTACAACATCGAAATTTTCTCAGTTGTTAATTTTCAGGGGTTATCGGGTAACGTAATTTTTATCTTTTGTAAAACTTTCTGTACCACTGTAAATAGTCATATAGGTTAATTTTAACTGGTCAATGCCTTCTTTCTTATAAACAAAATTTTTTTCATTACAATCAAAAATTTTCCGGGGTTGTCGGGGAAATGTAATGTAACAATTTTTACTTACTTTTTTAATTAAATGTTTTATTATACGTTCTCTCCAAATTATCTGCATGACCATTATCTGAATCATTCCTAGGCCTTTATATTTTATTTCTTTATGCTCTCTTAATGTTTGTTTACATTTTGTAATTTTTAATGTCAGTTAATGACAAGCCTAGATTTTATTTTTAATTTATTGATAGAGCTGTCAGTAGGTTAGGTTGTATAGGTATTAGAACTGGTTATAAATTTTTATTCTTATTTTATGTTCTAGAACCACATTGTTAAAATTTTGAAATGTCAACCAATCTATAAAAGGAAGGGAGCCGGGGCCGTGAGGAGATTCTACTTTTGGTGTTCGCCTTGGCAAGAAGTACTGAATAATAGCGCCGAGTAAGAGGGCTGTGCCCTCTGAAATAACAACGTCGTGGTCGGCAGTGGCTTGTGTTGCCAACGGCAACGACTGGTGGTTTTCAGCCCTCTGCCGGCCCTCACAACCACGACCTACTCCTCTGCGGTCGGCGATGTGGAGGCCTTACCTGAGGCCCCTTCCTGGCAACGGGAGGCCTACTCGAGGCCCCCTTCCTAGCGACGTGTGCTGATAACCTGCTCTTTTAAAGAAACCGTCAAGACCTTCAACTTTACCCCCGGTTTCCCTGGCCTTATACTCGTACTTATTTTAACATCTATTAAATTAATGTTACCTATTCCTTTTTCTTTTACTTTTTCTTTTAAGCTGGAACTCCTCCAGTCCTGGTGATAGTTTTCTCCTAAACTTTACCTTTTTCCCCTCCCGGAAAATTGTAACGTTACAATATATACGTTTTATGGTTGAGCTTTTGACGGACATCTATACCAAGGATTTCTCAATTCTCCTTCATTGGTATTGAAGCATTCTGAAAGAGGGTAGAGGTAGGAAAGGGGATTTTTTCGCGGTAAACTCACATCCCTGTGATCAGGTTCCCAGAATAAGTTTTAGGGGAAATCTAAATTTGACCGTATCTTTTTATCCTGTTGACTCAGGACCTTGATTTATATACACCTAATAGATCTCAGTATCTGGTATAAATTTCAACTTGCTAGGTCCACTCGTTTATTGTGACACACGGACGGAGGTACAAGAAAGTACTCTTATAGTAGAATAGTAGGTACCTAGTTTTACGTTTTGAGGTACGGAACCCTAGAAAGGAAAAATAAATATGACTGAAACATAAGTTACCTGTATTACGTAGGTACAAAGAAAATACCTATTTAATATTGAAATTCTTCGAAATATCATGCAACTAATTTTAGTTTTATGCAAATTATACTGTACACATTTCATTATAGCAAATGTTAACAATTAACCTAGGTAGTAAAATTTTGATGAACCTATAAAACTTCTCATTAATAACATTTTTTTTAATATTTATAATATTGAGGTACATTTTTTTTTTAACACAACGTCGTCTAGCCCCAAGTAAGCTAATATAAGCTTGTGTTATGGGATCTAGACAACTGATATACATACTTATATATTTCTAAATACATACATATTATACATAGGAAATACTCAAATTCCGAAACAAACATTTGTGGATTACACAAATTTGATCCGACCCGGGAATCGAACATAACTCGAACTCATGTTGCACCTATTTAATCCCGTCGTTTATAAATTATTAAAAAATGTATGAACATTTGCTCAATTTGTTGACATTTTATGATTACTGCTCCACTCTCCTGGGTAGTAGCGTGATGGTATATAGCCTTTAGCCTTCCTCGATAAATGGAATGGAATGGAAATTATTCCCTAAACGTTCTAAAATTTAAAAACTGTTCAAGTTTTCACTTCTGCCGGCACCCGGAGTGCAACCTGTTATTTTTGTCTTTTGCCTATACAAAAGTAATGTCTGTCAATAAGCAGAGTTATCCGAAAACTGGTGAGTCTAGCTGAATTTCACAAATATTTTTCGATATACAACTTACTCATAATTATGTGAAGCCGTGGTGGTAATAAGTCTGCCGAAAGCACTGGGACATCGTTCCGTTGTGTTACCCGGGCCGCCCGTTTTAGTCGGTTCGGGTCCGGCATTACATACGAGGGGTTTTCAAATGTTAAAAAAATACGCAATCAAGATATGAGCTAAATAAAAATCTTAGTAACATGTTCTTAGGAAAAGTGAGTGTTAGTTGAAGATCTTGAACAAGCATTTTCTATGTTCCCGTAAGTACAAATTAACGTACTCCATTACGTGTACTTAACCTACTCTTACAACTACTTCTTTCAAAGTATTCACAAAGGTATAATGGAACCATATTAACCGCGCAGACAAGGTAGTAAATTCTTTTTAAGTACCGTCTTGTAGCTTAAGTGATTCCATTTACTGGCGTTCAAGAACATTCAGCCAAAAATATAGTCTATGGAGTAGGATGTCGATTTTTCCTTGTTATAATATTATGACAGTGATCATTGCCCTCTTTGTTATCCATACTAATTAGAGGTACTATGATATAGAGGGTAATCTCTGAAACTACTGAACCAGTTTTAAAAAATCTTACATGTCAGATAGGTGTATTATCCCTGAGTGCTACTTTTCATCCCAGAAATATGTTCCTATAGCAAAACAGAACGGGAAATCTTCGCCAGGCAGGTAGAGCCGCAGCATTCGGACTAACTTGAAACTAGGCATGTCCGTAAAATAACATAGTTAGATTGCTTGCCTTGCGTCAAGAAATAATCTTGATACCTCATTTACACAGGCGCGCGTACCACGAGACGAGCTGCGAGAGGAGCCGCGAGCCACGATTGTAAACGCAGTATTATGGTACATTTACATTCAACGATTTAATTTTCGACAAGCGATTTCCGTTTGAAAGGTTAAACTTAGTAATAATCTTAGAAAAAAAAATAGTAGACCACCTTCTTTTCACTAAGATTTTTTTGCATGCAAATGTTTGTTCAAGATCTTCAAGGCTTTGGCGATGTGGAGATCTAGATGATCTCATGATCCAATGATAGAGGCGATGTGGAGGCTATTTAGACTCAAATGTGCTGTGTACACTAGGACGTTATTCATGGTCCATATCGTATGTACGTAATTTTTGCAATCACAAATTAACTACGTCCTCCAGTTCACCCTCATCTATGAAACGCTGTTTGTCTGAAAATATATATAGAATGAAAACATCTGAGTAGTTTGCTATAAATGCTAATGTTACAGCTATGTACTGAATAAAAGATTCATCTGCTGAAGTTTACCTTGGACTGTCTTATTCATATTCCTTCGACATCAACAGTCTGTGGTTATACATGGAATAAATAATTCAACTGAGCGCAACAGTGTTAAACTAAATAAAAATATCAGTGTGCATAACATTTTGAATATCTGCTTTTAAATATAGATAAATTAGTATGTCTATTGTCTACCTTATACCACATTTTCTCTCTTTATACTGTGCTTATACTATCTACAATACTTTTCTGTGAAAATGCAATAACGTCTTCTAAGTAAATCCAAGTTATTTAAAGACAGGAGAATATTGGCGTGGTAGATTTAATGGAGAAAATAAAAAGTCATATTGTAGATGCTCCTAAAATTATAAGAATGAAAACGCATAAAATTAATTTGGGCAACTTTACACTGTAAAAGAAAGGGGACATAAAATTATCTAACTGTCTCACCAATAGTGTAAATCGGTACATAATTTGATTGTGAAAGGTAATATAGAAATTAAATTGTTAAGGAAATGTTTTTGTATGAAAATGAAACTATACCAGTTACTCATAGAAACCTTCACGTAGTTCTCTCCAAAAATTTTACTGAAACCAAACTGTTTGAAACTAAATTCTTTAACTGCCATTTGTCAAAGAGCAAAATAGAGTCAAGGTAAAGAGCTTTTCTCTCTAACTTCTTTTCTCTCCTTCGTAATCGGTAGAAATCATGGCAGTAGTTTACAAATTTTCTGCATATTGCTCATATTTGCTCATATTTTATACCTCATGAAATAATACAAACACCAAGTCCATATTGTCATTAATTTGATGGAATAATTCATACTCACACGCCCATTGAATGCTGGAATAATGGCCCAACGTACCCTATTGGGTGAGAATAAGAAAGCAGTATGAAATAAGTGGCTGTAAAGGTGAATTATAAATGAATTTGTGAGTACAAGTCTCAAGCTTTGTTTTTACTAAATAACTAGCTGAACCGCGCCGCTTTGCCCGTGACGTACTTCGAACCTCATGGCATCCATTTAATTCCGTCGTTTATTAATTTTATAACACTGTAGGAGAATTTGTCCGATTTGTTGGCATTTATGACTACTACTCCGCTCTCCTCGGTAGTAGCATAATGATACTATCCTATAGCCTTACTAGATAAATGAGCTATCCAACACAAAAAGATTTTTCAAATAAAACTAGTAGTGTCTGAGATTTGCAAGTTTAACCAAACAAACAAACAAACTCATCAGCTTATATATTAGTAAGTATACATACATACATACATATCGTCACGCCTGTCTCCCATCGGGGTAGGCAGAGACTATGGCTTTCCACTTGCTACGATCCTGGCATACAACTTTCGCTTCCTCCACTTTTATAAGTGTTTTCATACACACACGCCGGTTAAGGGTACTCTTGACCTGACCTTTTTCCAAAATGTCTTCTATTTGATTGACATATGTACGTCGAGGTCGCCCCTTACCAGTTTGCCCATTCACTCTCTTCTGATAAATCTGTTTCGTAAGTCTACTTTCATCCATCCTCTCCACGTGTCCGAACCATCTAAGCATACCTTTTTCTATCTTAGTCACTACTTCTTCTACCATACCGCAATGTTCCCTTATCACACTGTTCCTTTCTTTGTCCATCAATTTCACTGCAGCTATACTCCGCAGACTTCTCATTTCCACTGCATTAATTTTACTTCTATGCTTCTTCTGCCACACCCAACTTTCACTACCATACATGAGTGTAGGAACAAGTACTCCTCTATGCACAGCCAGTCTTACCTTCTCAGACACGTTCTGACTGCTCATAAAGGCGTGCATGGCTCCATTCACTTGATTCCCAGCCAAAACTCTTCGTTCAATGTCACAATCACACTTTCCATCTCTCACAAATTTTGGACCTAAATATACCAATTCTTTCACCTGTTCCACTCGTTTTCCTTCCACAAAAATCGAGCAATCTGTCATACTTTCCTCTCTTTCAAAAACCATTACTTTTGTCTTATTTACATTCACTTTCATTCCTTTGCTTTTTAGCGTATCATGCATAATGTTAACCATCAACTGCAACTCCTCCGCCGATGATGCTAGTATTACCTGGTCATCAGCGTATAGGAGGCATTTGACAGTCAGTTCATTCATTTTTAAACCATACGCACTCTCTAGCAGTTCTTTCAAACAACTGTCCATGTATAGGTTAAACAGCGCCGGTGACGCTACACAACCCTGTCTCACACATTTTTCAATGTGAAAAAAGTCTGTGCAAGCTCCGTTGATCCTGACACAAGCACTAGAGCCCTCATAGAGAGATTTCAGTGCTCGTATCAAGTGACTGCTTACTCCATACTTGGCCAGTGTTGTCCATAGTTCATGCCTCACCACTCGGTCATAGGCCTTTTCCAAGTCTACAAATATGCAATAGACCTTTTGGCATTTTGCCAAAAATTTTTCGGCTATGCATCGTAAGGAAAAGACCTGATCCGTGCATCCCCTTCCTTTCATAAATCCTGCTTGTACATCCCACATTTTTCCTTCAGTTTCATTCATCACTCTTTTTATCAAAACTTTTGCATACAATTTGCCGACGATGCTGAGCAAGCTTATGCCGCGGTAGTTTTTGCACTCTTGCTGTGACCCTTTTCCTTTGTAAAGCGGCACGATGACAGCCTTGCACCAATCTCCTGGCACGCTGCCATTCCTCCAGCAAAGATGAAAAAGACGGTACGGCTGGCAAGCTACCACGCCATGTCCCGCTTTCAGCATCTCGACAGAAATCCTATCAAATCCAGCAGCCTTAAATATACCCAATATTAAACAAATACAGTAAAAATGTACGACATACCAAGAGTTGATCAGAAAACATATACTAATGCGACAGTGACTTACAAATGAAACCCACGTGAGCGGATTGCTCAAATAGAAACAGGTCAAAAGCACTCGGATACACAGACGTGCATGCATGGAACGAATAATAAATTGTAGGAAGTGTAAGAAATATAAGTGGATTGTGAAGCCTGGCGATCTGTTATCTCTGACCACCTCATCAGAGATACAGCGTTAATATAGTTACTTTGAGCTAGTTAAAAAAAGGCGACGTGCTCAGCTCAGATATTGATTTGGTATAATTACAAGATATAGCCGGGTGGCTAGGAACAAATTCCATAGTTTTTTTATTAGTTGTCTTCGCCCATCTTGGGCAGGCAAAGGAAACTTAGTCCATACAGCCTAGTCTTCAGTATTAATTATTTTCTTGTTATTTTGTTTTAGTCCTGTCTAGTCGTTTCTCGATGCCAAGTCCTCAGTCCTAGGTCCTAGTCCGTGCCCCAATAAGGCAGTGGATCCCTTATTGCGGCTATCTATGGAAATTTGGCACTAAAACAAACAACACCGCTATTCTTTGCAATATATCACTTTCGTTCACTAATGCACTTTTCCGAACTCTTTATGTATAATATTCCACCATTATTAAACACAAAAATACGAATTTTACACTAGTTTTTGAAAATAATATAAGACAAAGGTGCGTCACCGCTCGTGTTGGCGCCAAAAGTCACAAATTCCATAGATTCCTTTGGCGTTGCCAGTACGAGTACCTTAATTTGCAATACATGGGGCACACTAAAAAGTTTTGCACTAACTTTAGCTAATCGGAACTATTTGAATTTCGAATGTTATATTTTTTGAAACGTTGCAACCTTCTTAGTAATAAGAAAAAAACAATTGGCGGGAAATCATTTGTCAATTGTTTTTATCAGACATCGAAGTTCTACGTACGCAACGAAAATGGAATTAAGTCGAAAAAATTTTAGAGCGATGATTTTTTTATGATTTTAAAAGTTCTCTCTCCGCAAGACTGTGCCGCTCGTCTTCTAAATGCTTTTTGGAGAAAAGCACCTTGTTTGAGCATCATAAGGTGATGGTTTTCTGAATTTGAGAGTGGTCGAGTTTCTTTACATGACGAATTTTGTGAAAGGCGGCCTTCAACTGCCGTCAACGAAAATAATGCGGCTTCTGTTAAGCAGCTAATTGAATAAAACCCACGGATTACCTATGAGACAATTCGAGGACTATTGGGGATTGGTATGAGCCAAACTCAGAAAATTTTACACGAAGGTTTGTAAGTTTGGAAACTTTGTTGTCGTTGGATCCCTCATGAACTGACAGCGGAGCAGAAGCGGGCTCGCGTAGAATGGTGCTTACAGATGCTTTTGAAGTACGACCACGGACATTCTAATACTGTTTATGACATTGTCACAGGAGACAAAACGTGGATTTATTATTTTGACCCGAAAAAAAAACAGCAATCTTGTAAATGGGTGTTTAAAAATGAGAGAAAAAGCCAACAAAAGTGAGGCAGGCGAGATATGTTGGTAAAAAAATTATCGCTTTTTTTATTTCAGCTACGGGTTCCATCTGTACAATTCCACTTGAAGATCAAAAGAGTGTTAATGCCGAGTGGTATTCTACCATTTGTTTACCCAATGTTTTTGAAAAAGTTCGCGAAAGACGACCAAAAAGCCGCGTTCTCCTACATCATGACAACGCTTCTTCACACACGGCCAACAAAACAAAGTAATTTTTATCTTCCGAAAAAGTACAACTCGTCACCCATCCTGCGCATAGCCGGCTTAGCACCCTGTGATTTCTGTATTTTCCCCAAAATTAAAGATTTAATGAGAGGTTTCACTTTTACCAACTCCGAAGAGGCAGTGATAGCGCTCAATCAGCACGTAGAAAACATGCCTTCAGACCTGTGGTCCTCCGGTTTTAAAAAATGGTTCTATCGCATAAAAAAATCTTTAAAATGTAAAGCAGAGTATTTTGAAAAGCAATAAATATCATATTTTGGTTATAACATGTTGTTTTTTTTAAGTTACGCAAAACTTATAGTGTGACCTACGTATAGGTGACTGATGTTCATTTTAAATAACGCCACTTGTACTGTTCTACAACATTTACTTCACAAAAACCTAACCGATTTGCCTCACGGCATGCTCAAAGGTACACAATATGACCACTGGCTCTGGTAGTATTACTAAAAAATGTGTAGGAAGTTCCAACAACATATATATATATATATATGTATGTATATATATTTACATATGTACGATATTATAAATCTACATTTATCTTTGTTAAATTACTTTTAGAAGTCTGTATAGCCTAGGATGCAATATTGAGATGTCTCATACCAACCATGCACACGCACAGATAATATATAAAATTCCTTAAAACAACATGTTATGTTTTTTTTAAGTTACGCAAAACTTATAGTGTGACCTACGTATAGGTGACTGATGTTCATTTTAAATAACACCACTTGTACTGTTCTACAACATAAACACATCAACACGGTCTAGGGATATTTCATACTCAATTAAATAACTCGAAAAGTACTGGCCGCATTGGGATCTTTTATACACCGATTTGTTTGTAATTTCATCATCATCATCATCATCCGAGCGTCTGTCCCAGTTGCGTCTCGCGACGCCCGGGGTCCGCTTTCCTACATTTTCTCCTCCACTTCGCACGGTCTTCGGCATCCCCTGTAGTGAGACCATTGGCACGCATGTCATCCCTTACGACGTCAAGCCAGCACTTCTTGTGTCTTCCCCTCTTACCGGGACCCGGCGGGGCTGACATGGCCAGACATTTGTTACCTACGTAGCCCGGCGGTTGCCGCAAGACGTGACCATACCAACGAAGGCGACACTCTTGCAACTTGTCTGCAATGTCACGGACGTGAAGGCTGCCACGGATGCGAGAGTTTCTCACGCGGTCCATCCGCGTGACCCCACACATCCACCGCAGCATCTTCATTTCCGTGACACGCAGCTCCTGCTTGTGTCGCTCCAATATCGGCCACGTCTCACTGCCATGTAAAAGGACAGGCCTAATAATGGTTTTGTAGACCTGTCCCTTCAACCGGATCGGCATTTTAGGGTCACAAATGACACCGGTCATCTCCCGCCATTTGGCCCACGCGGCAGCAATGCGTGACTTGACATCGCAATCGATGTCACTGGACGTGTGAAAAACAGATCCCAGGTATTTAACCTGGTCCGTGCGCTCGACCAAATCACCGCCTATGCGGACGGATGTGGGATATGTCGAGTTTATTGCCAAGTACTCGGTCTTCGCCACATTTAGTTTCAGACCGCCGTTCTCAAGCGTCTCCTTCCACGCCTTTACTCGTCGCACCAATCTGCCCCTGTCCGCGTCTGCCAGCGCAATATCGTCAGCATACATGAGCAACCATGGAGGCTACTCATGTGGGTTTTTGATGCTGTACGACAATTCGTCTAATATTACACTGAACAGAAGCGGACTAAGGACCGAACCCTGGTGTACCCCGACGGTGATGGGGAAGGGTTTCGTGTCGCCAACAGCAGTCCGAACCATTGAGTCGGAGTCACAGTACATGTCCCGGATAGTGTCAATATAGACCTCTGGAACCCCTTTGGACCGCAGTGCCCACCAGATCATCGCACGAGGAACACAGTCGAAGGCCTTCTGCATGTCTAGAAACAAACAGTGCAGAGGCGTGTTCTTCGACCTGTATTTCTCTGCGACAACCCTCAGGGCAAAAACAGGGTCCGTGGTCCCATGACCAGGGCGAAACCCATATTGACACTCCGAGAGAGTACACTCCTGCCGGATCCGAGAGTCTATAATCCTCTCGAAGATCTTCATGGTGTGGGACATCAACTTAATACCGCGGTAGCTCCCGCACTCTTGCACTGACCCCTTCCTTACCTTTGAAGACTGGAGTAATTATACTCAGTCTCCATTGGTTTGGGATCTGCCCGCTGAGGAGTAGGCGGTTAAAAAGGTTTATTAAGATGCCCACACCGCGAGGACCCATCGCCTTCCAGGCTTCGATGGGGACTCCATCGGGTCCGACAGCTTTCCGATTCTTCATGCGGCGAAGCGCAGTCAGGACTTCTCCAGGCGTTACCGGTGGCACTAGTCCCTGATTCGGAGGGAGGTCCGGAGGCTGCACCTCTTTGTGCTGTTTATTAAGCAGCTCGTGGAAGTACGAGCGCCATCTCTCCTTTACCGCGAGGTCTTCGCTTAACAGGTTGCCCTCAGGGTCTTTTACACAGCGACACTTGGATATATCCTGTGCCGCTTTGACCCTGGAGCGCGCCAGCTTATAGATGAGCTTCTGCCCCTCAGACGATTCCAGCTTATCATACAGAGGTTGTAAGTGGTCACGTCTGGCTCTGGCTACAGCTCCCTTAGTGGCGCGCTTGGCAGCCCTGTACGCGTCGCGGTCTTCAGGAGATCCGGTCGCTTGCCACTTTTAAAGAGGGCTTTCTTCTCCCTAGTCTCCCTCTGGACTGCGTCGTTCCACCACCAAGTTTCCTTGTCACATTTGCGTCCACCCTTAGACACACCGAGCACCACCTTCGCCGCTCCAAGGATGGCCGCCTGAACTTTGTCCCAGTAATCTTGAACTGGTTCGCCTTCAGTGTCGGTGCACTTGTCACCGACAGCTGAGACGAACTCCTGGGACCTAGTTTCATCAAGCAGCCACCATCTGATGCGGCGCTGGCACCGCTCGATGCGTTTGCCTTTGGGCTTCACGCAGAGGTCCATGACAAGGAGACGGTGTTGTGCAGTAAGACTCTCACCGGGTATGACCTTGCAGTTGGCCACCTTGCCGATGCTGTGTCGCCTAGTGAGTAGGAAATCGATTTGAGTTGTACGCCTCCCGCTCTTGTAGGTGATGAGATGTTCGGATTTCTTTTTGAAATACGTGTTCACAATGGCCAGATCGGCAGCCGCACACGTTCTAAGGATAGTTTCTCCTTCAGCGTTGCGGGTGCCGTATCCAAAACCACCATGAACACGCTCAAACTCCTCACACCTCTCACCCACATGACCGTTTAGGTCGCCGCCCAAAACGATTCCCTGTGACAACGGAATGCTCCGAAGCACTCCCTCGAGTTGACCCCAAAACTACATCTTATCGGCGTCGCTACAACCGGCCTGTGGCGCGTAGGCACTTATCAGGTGGGTAATAATCCCATCGATAAGCACCCTCACGATCATAAGCCGGTTGCTACAGCGTTTCACCTCCAAGATGCCACTCTGCAGCCCCTCGGAGAGCACAACGGCCACCCCGTTCTCCCCACCAGGCGCACCCGTGTAATACAGCTTGTAGCCGTTATGCAAGGGCCGGGCTCTGTTGCCCTTCCACCGAGTCTCCTGCAGGAACGCCACGTCCACCCTCCGCCTGGAGAGTACTTCGGCCAACTCTACCGCACGCCCAGTCAGCGTGTTCGGGTTGGGGCTAACTTCTTTAGCCGTGCTGGCCCGACACACGGCAGCCCTAGCCCACTTGCCACAGGAGTCGGGCGGGGCTCCTGCGCGCCGTTTTGCGGCGGCGCCCTATCCCTAGCTACATTCCGATTGTACATTTCCATTTAGTTTTGGCGGGTGGCTTTTAAGGGAGCGACGCCCTCAGACCTCCCTGGGGGAAAAGCCAGCGCCAGAGCCTCGTCCGTTAGTCAGCAGGTGCACGCACTAGCACGGGAGGTTGACTTGGGCCCCGAAGATCTTGGTGGGGCCCCTTACACCCGATTCCAACTACAAATTCAAATTTTTGAAAATTCTTTTGTTTCGGTGGCATAAAAATGTCTTGATGTGTAGGAGAGGGAATTTTCAATTGTGCGAAATTTAGAAAACAATACGAATTACGTTTAGTTACAGTTTTTTTTTTGATTTTTAAACGAAAGATAAAGTTAAAATTGAGGTATTGTAGCCATGCAACGCCAACATTTGACGAGGGCGGAGATGTTACGAGCTGTGGGAATGCTGGAAGCTGGGTCTGTTCAGCGTAATGTTGCTGAGGCCATAGGGACCCACCAAAATGTAATTTCAAGATTGTGGACACGCTATCGTGCCACAGGTGAAGTAGCAGAGAGGCACCGGGGGCCAAGTCGCATCACTACCCCCAGACAAGACCGATTTTTGCAAATTACTGCGCGAGCTCAACCAAATGCAACGGAGACTCAATTGGTCCAAAGGCTGCGAGTGGAACACCAAGTGCTTGTGAGTGACCAAACTGTAAGAAGGCGACTGCATGAAAGCAATCTACGCTCTCGTAGACCACTCCGGGTCCCACCTTTACGGAGAGGCAATCGTGGACGACGATTAGAATGGGTTCGGAACCACGTGGACTGGGGCCGTGAGCAATGGTCCAATGTGCTGTTCACGGATGAATCCAGGTTCGGCTTCCATCCAGATTCACGAAGGACGCGTGTTTGGCGAGTTCCTGGACGATGGAGCCGTCTTCAGCACCCTCAGGAAGTTCACCCATACCAAGGAGGAACAATTATGGTTTGGGCAGGAATTCGTCTTGGAGGACGGACGGATCTCGTTTGGGTGCGGGGCAATATGACGGCAGAACGATACGTCCAACAGGTGCTGGGGCCCGTAATCTTGCCCCGCAGAACACAAATTGGGCAAGATTTCCTGCTCATGCACGACAATGCCCGGGCACACACGGCGAGAACGATAGCAGCTTGGTTACATACACACAATGTTAGGGCCTTAGACTGGCCTGCTCAATCGCCAGATCTAAATCCCATTGAGCATGCGTGGGATATGCTGCAAAGAAGAGCTCTGAAGGAAGTTCCTGAAAATCTGGCTACAGAAGATGAACTTTTTGCGCACCTCAGAAGGACATGGGACAATATTCCGCAGCAAGACATTGACAACCTTGTTCTGAGCATGCCGAATCGCTGCCGATGTCTTATGAACATCATGGGCGCTTTCTCAGACTACTAACTTCAAGTTTATAAACACAAATTAAATGATTTTTATATTTTTTTCAGTTTTTACTCATAAATTAAAAGTTAATTCATGTACGGTTTCCGTCTATGCTTAATTTTTTTCCATAAAATCCTGAAATTTTAATCGAAGTACCTTAACCATTATTAAAAAATGGTAGAATATTAAATAACGTATCTTTTAACTATATACATGTCATATAAATAATTAAAACATTGATAGTAATTCGCTTTTTTAAAAATATCCCTAGACCGTGTTGATGTGTGTATATAATTATATATATATATATATTTATATATATATATATATATATATATATATATATATATATATATATATATATATATATATATATATATATATATATATATATATATATATATTTGTATGGATATATATATATATATATATATATTTATTATATTTTTATGTATATATATTTACATATGTACGATATTATAAGTCTACATTTATCTTTGTTAAATTACTTTTAGAAGTCTGTATAGCCTAGGATGCAATATTCCATATGATGTCTCATACCAACCATGCACACGCACAGATAATATATAAAATTCCTTAAACCCCAAAACAACTCACAACATCCTTACACATCATCTAAAAACATAAAAAGTATTTTTGAAAATTTATATATATATAAAATAAGAAGCGCTCGTGGCCCCGCGGTCTCAGTGTTCGGTAAACGATCACTTTCGCTATGGCTGGTCGTCGGATGGGTGACCACTTTGTGGCATTTACATTTGAGAGCGTTTCCGTGCTTCGGAAGGCACGTTAAGCCGTTGGTCCCGGTTGCCAGTAAAATGGCAGTCGTTAAGCCTGGTTGAAGGCCTTATAGGCGGCTTAAAAAATTTCAACAGCAGGTAGCCACAACCTGCATCTGTCTATTTCAACACGGCAATGGACTCACCACCTATTACGTGGGACAGGAATCCACACGGTGAAAAGTGGGCATATAATATGCCTCTGCCACCCCTTCGGGGATAAGGCGTGATGGATATTTATTTATTTATATATATATATATATATATATATACACACACACACATAGAAATAGATAGATATATAAAATATACTCATGCACACCACAAAGTACTTACATAAGTAAATTATTTATTATAATAATTACTATAGTATACTATTTATCATATATACACTAATTGTGTTAAAGTTTTTTATTATTTTTTATTAGGTATTGTTGAATGTTTTTAGTTGATTTATAATATAATCCACATGTTGCATAAATGCGTTGAGTGCTGTGGGGCGTGTTATGAGTTGAACTAAATAAAATGGATCTATGCTGTTTGGAGTTACGGTAGTGAGGTTTAACCTTGTTTGGATAAACCTTGGGCACTCTTTTATTAGGTGGTCGATTGTTTGCCTTGTAGTAAGGTCACAGGGGCATAGGTCATCTGGAGTGATTTTGAATCGGTGTAGGTAGGTTTTATGGTATCCATGGTTGGTTAAAATTTGAGTTAATGAGAAACAGGGTTTGATTACCTTGAGAAATTTCTGGAGATCGGTGTAATTGTTGAACAGGGTGAGTATGTGTGTGCCTTTTTGATAAAGATCTGACGAGGCTTTTTGTAAGGGTATTTTATTTTTATATTAAATGTTACTGATTGGGAAGTAAGAGTAGTCTGGGGCTTTGTGGAGGAGGGCAGCGGATTTTGCGGCTTGATCGGCTAAGTCATTTCCATGTATTGTATATATTAACATGGGCTTTAATCCAGGTAAAAATGTTTAAGTCTATATGCTTGGCAGTGAAGAGTAGTTGCTGAATTTGAGAGGCAAGATAGTTGGTAGTGTTTGGGGTTGTGAGTTTCATTAGACCTGATTTGGAATCGGATATTATGGATGATTCAGATGATCGGTTGGTGAGGATGTACTGTAAGGCTTGTAGAATCACATAAAGTTCTGCTTGAAAAACTGAGCAGCTATTATATAGTTTATATTTTTTTGTGGTGATAGTCTGATCATCAGTGTAGAATTGGTGAGTGTTTGAGGTGGTGATGTTATCTAAGTCAGTAGTCGTTAAGGCTTCTGTAAACTGTATTTCTGTGCGGTATGACGGGTGCAGTAATTTAGAAGGGGCGGAGATATTAACTAGTCTATATTTAAAGTTTAGAATTCTAAAATTAAGATATAGGTTAAATTATATTTACTTCAAGCAAGGATTATTATATAAACATACTTAAAATGAAATAAAGATTTTAATAATTTTTTAAGGTTCGAGATTGTGATATTAGGGGTTAAAGTATGAAATTGCCGTTTTTTACTGAAAATCTAAATTGTTTATTTTTAGTTTATAACAAATTAACAAATATTTTATCAAAATAGTATCCATTATTATCTATACATTGCTGCCATCTAATAGGAAGGTAATTTAATAAGGTAGTTCTTTGCGATAGAACTCTGAGGATCTAGACTGCACAAACTATGTGAAAGCATTTTGTACTGCCTCCTGGGAAGAAAACTTCTTGTCACGTAGATAACTGTCCAAATCACGAAAAAAATAGTAGTCCGATGGAGCAAGGTCTTGCGAATACGGAGGATGACGAATGGTTTCTAACTGCAGTTCCTGAAGGGTCAAAACGGTTTCTCGTGCTGTATGAGGTCTTGCGTTGTCATGGAGCAATAATGGTGAAATATTCAAAAGTCAGGGCTGTTTTACTGCTAGTTTTGCCAACATTGTTCGGAGTTCGGAACAATAGACATCTGCCGTTATTGCTTGACCAGATCGGAGAAAACTATAGTGAATAACACCATGCTAAGACCACCAAACAGTTACCATTACCTCTATATTGGTAAGTTTTGCTTTAGGACACGTTTGTGGCGTTTGATCTGGGGTCAGCCATTGCATTTTTCTTTTACTAAATCGCAAAATCGCACGGTGCGTTCATTAGCAGAACCCTCACCAAACGCAACATTGATATTCATTTAACATTCATATAACATTGATAAACGCAACATAGATGCACTCTCTTCAGAGACCACGCAAAAAACTGTCAAAATTGTACCGGTGGCTTTATAAATAATCATCTATCAACGCCTAGCCAAAACCTTATGCACCTAAAAACTTGGATTTATAGAATAAGCTGGCCGTTATCATGTAGGCCAACCTAAAAAGTATTTTTGAAAATTTTATCTTTAGGGCTGAAATAATGGTAAACAGTCATGTGAAAGTAAATTTTCAAAGTTTGAAACATGAAATTAGGTACACCTGTTTATCATACAAATAAATGAACACGTGTATTGCAAAGTTTTACCCAAAAGGTGGTGAAATAAGAGTTGTAAGTTTATATAGAAATTAAGTATTAGTAACACCAAATTTTGAATCATATCTGGTTATGATTAACCACGTGTTTCAGGATTTATCAATATTTATTCATAAATGTGTTAAATAGGGAACTAAAGACTCACAGAAACACTACATCACGAATTAACAGCATACTCATAACCTTCATTTCTTTATAATATTACATACATACATACTGTCACGCGTTTATCCCCGAAGGGGTTGGCAGAGACATACCCTACCATACACACACCTCACCGTATGCATTTTTTGGCCCACATAACAGGTTGACATGTACGGGCGCAGGTTGTGGCGACCTGCTGTTGGAAATATTTCAAGCCGACCATAAGGCCTTTAACTGGGCTTAACGACTGCCATGTTACTGGCAACCGGAACCAACGGCTTAACGTGCCTTCAGAAGCACGAAAACGCTCGCAAATGTAAATGCCACAAAGTAGTCATCCATCGGAGGACCAGCCATAGTGAAAGTGGCGTAACTCAGTGATCGTTAACTGAACACTGAGTCCGCGGGGCCACGAGCGCTTCTATGTATGTGTATATTTATAGTGTAGCAAAAATACATAAGTACAGTTTAGATTATTTTAAATTATTTTGAAAACCGTTGGTTACATTACATTTAGATTTACAAGGAAAGTAAACAATGTTATGCTTATAAATAAAAAGCAATATATGCAAGTTTGAATTTATAACCCACCTTCACTCGTATAAATTTTAAACTTTCACTGATGTGGGGCCTAATCCTATCAGATTGCGGGTTGGCAGGGGATTGTTACAACGCTTACCTACAAATTCTAATTGGGGTATCCAATCTGGAACGGCTTTTAGCTTAACTGAGATAAAATTGTTTAATCACAGTGAGTTTTAGAAAATCGTGAAATTCTGATTTGATGCCGGTAGAATTTATTGCAGGGGTTTTAGAGTTATACACTTTATATTTACTTCGGGACTTCTTGCGAATAGGTATAAATTTTTAAATACTCCGCGAGAGTTTTAAAATAATATTGGAGTTATAATCCAATAGGTATTGAATTTTATTACAGTTGTAAGGTAAATATGTTGCTACTTGTCTCAATTTTATTTTTTTAAATATTATTTTCAATTAAATAAAAAAAATACACTAGCAGAATAATGGACGAGATCATGTCAAAGAAAATTAAAACCCGAAACCATACTCTCCACTAACGCGTCTGGCTATCGTGGTACATAGACATATTGTCACGCCTTTATCCCCAACGGGGTAGGCAGACGGTATCGTGGTACAGTGATGAATATTACCATCCGAAAATGATTGGAAGAGGCACACGTCCAGAAGGACAACGATGGGATTGTTTGGGTGTAAAGTCTGATACCCAAGTGACCTCATCTGCTGACAGTGCACCTGCTGACTAACAGAAGAGACTACGACACGTAGGGGACCATAGGGGGTTGGGTGTTCCGACGGCAGTCATTCCTAAAGATAACTGCACCAAATAACAGTGGTATGGTTTGAAAGCAACTAGGAAAACACTTAAGATGAAGATGAACTTTTTCAATACTTGCATAAGTATCTACAAAAAAAAATGTGTGAACTTCTTACCTGTGTACTCTGGTACAGTACACAGGTAAGAAGTTAAACTTCTTTACATTGTTTTACAGCTATAAAATTATCTTATACGTCGAGTATTATATATCATAACATGCCTAACTGGTACATATGCATCTATTCAAAATAACTTTTAAGAAGACATAAAAGTTTCAAAGAAAATGTAATAGAGAATTGCACACGGTTCTTAACTACATCAATTTCATACTCGCGGTATACAGTAAACAAGACTTTCCCTCGAGACGCTTTCATTTACATACATAAACAGACAATTGGAATAAGAAATGACAGTGATGAAAACTCACCGTATAACCACATTTCTTTATATACTTGTTAACATAAGTTTAGTGAATTATCTTTGTATGAGAAAGAAGTTTCCCTATCTACTAATTTGTCAGTAATAAGTTTTACCCTAAAGCTGCCGCGAATGTAGGTATTGGTATGTGGTCCAGTAGTGACATCACCTGCTGGACGATTATATTAGAACGGTTTCAACGAGTGGTTGTTGTACTTCGTTCGGGGTTTATTTTTCAAGCCATAATTCTTAGACGTGGTTTATCTGTGATATTTTTTCCTGACATGTAGAGTAGTTTCTTTTACAAAAATTGTAAATATTTAGTGTTATCATATTTCACCACGTCCTTTATATACGATCGTAAATCCTTTTCAATGCTCGATGGACATTTATAATATGACCACATTACTTCAACACCGCATAATATTCACTGAGTCAAATAAAAATCGTGACATCAAGCATGAGAGACAGAATGTATTCTCTGTGAAAACTTATTCGAATGGCAATACCGGAGTTGCTAAATAGAACGGACAAATGGTTTTGCCAGATATCAAACTATTGAAGTTTGTGTATAAAGATATTGAAATAGAGTAAGGTATTAGAATGTTTCATTTTACTGTCTACCCCTGTGGCGGTAAGATGAAAAAAACAATACCGATCCAATGCCATCAATTGTAAAAATATCGTATAAACAAATGTATTATCATTTCATATTTAGTGATAATTTAGGGATATTTTAACTTGAAATTCTGCATATTATACTAGTGTATATAGTGTCACGGGGGTCAGCTACTTGACTTTGTCCGTGACATACTTTGAATCCCCGTTGCGTCTATTTAAATCAGACGATTAAATTTACAAAAAATTATGAAACTTTGCCCGATATTTATAGATTTATGATTAGATAGATTACAATAAAAACAAAGAAACAAACTATTAGAGTTAAAAAAAAAATCTAAGGAGTAAAATCACAACAAAATTTTAAACCAAAATGTGAACTAATTGTTACATTTGTTCAACAGTTTAATCTCTTAGCTATGTGAACATCGTGTGCGCTTTGTTAGACGAATGCAAGCCAAGTAAACCATTAAAAATAGGTTTCATTATGAAATGTATTATTATGCATAGTATGAAGTCGTCGTAGCCCCGCTCAGTATTTTCTAAAAGATCACTAGATTAAGCATCTTACTAATGGTGAAATGTGGGCGTTTAATATGCCTCTCAAGTATGATATGAATATAATGTATGAAATAAAATTGACTGTGACTCAATAGTTAGTTTTTTTAATCGTGTCTGTTTTGTTCCTCTAAAAAAATGTTAAAAAATAAGTCTTGTTGTCTACTTTGCCTACTACTACTACTACTTTCATGGTATTTATAAAATTGTTTACGTGGAAATGAAACGCCTGGATTTAAAACGTACACAAGCCAATGTATCCTCCAGATAAATGCGTGCTTGTTAACCCTTCTCAAGCAACATATTTTCCTTTGTGACATATTTTAGTAACCAAAATGTTACGTTAAATGTTTTGAATTTACTTTGAGAGTAAAAGAATTTATTTGTACGTATTGTGTTAAAAGGCAAGTTTTACTTATTTGTTTTTAGCTCGTAAAAATCGAGGGTCATATTCACAACCGGAAAGGTACAGAAGCTCTCTCGTTGCGACCCTAAGATATGCCCTTATACGGTCCACTTGAAGAACCCAAAGTTTTGACACGGAAAACTCTTCACAGAGTTTGCATGGCTATACATGTGAATTTTGTCGTAAAAATTAACGCATCTTTTAAAATAAATGCTTTAATACTAAGATTTGAAATCTTGATTGAATGTTGAATTAATGCGAATTCCGACGTGGAAGAGGTTGCATGGATCAAGTGTTTTCTCTCAAGTTTCTGGCTACTAGCCAGAAGGTTTTCTGCGCTTTTGTGGATCTGGAGAAAGAGTTTGATAACGTTGTAAGAGAAACTCTGTGGGATTTGCTGCCCGGATATGGTGTGGACGGAAAGAGGAGTGTGAAAGTACGGGTCTTCGCTTGAATGCAAGTAAAACTAAGGTTCTGGTATTTGAAAGAGGTGACGTAAGAACTAAATGCGACATTAGGGTAAACCAGGAACGTCTAGAGCAAGTGAATGAAATTGTGTATTTAGGGAGTATGTTTAGCGCGGATGGAAGATGTGATTCGGATGTAGAACGGCAAGTAGCTGCCGGAAACAGACTTAACGGTGCTTTGTCCCAATTAGTAAAGCGATAAAGCATCGTAAAAGAAGCATGAATGGTGATTCATAACGCAGTGCTAGTGCCAACTTTACTTTACGGTAGCGAAACCTGGGTATGTCAGCAGATGCATGGAAGTAAATTGAATGCTGTGGAGATGTGATCACTTCGAAAATGGTGCGGCGTAACTTTGGCCGACCAAATACGTAACGAAGTGATACGCAATATGGCACGTTTGAATGAAAGTGGCAGCGTTAAGCTGGAAAAGGGCGTGCTCCGTTGGTTTGGACACGTGCAACGAATGAGTGAGGAACGATTGACGAAGAATATATATTGTGCGAAAGTAGAGGGTAGAAGGAGTCAGGGTAGGCCGAGACTTACATATTACATGTATGCACGTGAGCAGATAGCTCAAATGGAAAGGTCAAAAGTACTCGGATATCCAGACGTGCGTGTATGAAGCGATTGATTAATTTTGAAGAAGCGAAAGAAGTATGCATGGATCGCGAAGCCTGGCGATCTGTCCTCTCTGACTACCCCGTCAGGGATACAGCGTGAAAATAGTTAGTTAGTTAGTTATATTCCAGACGTCTTCGCTAAATTTTTCTCACTTTGTTTAATTTGATATGTTTCCATATAAATGCATATAACGCTGCCTATAAAGAGTATAAAAACTTATAAAAACCTCAAAATCAGAAGAAACATCTATTATTTATTACGATTCCGATGAGAAAAGGAAGAAACTCTGCGGAAATTACACACAATTGGAGACACCTCCGGATCCTGCAATTTACGCACTTGCCTCATATTTGTACTGTATTGTATACTCTTTTGACTTCAATATTGTTATTATATTCACTCCTGATTTTATTAGCTGGCTATTTTATCTAGTTATAGAATTTGTTAAAAAAAATACCAAGCAGTGATGATCTGGTTAGACTAGGCTTGGAGCTGTAGTTCAATAAGTAAATATTTTCAGTTAGCACAATGTTTGTCTGGCACCTCAGTGGTATAAAAAAAGTGGCACCTATGATCCCCGAGGCCGGGGCCCATCCAGTGAGTTGGCAAGCCACAGCCGTGGAAGTTCACCGTCTGCCAATATTTGGACCATAACATATTAAAATGGAAGTCGCCGTCTTCATCAATAGTTTAAATAACCTAGTTCATCTAACCTCCAACCCAATAGCCCATTTTGTAGTTAGCAAATTTCACAATAATGTAACTACCATTGTGGACTAAGAGCCCGTAAACGCCAGACCTTCGTCATTTTATAAAAGCTGAAAGTTTGTCAGCACATTTCAACTTTTCTTAACAACTTAGTTCGTGGGTAAATCTGGCAGGGGTTTAGTTCTTTTGCTTGCGTTCCCTCTGCCGTTTCGCAATCTCTACTCTAGAAAACGTATACTCCACGTGTACTGGAGTACTCGCTAGCTTTCAATAGCTCAGTCGTAATTACGTCATCTCCAAATTTATTGTTTATAAGTTGTTCTATAGCCACCCTGAATTCGCCTTGGTCGATATAAGTGACTTCTCCGTGTACTGTGGCTCTGTTTCCGTCAACGCCGGACACAATGGACTTTTCTGTCCGTGATGTTTTTGCATCACGGATAGGAAGTCTAAGAATTTATATAGAGTAGTTTGCTACTCTAAAAAAAATATTGATTTTCTCAAGAACACCGAACTTAGACGGTCACGGTTTTATTAACCGCAGTTTTCAGTTTGTCATTCTGGGTCTTCTGTGTTACGACTTTAGTGCCCATATTCTGCTCGATCGTGTGTATTGTCCGTAGTCGCGTCGAATTATCTTCAAAATTCAAAGGTTGTCGTCGTCTACTCTAATGCAGAGTTGTACATAAATGGCATTGCACTTCTGATTATTTATAGTTCGATAGTCTTGAGTGACAATTTAGAGCTACTCTTTTGGCTTATTCCGGACGTAAGCCTTCGAGACAGAGCGTTGCTAGTGGCTTTCAGCAAATCGAAACAATTTTGAAAATTTAATTGGAGCCTTTAGGATCCTAAGGCTATTTGAATCGCAATAGGTCGGATAAGTAGGCCTTGTGATCGGTACCCTTTCGGCGCGAAAGTTTAAATTTAAAGTTGTTCACACCCGGTATTAAATTCTTGTACGTCTGTGGTTCCACGTTATCCTTTGATAGAGATGGGTACATCATCATCTTCAGTGCCATTCATATTAATATAAAATTAAGAATATTTCTTTTACAATACCATTTGATTTATTTTTATGGTTATCCTACACAATGCACAACACACAAATATATTTAAGTTAATTTCACTAAAAGTATGTATACAATCAACAACCAAAAGGAATTCTATCTATTTCTATTTAAAAAGCATTTACAACTATACTATAGTGCCTCTTAAATTAAATTGTAGATATCAGCTACATTTACCTGTACTTGAATCAAAGTATACTTACGAGGAATTATATTTTTTATAATGTCTTGATGCTCCTACTGGACACTTTATGATTTCTATTGTAGTAGGAGCATCAGGACATATACCTATATGTCCTCGTGCTCCTACTAGTAGGAGAAAATAGTAAGAGTACGAGGAAGAACTCCTCCCAACACAGGTAAGAACGATGGGACATTATGAAGTTTGAGCTATAGTGGCTTTGGCAGGTAAAGGATACTATAGGTGTGTAAAATACCGATTTACTTTAGTCAATTAATAAAGCTTGATTTTTTTGAGGCTTACCTGTGTTGGGAGTTCATACCCTTCAGCTTTTATAAGTCCATTAACGTTCTTCTACTCGTACATAAGGCGGGCGTGGATGGTCTGCAGTGGGGCTTCAATTTCGTAATAGATTAAAATTCTTAAAGGGCTTCTATGTGTTGGAACAATATGTCCCCATATAAGCCTACCAAAAGATCGGGTATCTATGTTAGAAAAAAAAAGAAGGTACCTGAGAAAAATATTTTATTTGTTATTTGTAAATATAATATAATAACAAATTCTATCTATGAACTTCTTATTGTGTTTGGCAGTATCGCTAATTTTCTTTGCCTTAATATAGATACAATTATGTATGAGCAGATACGGTGATGCACTTGTACACAAAATTCGATTTTGTAGGGCCTATATCCTGCACCAATAAGCACTTTTAGAGCATGAGAAGTGTAAATAATATTTAAAATCATCATGCTATTTTACATTAATGAATCATAACGCGTTGGGATACGCTGCAGATATTTAATGAACTACTGATATGTTTTAATAAATTAAAACACATTTTAATGGTATTGCTGCTGTGCAAGCTTAGCGGTGTATTATAGTATCTCTAGGTAGATCCTCGAATGCTAACCATGATGGGTACTCAGACCTCTATTGAACGTAACAAAATTTGGTTCGTCTGACGTATGAAACTGATGTTAATTTTTTTTTCATATTAATCTTGTCAATATAGGTAATACTATTTGTTTTTAAGAACGTCTTACAAAAAGTAACGGGTTCTATTCTACCCCCTTTCACTGGAAGGCTGCATAAAGACTAGTAGTAAAAGTCTTATGCTCATCCCGTCTTACTTGGTGAGTTTTTTAAAATCATTATAACTTGTTAGTTCAAATTTTAAACTTTATTAATCTGGAATTATTTTAACAACAAGCTGATGCCTGCAGCTTCGCCCGCGAGGTGAAGCTTTTCTATTTGAGATTTCGTATGGAAGCATCTCTTGTACGCGAATGTGTCGCCAAGCGTGAAAAAGCGGTTAAACAATACCTACCATATACCACATGAACATAGATTAAAAAATCGTAAATAGTTGAAGAGTTATGAATTTCTAAAAGTACCCAAATAATATTTTACTTATAAAGTGGGTATTCCGAATACAAAACTGTATAAATTAATAAATATTGCTTTGTCTCAAGAGTTAGCAACAAAATGAACAGTGTCTAACGAACCAATCTCTGAAACTTTTTTATTTATTGGTCCGAAATTAATTTATTCTTAGACTGATTTCAATTAATTGACGTACTCAGAACTTTTAAAAACAGCCGCTGAAGTTGAAAGGTAAAATTACTTGTCTCTATCTATATTCACGCTGTATTACAGACGGAGTAGTCAGAGATCCAGCGTTAAGTAAATTACATTGTCTATTATAGTAAAATTGTCAAGATAAAAACGTATGTACATTAAAATAATTTCAGATACATATATCAATCATACTAAATAAATGTAATGTAATAATAATGCCTCTGCCACCCCTTCGGGGATAAGGCGTGATGGATATTTTTTTTTTTTAAATAAATGTAATAGACATGAAATTAAATTTTTTAGAAGTAATATTTGTCTGCCTGTTACGTCATTATGGGAGAACGACTGGATGTATTCTCAAAATTGTTGCATGCCGATGCTTAAACGACACCAGCAGGATAAAGCTGCTATGATAGTAGATACCGGAGATGAAAATTGTACAGTGGAGACGTTGAGTCATCGTTAATATTCTTGATATTGCATATGCAGGAGCAGGAGAGTTGACTGCGCTAGTGCTGTCATATTTTGCGATGACAAGCACATAATGAACAACTTGTACAATTGCCACTTATACGAAGTTTTAGCAAAAGAGGGTCCTGCAGTAATAAAAAAGAGGTTTATATTAATGATCTCATAAATATGTATACTGAAGATCGAACAAATTGTAAAAAAATGTGTAAAAGTGGACCCCAGTCTCCTTAGACAGGGCTCCAGATGCAAACGGGAACAGAATGATAATGTTTATTACTTAACGTGAACGAAGTCGCAACCGTCGGTTTAGCTGAAGGGGTGCCGTGGCGTCTTTACTACTGTGAAACGTGACTAGTGATTAAGTGAACTTTGAAGAATGATTTTCGTGATATTGAACAGTGAATGAATAAGAGTAGATGCCATTAATCCTCGAAATGTTCCCTCTTAAGGAGATGTTATCTCGACCGTATCATGAGACTTCACCACCAGACTAAAGGCGGTATCACGGAAGTAACCTGTACCAAATATTAATCGAATTCACTATTATTGATTTGTTTATCTATCACGCCTTATCCCCGAATGGGTGGCAGAGGCATATTATATGCCCACTTTTTTCCATGTGTATTCCTGTCCCACGTAAAAGGTGGTGAGCCCATTGCCGTGCTGAAATAGACAGACGCAGGTTGTGGCTACCTGCTGTTGAATTTTTTCAAGCCGCCCATCAGGCCTTTAACTTGACTCAATGACTGCCATGTTACTGACAACCGGGACCAACGGCTTAACGTACCTTCCGAAGCACGAAAATGCTCGCAAATGTAAATGCCTCAAAGTGATCGCCCATCCGTGACCAGCCATAGCGAAAGTTGCTTAACGCAGTGATCGTTTGCAGAACACTGAGTCCGCGAGGCCACGAGCAAATTCACTAATTATTATTAAAAACTATAATATGTCTTTGTTTTAATTTTTTGCATTATTTAGCTTTCAATATGGCGTATGATATCGACACGTGTTTTTCTCTGTGTGGGCGTAGGCATTTTCACGTCTGCCAAGTATTCTTTTTGTTAATAATTAAAAAAAAAAATTATCTGTTTGCAATGGATTTCCGCTATGCGTCGACTGATTCAATCAGTTATGATTCTAATTTCTTGCGGTGCTCCGCAGCAGCATAGCAAAGTGTCTAAATTCCTGAATGTATTTACTGCAGAGTCAAGCTCTTTGATAGCTCAATCGAATTTGACTGTCGTCGAAGGCCTCGGATTTATACGATAGTGTATGAGCCGTGCGGTCGATACTTACACAATATTATAGATACACCCTGATTTAGAATAATAAAGATTTAGAATACATCAATGTACTCATCACAAAAAAGAATTATCCTACACGGAAATGGTAGTCATTACCTCCTAATCAGGTTTTGTTCAATTCAATTTCAATTTATTCATTGTTTGTTACAGGTTTGTTTTATTGATGTTATAAATTTAATACAAATGTCCTTCCGTAACATGCCTTACAGGCGGACAATAATATTATAATTTTAATAATAATAAAGATTTTAAATAATATTAATGTCAGTATTGAGTCTAAGAACATCCTACACTACCATTATATTAATTTAGTCACTTGTCATAAATTATAGTCAGTAAACAATGTCAAATATTCTTATCATAAATGTATTCATCAATTGAATAATATATCTTATTAATGAAAAATGTTTGTTGTCTGTCTTTGAATATACTCATGCATTCAGATAATTTAATATAGTCAGGAAACTTATTATACAGCTTAGCACTCATTCCAGCAGCAAACTGCTCCAGCTACAGGGCGATCAGCTTGGTCAGCTTAGCTAGTAAGGTGTATGCAAAGGTTATAACGGCACGAATACAAGAAAAGTCTGAAAGGTATTTATGGGAGGCTCAATGCGGATTCCGACGTGGAAGAGGTTGCATGGATCAAGTGTTTTCTCTCCGCATGATCGCGGAAAAGTTTCTGGCTGTTAGCCAGAAGGCTTTCTGCGCTTTTGTGGATCTAGAGAAAGCATTTGATAACGTTGTGAGAGAAACGCTGTGGGACTTGCTGCCCGGATATGGTGTGGACGGCTCGCTACTGCGGGCAATACAGTCGCTTTATAGGGACTGTAAGGCTTGCGTGCGAGTAGGGGGGGATGTGTCACCTCTTTTTGATGTCTGTACAGGCGTCAAACAGGGATGTGTCATGTCCGCCTGGCTGTTCATAGTGTATCTGGACAGTTGCCTGCAGAAGTTGAAAGATTTTAATATGGGTGTGAATTTGGGTGACTTTACAGTAAACTGTCTGCTGTACGCTGATGATGCGGTGCTCATGGGCTCATCAGAAGCCGACCTTCAGGCATTAGTCACTAATATGAAAGAGGAGTGTGAAAGTAAGGGTCTTCGCTTGAATGCAAGTAAAACTAAGGTTCTAGTATTTGAAAGAGGTGACGTAAGAACTAAATGCGAGATTAGGGTAAACCAGGAACGTCTAGAGCAAGTGAATGAAATTGTGTATTTAGGAAGATGTGATTAGGATGTAGAACGGCGAGTAGCTGCCGGAAACAAAGTTAACGGTGCTTTGTCCCAGTTAGTAAAGCGACAAAGCATCGTAATAGAAGCACGAATGGCGATTCATAACGCAGCGCTAGTGCCAACTTTGCTTTACGGTAGTGAAACCTGAGTATGTCAGCAGATGCATGAAAGTAAATTGAATACTGTGGAGATGCGATCACTTTTTTTGTGCGGCGTAACTTTGGCCGACCGAATACGTAACGAAGTGATACGCAATATGGCAGGTTTGAATGAAAGTGTCAGCGTTAAGCTGGAAAAGGGCGTGCTCCGTTGGTTTGGACACGTCCAACGAATGAGTGAGGAACGATGGACGAAGAATATATATTGTTCAAAAGTAGAGGGTAGAAGGAGTCAGGGTAGGCCGAGACTTACATATGAAGACCACGTGAGCAGATTGCTCAAAAAACGGAAAGGTCAAAAGCACTCGGGTACCCAGACGTGCGTGTATGAAGCGATTGATGAATCTCGAAGAAGCGAAAGAAGTATGTATGGATCGCAAAACCTGGCGATCTGTCCTCTCTGACTACCCCGTCAAGGATACAGCGTGAAGATAGTTAGTTAGTTAGCACTCATTCCAAATATACTATTTCTAAATTGTTGAGTCACAGTACACTTCACATAGTGTAAGTGTACTTTTATGTCTTGTACGTACGTGACAAATATGAACTCAAACTAAATCCTTAGTAGTTCCATAGTTTGAAATAAGTCTATACAACATGTTGTCAATATAAGGAAAAAGAGAGCGTCTTTAATCTGCGAGTACTCGGCCTAATCTAAGCCTGCTTGATATAATTACGTCTTTACCCTTTAAGCTGCTCGAATAACTTCGCACAAGGCAGTAAAGGGAATTTGGAAAATAACAACCGATAATCCGAAAGGATGCTCCCGGACTTTATAATAGTACCGTACTTAGTTATATTTCAGAAAATTTTCTAGTTATTAGCATTTTGACGGAAGATTCTTTAAGTTTTAAAGAGTTTTTCTAATGTATTTAATATTAAAATAGTCGTAAGACTCATACCAAAAAATGAAGTAATCTGTGAAATTAATGATTGCTCAAAAGAAGATTGCATTTTTTAATCTAAGGGCCGTATTCTAATCTATAACACTAGTATTACGCAATAAGTACTTATGGGTAAGTATTTTCTTAGTCACCCAATACCATCGAAACCCATGAAATGAATTGGGGTGGTAACTGGTAGATAGTGACATTTGTATTATATATGTAATTACAGGTCTCTCTCTGATCTCAATATCTATCTTCACGCCGTATCCCTGAGAGATCCACGCATACTTCTTTCGCTTCTTGCGGATTGATTAATTGTTTCATACGTGTACGTACTGGATATCAGATACCTTTCCGTTTTTGAGCAATCTAGTCACGTCGTGTGAAAGTCTCGATCTACCCCGACTCCTTTTACCCTCTACTTAGCATAATTGAGCCGAACGTTATTCACGGATGCATTGTAAGATTTCCTGTACAGATAAGTGTTTTCACTTGTCCCCGATTATTAGTTACAAACAATTTATATGCAACATACCTTACCTACAGCAAGTGGAGAGGTAGTTGTCATCATATACTAAACCTCTTAATAAACGATAGCAAACAAGCCTTTATTAATCAATCAAAACGGTAATTGTCTGGCAGTGAACGTAAACTCACAAATCGATACAATGCAAGGTTCGAAGGATATTGGACAGAGCTACATGGGAAATCGCTGTTTGCAGTTAGTTTCCATTTACGAGCGTTTCCGTGCTTCGGAATGCACGTTAAAACATTGGTCCCGGTTGCCAGTAACATGGCAGTCGTGAAGCCAAGTGAAAGGCTTAAGGTCGATTTGAACAGCGAAAACCCTTACTTTCAACGTGCGCTGTTCTGTCTTTTTCAACACTGCAACAGGCTCACCACCTATTACGTAAGACAGGAATGCACAGAGTGTAATATGGGCGTATAATATGCCCCTGCCACTTCTTTTGGAGATAAATAAGGCGTGATAGATAAATAAATAAATTAAAAAACGAGTAATACCTTAGCTAAGTCACGGCGCCATCTGGCTAATAAATGGAGCGAACACGTCTGAAGTTGGCAGTTTATATAATGGCGGTGAACCGGATGGTTGCTTGTGAATAGTATTACAGAAATGTTAGATTGGTACTACGATTTCACTGCTTGTGTATTGTTTCAGTTCTGTGTTAGGTTATCTGTATTCTGTAAATCACATCTGTGGAAGATAATTAATAGTGAATTTGTGAATTTATTGTGTTATGTACTTGCCATAACCATTGATGACGCCCACAAACCTGAAAATAGCAACGACACCTTTAGAGAGGTTGCTGTATCTCTGCTCATTCTCCGATATATATAAATAAATATTGTGTGACGCTTTTCACACAGAATCATCTAGACCAAAGTAAGCTAATATAAGTTTGTGGCATGTGATCTAGACAACTAATCAACATACTTATATATTTCTATTTATAGGAAAGATCCCAACTCCGAAACACTCATTGATAATCATAACAAATATTTGTTCCGACCCGGGAATCGAACCCGGGACCTCAGCGTGCAGTTGCAAACTCGTACACTACCACTGCGCCACCGAGGCAGTCAAAATAAGATAGGAGTAATAATGTGATGATATGCTTTGTAAGCTTTTCTAATAAATAAATATATAAATTTTCTTATTAAGGATTCTGTACTACATAAAAATCCCTTATACTTTTTTTTATTGGGAATAATCCCACCCGCATTCCCATTACTGTGACTCCTGTAAACCAGGATCTACAGCAATGACCTAAAACACCAGAAAAGTTACACCGAGCTCGATCTCGGTGAAGTCCCAGGAGAAGTTAGCATGTCTTGGAACAAGCAACGAAATTAATCAGAAGATAATGTGAGGAAGTAGGAAAATCCCTTATACTGTCGATTGATCGCACTTATTGGAATTTGATACACATCTTGAATAAAAATACTTGTACTGTTCCATATAATTATTATTTAAACCTGACCGCTTTCGCCTTACAGCATTTTCAAAAGTTAGCACATTGTTTATTTTTTTTCGGATGTCATTAAGTACAATATGTGAAGTTATAACAACAATATTTTGACTGGGGGTAAATAAGAATGCCATTATACTACTTAAAACATTTTCCCCAAAATTAGGGAGAATCTCAAGAAATGAAGTCATACATTTGAACATTAATTCAATATTAAAATTTTCGTTACCATTTACCAAAGTAATATAAATATAGAAAAATAAATTTTAGAGTATATAATACATGTAAAAAGGCAGAAAATTGAAAGCCCTTGACGCTTTTGAAATAAATAAGTTAATTAATACTGATAGAAACATGATCCTGAATCAACAGTTAGACATAAGCTGTTCACCTTTATTACAGTAAAGTGATGACATCTACATATTTTTATTTCTTTAATCTTAAATCACATCATATTGGCATATGTAAATTATAATTTATAATAGTTTATATTCTGACACCACATTGACAAACGTAATTGACATTAATACCTACTCTTGACAAAAAAATCCCTTATAGTTTAACATTTTAAGAACATGTAAAATACTGTTTTAAATATAATTTTTTTAGTGTATTGAAATAAAATTTTGAACAAACTAGCAGCCACTGATTCCTAAAGGTAGGTACACTGCACGTGGCCTGACTCGAGCCCAGCTGATTTTGTTTCATATTAGCCATCACCGACCATAGTAAAATAATTTTGATAATTATGTATCAATAAAGTAACTTTCATGACGTACATTTATTTCTTTACTCAAAAATTATCCAATTTGGAAGTTGAAACCAAATTAAACCGTTGAGTGGATCTGTTCTACTTTTATTGGACCCCACGCGGTAAATGTCAGAAATAGATCAATTAATCATAGGATAATTGGTTCAATAAAATTTGTATTATTTAATGTAAAGTGGATTCAATTTATTAATACTTTAACCCATAGTTGATGCTCTGATTTTTTATTGTACAATCATATTGTCACGCCTCTATCCTCGAAGGAATAGGCAGAGGCATAATTATACGCCAACATTTCATTATATGCTTTTTAGTTCCACTAAACAGATGGTGAGCCCATTGTCGTATTGAAATGGTGGTCATCATAACATGTGCCTGTTCATTTCAATACGACAATTTTCATATTTATTTATTATTTCATAATGCTGTAGACATTTTTCATGCCGCCCATAAGGCTTTTAATTTGACTTACTAACTGCCATGTTACTGGCAACCGGGAATAACGCCAAAACGTGCCTTCCGAAGCACGGAAATACTTGTATTTTGTTTTTACCAGATAATGATCTGCAAGTGAATCAAAAATATGTAAAAGAAAATTCAATAAGTTATGCTATATTTGAGCTGATGCAGTGAAAATGTGTGTCAAAATACATGGATGATTAAGTAAATACGCAAATGAATCTATCATCAAAAATTTCGAATCCAAATAAATGACGGTTATCGTGTCTACGTGTTATTTCAAAAGGTTAATGGAGTTTGTTCATATACCAATTAATTTCTGTGTGAATATATTCATTATTGAACAGCCTCACCCACCTCCGTACATCACACGGATTGCCAATTAGCGTGGCGGACATTAACCCATTCAGGCCACGAGCAAAACCTTTTTATAAAATGAACTCTAAAAATTGCTGAATCTGCTGGAAATTTTCGATAGAAGACCTATTTTAGAAAAATGGAAGGTATTGTTCAAAAAGCGTAAACTCTAATACGTATAGCACAAATATGTTTCCTGTGGGAATATAAAAGAAAATAGTGAAAAAAAAGCAACATACTTTATTCCTATATGGTTATATTTATTGCTCAACAATACAAAACATTCATAAAAAGAATAACTGTCTACAAATAGTAAAAATCACTTCATTTCTTCCATTAAACTTGAAATAAAACAAATTTATAGAAATAGTAATAACACGAAAGAAGCGTCATTAAATAAATAAATATTGTGGGACACATTTCACACAGCGCCATCTAGCCCAAAGTAAGCTAATATTAGCTTGTGTTATGGGATCTAGATAACTGATAAACATACTTATATATTTTTAAATACATACATATTATAGATAAATAACATGTGTGTAAATAACGTGTGATGAGCACGATGGTTTATTCTGTGTCTGGGCACAGAATAAACCATCGTGCTCATCACACAAAGTTTTATCCTGGGTGGGAATCGAACCCACGACCTCTTGCGTAGCAGTCGGATGCACTCCCACCGCGCCACAGAGGCAGTCATTGTAAGAATAAATGAAATATTCAACATTTTGTCTGATATTAACAGTCACGATAAACATTATTCTATTCCAATAGCAGCACATTGATGTTGTATTGGAAACTTTTTTCTGACAGATTCTCTCTTATGAGTTTTATGGAAAATATAATTCTTTCATATTTTTGACAGACTTCAAAACAAAAGAATATTATTTATGTATGTTCACGGATAACCGAAGATGCCTGAACCGCTTTGGGAAATTCTTTTTGTTTCAACGGTTTTTTTGGTTTCCCAGGTGGTACCATTTGAATTTTATCAAAATCGGTTGCTAGGTTTTTGAATAAATTAACTAACTTCTTCTAATCTTCACGCTGTATCCCTGACAAATCATAAATAAAAATTGAGCTCATACTTATCTAATGGTCGTTAATGAACCACTAGGCCAATATAATTAAAAATTTGAGTGTATTAATTGTTTAAAAAGTTACCTATTTCAAAAATAGAAATAATGAAACATAAGAGTATTTGTTACTTCCGTGATCTATTAGGTAGGTAAAGAAAAAAATAAGAACAGTTTGCTAAAATGTAAGTAGTGAGGTTAAGATCTCAGGACCCATGGGGGCGCCCGTACCTTATGGTTAGAGGCAAAATCCGCCCTAAGGCGCCCCCACTGACCCAGAGCCTCCAGCCGGAGCAACTGGAGAGGGTCTTGGACTCCCTGTTTCCATCGAGAGCGGAGGAACATATTTCTCCTCGTATGGCTACGTCTCAGGCGCCCGACGTGGATTACGATGAGAACGACGTACCCGAAGTCACCGAAGGTGAGCTAGGGGCACCGGTGCTGCGGCTTAAATCCCACAAGCGTACCGCCCCTGGACCCGATGGCATTCCAGGCCGAGCGTGAGTCCTGGCTCTCGAAGAACTTGGGCCTCGACTGTTAGGGCTTTTTAGCGCATGCCTCGAAAAAGGCCAGTTTCTCAAGGTGTGGAAAATGGGGAAACTGGTCCTGATCCGAAAAGCGGGGCGGCCGGCGGACTCACCATCTGGGTACCGGCCGATCGTGTTGCTCGACGAGGTGTGTAAGCTCTTTGAGCGTATTATTGCTGAGCGCCTCGTTGGGCATCTCACACATGTGGGGCCAGATCTGGCGGATAACCAGTTTGGTTTTTGACGGGGGCGCTCCACCGTGTACGCGATCATCAGGGCCCTGTCGGAGGAATCGATATCGCAGGGTGAGGTGGTGATGGCGGTGTCTCTTGACATCGCCAACGCCTTCAACACCTTACCCTGGAACTGCGTTAGGGAGGCGCTCACTTACCACGGAGTGCCTTCCTACCTCCGTCGCATTGTCGGGGCTTATCTGTCCGAGAGAGCTATAGCTTACCCGAGTTGGTTAGGGCCGGGACGGCGAGAAGTATCGTGCGGGGTTCCACAGGGGTCAGTTCTAGGACCGCTCCTGTGGAACATCGGCTACGATTGGGTGCTGCGCGGTCCGTTGCTCAGAGGTGTCGACGTGACGTGTTACGCCAATGACACTCCCGTTACGGCACGAGGAGCAAGGCAACGTGACGTAACCCTAAGGGCCACAGCAGGTGTTGCTCAAGTCGTTGGTCGAATACGGCGGCTGGGTCTGGAGGTGGCCCTTCACAAATCCGAGGCTCTGTGCTTTCACGGACCTCGGAAAGGGCTGCCCACGGGATCCAGCATACAAGTAGGGAGCGTTAGCATCAGCATCGAGCCCTCAATGAAGTACCTGGGGCTCGTACTCGATAGCCGATAGAACTTCGGACACCATTTCCGAAGTTTGGTCCCTAAACTGAGGAGAGTAGCGGTAGCGCTCTCGCGACTGCCGCCCAATATAAGGGGACCCAACGCTCCCTGCAGAAGACTCTACCTCGGGATCGTGCGGAGCATGGCCCTATATGGGGCCCCAGTATGGGCGAGAAACCTGACGGCCACCAACGTGGCTACTTTACATAGTCCGCTGAAGACAATGGCCGTCAGGATGATTAGAGGGTATCGCACGATCTCCGTCGAGGTGGCATGTCTCCTAGCCGGGACCCCTCCATGGGACCTGGAAGCGAGGGCCCTTGCGTCGTTGTATCAATGGCGCAAGGAGGCGCTGGAGCGGAACAATAGGCCTGTGCCCCGAGAAATCGAGGCTCAGCGATCACTGCTCCACCAGGAGCTCATGGAGACATGGAAGGTGCGACTTGAGCAACCTAAGTGGGGACATACCACAATTGAGGCGGTGAAGACGGTCATGGAGGAGTGGCTGGAGAGGCAACACGGCAGCCTCACCTACCGGATGTCACAGATACTTACCAGGCACGGGTGCTTCGGTAAGTTTCTGTGGCGTATACAGCGGGAGGTAACACCAGAGTGCCAGCAGTGTACGGACCAGTGTACAGAAGGTGGCGTAGCGTGAGGGTTACACGCACGTAGTTCACCCCCCCCCCCCCCCAAAGAAGCGAGATAACACTAGAACCCCCCAAAGAGGCAGGATACACACCCGAACCCCACCCGAAGGAGCCTACGGTAGCGGACAAGGTCTGTCGGGAGCCCTGGAGCTATCCTTCCGAGGGCTCATCCGGGACTCCTGGCCATAGACAGATAGAAGGGTAACGTGTGGTTTTAGTCGGTAGGAGTCCGGCATAGCATCCATGAGGATTTCAACACGAAAAAAAAAAATGAGGTTAAGATTTGTTACATATGCCGTGTCTCTTTTTCTCATAAGGTAAAATTTATGACATGATAGTAAAGGATAAAGTAGTATAACAAAGCAAATTCTTGATCAAGATTTAAATCAGCTTATCTATGCACTTCAATGCAAAAAATAGGGCCTCTTTCAATTTTCACCATTACACACATGGTCCAGTGTCTTCTAGATCCAGTAGGTACCTTTCTAGGACATAAGTATTAATACATACCTTAGGTTATGCCATTGGCATATAATTCTTTGCTAGATATTGCCAGCCCACTATTTGCTTAATGCGTGCTTATTGTGCAAGCTACGTCGACCATTCTGGTTCTCCGACAGATTTTCTTATTTTAAAGTAAGTTAATCCCTCAAGGAAACATAGTTTCATAATTCACTGAAATGACTGCCAGTCTTATCTTGGACAGTCAAGCTTGAGGATATAAACTAGCCCTTATTGAAGAATCTACTATCTCTTTAGAAAGAGATAAATACGATTATAAATTTACGAAATTTTAAATTCACTGCCACCGATTAAGAAATTGTCTAGTCAAAATGTCTTACATGAAATATTACCACATTCGTGTATACTGACCCTATCTTTATTTGCGGATAGCGTGGCATCCACTTTTAGGGGTCTAAAGGCTAACTGCGCACCCTAAATGGTCCGAAGGTTACGCATGATAATTAGTACACGGTCAGCGAATAATTATAATATAAGTACTTATTTATTTCAGGATTATTTTAAACTAACAAACTTCACGCTGTATCCCTGACGGGATAGTCACAGAGGATAGTTCGCCAGGCATTATGCATTAATCGCTTCATACATGCACGTCTAGGTATCCGAATACTTTTGACATTTCCGTTTTTAATCAATCTGCTCACGTGGTCCTCATATGTAAGTCTACCGTGACATCTTCTACCCTGTACATTTGCACAATATATTATATTTTTCATCAATTGTTCCTCACTCATTCGTTAGACGTGTCTAAACCAACGGGTATGTTAAGTTAAAATGTATTGTTATGACCACGACAGGTGCAACCCTGTCGAAACGTCGAGGAACTTATTACTTACTTACTTTTATAATATCCCGTTCTATACAAAAGTATGTGTTCAACGCGTGTAAGTTTAAAATAATTGTGATTAGCTAAATATTTGATTTATACTTGCCTTTCTCCACTATGAGATAATGGTAAAATTGACAATTTACCAGTTGGTACAATTGCTAATATGAATATGGGTGTACAGCCACCTATATCTCTGGTGTCCAAGTGACCTCACCTGCTGGCATTGCACATATTGATTAATGTTTAAAAAAAACGATGGAATAACCCTTAAGATGACCAGGTCAGACGGCAGTCGCTTCCAACAATGCTAAAATCAAAAATCAAAAGGTAGCTGATCCTAGCAGTCAAACAAAAATAGAACAAAAAATTTTAATTTTATTGTAATTGTAATAAAATAAAAAAATTGCATTCCTTATGCAATTTTTTTATTTTATTTAATACTGTCATTATTTCGAAAAAAGAATATGTGAAGTACGGATTTACGGTTTATTTACGGACAGAGAAAATGAAATTCATTGCTGCAGCGGTTTTTGAATTTGGCCCTTACAACGCTCCAGCAATGTTGTATGAAACGGCGCGCTAGGGCTATTAGATACTCTTAGATTGGATTTCTTTTATCATTTTTATGACGGACGCATACTGTAAGTATTTTCTAAAATAATTGCATTTATCTTGTTTTATGTGTGGGGTTGTTGGATTCTGGGACTTAAAAGTTGTGTCTACGTCCTAAAAATAATAAATGAACATTCTAGCCCAAAGTAAGCTATAACTTCTACTATTAGATTTAGACAACTGATAAACTTAAATATTTCTAAATGCGAATATAGAGATATTATATATGAATATAAGGATACACCGAAACTCCGAAACAAACATTTATGGGTCTTACAAAACTTTGTTCTGACTCGGGAATCGAACCCTAGAGCTCAGCGCGGAAGTCGCAAATACTATTTTTTTTTTAGATTTTCTATCTTGCTGATAATAATTTACTGAAGGGAAATCAACAATATTTATTGTAAACTCATACTCGACCTGTAATTGCCTGTTTCCCGGCCTTTGCAATAACGTACTATTTCATCACTTCTATTCAAAAAATTCCGATTGTTCGTCTATAAGCGGAAGGAAAGTATTAATAGAGGAGATTTGAATTTGGAACATGAATTGTTCATAGAAATTGAACGAAAACTGAATTACTGGCTGCACGTGTTGGCTGAACGGCGGCGCTGGGGAAGCGCTAACTGGAAAAACAAACAATACGCTCGTACTATGTTTTCTGTTTGCGTACTCGAACTTTAATGTATTTTGTATTTTTTTGTAAAAAGAAATGTATTCTACAACATATTATAGGCGGCGCGGCGAATGATGATCCCTGAAAGAAAGTGGAAGGGGAATGCGCAGAACTCATAAATTAGGTCTAATTGGCGGGGTGACAGGGGGTGAAGGGCGGGAGTGTAGGAGCGTGGACGCAGGAGTGGTCGAAATCCTACACGCACACTAGGGCACAGCCGCACACTACTCCGTGATATGTCAGCACGTGTTGTCACTAGTCTCGGTACTGTCATGCACATAAAATATTCTAGTCTTTTTGGCAAATCTTTAGCGTATTGAGGTTTTGATGCCCAGAGAAAATTGTCTGTTCAATCTGGACAAGAAAGAAAAATTGATTATTATGTAAATTGTTTGATCAAATATTTATACCAATTATAATTATTATTATTGGCGAAATATAGGTATAACGCAGTGCTAGTGCCAACGTTGCTTTACGGTAGCGAAACCTGGGTATGTCAGTAGATGCATGAAAGTAAATTGAATGCTGTGGAGATGCGATCAGTTCGAAAATTGTGCGACGTAATACGTGACGAAGTGATACGCAATATGGCACGTTTGAATTAAAGTGTTAAAGTTAAGCTGGAAAAGGGCGTGCTTTGTTGGTTTAGACACGTCCAACGAAGGAGTGGGGAACGATTGACGAAGAATATAAATTGTGCGAAAGTAGAGGGTAGAAGGAATCAGGGTAGGCCGAGATTTGCATTTGAAGATCACGTGAGCAAATTGCTCAAAAACGGAAAAGTCCAAAGTACTCGGATACCCAGACGTGCGTGTATGAAGCGGTTGATGAATCTTAAGGTAGCGAAATAAGTATGCATGGATCGCGAAGCCTGGCAATCTGTCGTCTCTGACTACCCCGTCAGGGATACAGCGTGAAAATAGTTAGTTTAGTTATAAATTTTCGACAATTTCATTTGTTTAATACAAAAGTATTTTTTTTTTACTTAATATCACGCCTATCATTCACCGGGGTCAGCAGAGACTTCTTCCACTTCTTCTACTTTAATAAGTATTGTCAGTGTCACACATTTTATACCTATTTCTACATTAAAATATTACAAGAAAAATGTTTCTTTTTTTAATAAGTTCACTGAAAAATAAATAAAATTCCTATCATGGTTTAATATTTTCACGCAAAACACTTTGAACTCACTTGTTGTACTCACATTATAAAATGAAAAAAAATTGTTTAATGGTTCACAGCAGAGTCGTATTAAACTTGATTCTTTGTGTAATAATATTGTGCGCGATTATACATGCGCAAACTATCCCCACTAATTTTTGTCAGAGCTCATCATTCGCCGCGCGACCTGTAATTTATTTAAGTGATAGTGCAACTGATGTTGGAAAAGTCAATAGGCTACGGTGACAACTTTCCATTAGGTGGGCCATGCTTGTCTACCAACTTAGTGGTATAAAAAAACTAACGAAGAAAGTGCTTTTTTATTTATTTATTGACAACTGGATACAAAGTCCTTAATGCCTAACTTATTAACTAAGGGATACATTTTATATTTTTCCTAAAGTATTAACAATATATTTATAGATTGGCTTAAAATATTTAGATTTACATAAAAGTTTATTTAAATCCGATGGCACTACACTTTAAATTTTTTCACTTTAAAAAAATGTTTTGAAGTTCAGAAATTAAAACTAGATGTTGGAGATTATATTTTTGACACTTCATTATAATATGGTCAAGGTTGGCTAATTCGTTGCAAGTTTCGCACTTTTTTTTGTGTACTATTTTTAGTCTTGCTAGACGAGCTGGTGTTCTACAGTGGCCAAATCTTAATCTGTTAATTGTTGTTATGTAGTTTCGGCAATCAATATCTTTTCTTTTATGGTACCAAGATCTTTGCGGCGGGGTGGACTGTATTGAAGCATACCATTTGCCCTTTTTTCAGACACAGTTCTCCAGTATGAATGCCACAATAAGGTTATATTTTCTATTAATTTCTGGTTATAATCACTAAATGGTACTTTCTCTATATTTGTGCAATCTTCGTCACACTCTCCTCGGGCTAACTTGTCTGCTGCTTCATTACCAGAGATACCACAGTGTGAAGGTACACATTTGCCTCTGTTACCTAACTCTAGCAGAATCTTTTTAATGTTAAACAAAATATAATTAGAACTAAACTTAAGTAAATTACCATCTAAAGCTAATAATGCACTCTTACTATCTGATATTAATAAAAACTTGGTTCTATTTACATTAAATACATGTAACAAAACACAATAAATTGCATAGCATTCTGCTGTGAATATGCTGCAATGGGCATCTAACTTGACACAAAAGGATTGTTTCATCTAGGAGTCATAAAATGTTGATGATACATTATCTGGAGTTTTTGAGCCATCTGGTTATAATGTATAAACATCACATTGAGAATCTAAATACTCTAAAAATTCTATTTGATTACAAACTTTTTCAAAATCAATAGAAATGTCATTTTGAATTACTGCTTTATAACCTACAGAGAATACTGGTAAGGGGTTAGAATTTTGTAAGTTTTTGCAAATATTTTGAACATCTATGAATATCTTTAATATATCTGGAAGGTGTTTGCTCTTGTGTATTAATACCAATATTATTAGTTAAATGTGATGGAAGTTCTTTACATGGTAAAAGCCTATTAATGATAAAGCTGTTGTCAGTACCCAACAATTTAAGACATAGTTTCTGACAAATTTGTAACCGTCTGAGTTTTAATGGTACAATGCCAGTTTCCGCTTCCATTGCATTAATTGGTGTGGAACACATTGCTCCAGTAATAATTCGTAATGCTTTATTTTGGATTACATCTAGTTTTCGCAAGAGACTGATGTTAGCAGTCATATATGCTAATGAGCTATAATCAAAGTGGCTTCTGACAATGCTCTTGTATAACATTGATAATATGTTTGGGTCTGAACCCCAATGAACACCAGCTAAAGAACGTAAAATATTTAGCCCCTTACTAGCATTTACTATGATGTAATTGATATGAGTGTTAAATTTCAGTTGTGGTATCAAGAAACTTCTAACCAGCTTATGTTACTACCATAATAGCAAACTGTCAGAACATTCTCTAAGTTTATATGTTTTTTGCTAAAAATCATGGCCCCACTTTTATCAACATTGATATTTAAAGATAGACTATTATAGAAATTACTAATTTGAGACATGCCCTTATTTAGATTTTGAACTGCTTTATTTACATCTTTATTTACACAATATACAACTATATCATCAGCAAATAATAAACATTTCACTGAAGGATCAGTCAGATATTTATTTATTTGAGATATATATATTCCAAACAACATAGGAGAAATTGTTGAATCTTGCATTGTACCTTTATAGACTTGTCTAGGTCCATGTAAGATGTTATTATACTTTATATACATAGTTCTATTGGAAAGGAAATTGAAAATCAATTTGCATATTTTTCCAGTTACTCCAGCTTGGTTTAGAATCTGAATAAGGGTTGTGGGATTGACATTATCAAAGGCGCCACTGACATCAAGGTAAGCACAGGCAGTGTAAGAATGGCTATAGAAAGAATTTTTGATATCTGTTATGAAAGACATGTAGTTTTCTACTGCACTTTTACCTTTTCTGAAGCCAAATTGTTGTACAGGTAAGATGTTATATGTTTCACTGTAAAATTCTAATCTTAATTTGAGCATATTTTCAAATAACTTGCAAATGCAGGATGATAATGATATGGGTCTATATGAGTTCCAATCATTTTCAGATTTGTTTTGCTTTAGAATTGGTAAACCACATTGAGTTTTCCATGTATCAGGAATAAACTCATGTTCCCATAACAGATTAAAAATGTTTAAGAGAATATTTTGGGCCTTGGGGTGTAATTCTCTAATCAATTTGTATGAAAAGTCATCAAGTCCTGGGGTAGTGTCCTTCCTTGACTTAAAGGCTGTTAAATTCACGAATATTAAATGGTTCAATTAAGAAATGTCCTTCAGAATTACCAATAGATTCAAAAATGATATTTTACCTTGATATGTCCATATATTTTTCAGGAGGAGACAGAGGAGCTAATTTATTGACAAAGGATGAAATTCATTCATCACTTTTGACAGATTTTCTACAACCAGCTCTTTTAAATCTACGGATGTAATTCCAAATCATGCTAACAAGTGTGTTTCTATTGAAAGCCTCACACAAAGATTCACCCCTCACACAAAGACAAACCTCACACTTCTTTTTTAATGCATCAACTTTTTTGTATTCTATGTAGTTTTCTAGTGTAGGGTGTGATCTATAGTTTCTTAAGGCTAACCTATTATTAATAACTGCAGTAGCACATTCTCTGTCCCACCAAGGTGCTGGTAATTTCATCTTATATGGAGATTGATTGATGATTTTTGGAATGTATTTTTGTTTAATACTGTTTAATATACTACAGAAAGAGTTATAAGTTTCTAGAGGACATAGAGAATCAATAGTAAAATTATTAAAAGCTTTTTCTGTTTCAGAATTGAATTGGGTCCAATTTGCATTTTTATAGTTAAAACGCTCAGAACTCAGAGCTCAGAGCTGTAACATATTTTGGTGCTGAAATTTGAACATCAACCAGTATGGGAAAGTGATAACTACCCATTGGGTCATCATGCACAGTCCATTGACATAAAGGAGCTATATTGGGACTTAAACATGTTATGTCAATTGATAAAGAAGCATTGCGAATGGTGCCTACAGTAGTTTGAGATCCTGTATTTAAAATGCATAAATCGCATTCATCTAATAGGTTGTAAATCTCAACACCTCTAGACTTTGATGAAAGACAGCCAAAGGCGACATGATGAGCATTCAAATCACCTGAAAGCATGATTGGTTTAGGCAAGTCATCAATAATCTATTTCAACTTTCTACATTTGAAACGTCTACCTTTACTATTAGGTGGAGCATAAGCAGATAATAAAGTTTGATCGCCAGCATTAGTTTTTAAAGTGATTGCAGCTGTTTGAAGGAAATCATAATAAGGAGTATGAATATTAGAATATTGAAAAGAATTTTTGAATAATATGGCCACACCTCCATGACCACCAGAACCATTTTGGAGAACGGTATTGTAACCTGATACATTGAATATATAAGATTTGAGCCAAGTTTCATTCAACATGCAAATGTCAATATCTTTTTCATGAAGAAAATTTAGCTTTTTTGTTATTTAATGTTTTATGTATATTAAATTGGGCTATTGATATATATGTTTTTCTATTTTGTCTATTGTGAAAGAACCTAGATTCCATAAAGATCAATGCAAGTTGCTTAAGAATAATTCTTTTATTTTGGTAGTAGTCACTGTTTCATTACCTTTGGAGTTTGCCTATACAATTAATGATTTGACTATAGCATTTTAAATAATTTCATTATTAGCAATTTGTTCTAAAGTGAATGTATTTTCTTTATTTATTAATAATGTGGGAGAAACGGTCTTTGTATTATTTACCTTCTTTTCTGAATTTTTTGGCTTTAACGCTGGGAAATTTTGGTCATCTATCTTACCTACAGCAGACGCAAATGAACGAGGTTGTTGTGAGTGTAATATTTGGGTACGATTTTCTTCTATTTTCTTTATTTTTATGGGGCAGTCTCTAAATGGCTAGATGACCTCCGCCGCAATTAATACACATTAAAGTATCCGAAATAGGTGGGCTCCAGAACACATTTGAGTGCCACGGCACACTTTAGCAGAGTGATTAAACTTGTAGCATTTGTAGCATTGGACAAGTGGTGGAATGTAGGTGTATACCTGGTATCTGAATAAATGTAGGAATGGTGTTTTAGGTAAAGTTGTGGATGAGAATGTGATAGCAACAGTAGTCAATGGTACTAGCTGCCCATTGGGATCTTTTTTCATAAATATTTTTACCGAGATTACGTCCGCATCGCATGTTATATTCTTGTAGATCTCTTCATTAGATATGTCGATGGGTACAAATTTTATGATACCAACCTTTTCCACAAGGTGAGCTGGTATAAAAGCGCAAATCGAAAATCTTGTTTGAGAAAGCTATTAGCTACTGCGGCCTTCTGAAAGGTTACTCCATTTTTATATAGATTGACACGATAGACACTGGTAATACCTTTAATATTCTCTACGAAAAGTTGAGTGAGTTTTATTGGGTTTCTCTTTCCAATTTTCTCTTTCTCTTTGGATTCAATATAGACGGTGTAGTCAACTGCGCTTTTTTCTAGGAAAAGTCGTGTGTAATTTGTTTTAAAATATATATTATACTTAGCTTCGAAGCTAGTAGAGGTTTTTTCTCGCTTCCGTTTTCTGTCGCTGGGCTCCTCCTCGCTGTCGTCCTGCGTCCCCTTTTCTACAAATGAGGTACGCCCGCTCTATTTTTCTATAATATGTGCTTGTAATACAAAATTAAACACAAAATATTAATTTTATTTTATACGAGAATCAAAAAGCGCGCCTTAGGTTTGACTTCCCGCCAAAAAGTCAAAAAGTGCATTAACTCCTTGGTGTTCTACTCTAAAATCTTGCGCTTCTCTCTGGATTTACAATAGCGCCCACAGCGTCAAAATAGTATTTTGCTCACGTATTATACAGTCTACTACAATAAGGTACTAATTCATCATATAAGTTGTTCCAATGACAAGACAAGTCTAGTTATTACAAGGGAGATTCGAGTTATTTATTTTAAGTATAGCATTTTCGTGAACTTTATTATTAATCATCCAATTTCTTTGATTGAGTATATGAAAAAGGTACTAAAAAAATAACTATTCCGAAATAGTGGCCATACGAAAATAACCTGAAAGAATTTATGATCGACTGCATTTTATTTTTGGACCACAGTAATAACTATGGTAACAGTTGATTGGTGGGTCTTGTCACTAAATCATGTTAGATCTAGTACCTAAGTTAACAATTCTCGTTCAAAAATAGCTTTAATTTCTTCCTCAAATGTTACACTTTTATATTTGCGTATCACAAAATATTAAATTAAAATAGTAACAGTTTTAGTTACGCATTAGGAAGCGCACGGCCCACCTGATAAAAAGTGGTCACCATAGCATATGGACGTTTCCCACACCAGATGTACGGCACTCGCGCTGCCGATGTTGAAAAAACCTTTTGAGACCCTATTAGAAGAACTATATACTGTAGACGCAATCATGCAGCACCAATCAGTATGTATATGGCCTAAACATCTTAGCTCTAATTAATTTATTAGATTGACTTTATTAATAAGGAACGGTAGCGTTTTAATACTACTCCAAGAGTAATATCTCTGGATTATAGGCAAAATAATCAAATATTCAAAAGGGCAATGGGTAAACAATCCGAATGTTTTAATGTTTATTTATTTATTTATACTTACGAGTACATGCATGCATGATGTTAAAGAACAATTTGTTATGAAATAAAGATAATATATGGTTAAAATAATTGCTTTATGCTATATGGTTAAAAGCAGCTAAAATAACTGCTTTTGATGAGTGGGATAAACGAAATTATATCATTACATAAACTACAATTTTATACAGTGACGACTTCAAAAATATGCGCCTCAATACTAGGCATGCTACGAACTCAATTCGTGTGCATGATTCCCGTAAGGTCAACCTCTACGAGGATATAACCCTCGGCCTCTGCGCCACATGCGAGGGACAAATATGCATACGGTGAAATGTGGGCGTAAAGTATGCCTCTGCCTACCCCTTCGGGATAAAGGCGTGATAATGTGTATGTGTGTTTACACATACACATTGAAATGGACAGGTGCAAGGTGTGGCGACCTGCAGTTAAAAATTTTCAAGCCGCCCATAAGGCCTTTAACCAGGCTTAACGACTGCCATTTTGCTGGCAACCGGGACCTTAACGTGCCTTCCGATTTTTTGTAGCTTATATATACACGATATACTAATAACACAAATAAAGACGTTTTCTGGATTCGGTCTCCACGCTCAAGACCCGCGATAGAAGCTATACAATAGCTTAATATGACAGCAAAAAATTAAGAAAGTTTCTTCATTATTTGCTGAAATGCATTTGTAAATCAAAAACCTGGAGTCATATTCCTTCTTCTCCATGTATTCTTTAAATTCACTCCATATAAATACCCTGCTCGTTGGCGCACAACGAGCGTCATATTTTAGTTGTATGTATCTATGTACTTTTCTTTGTTCCCTTCTATAGGCTTCACGACAGGATGGATTTCAATGAATGAGGTCTCAAATAAAAGGTATTCATCTTCAGGGTGTCATAGCGTGACTAAAATGTACACAAAAGGATTTTAAGCGCGAAAATGTCTGTTGTCTAAAAATATTTTTCATTCAAGCTTATCGAGTAGGATTTCAAAATGAAGAACAATACAAGATGATTTCAAAAATGAAATACTATTTATAAGAATTTACGCAGGATTGCGCCAGTGAGGTTAATGTTTTGTTCGCAGACAGGTAGTTTTTACTGTTCTATTTTAATAAATAGTAAGTGGGACATAAAACCTAAGTTAATGTTCAATCATTGTTATTACATATATCGGACAATTGAAGTATATTGTCAGCAGATGCATGAAAGTAAATTGAATGCTGTGGAGATGCAATCACTTCGAAAATTGTGCGGCGTTACTTTGGCTGACCGAATACGTAACGAAGTGATACGCAATATGGCAGGTTTGAATGAAAGTGTCAGCGTTAAGCTGGAAAAGGGCGTGCTCCGTCGGTTTGGACACGTCCAACGAATGAGTGAGGAATGATTGACGAAGAATATATATTGTGCGAAAGTAGAGGGTAGAAGAAGTCAGGGTAGGCCGAGACTTACATATGAAGACCACGTGAGCAAATGGCTCAAAAACGGAAAGGTCAAAAGTACTCGGATACCCAGACGTGCGTGTATGAAGAGATTGATGAATCTGGCGAAGTCTGGCGATCTGTCCTCTCTGACTACCCCGTCAGGGACACAGCGTGAAGAATGTTAAGTTAAGTTGAAGTATATTAACGAGTTCAAAGGTTAAATTATAAGTATCAAGAACATTTACTTTGAAATTGATCGCCACAGTTAGGCGATATTAATTATAATTAGATTTGTTTTAAAATATCCATCACGCCTTATCCCCGAAGGGGTGGCAGAGACATATTATATGTCCACTTTTCACCGTGTGGATTCCTGTCCCACGTAATAGGTGGTGAGCCCATTGCCGTGTTGAAATAGACAGACGCGGGTTGTGGCTAACTGCTGTTGTTAGATTTGTTTTACCATACTAATTTAGATTTGTCACAAAATAAGAGTATATGTAGATTCTTTTCGTTTTCGTTAGTTTTGAAATCTAGCGAATTAATATTTTGTATAAAAAAAAATGTTTAGGGGTGTATAATATAATTTTTTTTTTTGCGTTGGTTCTTCTACTTTTACAGCTCCACAGGAGGATTAGCCTTTCTAATTTTCTTTGACATTATTGGAGCAAGACAATTGTTGTAATTTCATAATAATCCATCAGTTCGTTTTATAAGTATTCATCTACGTACCTATTGATATTAAACTCATGTTTTTGGTTCATTCATTATCAGTTACTTTGCGTATTTACTTTGATCAATTCACTCACAGTCAGGGTTTGTAACTCATAATTTAACTAGTAGGTTAGGCAAATTTCAGAACAAAGTTAATTCCAACTAATTAAGTTTATGAATACTAGCTAGTTTAAGTTAAGTTTTAATTAAAATACTTCCTCCTGGTCATAGACTAACAATTCACTGCGTCCGAAATAGACTAGGCATTAAAGTAATATTTTTAATAAGTTTCTTTGGTTAGGAATTTCAAATTTATTTTTATGGTTTGACATCCACATGGCAAACCATATAAATAAATTTGTACCATGAGTTTAGGGCTAACCGTTCTGTTGATCTTGCCTATGTACGTAATATCAAAATAAACAACTCGCATACTATAGGTCTGAAGGAAACCGCGGATTACCTCTTGGATTCTTTTATACCCGACGACTGCTCGGAGAACGATAGTGATTATCACCGACAGATAAGACAGTGGGCTCTTGAGCCACCATACTCATCCCAGTCAGACCTACCAACTTCTGATGAGTTCCTCGAAATTGTTAGGTCGTAGTCCATAGGTAAGGCGTCGGGGGACGATAAAATATCTAACAAAATGATAAAGAAGGCTTGCAAGCTGTCGGGTGAAGTAATATTAAATGTTTTTAACCGGTGTATTTACGGCGGAGTGTTCCCCCGTATTTGGCGATGTGGCTATATTCGGATTATTCCTAAAAAAGGCGACAAGCCGCCAGATGACCCTAAGTCGTACCGACCGATCACATTGTTGCCCTCCTTGGGAAAGCTTTTAGAGCGTCTCATAGTACCCCGGCTCCTGCCGGGCGGTATTAAATTTCATGAAAATCAATTTGGATTTAAAGTAGGAAAATCTACTATTGACGCAGCAATATCAGAGCGAAAGACTGTCACTTCATCGGTTTCTCAATATGTGCTGGCCATCTTCCTAGATATTTCCGGGGCTTTCGATAACGCTTGGAGGCCAATGCTATTAATGAAATTAAAGTCTCGCGGTTGCTATAGAAATATTTACTCTCTTATTTATTCATATTTTACACAAGGTACAACAACTTTAAAATTAGGTCATTATTCTGCTACCAAAACGTTAACAATAGGCTGTCCTCAGGGGTCTGTGCTAGGCCCACACTTGTGGAACTAAGGATTTGATGACTTTTTTAGTTTACCATTACCGGAGGGCTGTTCAATGACAGGATACGCCGATGACGGTATGTTGCTCGTTCAGTCGAATACTCGTGCGGGACTCGAGAGCTTGGCCCACACGTGTTTGCGCGTCGTTGCGGAGTGGGGCGCACGAAACAGGTTATTTTTTGCACCCAACAAAACATTTCAGTTGCTTTTGAAAGGAAGTTTGAAAGTACCACCGCGCATTAAATTCAATAACGTTTACATTAAAAATAAAACTTCGGTTTGCAATTTAGGATTGATTTTAGAGAGAAATTTTGCATTCGTTGAGCACATAAAAACTGTAGGTGAAAAGGCTAAAAATAGCTTTTATGCGTTGTCGAGAATATCTACTGCTACATGGGGACTTTCATTCAAAACACTGAACTGACGTTTACGGGGCCACTTATCTAGGCTGTATGTGTTACGGGGCGCCGGTATGGGCAGATAAGGCTACTATTGGTGCTGCACGTTTAAAGTTACTGCAAAGTCAATGCCTTGCATTGATATTTTTATGCAAGGCCTACAGGACGGTTATCACGGAGGCTCTGCCGGTGATGGCAGGGGTCCTCCCGGTTGATCTCGAAATTCAGAGACGCGCGGCTTTATACTATTCGGCTAAGGATGGCATGGATGATAGGTTTTTGTTAGAAAGAGATCGCCATAGAATTGCCAGACTGCTATATTGTACGTGAAGAACTTTTAGACGAATGGCAGCTGCGTTGGAATACTTCCATCAAAGGGCGCCACCTCTACCAGTTTTTCCCAGACGTTCGTGAACGCCTGGGATTGTTCTGGCTGGAGGTTGATCACTATGTTGCTCAATTTCTCACGGGACATGGTAACTTTAGGAATAAATTACATTCGTTTAAGCTGGTTGAGTCACCGGTATGTCAGTGTTCAACTGCTGATGCCAAATATGATCAGACCGCCCATCATATACTTTAGGAGTGTAGCATTTGGCAAAATGAGCGATATAATATGCTTAATTGTTTACAAGTAACGTCGAGAGTAGTTTACTATGCGGATCTCGTGGCATCGAGGGTAAATTTTCGTGCTTTTAAACGTTTCTGCCATACATATTACTGGAATCAAACATAATACACATAGGACCCGTAATATACTATTACCGTGGTGCTTCCCTATTTCTATAGGATTTACACCTAGTTGCTTTCCAGGTCTCCCGCTTTGCAAAGGAGGGAAGACGCATTACGTTCTTTTCTTACTTCCTCACATTATCTTCTGATTAATTTCGTGGCGGGTTCCAAGACATGCTAACTTCTCCTGGTATATCACCGAGATCGAGCTCGGTGTAACTTTTCTGGTGTTTTGGTCATTGCTGTAGATCCTGGTTTACAGGAGTCACAGTAATGGGAATGTGGGTGGAATTGGTCCCATAAAAAAAATCCACATGGCAAGCTAGTATCAAACAATTAACAATTTCTTGAATTCAATATTTATGAATTTGCAGCATCGCCACACAAACTTTCACTACAATAAGTTCACAATCAAAAAGGCAAATCAAAATAGGATCAACATACAATGCTATATATTAAGAGTTAACGAAAAGGTACCAACTAAACAAGGATCCAATTTATTTGAGTAGGATTTAAACCTGTGTTTTGTTAATATTATTTATTTATATTAGTACTAGTACTTGTTTATTGTATAGCAACATTCAAACAAAAATGTTAGAATGTTTCTTTTCTACTTCGTGCCGTTTAGTTGACTAATTACACGTGGTAAAATCACCTAGATATGTTTAGAACATGAACAGCTTAAAGCGGTTGTTGATGCACAAGTCGGATTTATAATAAGAGCTATCATGTTTACGGCAGTTCTCTATTCGTACAATATACAAACCGTTAGCCAAAGTAGCGAAGTATGTGCGAACACCAAAGGACGTCATCCCTCTGCAAACACCAGGTGTCTACAAAGTGGATTGCAGCTGCGGTCGTACATATATAGGCCAAACAAAACGAACCATCACAAAAAGGGTCAAAGAACACATCGCAGCTGTAAAAAACCGTCAGTTCAACAAATCGGCATTAGCGGAACACCTCGAGTCGGGTAGTAATCACTGGATCGAACTCCATCAACCCAAAGTCCTCTCCACTGATCGCCACTATTATCCTCGTGTTGTGCGTGAAGCTATTGAAATTAGAAGATACAATAATTTCAATAGGGAAGATGGATTCAAGCTATCCGGGATGTGGAATTCAGTGATGAAAAACTTGACCGTAGAAAACCTGTGCCAAACAAAACTGACGTAGTGAGTGCAGTGTGTCGCCGGCCTTATCCTGCATTATAATAATAATGGAGGGTAGCTACAAACAAAAGTAACTCCATGCATACTCTCGGCCCTCACCATCAGTCCAGCCGCGACCACGGGCGCTGCAACGCGCTCGAAACGTCGGTGAATGTAAGTACAAAATTGTTTCGCGTGAAGTCCCGAGTAGTATATAAAATATGAATATAATGTAATATTTACCACATATTAAAAATATAAAATTATGCATTTCAAAGTAATACAACTTTAATTACAACTCTTTCATCAACACATTTCCCCAGTACTGTATTATTCGCTTTATTGAGTACTATTTCATGATGTGTTTTGTTTCCACTGAAATTTATTGCGACTACGTTGACAAGCAAGTTTATTGTCGCCCCGTTTATTGCTTGGTTGAATAGTCTGCAATGTAGTTATAATTCATGAATTTATTAAGTGACAATTTCTACGTTCCATAGCGACAGTAGGATGGGTCCTTTGTTCTTATCTTCCTTATTTATTCAACATTTAATTTACCTTGGGTTGGGTTTGCTGAAATCTGTATTTTTTATTAAAAGTAATTCAGTCATCTTTTTGGATTGAAGTAAATTTCGCTATAACTAGTCTCTGGATGGGTGACCGCTTTGGAAGGCAGGTCGCGGTTGCCAGTAACTTAGCAGTCGTTAGTTGAAGATAAAGGCCTTAAGTATGACTTGAAAATTTTCATAAGTGTGTCACCACTATCTGTTAATTTTCAGCACGCCAACATGGCTTGGCATTACTTGGGACAAAATGCATACGATGAAATATGGATGTGAACTGCCTACCTACTTTGGGGATAAAGGTGTGACAATATGTATATGTATGTATGTTTTGATTATATCTAACTGAATCAGCGTTGTTGTAAATCACAATGAAAATGGCAATATTAGAACTAACTGATATCATAATTTTAATCTCTCACTGACTTGCATACCGTATTTTTAACCTTATGACACAATTTACGTTGTTTTTTCCAGTAAATAGACTCATTTAGATTGGCATTGATGAATCGTTCAAAGCTCCTTCAATGAATTATCAGATCGCTGACAGGCATTCCTAACTCGTTTCTCTTTTCTGCGTTGCTAGTACCCCTGAAAAATATATATTATAAAAGATATTGATTTTTATGCTCGTATTTTTATATACTATGGATAGAAAACAAATGTAATATCACATACAATGGTGTGACGCTACAACTGTCACAATTTTTACTTTGTTTCTTGCTAAAACCAAACCAAAATATATTTTCTGTCCATCCCAAGGTTGCCTGGAAGAAATTGCTTTTTAGTGATTAACCCTTTGTACATTATCTGACTAAAATATTTGTTAATTACAAATATTTTCTATCTAGCTATAATTTGGTGTACATATAAAGTTTTATTCTATTATATTCTATTCTTACTTATTTGGTAAGCTCTGTGACACGTAAAAATACTGTAATCTAGAATACAGTAACGATCACCTTATTTTGTACTCTAGCTTTAAGAAGGCGATGGAAATAAAGACAGAAAATACGTGTAAGTATCAAATAAGATGTCCTCCGATCGAAATTCTCTAAGGAAATTAACTTGCAAAGTTTCAAGTTTCTTAAAGCCTTCCTTTATATAATCTATGCATACATAAACATGAAAAGATTTATTGGAGGCCTGAAGTTTGAATACAGATGGATCTAGGCAAAATGACTTTTTATAAACTTTCAAAAACAATTTCAGAAAAATATGTAATCTACACAGACTCAAAATCATGCATAACAGCGTTGCATAGTCGAATTATTCGTTCTCTTGCAACAGAAATTGATGAAGAAGCTAAACTTGCCACATGACAAGATAATATAGATGATACAATCTCTCGTGAGATGAAATGATCACTGCGTTAAGCAACTTTCACTATGACTGGTCTTCGAATGGGTGACCACTTTGTGGAACTTACATTTGTGAGCGTTTCCGTGCTTCAAAAGGCACGTTTAGCCGTTGGTCCTGGTTGACAGTACAATGGCAGTGGTTAAGCCCAGTTGAAGGCGTTAAGGGCAGCTTGAAAAAGTTCAACAGTTGGTCGCCACAACCTGCGCTTATCTATTTCAACACGGCAATGGGCTCACCACCCGTTAAGTGGGACAAAAATGCATACGATAAAATGTGGACGTATGGTATGCCTCCGCCTACCCCTTCGGGGATAAATGTGTGACAATATGTATGTATGTACAATCAAAATAACTGATGTTAAAAAATCTCTGAAAAATATAATAAAAAACCTATGGAATACTATTTAAAAAGAAGTCAACACAAGTAAATAATTTTATGTTAGAAAATCTGTATTTGATAAAACTCTCTATTTTTGACTGTCGAAAAGATCAAATAATAACTAGACTCCGAATTGAGCACACTGATGTTACACATATCCAGTTGATAACCAAAAATAAACATAAATACACGTAAATATGGGATGAATTTAACTGCTGTACACCTTTTAGAAGAATGCTAAGCATATAATAATGAAAATTAATTTGTAACCTACCAAATAATTTAAAAGATTACCTAAATAATGAGAAATGTAAGTGAACCTTAGATTTCTTGAAAATCATCAATATGTGTAAGTTAATTTAAGTTCTTGTTTTTGGATAAACTGTGGTCGTTAATGACCTTAATGATAAAAAGCGACCTTAAATAAACTAATAAAAAGTAAAAAAAACTTATCTTAAATTAACTGAGAGAAAACTGAGTGTTTCATAACAGAAATGCCTTCTCCAATAAATTACAAAGTAAAATGGTTACGCCACTTACGCTCGTATTGCATTCTTTAATAACTGGACTTCTTTGCTTTCGGAAAGCAGTACACCTCGAAAGTATCTTCACGTAACCTATAGGCCTGAACCAATTTGATAAGAGAGTGTCGTCACTTAATATTTGTAATGAACAAACTATAGTATGTATTTTAATCGATAAGCGGCATCTACTGGGGTTTATCAAACAATCAAACATAAAATAGTATGTGTTATTTTTAAAGTTTCGCGGTTTATACTCATATGTTTTATACTGCTCGCGACTTCGCGCGAATCAATTTTGTAAATGTCGGTGAATGTAAGTACAAAAATGATTCGCGTGAAGTCCCGAGTAGTATATAAAATAAAGTAGTATGTTTAATGAAACTAACCCCTAAAGCGAAAATTTATGTAGATATGTAGTCTTGAAAAATTGGGCATAACGAAGGCTTTTTACTAGCAACCGGGACCAACGGCTTAACGTGCCTTCCAAAGCACGGAAACGCTCGCAAATGTAAATGCCACAAAGTGGTCAGCACCGACCTAAGGACCATCTATGGCGAAATATTACACTCAGTGCGGGGAAAAGGTAAGTAGTGCGTACAATTTCCCCAATTCATTATTTAAATTTGTATTATAAGCTCCGTCCCATATTCTGTAGTAAATATTCTTAGTCGGTAATTAGTAACAGAGATCAAATAAGATTTAATTTTTACACCTTCTATTATAGTAACAAATAAATAGCTCTTATTTTTAAATCTTAGTGGGATCGATGAAAAGATTATACTGAAGAAAATTAATACCTTTTGAAGCGCTCGTGGCCCCGCGGACGTAGTGTTCTGTAAACGATCACTGCGTTAAGAAACTTTGTCTATGGCTGGTCCTCGGATGGGTGACCACTTTGTGGCATTTATATTTGCGAGCGTTTCCGTGCTTCGGAAGGCACGTTAAGCCGTTGGTCCCGGTTGCCAGTAAAATGGCAGTCGTTAAGCCTGGTTGAAGGCCTAATGGGCGGCTTGAAAAATTTCAACAGTAGGTAGCCACAACCTGCGTCTGTCTATTTCAACACGGCAATGGGCTCACCACCTATTACGTGGGACAGGAATCCACACGGTGAAAAGTGGGCATATAATATGCCTCTGCCACCCCTTCGGGGATAAGGCGTGATGGATATTCATTTTAAAATTTATACCACTCTAATTTTGCTAATAATTCATAAATCATAACAAATTCATAATACTCAAACAAGTTCTTAAAATTCTAACGTCAAAAGTAATTAATTATTGTATGAGCTTTAGTCATTTGCAATGTGTTTTAATTAACTAATTTGCTATTTGATTATACAATTTTGTAAATCACTCTGTCCTCTTAAATGTGAATGACGCGCAATTCAAAGCCATACTAATATTATAACTTCACAAAATGTATTTGTTTGTTTATCCTCCATTTATCTTTTAACCACAGAAACGATTTAAATGAAAAATGGTATGTAGATGGATAACATTCCATACTTTTTATCTTAAGAAAAGGTTCCTGTGACAAATAGGAAAACTCAGTTTTCTGTAAACAATCACTCCGTTAAACCTCTTATGGTAACTTCATTCCTGATAATGGACTGTTTGTGACAATTTAATTTAAGTGCATTTCCATGCTTTGGAAGGTAAGTTAGTAAACGCTAGTTGAAAGTCTTATGAACGTCTTAAAAGCTGGAGATAATCACAGCCTACCTCTTCCTTGTCCACTCCTCCTCTGTGACCTATTTGGGTCATCGGTCCATCTGGCAGGTCAATATGTCAATCCAAATACATGTCATTGTATATAGACAGATTGGTACACTTTTCATTATTATTAATGACACTCTACCTATTATATTACTAGTGTTTTGTGAACCGTAGACATCGTAGTAATTTTTTTTTATCAATTAAAAAAAAATCATCATTTCTTTTTTTTCGTTTTGAGCGCTCTTGCCAATCACCTTCATTTCCCCTCCCCTGCCTCCATTTCCCCCCCGATCGAAAAACCCCCTCGCTAAAAGTTGATGGCTTTTTTTTTATACCACTGAGGTGGCAGACAAGCATACAGCCCACCTGATGGAAAGTGGTCACCTTAGCCTATGGACGTTTGCAACACCAGAGGTGCAGCACTCGCGCTGCCGACCCTTTAAAAACTTTCTAAAACCCCTTTTGAAGAACCCCATACGGGCTACAAAAAGGATTGTCCATGCCAAGTTGCATGCAAATCTGATGAAAAATGCGACCTGTAGACTTAATGGACGGTCGGACATCAATAGCATTTTTCCCGTACCAGTGGAGTTAAAACGGAGACTTTCGTCGGCTCGCTTCGCTGGCCTCCTCAGTCAATTATAAAAATAGTAACTGTTTTCAATAATGTTAAAAACACATACACTGTACTGCCACATCTGTTAATGGTATATTATTTTAGAAACTAAGATAAGTTAAGTCCGCAACATGTCAGACTAAAACGAATCTATGAAATATCTCTATACTTTTCTGAATTTATAATATCAATGTCTTTATTTAAAGTACTTTGCATAACATTGTAACATTTAAAATTATTCTATTTTCACTAAAACACACTATGTCAGTAACTTTTAAACATGTATTCGAAATTGGTTCAAAATAATATACATAGAGATATTTCCACAGACCAAGAAACTGTAAGACACATAATAATTTTACATTTCGTTGCCATTCTGAAATCGTCTTTGTAAAGTATAGTTAGAACGTATATAAAATTTGAAGCGTAAGTGAAAATAAGTTTTAATTGTATAATAATGAAGTTATAACTTGAAGCAATAAATTAGAATTTTTAGCTTCATTCTTTGGATGTTTTTACAGTCATCATAATCACCGTAGGACTGGACTCGTAACCGTATCTAGGGTTGTAGTAATATTTGTAGCGTAGTCGATGTCGGCGTTCGTAGCATTGTAGCCGATGGCATGGAGGGATTAAACCACAATCATAATGATTTAAAGAAGCCCTTCTCTATCACGAATAGACGTGTACCAGACTATTTTAAAAGTAAGGCCAAAAATCCCAAAAATAAATATATTAGTTCATTTATATCCTGTGTGAGCTAGCGGGTATGGAGTCGGACTTCTTGTACACTCACTGTCGTATCGGCGCCATGGACTCGGCTAAACATACGCTCTTCGTGTACGTGGCTTGGGACAGACCACGCTGTCACGGTCGGCTGGCAATAAATTCCTTTACATGTGAGGTGATGAAGGTCAAAATAGAGGAGCTGCCGGTGCGGGAGATCCCACAGGCATGTTCAAAGGTGACTTCGTGCAGCAATCTTGCACGCCTCAAATAGTTTCGGTTGTGGGCGGAAGAATCAAGGTGTGTCTTCTAGTACCCACTCCACCCCTTCAGTTCTAAGAAGGACATTAGACGGCGTCTCGAGGCAGGTATATGTTAAACTCCTTTAAGAGTTCGTGGGGCAGCACATCTGGCATCGCATCATATCTGTCGCATCATATTAGATAAAAATTAACCAATAAAAAACGCGCCGAGACTACAAAAGTTCGTAGAGTTTTACGTCCAGGAACTGGAATAGGCTGAATGGAATATTGATAGTAGATGGGATTTACCTAAATATTTAATATTTTGCAATATAATTTTATACTAATGAAGTAATGAAAGTAATGAAGTAAAAGGTACTCGTACCTGTACTAGTATTCTAAGAAGAAATAAATTCTTAAACCTAAATTTTACATTTGTCAGCTGTTTTCAAATAAAGAAAGGCGTTCAACATTAACATAAGGAAGATTTGGGTGAGTGCTCGTTACATAACTGTCAACCTGTAATGCAGAACTTTTGATAACGTTCATGTGACATGGGGCTCTGTGTCAAGATAATTTATAACTGCGGTGTTGAATAGCAAGGTTATTCTCGACCGTAATTTTTTTTCACAAAATATATACTTATATAGTTAGACCTTTTCATCGTAGTGGTAGGCGAAGGCATAATATACGCACACATTTTGTACTCGTACACTTTTACGCAATAATTGGTGAGAATATTGCCGTATTGAAATTGTCAGGAGCATACTGCGGCTATATATACAAAAACTAATAACTTATAGAAATATACTTATAGTTTTAACAATTTCTCGTTTTTTACTCATATTTATGATATTTCGGGTCTTATTCGTACACACACACACACACACACACTAATTAAAATTGTGACGACCAAGTGCGGTTGGAGAAAAAAGGACTCGCGCTTCGAGGAGGCGACGCTGAACTCATCAGTTTACCCGTGACCACGCCTGGTGTAATCCCGTTGAAAGCAGTTTTAGGCTGAGGCTGATGAGCAATTAGATAAGCTTGAGCGCCTTCAAATTTTTTGTTTAAGTTTTATTTTCGGCTTACGGAAATATGATCACGTATCTCAATACCGCAACAGGCTCAAGTGGCTCCCAATTCGTCTTCGGCGGAATACTCACATTCACTCTGTGTATTCCTTTTCATCCAAAGGTTGCCTGAAATAGATTGCTGTGTGCAATAAGGACGCCCATTGTACTTAACTGTAAGAAACCGCTGTATTCCTTGTACATTTTGTTTTATTATTTATTTTGAGTGTAAGTAAGTACAATAATGCATATGATCTATCTATCTAATATACGTCGTGAATAAGAACCGAAATATCGTAAATATAATACTTACAGAAAATGATATAAGAAGACGCTGTTACAAAAGTCAAGACTTAACTTATGTTTTAATAGTGTATTGTCTCATATCTTACGAGATTGCCAGTCATAGCGTATAAAAGGAAATAGATATTCATTGTATCGTAATGAATCAATATTCGTATATTTAATTAGAGATTGAAAGTATCGGCTTTCCGTGGCATGAAATGAAAGAATTCTCATAATACATTTTTATTGTTGTTATTTTTGATGTTTTAGTATCTGAGCGGTATGTTTATTTGTATGTTTTGATATAACAAACTTTACAAACAAATCAGAGCATGTATTAAAAAACATTACACTGTTTGTAATTCTCTTTTATAACAATGACAAAATTAAATTTGAATAAACTTCGGAGTTACATTTATGTGTGCTCTGTGCACAGTTGTTTATAATGTTATAGATTTTACTAAAATATAAAAATTTCCACAGCACTGGATGTGTCTAATAGTTTTTTTTTTGCGATGGCTGGATAATGGAAATGGAAATACTAACTTACAATACCCATTAAACGTAGTCATACACTAAAATACATAGTTAAGTACAATAAAGACGAGTTAGTTATACCATTTCTAATTCTAGGATGTATGGTCCGATTTTTATGATCCTCAATTTGTTAGATATGTCTCTACCATACAGAAAACATGAAATCAGTAAAAATACATGGACTTGAAAAATGTGAAAACATTAAAATTGATATTTTTTTCATAAATTTTATATGGTACCATATTCTAAGGCGGTCACTAGTAAAAATTTATTTATATTTTTTATATTAGATTTTGATTAATATTTCTTTTTTTTTCATAATATAAAATAATATAACCTTTTCGAGGTCTTAAGTAAGTATTTAGTTACTCAAATACATACTTTATTTACGACGATATATAAAATGAACTTCAGATACAGGGTTAATTTTAATTAATATTCTGAGTCTAATCGCTAAGATAAGATTAGGTTTTAAACAATAATATAAGTATTACTAAATACAAGCTTAGTTTACCAAATTACCATTGCTCAAAAATAGGTTTTTTTATTATAGAGCAAATATCAAGTAACATCACAGAAGTTATTATACGTACTACTGAAATAGCAATAGACAATAATTTTGTCTTGACGCGTATTAATGTCACCATTGACAAAAATTTACTTTACTCAGCATTACTTGCCACATAAAAATGGAATTACATTAGGAGGAATTGGGTGGTGACAGACGTTTAAGATGGCAGCCGGCGAGCCTCCGAGTAGTAAACATATAACATATTCTGGTAAACATATAACATACAACATATTCTGGTAAATTGTCTCGTGAGAGCGAAGAACTCTAGATAATTGAATTCTGGGTGATATAATCGCTTGTTTAGAGATAAAGTATTCGAAGACAGATCTCTAATTACAAAAATTGTCACAAAACAGAACAGTTATTTACATCTAAGATTCATTGTATAAAATGAAGAACTAAATAGTTATGCATAAACTTTGTTCAAGACATGACCGTAATAATCTGTCATTTTAAAGAAATAGAAATCATATTTCTTAACATCTTTAATGACATAATAAACTGTCTACGCGCTGTCCCGGTTCCGTCGACATCCGTGACTCGATTACAAATACAATGGTTCAATAAAAACGACAAAAGTTTTACCATTCTTCACTAGGGAGGGAAATGGCGTTCAGAAATTGAATACATTCAGTCAGTGCCAGCTAGTACTAGTATATTCATATTCTGATTTTATTCTATACTCATAAAAACTTTATACGGTCTTCATTATTTTGTTGAAAATCTAAAATCAATACTGCTGTAATGAAGACTATGGAGATAGGCTATACAATTTTAGTAGGTGTTATTGACAGCTTAGGAATTTAGTTTAATAACTAATGATGTGTCTAAAGTCAACGTTAAATACTGTAAATTTAGTATTAATCTGTTTTAATGGTTAAATTATAGTCTTACATATATTTAACAAAACTTTGAATTATATAGTATACTTAATATATAAAATATATAGTATAGTTTCTGCTCGGAAAAGTTTATTTATATGCTATTCACATAAACTTTCCACAACTTCTTTATGACATTTTACTTCTTTAAAATGTAGTATACGTTTTTATCGACTTTCCTGTACGAGCAAGTTTCACTCAATGTAAAAAATAACCTAAATCAAAACAAATTTCACGCTTTACTATGTTCTGAGTAACATTTATGCCATGTCTAAATATAACTTTCTAGCACAAGAAGACTCACAAAAAGATTCTTACCGAATACTGAATCGATGTAAGCCTATTAAGGATCATTTCCTTCAATTATTCAATGATGGTGTTAGCTTTAAGAAAACTGGAGGAATATGTATTAATTTACACAACGCTTCTAAATTTTTGGTTTAGTGTGTAATTTAAACTTTTTTATACTTTCCTGATCTCTTATCGATTTTTAGTTTATAAGTTCATCTAAAGAGTTATACTAGTAATTATAAACGTCGGCAAATCGGGCACATTTATAAATGACGGGTTAAATAGATGTGACGGGAGTTCAAAGTATGCCATGGGCAAAGCCGTACGTGCTTAAAAGTCATTGGTGTATTGGCTTTCTAAGTCCTTAGCCTTTTTAACATGCTTTTAGCTTCAGTAATATTATGTTTATCGTGCAAATGTGTTGCCGAGAAAATAAGATATTTCATCAACCAAAAAGGGCATAAAAATACATCATTTGTTTAATAATAATTGTATAGTAGTAAATTTGAAAAGCATCACCTGCATTTTTCTAGAGAACTTAAACTCTGACAATAGCGATCGTAATAACATTCAAACAAAAATGTTTACAATTAATTTAATTAATTCAAGAGTGTTGAAAACAGTTTGTATTTGTAGTAGGTACTTGTTTGGTTGTGTTATTTGCGGTTCGGGCAGCATCTCATAACCTCGCAATGTGAAATGTTACTCACTTCTACCATAACTATTGTAGTACAATAGATATATTTCAACACCAGGTTGCCACAACTTACGCCATTTCAATACGGAAATATTTTATACTTACCACTTTATTAAGTAGGACAAAATACAAATGGAGAAATAAAATAAAATGAAATGTAAATATCTTTATTCATGTAAATCACAAAATGACACTAACGAACGTGAAGATTATTGCTTCTACATTAACAATTACTCCCAGATTCATAAAGCAATGTGTAAATATTCCAAAAGAATCTGGCAATAACATGTAACGTGCTCTTGACTATTGTATCGAAGGAATCAGATCAGACGACTACTAAACCGAAAATAGTTTCGAAACCGAATCGATATATATAAGTGTCCTGAATCGAGTGCAGCAAATTGTTTGTCTCTATCTCTTATGGCTCCTGATAAATAGATCAATCTGAGCGTATAGTATGGTTCTGCCTAACCTTCCGAGGATAACGGCATCACTATATTTACTCGCATGTATATAGATATGTATTATATATTGTATATATTGTGGAACACTTTTCACACACCGCCATCTAGCCCAAAGTAAGCTAATATTAGCTTGTGTTATCGGATCTAGATAACTGATAAACATACTTATATATTTCTAAATACATACATATTATAGATAAATAACACCCAGACACAGAATAAACCATCGTGCTCATCACACAAAGTTTTATCCTGGGTGGGAATCGAACCCACGACCTCTTGCGTAGCAGTCGGATGCACTCCCACCGCGCCACAGAAGCAGTCAATATTAGTATTATAAGAGAATTTTTCACATACATCATGTTTACTCTACTATGACTACACTGATGGCGACGAAGTCCATTATTAAAGCTTTTTTTTTCTTAGTTATTTTCATATTTTTTTAAAGACAGATTAAATTCTTCTTATTTTCGTGTCGCTAAGAAACCTAAATTGTTTCGGTTCAAAACTTAGCTACAAGAACAGCATTTTCGTAGCATGCATTAGGTCTTCTTGCAGTTGAAAGGGCATGCAGGACAAGACATCAGGACAGATTTAATGAAATGTACTTTCATTCGATGTATTACTATGATTTGTGCCAAGGATGTGTTATTTATGGCAATAGTCCTCTAAAACTTGGCACGATCATTCCATTATTTTGGCACAGGAATTTTAAGGGGAACTAGATAACTAAATGTATATTCATGAAAATGAGCATCAATGTTATTTTTTAACTTTCGTGGCTTATACTCATATTTTATATACTACTCGAGACTTCACGCGAAACAATTTTCTACTTACATTCATCGATCGAACGCGCTTGGAACGTCTGTGCATGTAAGTAGAAAATGGTTTCGCATAGTATATAAAAAATGAGCATAAAATGAATGAGTTTACTAAGAACAATACATAACATCGCACTTAATTTTAATATAGCAGATTGAACCATGTTTTTTATTGAACTACTAATGACAGTGTTGCCTGTATCAATAGATATATTATAAATTATTAAAAAAAATACTAATATTATAAAGCCGAAAAGTTTGTTTTGTTTGTTTAGTTGAACGCGTAAATCTCAGGAACTACTAATTCGAATTGTATTTTTATGTTTTGGATAGCCTATTTATCAAGGAAGGAGTTAAATTATCATGCCACTACTCAGGAGAGCGGAGCAGTAATTACAAATGTCAACTAATCGGGCAAATTTTCACAGGTGTCAGTGTGTTAGCACGGTCGCCCCTAGTCACCTCGGTCGTACCGTTCTCTCTTCTGCAGCTGCCGCTGAAGACGCCGCAGACAAAAAACGCGGCTAATATGTGGACCTAACGGAGCATTACATATTTGCTCCCTTTGCTGTCGAGACGATGGGCAGTTGGGGTGCTGACGCGAAAAACTTGGTGAGCTAATTGGGGCGCCGGCTGAGGTGGTCCCTCAGCCGGCGCAATATTCCCTCACCAAGTGTGATGGGCACCTTTGCACCGGATACGATGAGGAGCGGGTTAATTAATTAGTTTAAAGTATTAGTAATAGAATTGACATGTTTTATTATAAAAATATTATGGAATTAAATATTTTTATCTCGTTACGCTCTTTTGTATGTGTGTTAATTTTTTTTATATCTTTGCTCTCTTACTTACAGTCTTTTACTTCTTTCGCTTCTTCGAGATTCATCAATCTCTTCATACACGCACGTCTGGGTATCCGAGTATTTTTGACCTTTCCGTTTTTGAGCAATCTGCTCACGTGGTCTTCATATGTAAGTCTCGGCCGACCCTTACTCCTTCTACCCTCTACTTTTGACCAACGGAGCACGCCCTTTTCCAGCTTAACGCTGACACTTTCATTCAAACCTGCCAAATTGCGTATCACTTCGCTCCGTATTCGGTCGGCCAAAGTTACGCCGTACAATTTACGAAGTGATCGCATCTCCACAGCATTCAATTTACTTTCATGCATCTGCTGACATACCCAGGTTTCACTACCGTAAAGCAAAGTTGGCACTAGCACTGCGTTATGAATCGCCATTCGTGCTTCTTTTACGATGCTTTGTCGCTTTACTAACTGGGACAAAGCACCGTTAACCTTGTTTCCGGCAGCTACTCACCGTTCTACATCCAAATTACATCTTCCATCCGCGCTAAACATACTTCCTAAATACACAATTTCATTCACTTGCTCTAGACGTTCCTGGTTTACCAGGAACGTCTTCATCACGAAATTGTGTATATTTTACGTCACCTCTTTCAAATACTAGAACCTTAGTTTTACTTGCATTCAAGCGAAGACCCTTGCTTTCGCACTCCTCTTTCATATTAGTGACTAATGCCTGAAGGTCGGCTTCTGATGAGGCCATGAGCACCGCATCATCAGCGTACAGTTTACTGTAAAGTCACCCAAATTCACACCCATATTAAAATCTTTCAACTTCTGCAGGCAACTGTCCAGATACACTATGAACAGCCAGGCGCACATGACACATCCCTGTTTGACGCCTGTACAGACATCAAAAAGAGGTGACACATCCCCCCTACTCGCACGCAAGCCTTACAGTCCCTATAAAGCGACTGTATTGCCCGCAGTAGCGAGCCGTCCACACCATTTCCGGGCAGCAAGTCCCACAGCGTTTCTCTCACAACGTTATTCACAAAAGCGCAGAAAACCTTCTGGCTAACAGCCAGAAACTTTTCCGCGATCATGCGGAGAGAAAACACTTGATCCATGCAACCTCTTCCACGTCGGAATCCGCATTGAGCCTCCCATAAATACCTTTCAGACTTTTCTTGCATTCGTGGCGTTATAACCTTTGCATACACTTACTAGATAAGCTGACCAAGCTGATCGCCCTGTAGCTGGAGCAGTTTAAGCGCGAGCCTTTTCCTTTGTAAATAGGTACTACAACTGCTACTCGCCAGTCATCTGGGACCACACCCGTCCGCCAGCACAAGTTGCATAACAGACATAGTGTGTCCCAGACGCGCGACCCACCGTACTTGATCATCTCAGCAGTAACTCTGTCTTTTCCCGCAGCCTTACCACATTTCGTACTTCTTATCGCTTGTTCTATTTCTTTCATACTAATGACTTCAATGACTTTGGGATCCGGAGCATCGAATTGAGCTCCACTTCCCGATGTGACATCTCTGTCTTCTCTTGCATACATCTTTCCATAATATTCACTCCATCTGTGCAGGACGTCAGTTTGGTCTGTAAAGACGTCATTGTTAACACTAAGCACTTTATTCATACTGCAGATTGCCGAACAACTCCGGGTCTTGCCTACCTCTTTCCAGAAGAGCTTGGCATTATCCCGGAAATTGGACAACAACCTTTCATCCGCTTTCATTCTGCACCTTCTATCAGTGCCTTCGTGTTAACTTTCTGCAGCTTGTATCTCTCTTTCATATTAAAAGCATTCCGCGAGGCTAAGTAGTCTAGCCATGCTTTCTTCTTCATTCGAACTGATTCTTTCACTTCCTCATTCCACCATGCATCACGCTTATTACTACTGCCTCTTTTCGTTTCTCTACACACTTCCACAGCGGCATTTACCATACTATCCTTAAGTTTCTGCCATACACTTTCCACATTCTCACTACTTACATTGACGTCGCCAAGCTTTTCGGCTACCCTTTCTTTATATTTATCCCTAATGGATGCATCCTGCAGCTTCCAGCTTATGATGCTATAAGTCGGCTCAGGTTCAGGACACTCGGTACGACGATGACGCCAACCTGCGAACAGATCCCTAAACCTTAGTTATGACTAGGTAGTGGTCTGATCCCAGCTCAGCGCTTCGATAAACCTTTGTGTCCAGCACCTGTTTACGGAGCCGACTATCCATTAGGAATAGATCTATCATGCTTCTCTTTGACTTACATCTCCTCGTATACATATGAATTTGTTTGTGGTTGAACATTGTGTTCGCCACAAACAAATCCTTTTCCTTACAAAATGCCAGTATTAGCTTACCAGCGTCGTTCTCCCTGTTATCCCCATACTTCCCGAGTACCAACTCAAAACTATCGCGAGCGGTACCCACCCATCCATTCAAGTCTCCACATACTATAAGTCTTTCATTTCCTTCTATCACATTTAGAACTTCTCTCATACTCTACCAGAAGTCCTCTAGCTCACTCGCGTTCGACGAAGATACTGGCGCATAAGCAGCTACCAGGAAAATCTTCGTCAAACCAAGTTTTACACGGACCCAGAGGATTCTAGGACCTACCAGTTTGTACTCATACATACCGGAGGCCAATCGCGAGGACAGCAAAATTCCAACCCCCTGACTGCCATGCTCGCTCTCTGGTACTCCAGACCAAAGCGCGAGCACCCCACCTGGGAGCTCCAAGACTTCGCTGCCCTTGCGCTTGATCTCTGTCAAGCACACTACATCTAACTTTCTCTCATTCATAATATCCATCAACTCATTCATCTTATGTGTCATTCCTCCCCTAACATTCTACGCAGCTACCCTGCACTCCATCCTCCACTTCCCGCCGTGCCGGGAAGCGCGTGTAGGGTGGCGGCCCCTACGCCGCTCTGGCACACACTTTTCGCACCAGCGGGGACGAACTGGTGCGCGTCGCCTCGGGGGCACGCCCTAGCATTATTCGTCCTGGTTGCACTCGTGTTGGAGTAGAATTGCAGCCGTAACTGGCAGAGATGGCGACGTGCACGCTTCTACTCTCTTCTCTTAGAAATATGTTTTCTTCGACTGTTACTATCTGTTACCTAGTGTGTACATAAATAAATTAAATCCCCACACTGAGATCTTTAATTATAGATGCGCAGAATGTAATTAGAAAATACTAGAAGAAACTTATCAAGAAATAAAACGACTGCTATCCTTACTATCTTGAAGTTGGGCCAAGTTTGCTCAATGAGAAGTAATTGCATTAATTAGCTTGAGCACAAGATCAAAGGCAGCTAGAAGGCTACAAAGTTCTCAAGTCGGTACCCACTATTAGCATTTATAAGAAGCTAATCACTCGTTTATATATTATTTTGTGATGAATACTTAACTACTCGTCAATATGTGTTCTATTGTTTTATTTAAACTCTCAATTTTAAACAAAACAACAGAACACTGTCAAAGTTCCTTATTTTTAATGTTTACTTAGCGTTCTATAAAACAAAATTCAAAATATGAAAATCTTTATAATTTGAAAAATCTTCGGCCATCATTATCTTACTAATATTATAAACGTGAAGGTTTGTAATAATGTAGGTTTGTTATTCTTTTACCAAAAAACTAATTATCCTAGGATCAAGTTCTTATGGAAAACGAGAACGGGAAAACTTCTCTAATCGGAAGAAGCCGCGGGCGTCAATTAAATTAAGAATATAATCAAATCAATCATTTAAATCCGCCTACTATCCACTGCCAAACGCAGGATTCTCCCGATCGCTTTAGGATTGAAAGACGGATTGAAACAGATTTTTATTATCAATTGAAATTTTCCTTTTCGTTTTTCTCTGTATAAGTCAAAACATTTAACCAAAACGTTAAAACGTTAAACCAAATCCAATTTTTTATGAGTAAAACAAGGGGAGATGCTGAATCTGCTGTTTTCCAATAAATTAATAGCAGCAGCAAGTCCTTTTCGAAATGTAATAGCACTCTAAGCGTTGAAATTTGCAACCGTCAAATCATTTACACTTATAGTCTCAAATTGATACTATAAAATAAAAAAGGAAATATGTAATCTGAAAACGGACTTACGAAATTCTTAAAAAGTTTTTTATACGATTACTTATGTTTAATATGTTTATGTGTTTAATGGAATTATTAGAAGAACGGCTCCTCTAATAAATAGAAAGAAAGTGAGTAATAAGATTTATTGTTGGCATCAAATGTATATACCTACATAGTTAATAGGAGTACAGTATAGTATGACAATATTTTCATGCAATTGAAAAAAATATCAAGGGTCACCGACCCCTATACGACTACTATTATAAACATATGATTCATACAGAAAAAGAATATACATCTTTTGTTGCCAAAAAATGGTCGCTTCTCAGCTATATTCCGTGAGGCAGTAGTTGAAATAATGATTATATACCACAGCGCTGCTTTTCGTAAATACTACTTCTAAATACAAACAATTTTATTTTCTACACATTCAGTTACGTACCTAGCTTATGACACGGCTACATTGAAGCCAGACTAGTTTCACCGACACGACATTTGTATTCTAATGTATGCTAAACGGGTAACCCCATGTGTGAAACAGTTGATTAAAACAAAGAACTCTCAAGTTGAAATGGTCAGATATAGTCTCGTCATCAACCTTTTTCCATTTTCCATATTATTCTAAACCCATGATTTTATAAAGCGTTGTTTTCCTGTAATTCTTCTTAGGGAGAGAATTATGCAGGCATATTTTGAAGGAACGGGTGGAAATTTTCTTCTGATAAAGGAAGGATCCTCCGACCAGTCAAGATGATCATGCCTGGTGGGCCATGGCCCAACTGATTATGTTGGGCTATTGTATAACCATATATAATTATTTAGCGCAATAATTAGATACCGCTATGCAGGCTTTTTAATGTCAATGTAGATCGACTGCACTTCACTAAGTGGTGCAGCTCGCCACACATATCACTTTAATACAAGTACAAAGTGTTTAACCAACGACGTGAGTTTCATTTATCTTACCAAAACTGTTTTCGCTTTGATTGCGAAATCGTGTCGTCATTAACTGCCGTTACACATCGCATGAAAGTATCAGGTAGACATAACCATTCTCTTTGTCCTGAGGGCAATGATTTTAATTGCTCTCATGCATAAATTGGTCGCCATTTTCATGCTTCATGCATGATAAGTTAAGGTTATATCCGTACTTTTTTAATGATCACGACACTTTATTTTTTTTTTTTTATTATCCTCTACATTTCAATCATATTAAATTAACTGTCTTGTTCTTAATCAAGCGGTGCATTAGCTGGCATGCTAGTATGTCCTTATATAAATTTGCTAAAGGATTGGGTATATTCATAAGAAACAAAAAAGTAAGGTTTTCGAGGTTCAGACATACACTGTATAAACAAAGAGAAAGCACAAGTATTGACACTAACTACAATTTATTTATCTATCAAGCCTTATCTCTGGAGGGGTGGCAGAGGCATATATATTATATGCCCAATTTTCACCATGTGTCCTGTCCCACGTAATAGGTGGTGAGCCCATTGCCGTGTTGAAATTGACAGACGCAGGTTGTTACTACCTGCTGTTGAAATTTTTAAGCCGCCCATAAGGCCTTCAACTTGGCTTAACGACTGCTATTTTATTAGCAACCGGGACCAACGGCTTGACGTGCCTTCCGAAGCACGGAACTGAGGTGGGTCTAAAGGGCTGAATAAAATAAAATGTGTCTATTAAATAGATGTTAAATTTGGAAGGATATTTGAACCCGTTGCCCTTTTAGTGAGGTGGTAACAAAAAGCTAAAAGGTCTTATGTGCTAGACACTAATTAGCACGACCAATTAAAATCCTGGTAGTCTCGGACTGTACTACAAGAGAAAATAAACGTAACTGTACTACAAGATTATGTACTTAGATACCTAAGTAAAGAAATATCTTGAATGTTACATAGGTATACTTACTCCATAACAAGCACGCGGCAGGTAAAAGGCAAATAATTTAACATACCCAAAGGCTTTGATAATACCGAAATTCCTAGCAGGTTTATTTATAAAGATAGAGGATTTTGTTAGAAAGGGATTGGTTCCTTTTATTGAATATCCCGTCTTTATCATCGCCTTTTGACTTGGGTAAATCTATTAGCAGGTGTCATATTTTTGGGGTAAGTTTTTGCTCTCTCTTATCTCGATATAGCAATTGACTCGGAAATGTCCGATGGGGTGTTCTTCTTGTAAAAATGTCGTTTCTCATTTATACAAGAAGAATTTCTATACAGTGTATTCTCCGACCGTCTTTAAAACAACTCTAGTGAAAATAAATACATACATACATATCGTCACGCCTCTCTCCCATCGGGGTAGGCAGAGACTATGGCTCTCCACTTGCTACGATCCTGGCAAACAACTTTCGCTTCTTCCACTTTCATAAGTGTTTTCATACACACACGCCGGTTAAGGGTACTCTAGACCTGACCTTTTTTCAAAATGTCTTCTATTTGATTGACATATGTACGTCGAGGTCTCTCCTTACCAGTTTGCCCATTCACTCTCTTCTGATAAATCTGTTTCGTTAGTCTACTTTCATCCATGCTCTCCACGTGTCCAAACCATCTGTGAAAATAAGGTAGTTTATCAAGTTACAAAAAGTTGTCGATGTAAAAAAGTGTGCATAGTGAAAATATTTCTCGAGCCTAAATGATAAACTATTGTACGGAAACTGAAAACCAGATTCTTATGGTACTTTCTATGTACAAGTATCATTTATGTAGATACCTATAATATACAGTACATTTAGTAACGCCACAACCTGTACCTGTCTGTTTCATCCCGGTAATGGGCTCATCACCTAATTTCGTCGGACAAAAATAAAAACGGTGAAATGTGGGCAACTAGTATGCTTCTGCCACTCCTACGGGGATAACAATGTGACTAATAAAATATATTGTAGTAAAACTGGTTTCAAGTTTTTTTAAGCAGTATGCAACATACAATACAAAACATACGCGAACAAAGTCGCGAGCGAAGCGACAAAAATATCACATCGAGAGTACAAACATTGCGAAGCAATCTATATAAATTGCTACCAGCAAAACAAAGAAAAGTTAGAAAAATATCTTAATTTCCTCTGGGAATTGAAATTAACTTTGGTAAAATTGGATTATAAACAGCAGAAAAAGGTAAACAATAATATATATTTGTAACAAAAAAAAATGAGCTTCGTTACAGACTTGCGTTCATAATAGATATTATCCAATTACTTCGAGTTGGCTGTCAAACATTACAAAATTACGTCATAATCGTTGACTACAACATGGGTCGACTTCGCACTGTTGCAATGTAGATACTGTGGTTATCGTCACTCCATCTCCGCTCCAGAAGGGCGTCACAATACTAATGTGCATATATTATACATAATATTTTCTTCTTGAATTTCTCCATTTATTTCAGAGAACTGCATTAAACTTTGTAGAGTAAATTAAAAGATCTCAGCGTACAGATAGAGGGAGCCACTTAACTTTATGCTATGCAAATATATGATTTTGTTCATATAATATAATTTTGTTCATATAAAATGGATATTTACTATTAGTATTAGTAATCCTAATTACAAAAGAATTTAAGAACATAATTATGAATTTAAAAACCTTTTAAATGTAACTATACAAAATGTTAGTATTTTATATACTACTCGGGACTTCACGCGAAACAATTTTGTACTTACATTCACCGACGTTTCGAGCGCGTTGCAGCGCCCGTGGTCGCGGCTGGACTGTATGTAAGTACAAAATTGTTTCGCGTGAAGTCCCGAGTAGTATATAAAATATGAGTATAAACCGCGAAAGTTTAAAAATAATAAAATGTTAGTACACCACGAAAGTAAAATATGGTCACGAGCTACACATGTTTACCTAGCGTTCAGTAAGTTCAGTGCTGTTATCCATCTTGAACGGGATGGGACGAAGGGGGCGTGTGGAACAAAGCGGGGCAGCGATGTAGCGGCTAACTTGAAGTGAATGATAGTCCATATTCCTATACGTATATATACATTTACAGTGCCTATTGCATAAAGCTATTGCTTTCAAGTACTGGATAGCTTCAAGCACGTATAGCATACGATTAAATCCAATGAAAACTCCATCTTGGCCCACAAAGTAATAAACATTCGTATTTGTGTTTGCAAACATTTTAATCATTATTCGTATGGGTAATATTTTAAATTAAAACTGAGTATCATTATTTTATTGCACATAAACGTAATGTCAGATACAGGTGTGTGATAGTTACAAGGGAATTTCGGCATGTCCCACATCCCAAAGGTCAATAAATGTCAACCAAAGCAGGATAAAACCAGAAATTTTTATTGCTTACAGTACGGTCTTAAACTTAATCTATTCTCATATTATAATAATAATACTAATAATAAGTCATTTTCAAGAGCATAACTACGGGAAGCCCGCTCCGGGCCTGTCCCGCGAAGGTGAAACCGGCGCCGCACCGCTCGACACCTCTAGCCGCTTACACCGGTGTTGCCGCCTGTCGCCTTACAGGCTTATCATGCCTACGGTGAATGAATAGGGGGCCTATCTAGTGAGTTGGCGAGTCACCGTCTGCCAGTAGTTTAATAATAATATTTTAAAAAGGCAGACGCCGTTTTCATCAATAGCTTAAATCACCCAATCCATTTAACACCCAACCCAATAGCCCATTTCATAGTTAGCACATTTCACAATAGTTTAACTCCCATTGGAGGTGATCGATTACCGTTCTTCTACATATGGCGGGCGTGGACTATCTGCAGTGGGGGTCCCATTCCCTATTAGATTAAAATTCTCAAAGGGCCTCTGCCTGTTGGACCTATGTCTCCATGTAAGCCTACCAAAAGCCCGGGTATCTTCAAAAAAAAAAGGAGATACCTGACAAAATAAGAGACATAATAATAATAATTCTTTACATTTAAATAACACCACTTGTACTGTTCCACAACATTTACTTTGTAAACCTGACCGGTTTCGCCTCACGGCATTCTCAAAGGTACAGAATATGACGACTGGACCTAGAAAGTATACTAAAACTAATAACCGTACAATGTAGGTATATCGACATTACAAGTTACCAGTTTAGAAAATTACCCCAAAATTAGGGAGAATACAGTTTAACATTTGAAAAAAATTAAATACTACGAATCATAATTCTATTTAAAATATTAGAATTGCAAATGTCAAAGTGTCATATTATTCAATGTCAAGAAATTAAAATGTCAAAAGTATTAAATGTCAAGATATTAAATTGTCACAATTATTAAATAACTAAATTACTATGATTTGCCATATTGAACTATGTCATTAACTAGACAAATTACAAACAATTTTTTGGTTAACTAAAAATTAAAATTTACATATTCTGCGTTAATGTATAAATATATAGATGTCATCACTTGTAATAATGTAATAAGGGTGAACGATTTAAATCCAACTGTTGATTTAGAATAACTCTGCCTTAAATAACTCTGAGGAATCGGGACCGATGTGTAGCCACGCACATTCAGCTCGCCACAAGCTGCCCTGCGGATGTGAGCTTTTCAATAACTTACTGATACATTTTTTGTTGATATCAGAAAGTGGATGACTCAAAAAGCGAATCTACTATGCCCTCATAGGGTTGCGTTAATCCTATAAAAGATAACGACTGTCCTCGAGGGGTTATTTATTATATTATTATTATTTATTTTTATATTTATATTATTTATATATATTTATTATTATAATAATTGTACTCATCTCACTTAAGCATTCAGTGAATTCTGTCATATTGTCTATAGAGTCTGTAGGCATGTATACTGAAAAAATTATAAATGTTCGATCAGCAAGTTCAACTCTAATACCCACCAGACGGTCACTACAACAATCAATTACATTTAAATTTGTGAACAAACTCTTCCTCCACAACAATGCGACACCACCATATGGTCTTCCACGTAGAATGCACTCCGAAGTGTCTACAGCTGTTTTTCCCACAGCTGCAAACTTATCATCAATGCAATCCAAGAAAGCCAAGTCGTGGGGCAGCAGCCACGTCTCCTGCAATCCAATTATATCAACTGCTTGGCAAAGAGATCTTACACATTCAATTGATCTACGAATCGACTTACAGTTAAATGTAACTAACTTTACTTCATTATGATCCATTGTTTTGTATTTGTGTAGTTTTCAACAGTCTGCTCCTAAAATGAACAAACTTTCTAAAATTAACTCCTTCTGGCAAAAATTCATTATCCATGAACACATGCAGTCTATGTTTCGGTACATAAACTTTGTATGCATTATACTCCTTTTCTTGTTTTATGACGATTTTCTCCATTTTTACTAATAGTTGTGTTTTGCTCTTAATATAACTAATAATATCCTGTTCTGTTGCACACTTATCCACATTTTTTATGAATAATGGCACTAAAACATCCGCTGCCTTAAATTTCAATTCGGACTCAGTTTTGGCTTTTCCTTGTTGTCCGATAAACTGATTTTTATGTCTTCTTTTCTGAACGTCAATCCATTCACTGCTAGGTTTACTGATTTTCATACTCCTGGTTGCTTTAGGATTTCCGCAGTAGTCTGGTGTTTTTGTGCTAGGTTATCAAAAGTAACACTGTTTTCGTAATTTGTTTTAGTTTATAAACAGGAAACATTTGTTAGAATAAATAGGCTCAGAAACAACTGGGCCGAAATTCTTTTACCATTAGAAAGCTACATTTTTCGTGAGTAACATAGGCCATATTGGATTGTCAAAAAGTTGAAAATTTCGTACGAAATCTTGAATAGAAAAACTTCACCACGCGGGCATTAGCTAGTTTTGTATAAGTTAGTTTAATTAAACATGTCACCCACGAATAGTATGCTACAGCTTCCAACGTATCGTTTTTGTAAACTTAGCCCTAAATATATCTACGAGGAAAAATGAAACACCATTTTCCTGAGAGCACGCTCTTTTGTTTTCTTTACAATCATCTATTCCGCCAGACTCTCATCAAAGATCCGGATATAATACTAAGTACGTACCAATATATTAAATTACTAATTGATGTCCACAGTTCTACTCGTCTAGTGATATGTGAAGTGAGAATACTGAGGTGCATCGACAGATATGCGAAAGGGCCGAAAAGGTTGAATAGAGAGGGTCAAATATTGATGACCCACCTTTTACAATAGGTGAACTGTTCGATGCTCTTCATAAATTTAACCCTAAAAAGCACCAGGGGCGGACGGCTTTACAGCTGATATTTTATGCAGCTGACCCTTCACTCTTCCTGGACCTGCTAAATTGGTGACTAAAATATGGAAGGAAGCCGTGGTAGTGGTGCTGAAAATGTCTGGTAAGGACTCGTACACTGTTCCCAAATCGTACAGACCGATTGGTCTATTGCCAGTTCTCCGGCATCTGATGAAAAAAAAAGCAGATTGCATTACATATTTGAACGTTATTACTGTATGCAAAATTGTTATTCTTTGGAGACAATTTTAAAAAACAACTCAATTTTTTTTTGCAAAATTGTGACGCTAACAATATCCTAAATTTAAATTTAAAGTGAAAAAAAAAAACGTTCAGTCTCGACCTGGACTCTAACCAGCATCTTCTGGTTTAACGCACCAAACGTTACACCCCAGAGACTTACACGAATAAATATATTGACATTTTTTTTTCTTTAATTTAATAAAATTGTCATTGTACTGTTAAATTAGGAAATTATACAAGTTTTCATACATTATTGTAGTTCGTACAATGTCTGGCGAAGCTGCGGGGCTCTACTAGTCTACCTATATTTTTAAAACCCCATTCGCAATAAAATTAACATTCGAAATTTGACGCTAAACTTCCCTACTTTTGATCATAACTTTCCATTTCCACAAAAACTTGTACCAAATTAGAATAAAATTGAACTCTTTCCCAATTTAATTCAAATCAGATGATAAATGACATAAACTTTTCTTCTTCTTCTTCATGTGAGAGTCGCAGTTGCCTCCGCATCTTGACCTTGAAAGTTCAACTTTGATGAACTGTTAGGTTTTCTATACGGCGATTCTTCTCGTTCGTCGTTCACATTCTTTTCGCTATTGGCGAATTTTCTCTCTTTGTCATCATTTTACCCTTTTAAATTATGTAAGCGAATGAAGCGCTCGTGGCCCCGCGGACTCAGTGTTCTGTAAACGATCATTGAGTTACGCAACTTTAACTATGGCTGGTCCTCGGATGGGTGACCACTTTGTGGCCTTTACATTTGCGAGCGTTTCCATGCTTCGGAAGGCACGTTAAGCCGTTGCTCCCGGTTGTCGGTAACATGGCAGTCGTTAAGTCAAGTTGAAGGCTTTATAGGCGGCTTGAAAAATTTCAACAGCAAGTAGAACCTGCGTCTGTCTATTTCAACACGGCAATGGGCTCACCACCTATTACGTGGGACTGGAATAGACATGGTGAGAAGTGGGCATATAATATGCCTCTGCCACCCCTTCGGGGATAGGCGTGATAGATAAATAACTAAAAAAATAATAATAATTATGTAGTATACTTTTCACACGAGTAGGAAGTACTCCTGAATGATTAGAACTAACGTTGAGGTGAAACTTTGCGAATAGTAAGAACCTTTTTTGTTTTTTTAAACATGGTTATAGGCATTTTAATAAAGTACACACAGTATTTAATAGTCAAACGTTTTAGAAGAATTTCTTATATTTTCTTTGTTTTTTGCATTTGAGGAGCATTTCGTTTATTGGTTTAATACCATGATGAGTATGAGATATGCTTAATTTTATATTTTATGGTATTGTTAAATGTATAGTTATGATGCTTTAGTTCCGCATAACCGTAATTTTTACAATAATATTTTAAAATCATTTCGGAAATAGCTAAATGTAAAAATAACTACAGTCGTAAAACTGATACAGAAATGGCCGTTGGTCGAACACTGCACTATATATAGTTACTGAAAGTTGCTCTGAGATATCGGAGATATGCTGCATGTAGCCTGATTTACAGTCAGGTATTGATTGCCAAATGCTTAGCTTCTTTATATCCAAGTTTATCACCTTGTAGAATTCTTTACGTGAGTTTGTGTATTGAAAATGCTTCGTTCATCTCTATGTGCCAAATTTTAGTAGTGTTTTTGAAAGAGTCAAGAGATCGTTGGAAGATGCGCTTGCTTGAAATTTGTCGCACAAATGTGGAAATTGTGAATTATATTTTAGTCAATTTTGAAATATTTCAACAGCAAGTAACGACAAACTGCCTCTGACCGTTTCAACACAACAATATTGTCACCGCCTATTACTTGCAATAATTACATAGGCTGCACTAAAAGTATCGGGAATGGAACATTTCCACTGTTCCTTTCATATTAAAATCTTTTTAATTGAAAGCTCCTTGGTTTTAAAAATCGAATACCATTTATTTATTTAAAAAAAAGATTCTCGGTTTTGTCACAAGGTTTTGTCAAAATTGTTTAGTCGTTGAGAAAATGGAATTGACTCGAGAAAATTCAAGAGCAATGATTAACTACTTTTAGTATTTGTATATAGGTCATGAAAATCCATTCCTACTGAATAGATTTTGATGAAAGCGTAAGAAACCTACCTAAAATTGAAGCGCTAGTGGCGCAGTTGGCTCAGTATTCTGTAAACGATCACTGGGTTAAGGTATCTTTACTTGACACTTGATCTCAACATCGGTGATTGATTAAAATGCTACATTAAATAGTTTGTCACTATTGCTGGTATTGATTTATTCAATACCAGCAAGGAGGGCTATGGAGCAAACGAGTCCTTGAGTGGAGACCGCGACTCGGGAAAGGTACGATAGGACGACCCCCTGCCAGATGGACCGACGACCTGGAAAATGTCGCAGGGAGGCATTAATATGATTGATTGATTGATATTGCCGGTAGCATAGTAAGTATTCGTTAAGTCAAGTTGTAGGCCTCATGGATTTCAATAGTGACTTGGTACATTATACAGCTTGATCACGTGCATTTCAACATTACAATCAGGTCATCGGGATCGCGAGACACACCTGGTGTTGCAAACGTTCATACGCTACGATAACCACAGCGTAGTATCAAAAAATGAAATAGCAATCCAAGCTCCTAGTAATAATTGAAAAAGGTATTTAGTTCTAATTTCTAAATTCTATCGTTCTAATCTCTAATTATAACTGCACTAAACTGTATTTCATTAATAATTTTTCACTTTACCGTATTACATTAAACACTAGTATGTCATGAGAAATGAAACCAATACTCAACCTTGCTAACGTTAAGACATACCGCAACGCTTATTTAAATTACTTTAACAAGCTCGTGCTCGCGCTCGTGGCCCCGCGGTCTCAGTGCTCTGTAAACGATCACTGAGGTACGCTACTTTCGCTATGGCTGGTCGTCGGATGGGTGACCACTTTGTGGCATTTACATTTGCGAGCGTTTCCATGCTTCGGAAGGCACGTTAAGCCGTTGGTCCCGGTTGCCAGTAAAATGGCAGTCGTTAAGCCTGGTTGAAGGCCTTATAGGCGGCTTAAGAAATTTCAACAGCGGGTAGCCACAGCCTGCGTCTGTCTATTTCAACACGGCAATGGGCTCACCACCTATTACGTGGGACAGGAATCCACACGGTGAAAAGTGGGCATATAATATGCCTCTGCCACCCCTTCGGGGATAAGGCGTGATGGATATTTATTTATTTATTTATTTTACTTTAACAGCGTAGCACATGCTACGCCGTAGCTATTGCTACGACTTAGCTATTTGTAGCACGGACAACAGTGAACATGCGGATCCCTAATAGCCTAAACGTGTAGAATTCAATGAAGTCCATTGTGGTGCCATTTAAGTAAAAAAATGCTAATAAAGCATTGTGTAATCTATACATCTATACAGATAAATTAAAGTTGAAGTGTCTGTTTGTAATTCCAAATCAACAGGTTTTTACGTTATACGTATATATGACAGCAATTTTTAGATGTTTCTCTGTCTGTCTGTTTGTCCCGGCTAATCTTTGAAACGACCAATTTTAACGAATCCTTTCACGGTATTTTTTTATGTTATAAGTAATACCTGAGGCTACATTTTATCTACTTATTCCCAAGGCAACGAGTAGTTTGTTTGTCACCTGGACTGTAAATTATAAAACGTCCATTGGAAGTGTATTTATTTATCAAAAGCAAAATGGCCTTCAAGATATATAAATATATATAAAAATCGTTGGGACAACTTACACAACACCATCTGATTCCAAACTAAGTTACCATAGTACAAGTTAAAAGATTCTTAACTTGTACTATGGTAACTAGATAACTAATAAAATATACTTTTATATTTCTAAATACATACATATAATAGATAAATAACACACAGACATAGAATACACCATCGTGCTCATCACACGAAGTTTTATCCTGGGTGGAAATCGAACCCACGAACTCTTGCGCAGCAGTCGGATACACTCCCAGCGCGCCTCAGAGGCAGGATCAGCGGGACTTGCGACCTCATATTCTAGCAATGCACCTAATGAGTAACAAATATGAACATTGTTAAATTTAAGTTAAAACTCTCGTTGATAATTGGTACTGCTCAGATATGCTATTAATTCTATAATGAATGACGATATTCGTTAGTATCTAATTAGTGGCAGTGTCGTTAATTATCTGCAAGCACGATATTTGTTTGGCAGATCATTAAAATATCTCTTCTCCGATAATTGACTTCTTAATTATATTGACATCGAGTGTTTATTTAGTACTTTACCGATGATTTTGTCATTATCTCATTAAATACTATGCTAGGTATACATACATACATACCTACATATTGTCACGCCTTTATCTCCGAAGGGGTGGACAGAGGCATACTATACGCCCACATTTTACCATATACATTTTTCATAAATTTTTAATAAAGTGGAAAAAGACAATTTGATTCGAGACAGGGATTGAACCTGTTTCAACAAAATTTCAACTTGATTCAATACGGTTCGGGTAGTTCAGGTGGCTAGAACATTGCCCTGGTTAGGCAAAGGTCACAGGTTCAATCGCTGTCTCGAATCAAATTGTTTTTTTCCACTTTATTAAAAATTTAAGAGAAAATTAGCAAATAATTGCTTTATTTTTAAAGGAAATATTTTTTAAACATATACATTTTTGTCCCACGTAGGTGGTGAGCCCATTGCCGTGTTCTAGGTATTTATATAAATGCATAATTATGGGTGCTACAAACATAACCTATTATTTCTGTCTATCATTACCTATTTATCTGTTAAATGTATACGTAAGGTTTTAGGAGTTGGAATAATGGTAATTTATTCTCGACATGTTTGAATGACTAGATGACAAAACTGGTCGTTTATGCGACTGCCGCCCTGAGGTGGAGGTTTCGATTTCTGGATAGTAACAAATGTTTGTTTGATCCGCAAATGATTGATTTTCTGTTTTGGTGTTGCCTATGTATAGTATGAAAGAGTTCGTGGCCCCGCTGTTTCAGTATTCTGTAAACGATCACTGCTTTAAGAAATTTTAACTATGGCTGGTCACGGATGGGTAACCACTTAGGAATTTACATTTGCGAGCGTTTCCGTGCTTTGGAAACGTTAAGTTGGTCCCGATTGCTAGTAAAATGGCAGTCATTATGTCAAGTTGAAGGCCTTATGGGGTGGCTTAAAAATTTCAACCAGCGTCTGTCTAATTCAAAACGACAATGGGCTTACTACTATTACGTGGGACAGGAAAACACTTGGTGAAAATTGGAAATATAATATGCCTCTGTCACCTCTTCTAGGATAAGGCGTGATTGAAAAACATAATATTTATGTAGAAATTTTGTGACGCCATGGCTACCTGCGGGTCAGCGCGCGAGCCAGGAGAGAATACGCCTCTGTGACCCCTATAGTATAAGGCATGATTTATTAATTCAGTAAACAAACGTCCAATAAACAAGGCTTTAAGCCTACTCAAGGTCACCATAGCCTATGAGAGTATGTCTGGTACTTCAGTTGTATAATAAAAAAAATGTGTGTGTACACAGGTACACAGGTAAGAAGTGAAACTACTTTACGACATTTTTTACGGATATAAAATTTCTATCATACATCGATAAAGAGGTTTCACTTATGGTTAAGAAGTTTCACTTCAAAACAACATGGCGCGGTACTAAAAAACGCGATGGTTTTTTTAAAGCTATAAAAATTTTCTCAACTTCGATAAAGAAGTTTCACTTCAAAAATAATTTTCATTCTGCAATTTGATAACAAAGCTCATAGTCAGTCTATGAAAATTTCAAGAAGCCTTACCTCACATTAAGTCCATGATGACGCAAAACGAGGTTACATCACACGACAGATGTTAATGATACACATTCCTACGAAACAGTCGTTAAAGTGACGGTGTAATTTATGTAACCGCTATAACATCTTGTATTTTCACCCCTATTCATTTGGAATATTCCACGTTTAAATAAATTCCTTCCTCTTTCAACGTCCATATTAACTAACATTCATTCATAAAAAAAAATCAAAGAGGCTTCAGAGTTATATAGAATTTAAACACTTCCTATACAAAAAAAAAATATTATAATAAATATAGATCAAAGAGATAATAATTATATAGATTTATTAAAGAGATAATATAGATTAATAATTCTGCAGAAAGTGACGTATGCATGGATTGCAAAGCATGGCATGGAAGGAGTCAGGGTAGACCGAGACCTACATAAGGACCACATGAGCAGTTTGCTCAAAACCGGGAAGGTCAAAAGTACTCGGACACCTCGACGTGCACATATGAAGCGATTATTGAATCTGCAGGAAACAAAGGAAGTATGCATGGATCGCAAAGCCTGGAAATCTGTGCCCTCTTACTACCCGGTCAGGGACACAGCGTAAGTTTATTAGTTAGAGTTTTAGAGGTAGTTCACTCTTATTACTTATAAACCATAAAAATATGATCTTAAACGGAGAAGTTATAGTTTAAATACAGTAAAATATAATAAATAGTTAAGCACCTCAATACCATGGAAATACACGGTATCACAAAATTTTAATGGAAAAGTATTTTTGGCAAAATGTCTTTCTGTCATATTGTAGAGGATATCTGGATTTTTGAGATTTTAAAATAGCAAAGTCTGGTGATAGCCATGGATAATTTTTAAGGGTATTTCCTATTATTCAGATCGAAGACTAGATTGATATAAGTAATTTTTTTTTCAAAACCAAATTTTTATCCCAGAAAAACTACCTAATCCTATGAGAAGACGAGTATTGAAAGAAAAAAATTACAAGAGCTGAACCACGGCCGTCCAATAGTACAATTATAAATGTGTGTACTCAAAAGATTTCTTCAAATACTTAAGAGGTATTTGCACAGGTCCACAGGCGGTTTCAAAAGAAAACTCAGACCCTCCACTCACTAATACGAGTAAAAACTTTTTCTATTTACTGGAAGTAATGTACCACAAAAACCCATTTGTTGGAAACAAAATTGTGTACTCGCTTGAATAATCTGTCAACAGCACGTCGTTTCCTGTCTCTTGACTTAAACGAAAATTAAACTGTTTTACACTTTTAAAAACAGTTCTTATTTGTGTGATGTATCTTATGATCTTCTTAACAGTTAATAACAATGATATATTGCGGTTGTAAAGTGGCATTAACTATGTATTAAAAGGTCAAGAAATTTGTTGCCCAATTTAACCTTACCTGCAAGCTGGGATATGTATAAAGTTAGACAAATGAAGTTCGGGAGCAAAATGCCTGAAACCGGTTGAAAAGTTACGATCGCAATCACTGCCTAAAATGGAGAGAAAGTGAATCTGATATGATGCTTGATCAGTGCATGAACAGTTTTAGTCCATTTTAGGCAAAATAGGTAATCAGAATTGAACCTGAACTCCAAATCAGGGTAGACTTGATTTCAACAAAGACAACACTGAGAGAAAACGGGAAATTAGGGTGTCGGTTGCAACAAAAAATATTTGTTGCGATAATGAAGCGCTCGTGGCCCCGCGGTCTCAGTGTTCTGTAAACGATCACTGAGTTACGCAACTTTCACTATGGCTGGTCCTCGGATGGGTGACCACTTTGTGGCATTTACATTTGCGAGCGTTTCCGTGCTTCGGAAGGCACGTTAAGCCGTTGGTCCCGGTTGCCAGTAAAATGACAGTCGTTAAGCCTGGTTGAAGGCCTTATGGGCGGCTTGAAAAAGTTCAACAGCAGGTAGCCACAACCTGCGTCTGTCTATTTCAACACGGCAATGGGCTCACCACCTATTACGTGGGACAGGAATCAACACGGTGAAAAGTGGGCATATAATATGCCTCTGCCACCCCTTCGGGGATAAGGCGTGATGGATATTTATTTATTTAAAATCAAAATTAATTATAACAAATTAAAAATTAAATTATTAAAACTAAAATTTATTATAAAATAATTATGACGAGAACATAAATCTAGTCTGCATCTATTGAGTAATCAAAACTGACCCCGAACTCTAAATTAGTGTTGACTTGGTTCCAACTAGGACAACACTAAGATAAGACAAGAATAATACGGTATAATTTAATTAAGGACTTTTTTTTTAAATATATGTAGTTCGCCAATGTGACGCCTCCCGCCTGATGGAAAGCCATGGCGACATCTAGCGAATTAAAAGCCACTGTCAGAATCCACAAGAGTATTTACAATGGCTCACAAGTTGGCGGCCCCATGATGTACCTCTTCGCGCTCCGTTTGTAAAAACCTGCGTTCTAAGAGGAGGGAAACACGTGCACTGGCAGAGTGTTTCAAATTTCTATTGTTCGACGGAGAAACGATCTTTTGAACCGCTCAGTTCTGACCAAAATTCTCTCCACAGTGTGAGAGTGGCGCCTCTGCCTGTCACACGATGATCGGGATCGAAAGGAAGAGGATGGGATTAGGTTAAAGAACTCTTTAGAACAGTCGCCATAGTAGATACGGTAAAACGCAAAAGGTATTGTTCTACACTGCGGTTCAAGGCTTTTGTTACCTCTGGACAATCTATAATGCGAATAGCACGTCTCTGCATAGCGTCTATTGCGTCCAGCAAGTACTACGCAGGTCACTCCAAAGGTGAGAGCAGTATTTAACGCATGGACCAATCTGTGTCTTGTACAGAAGACATCTCTGGTGAGGCGTGAAGAACCGCCTCGCCATGTTTAAAACTCCTAGCTTCCGCAAGACTAGCCCAATACAGCTCTCTATATAAGATTTGTGGTTGAGCTCTCTTTTTTCTTGAAGACTTATCTTTCTAAACCGGTATTAAGATATCACTTAAAAGTTACAACTCATACCTGCATACCTGCCAAGGCAGCGACGTGAATTTTAGTACTAGTTTTGCTTTAGAGCTACCGTATAAGATAAATATTGTAAATGCTCGTGAACAATGAAAAGAAGCGCTCGTGGCCCCGCGGTCTCAGTGTTCTGTAAACGATCACTGAGTTAAGCAACTTTCACTATGGCTGGTACTCGGATGGGTGACCACTTTGTGGCATTTACATTTGCGAGCGTTTCCGTGCTTCGGAAGGCACGTTAAGCCGTTGGTCCCGGTTGTCAGAAAATGGCAGTCGTTAAGCCTGGTTGAAGGCCTTATGGGCGGCTTAAAAATTTCAACAGCAGGTAGCCACAACCTGCGTTTGTCTATTTCAACACGGCAATGGGCTCACCACCTATTACGTGGGACAGGAATCCACACGGTGAAAAGTGGGCATATAATATGCCTCTGCCACCCCTTCGGGGATAAGGCGTGATGGATATTTATTTATTTATTTTATTGTAAATATTAAAATATTTGTTAATTTCTTCAAATACTACTTCTATTTTATTTTTCTTCTATTCTATTTTTATTTAATTGACCACGTTAGCAAACTGCTCAGAAATGGAAGGGACAAAAGTACTCGGATAACTAGACGTGCATGTATGAAGCGATTAACGAATCTGCAGGAAGCGAAAGAAGTATGCATGGATCGCCATGCCTGGCTATCTATCCTCTCTGACTACCCCATCAGGTATACAGTGTGAAGATAGTCAGTTAGTTTAGTTATTTAATTTTACTATAATTAATAATAATGGATTACAACACGATTATCAAAATATTTTTTTTTTACAAGTACGAGTACCTACTAAATTATTTGGTGCTGATAACACTTTTTTCCAGGAGTAACATTGAAATTGGTAATTACATAGAATTTCATGTGTTTTATTTTTCAAATTTCAACTTTAAACCTTGTAAAGAAAATTTTGTAAAAGTAATTTTATTAAATTTAGAACGAATGAGAATACGAGTATGTATGTTTTATTTTGTTATCAAAAGTAAATATAATTTAATATGATTTAACATTAATCTTAGTTAAAAAAAAACAATTAAAACTATACGTAAATAAAAAAAACTACCTAACCTATTTATTAAAATTTAGACTGGGTCCCCTCGGTAGGGTACCCATGATGCAGGCAGCATTCCCACGCTGAATAGCTATGGAAAGCCTTTGCGCGAGAAAACTACCTGCACGAGGATCGCCAGTTTCTTCCCTCAGACGCTTACATAAAGCCGTAAAAAGACCATGTTCGCTGCGACCCCATGGACCTAGTGTCTCGACACCAAATGGAATGAATTCATATTGGGTACCGAGGCAACTGTACTTGCCAACCTTCAGCCGCTCGCGAAGATTTGCCGCAGCGCTTGCTTTTTTGCTAGTAGCCGGGAGATAGGACGTTGCAAGAGTATCGGTGCAAGTGGCATCCCATACTAGTGCACGTCCCATTCTCCAGGGTACTAAAGACATCCCGTCGGGCCGCTTACCATCATCTCGTATAATTTGCGGTTCTAAGACTGCGGGGACATTTATACTGACAAGGGCTCGTCTCAGGATATCATTTAGTGCAGCGTGACGGGAGTGACGGCCAGCGGCAAAAGAACAGGCAAGCCCATGATGTCCAAGGTGGCTCACATAAGCTCCGCACGATACACAGGAGTGTTCAATGCACACATCAGCACCCAACCGGAGACAAACTGCTATGCGGAGTGTAGTGGGATCAATGAAGGTGCCAGTGTTCGGAGAAGGAAAGGCGTGAAGCCATTGCCCAGACTCTGATCGAGATACAGCTAAAAGCCTTGCTCGATTAGTACCGGAAGAGTTTTCAATAAGAGTATTGAGAAAAGCAGAAGAAGCTATTGTGTCCCAGGCCCTTTGCTTTTTGAGCGTCGGGGGTAAATTTGGACTTGGTCCAGCTAGCCAAGCATTGAAGGCTTCGTCCAGACTCGCAATCTCACAGTTTGAGGCTGTAGGAGCCTTTAAGACTTTACCTATGAGGTCACGAGTGCTGAAAATGGAAGACAGGAATGCTGGTAAAGCTATACTAGAAATTTTTCGGGTCCCCAAACCGAATAGGTAAGGAAGCTGGGACCATGCTTGCTCATTGAGATGAATATTCAGAATAGTTTCAATTTGGGATTTTAAAACATTTTCAATGGGTAACATCAGATTAGGAAATTTCCAAATAGGGCAGCAACGGAGCAAGTAAGTAAATTTGGGCACAAATAAGCAGATATTATATTTATTTTGTTTGTTTTCCTTAATTCGCATATTAGTTAGCTGTAAAAAAATGTGTTTATTTTTGTATAGCTTGTGGTTTTTTTGGCAATAAAAACTTTCTCTTTCTTTCCTTTCTTTCCTATGAGACTATGATTTTCATATTTTCATAAATACGTTATTGCCACAGATGACACCCGCAGTTCATGACATCTGCGGGTGTCATGTGTCAAATGTGGTTATACATTTCTCACGGGAGGAACCGCGCGTTTCATCTAGTCAGTCATATAAGATGAGGGAATTTTATTCTTACTCGTACATATATTTTTATTTCTTTATGCTTCAAGGAAAAGTTTTATGAAGGCAAAGATATTTATTTGTCGTGAAAAAGATGATACAATTTTGTGCAAATATAGACAAATGGCTAAAAATTTCGAAACAAAAGCTAACCAAAATAATGGCAAGGTAATTTATGACTCACTTAATTTGTTTTTGCGCGAACATGATGCTCGTTTGGTCCGTTAATTTACCTTTTTTTTTTCTTTTTTAAATGTAACCAAATCCTAAAATATAGAAGCTTCACGTTTAAAATTAGTAGTGTTTGATACCCATAAATCATCATCTGTTTCGAGCATTATGATTGATTGCATCTGAAGCCCTATTGGTGGTCTTAATGTGACATTTAAATTGACCAGATATCGTTGACGATGACTACGACACATCTTAACTATTTGGATTGATAGTTGAAGTTCATGCAATATTAGTATGTTTATCATTAGTATGTTTATATACATTTTGGCACGCCTTTATCCCCGAAAAGGTAGGCAAAGGCACATTTCACCGTATGCATTTTTGTCGCGAGCCCATTGCCGTGTTGAAATGGACAGGCACAGGCTGCGGCGACCTGCCGTTGAAATTTTTTAAGCCACCTATATGGCCTTCAACTTGGCTTAATGACTGCCGTTTTATTGGCAACCTGGACCAACGGCTTAACGTGCCTTCCGAAGCACGGAACTGGGTTGAGTCTAAAGGTCCGAATAAATTTAATAAAATGTGTCAATTTTAGATGTTAAATTTGGAAGAAATTTTGAACCCATTGCCTCTGTAGTGAGGTGGTAACAAAATGGCTAAAAGGTCTTATGTGCTGGACACTAATTAGCACGACCAATTAAAGTCCTGGTAGTCTCGGACTGATGATGAGTATGTTTATGAGTTGTCTAGATTCCGTATCACGAGCTTATAATATTAGCTTAAAACTATTTATGCTGTTGATTGATGGCACTTGGTATACTACACATTTTGCAGCAAAACACTTGTACTATTCCACAAAATTTACTTTTTAACCTGTCCTTTTAAAGGTGCCGTAAAGAGAAACCGGTTAAGTTAAAAAGTAAAATTTGTGGAATAGTACAAGTGTTTTTATTCCAAATGTTATATTTGCTTTGTTTGGGCTAGACGGCATTGTGCAAAAGAAAATTTAAGTAACATTCCAACAATTGCACTAGTAAAGTTACAAAAAAAATGAGTGTGTACCAGAGTAGGTACAAGGTAAGAAGTGAAAAATGTTCACGACATTTTTTTACACTTATATTATTTCTCTCATACGTCGATAAAGAAGTTTCACTTCAAAAAACATGGCGCGTAACCGAATAACGTAAGTTTTTTTTCGATATAGAAGTTTCTCTTCAAAAATATTGCTGAAAAAATATTGTCTTATTTGCCAGTGACTTTACAAAAATTCATTTTTCTAAAATATCGGGGAGATTAGTTAATATGACAAAAACACCGAATAAATAAACTTTGAGGTGTCATAAAATTTTAGTCGACCTACTAAAGATGTAAATTATTATACAAAGTTTTATAATCTGAAGTACAGTACTATTATTCATTATTTTTCCAGCGCCAAGTTAAAATATGTGCCATAGAACCAAAGCAAACAACAAACCCACATTTTACGTAATAAATAAAACGGGAAACAAGTGGTATGTAAACAATTCACATCGCCGCATTCCCTATTATTCAGTAGCTGAATGTCTGCAGACTATAATATTAATGGAACTACCTGTCTCACGGAGATGGATAGGAGCTGCTGACCTTATGTTGACCTTGCGCCCTCACGCACCTCATTATTTTGAGCCAATATTCTTTTGTTTTTATAGAGCTGTCTTTCATAGTAGCATATTCTCTTTTGTTCAAACAATGTGAACAAATAAACTTGTAATTAACTGATTGGTAGAACATTGAATTTTCTGTTGAAAACTGGATAAAAGAGGAGGTGGTCTTTGGTTGTTTGGGAGGTTATATTATAGCTACATAGCCAATTAGCTTAAAAAAAAATATCGCAATCGTCTATACGTTTTGACTTGATTAAAACAGTGATTGTATGAACGTAACCTATCATTTATGAAACATAATTAGCATGTAAATTATACACTCCACATGTTACATTTTCTAAAAACGATATGTACATATTACGATATGGTCAATCCTAAGATAGGTAAGATAGGTAAAAATATTGCAATCGTTGAGTCCTCTATAAGTCATTTTGACTTGATAAAAACAATGATTGTATGAACGTAACCTATCATTTATGAAACATAATTGGCATGTAAATAATACACTCCACATGTTACATTTTCTAAAAACGATATGTACATATTACGATATGGTCAATCCTAAGATAGGTAAAAATATTGCAATCGTTGAGTCCTCTATACGTCACTTTGACTTGATAAAAACAGTGATTGTATGAACGTAACCTCATCATCATCCGAGCGTCTGTCCCAGTTGCGTCTCGCGACGCCCGGGGTCCGCTTTCCTACATTTTCTCCTCCACTTCGCACGGTCGTCGGCATCCCCTGTGGTGAGACCATTGGCACGCATGTCATCCCTTACGACGTCAAGCCAGCACTTCTTGGGTCTTCCCCTCTTACCGGGACCCGGCGGGGCTGACATGGCCAGACATTTGTTACCTACGTAGCCCGGCGGTTGCCGCAAGACGTGACCATACCAACGAAGGCGACACTCTTGCAACTTGTCTGCAATGTCACGGACGTGAAGGCTGCCGCGGATGCGAGAGTTCCTCACGCGGTCCATCCGCGTGACTCCACACATCCACCGCAGCATCTTCATTTCCGTGACACGCAGCTCCTGCTTGTGTCGCTCCAATATCGGCCACGTCTCACTGCCATGTAAAAGGACAGGTCTAATAATGGTTTTGTAGACCTGTCCCTTCAACCGGATCGGCATTTTAGGGTCACAAATGACACCGGTCATCTCCCGCCATTTGGCCCACGCGGCAGCAATTCGTGACTTGACATCGCAATCGATGTCACTGGACGTGTGAAAAACAGATCCCAAGTATTTAACCTGGTCCGTGCGCTCGACCAAATCACCGCCTATGCGGACGGATGTGGAATCTGTCGAGTTTAGTGCCAAGTACTCGGTCTTCGCCACATTTAGTTTCAGACCGCCGTTCTCAAGCGTCTCCTTCCACGCCTTTACACGTCGCACCAATCTGCCCCTGTCCGCGTCTGCCAGCGCAATATCGTCAGCATACATGAGCAACCATGGAGGCTGCTCATGCGGGTTTCTGATGCTGTCCGACAATTCGTCTAATATTACACTGAACAGAAGCGGACTAAGGACCTAACCCTGGTGTACCCCGACGGTGATGGGGAAGGGTTTCGTGTCGCCAACAGCAGTCCGAACCATGGAGTGGGAGTCACAGTACATGTCCCGGATAGTGTCAATATAGACCTCTGGAACCCCTTTGGACCGCAGTGCCCACCAGATCATCGCACGAGGAACATAGTCGAAGGCCTTCTGCATATCTAGAAACAAACAGTGCAGAGGCGTGTTCTTCGACCTGTATTTCTCTGCGACAACCCTCAGGGCAAAAACAGGGTCCGTGGTCCCATGACCAGGGCGAAACCCATATTGACACTCCGAGAGAGTACACTCCTGCCGGATCCGAGAGTCTATAATCCTCTCGAAGATCTTCATGGTGTGGGACATCACCTTAATACCGCGGTAGCTCCCGCACTCCTGCACTGACCCCTTACCTTTGAAGACTGGAGTAATAATACTCAGTCTCCATTGGTTTGGGATCTGCCCGCTGAGGAGTATGCGGTTAAAAAGGTTTACTAAGATGCCCACACCGCGAGGACCCATCGCCTTCCAGGCTTCGATGGGGACTCCATCGGGTCCGACAGCTTTCCGATTCTTCATGCGGCGAAGCGCAGTCAGGACTTCTCCAGGCGTTACCGGTGGCACTAGTCCCTGATTCGGAGGGAGGTCCGGAGGCTGCACCTCTTTATGCTGCTTATTAAGGAGCTCGTGGAAGTACGAGCGCCATCTCTCCTTTACCGCGAGGTCTTCGCTTAACAGGTTGCCCTCAGGGTCTTTTACACAGCGACACTTGGATATATCCTGTGCCGCTTTGACCCTGGAGCGCGCCAGCTTATAGATGAGCTTCTGCCCCTCAGACGATTCCAGCTTATCATACAAAGGTTGTAAGTGGTCTCGTCTGGCTCTGGCTACAGCTCTCTTTGTGGCGCGCTTGGCAGCCCTGTACGAGTCGCGGTCTTCGGGAGATCCGGTCGCTTGCCACTTTTTAAAGAGGGCTTTCTTCTCCCTGGTCTCCCTCAGGACTGCGTCGTTCCACCACCAAGTTTCCTTGTCACATTTGCGTCCACCCTTAGACTCACCGAGCACCACCTTCGCCGCTCCAAGGATGGCCGCCTGAACTTTGTCCCAGTAATCTTGAACTGGTTCGCCTTCAGTGTCGGTGCCCTTGTCACTGACAGCTGAGACGAACTCCTGGGACCTAGTATCATCAAGCAGCCACCATCTGATGCGACGCTGGCACCGCTCGATGCGTTTGCCTTTAGGCTTCACGCAGAGGTCCATGACAAGGAGACGGTGTTGTGCAGTAAGACTCTCACCGGGTATGACCTTGCAGTTGGCCACCTTGCCGATGCTGTGTCGCCTAGTGAGTAGGAAATCGATCTGAGTTGTACGCCTCCCGCTCTTGTAGGTGATGAGATGTTCGGATTTCTTTTTGAAATACGTGTTCACAATGGCCAGATCGGCAGCCGCACACGTTCTGAGGATAGTTTCTCCTTCAGTGTTGCGGGTGCCGTATCCAAAACCACCATGAACACGTTCAAACTCCTCACACCTCTCACCCACATGACCGTTTAGGTCGCCGCCCAAAACGATTCCCTGTGACAACGGAATGCTCCGAAGCACTCCCTCGAGTTGGCCCCAAAACGACATCTTATCGGCGTCGCTACAACCGGCCTGTGGCGCGTAGGCACTTATCAGGTGGGTAATAATCCCATCGATAAGCACCCTCACGATCATAAGCCGGTCGCTACAGCTTTTCACCTCCAAGATGCCGCTCTGCAGCCCTTCGGAGAGCACCACGGCCACCCCGTTCTCCCCACCAGGCGCACCCGTGTAGTACAGCTTGTAGCCTTTCTGCAAAGGCCGGGCTCTGTTGCCCTTCCACCGAGTCTCCTGCAGGAACGCCACGTCCACCCTCCGCCTGGAGAGTGCTTCGGCCAACTCTACCGCACGCCCAGTCAGCGTGCCAATGTTCCAAGATGCGAAGCGGATTCGGGTTGGGGCTAACTTCTTTAGCCGTGCTGGCCCGACACACGGCAGCCCTAGCCCACTTGCCACAGGAGTCGGGCGGGGCTCCTGCGCGCCGTTTTGCGGCGGCGCCCTATCCCTAGCAGCATTCCTTTTACTTCTTTTCATTTTTGTTTCGGCGGGTGGCTTTTATGGGAGCGACGCCCTCAGACCTCCCAACCCCAGAGGGGAAAGCCAGCGCCAGAGCCTCGTCCGTTAATCAGCAGGTGCACGCACTGGCACGGGAGGTTGACTTGGGCCCCGAAGATCTTGGTGGGGCCCCTTACACCCCAATGATAAAAACAATGATTGTATGAACGTAACCTATCATTTATGAAACATAATTGGCATGTAAATAATACACTCCACATGTTACATTTTCTAAAAACGATATGTACATATTACGATATGGTCAATCCTAAGATAGGTAAGATAGGTAAAAATATTGCAATCGTTGAGTCCTCTATACGTCACTTTGACTTGATAAAAACAGTGATTGTATGAACGTAACCTATCATTTATAAAACATAATTAGCATGTAAATAATACACTCCACATGTTACATTTTCTAAAAACGCACGCCTTTTAGAGAACGTAGCTAGCTCAGCGTTCTATTAACTATCACTGCCTTAAGCATATTACGATATGGTCAATCCTAAGATAGGTAACCATTTATTGTATTTCTATTTAGGAGCGTTATGCAATTATTTTAAATATAAGTTAAAAATAGAAAAAATAATCTCTAGTTAATATAACCGCCAGCACAACTGTGTGTGTTTTCATCTGTCTGTTTTGCTAACGTTTATTGAACTAAAGTGACCAACTTTGAAAAGGTTTGTAAAGATATTAATTAGGTAGAGATGGGAGCCCGTGAAACATAGGTTGCGTTTGACTGGCACTCTCTGTATCTGTACCTATATTTACATATTATAGCTACTTTTTATTGAAGTGAAACTTCTTTATCGACGTTAAGAGAATTTTTTTCACTGTAAAAAAAACCGTCACTTTTTTCGGCTACACGTCATGTTGTTTTGAAGTGAAACTTCTTTATCATCGTATGAGAGAAATTTTATAACTTGTAAAAAAATGTCGTAAGGAAGTTTCACTTCTTACACACACATATATTTTTGCACGCCTCATAAGCGAAGCGTTGAGGTGGGTACTACTGTCACTTCGCGCAAAAATCTGATTTTTCAAACTTAAAATGTCTCTATTGTTAGCATTTAAACATTTAGATAATTATTTTCATACAGCTTAATGAGGGTAGTCTAATTTTTCATAAAACATTTTGATTCTAGTAAGTTAGTAGTTTATTGTGAGTAAATTATAATTAATATAGGAATGTAATAACAGTATATTATAACCGCAAATGAGCTTTGAAAGCATATCTTGAAATATGACTGTCAGTGCATTTTATATTAATGAGGGTGGTTTTACTTTTGCTGATTATTCAGTAAATTTATAAAAGAGGCATTTTGGGGCAGGACACGATATTCAGTCGGCATCATTTAAAAAGTATAGACATGTAATGTTAGCGTTAGAATAATCAAGATGCAATATACGGTTATACTGCTACAACAATACAAGTATTTTATTTTTAATGTGTAAGTCAATACTATTTATCATATATTGCATATGTAAAATAATATATACACACAAATATCAAGAAAAAAAACACTATTTTTAACACTCATGATATTTTTGATGCCATATGCCATATATTGTTATTTAAACTAGTTAAAAAACTGTTTAAAAAAGTTCCGTCTCGGACGTCCGTGTGTCTGTGTGCGGATTATTTTTTTGTTATCATGATAACGACCGAAATACTTTACAAATCGAGTCTTTTTTTTTTCTCTTACGCTTCAGTATAATTAGGAATATATAATTTCTATTAATTATATTTCCCTTTAAATTTTTACGGTCTGATTCGATGTGGTTTAATTGTTATTAAATAAACAAATCAAAATATCGACTGTTCTTCAGAGTTTTAGTATATCTACTCGTATATCTTTATTTTTTCTTTTCTGCATATACTGTATTTTTCACTTTTCCTCGAACAACGCCACGGGAGATAAATGTATTACGTATTGAACAATATTTGATACCGTTGTCGATATTTTTTACATCTTTCTTATATATATAATTAAATATTTTTTTGTTATCTTTACTGTATTTTTTATAATATAATAAAAGCGCGTAAGCGATATAATAATTATTATTATTATACGGTAAAAACTAAAAAAATATATAGTCTAATTTACATTTAGATTATCTTTCACTGGCTCGTTAGCTATATGTTTGACCTTAGTATAATAAAAAAAAAATGTATTCCAAAATGACGACAATAGATTGCGGTCAACTAATTTAAAACTGTTTACCAACCACAAGCATTAACATGAAACCCCTTAGTTCAGTGACCACAACCCCATTAATTTACATAATAGTGTCTTACTAACCGCAACCACTGGCTGGCAGTCATTACCGTTCACTCTAAAACCGCTGTACATAAGCGCTGCTATTATTTACACTGTAAATGAAGTATTAAAGGTAATAAAGCAGTTAATATTCTCTCCCGTACTTTAATTAAAAATATCGCTCAGTACTATTATATTTCGGTTGTTTTAATTTTTTTACCAGCCAGAGTTTGACTGAAATTATAAGAATCTTATTTTTTTACTCATACAAGGCAATTATATTCTCACTTTTGTTTCTGTTCACTTTCATTCAAACCTGCCATATTGCGTTTCACTTCGTAACGTATTTGGTCGGTCAAAGTTACGCAGCAAAATTTTCGAAGTGATCGTATATCCACAACATTCAATTTACTTTCATGCATCTGCTGACATACCCAGAATTCGTGACCGTAAAGCAACGTTGGCACTAGCACAGCGTTATGAATCGCGATGCGTGCGTCTTTTACGATGTTTTGTCGCTTTACAAAATGGGACAAAGCACCGTTTACTTTGTTTCCGGCAGCTACTCGCCGTTCTACATCCGAATCACAATTTCCATCCGCGAAACATACTCCCTAAATATACAATTTCATTGACTTGTTTTAAATGTTCTTAGATTACCCAAATCTCGCATTTAGTTCTCGCGTCATCTCTTTCAAATAACAGAACCATAGGTTTACTTGCATTCAAGCGAAGACCCTTACTTTCACACCACTTTTTCATATTAGTGACTAATGCCTGAAGGTCGGCTTCTAATGCGGCCATGAGCATGCATCATCAGCTTACAGCAGACAAAACCCCGTCTGGACAATACAGGATAGCCTCGATGGCGTAAGTGGTAGTGTATACGGCTGCCACGCTTAGTCGGAACAAATATTTGTGTTTTCCACAAATGTTTGTTTTGGAGTCTGGGTGTTTCCTATATATTTATTGTAAATTTTTTTTAATTAGGTAGCTTTATCAATTGTCTAGGGCCCATATCACAATCTTATATAAGCTTACTTTGGGCTAGATGGTGCTGTGTAAAAAATGTCCCACAAAATTTATTTATTTATTTTGTTGCTTCAGGTCAATCGTCGCTTCAAAATAATTGGGAGAGGCCTACGTCTAGCAATAGATTGTGATAACCTTATTTGATTGACTGATTAATGTATAATTTTACACAATATGAATGTTTCTAGGTAACATTATGAATGTTTCTAGGTAACATTATTGAATGTTTCTAGGTAACATTCCGATTTGCACTTGTGAATTACACTTTATTTAAATTTCATAAACAAAATTTCGGGTATTCATTATGGGAAATCCATACCCTATTAATCCTATACGGTTATAACCGTCATTGTCCGATGTCGTTCAAACATGAAGCCTACTTTCCGAGCTTTATCGAGAATCGTTGTGTGTGATACGAGTTGTGATAATGTTACAAAAATATTATTAAAGACCTCCATATCCATTGACAATGAAACGACGGGTGTTTTATTAAAATAATTTTCGATGAATCTCTGTGACCTATAATGTACCTTTTATTTATGTTTACATTTACGTTATCACTTTATTTGATTAATATTGTTGAAATTTTGGTCCATAATACAAAATGTTTTTATCAAGTGCTCGGTAACGGCAATTGACTTGCCCCGTATTTTGTGGGACATTCCAAAACTACTAGCAAAGTGTGTGCATGTAATTAAACTCTTCTTACCCCTCAGGGTCACAAGCTGAAACTACTCTCAACTATATTGAGAGTAAAATTTCGCATATTGAATTATCTAGGGATCGTAGTAGTTTAAAAATAATAGAGTCGTTTAAAAATCATGTTTATTATCGTCTAGAACGTATAAGTGCTGTTCCACCATTGATCGAGTTGTGCTCAAATCTTAGATCTCGGTTTTACTTACTCCAAAAACGATTTGAAGTTCTTGGTTTGGATCATAAACGGAAAGGTCAAAAGTACTCGGATACCCAGACGTGCGTGTATGAAGCGATTGATGAATCTCGAAGAAGCGAAAGAAGTATGCATGGATCGCGAAGCCTGGCGATCTGTCCTCTCTGACTACCCCGTCAGGGATACAGCGTGAAGATAGTTAGTATTAGTTTTTTTTTTTGGTTTGGATCATATTGAAACTGAGGAGGACGTGTTGGTGGAAGTATACAATCCTCCTGCTCTGAACCAATCTGACCCTCCTGCTCTGAACCAATCTAACCCTCCTGCTCAGAATCAAGCTGGATTGATCACGGTGCGGGCGATACAGTCACATTTACAGACAGTAAAGCTTGCGTGCGACTAGGGAGGATGTTCACGTGGCACCTCTTTTTGATGTCTGTTTGGGCGTCAAACGGGGTTGTGTTGTATATCCGTCTGGCTGTTTATATTGTATCTGAATAGTTGGCTGCAGACGTTAAACGATTATGATAAGTTGTACAATTGGAAACTTTATAGGACACTGTCTGTTGTACGCTGATAATCCGGTAGTGATGGCCTCATCAGAAGCCGACCTTCAGGCATTAGTCACTAATATGAAAGTTAAGCTATTCGCTGCATGTTAAACTAAGAATCTGGTATTTGAAAAAGAAAAAGTAAGAACTAAAAGCAAGATTTGGGTAAACTGAAAACGTTTAGAGCAAATGAATGAAGTGGTGTACTTAGAGAGAATGTTTAGCATGGATATAAGATGTGATTCTGATATAAAACGGTAACTAGCTGCCGGAGATATGGACATAACTTTATTATATTTTTATTATAATGTGTTTTTAATAAAAAGATGAGAATAATTATTAAGGGACATTTATTTGTTGCCTGAGTATAAAGCATAAATTTGTCATTAAATATATCATTATTAAATCCTACTAATATTCCACCACGGTTATTGCAATATAGCCGAAACTTCGTGAGGTGAGAAAAGTCAATTTATTTACGTGAAAGAGACCCGAAAAACATAAATGGCATAATATTACGAGTATAAACGCAAAACTTTGTAAGTATGGATGTTTGTTACTCTGTCACGTAGAAACTACTGAATGAAATTTTAATAAACTTTACTATAATATAGCTTATATATCAGAATAACACATAGGCAATTTTTTATCCCTGAAACAAGTTCCTGTGTAAAACGTGAACAGGAATACTTAATCACGCAGGCGGAGCCGCGAGCGTCAACAATTATATGATAAACCTAAAAATAAAATCCAACACAATAAAGTAAGAAAGTAAAGCCATATATATATATGTCTAAAAGCTTGTGAAATGCGAGATATAAAGAAATTATAAGATCCTTTCTTTCTTTAACCACAAAGACGATCCTTCTATTAATTTGTTCAAAGTTGATTTTAAATTGATTTGTGGGAATTGAAAGAAAGCCGCACTGACAAAATCAAACGTAATTCCAGTGGCCGCAGATCTCGGATATTTCAATTAAGGCTGGATGATGACATACCGATGTCAGGCTTAAGTAGATTTTCACTATTGTAAAGGAGGAGAAAGGAACTTCTACCTCTGCTTTGTTTTCAATCTTTCCAGGTTTGGATGGTTTCATTGGTACAAGTAAGTCATAACATAAAACCGTTCTATAAAACATAAACAATCTCATCTAGACAGATTTTTTTAAATAAATTAAATAAATATCCATCACGCCTTATTCCCGAAGGGGTGGCAGAGGCATATTATATGCCCACTTTTCACCGTGTGGATTCCTGTCCCACGTAATAGGTGGTGAGCCCATTGCTGTGTTTAAATAGACAGACGCAGGTTGTGGCGACCTGCTGTTGAAGGTTTTCAAGCCGTCCATAAGGCCTTCAATCAGGCTTAACGACTGCCATTTTACTAACAACCGGGACCAACGGTTTAACGTGCCTTCCGAAGCACGGAAACGCAGAATTTTTTTTTTGAGAATGTCTATGAACACCTTTTTTTGTTGGCCATAAGCTGAGTTGTATGTGTTCCACTGTGGTTTTGTTGTCTCGAGACCGACTAATGTCTGGTTTCAATATTCTATCTTCAGTTTAACATAGATAGCTACCACAGATAAACAGCTGATTTTTAACTTTTGTGACAGATAGTTCAATATAGTCGGTAAATTTTTCTATCTGTCTTTGGTTATTTAAACCGAAATTTTCGATAATAACTATTTTGACATTATTTTACACAATAGTTAAAGATAGATAGGATATTGAGACTGGCCGTTACTCGATGAGAAAAATATGATCTGTGGTATTATCTTTCTATTTTTTATTTCATATCATTGAAGAAGTTATGCTTTTAAAATTTTGACAAGTTGAGAGATGAATTATGTTAGAAGCATATTCGCAAAACACGGCTTTGTTTTATTATTAAGATTTAGTGAAAATAATCACTAGGACCATAGAGAAATAATCCTTTAAGAATACTAAAAATCCGGTCGCGTTTAAAACGTAAATATTGTGAAACAATACAAGGGATTTAATTCACTCCTAGCTGATGTCCGCAGCTTTGCCCGCGTAGTGAAGTTTCCCTATTCGAGATTTCTAACAGAACCACAAACTGTTTTTAAATCCAATATAGCCTATGTTACTCACCAAAAATGTAGCTATATTACGGTGACAGAATTTTTAAAATCGGCCCTGTAGTTTTTGAGCCAAATCATTAAAAACAAACTTACAAATCTTTTCTCTTTATAATATTAGTATAGATGCAAGTTCCATCAAGAGACATCAGCAAAAATAATCTTACACTAAAATTTTATTTATCCTTCGATTACAATATTCTGATTGAGAATTTTAGAATGCTGCTAGCCTATCAGAATTGCTTAGAAAAAACGTTCTTAGAGAATTAAATAAAGAAGGAAGAACTCCATGAAGCGATACTCGCAACACTTTATTGAAATCAAGTGGTTATACGAAGTCTCGCTAGGAAATATATTTCAAGTCCCAGTCAAGTTAAGCGACAGCTGTGACCTTAGCTGCCTTGTAGCAACCCACTTGCCAACGGAAACACGACGAATTACCTAGATATTTGAAAAATAATATTTGTATGAAGTTAAATAAATAAATAAATATATATATCGTTGGGACAACTCACCGCCATCTGATTGTGGAATCAGAGGTGTCCCAACGATATGTATTTAGAAATATATAAGTATTTTTATCAGTTATCTGGTTAGTTAATTTGCATAGTACAAGCTATGCTTAGTGTGGCACTAAGCATAGCTTGTACTATGGTAACCAGATAACTGATAAAAATACTTATATATTTCTAAATACATACATATTATAGACTAGCTGACCCGCGCAACTTCGTTTGCTACACATAAGAGAAACAGACAAAGAGAGATTAGTTAAGGATGGTGGCGCGTAGACTGTTCTTAGGAAACAACTTTTGAAGTATCCCCTTCTAACAACATAGCACTGAATCGGAATACTTGTTGATGAGTTAAAACTAAATAATATACACGCGGGCGAAACTGCGGAAACAGAATATACATTTTACACACATTTCATCCTCTCTCGCAAAGAAACCGCGCGGAATATCAGTATTTAAACCTAAATCATGCCAATATTGATTCAGTATTCTCGGCTTGATGGTCGATTATAGAAAGTGCTACAAAAATAATTTTCAAATGTCTTCAATACTTGATGCCCGCGGCTCCGCTCACGTGAAGTTTAGTTAGTGGACAAAAAGGATTTCTCACGGGAAAAAGATGTTTTCCCGGATAAAAAGTAGGAATCCTATGCATTAATTCAGGAAATGTTCTATCTACATGTCGTTTTTCATCTAAATGTGATTAAATAACAAATGTCCTAATAATATAAAACTTCACAAACTTGTACATTTATAATATTAATAGGATTAAAGTCCTCTGGGAATACCGGGAATTCCTTTCTTTGTGCTCATCTAACGCAGGTAAGTAAAAATACGTTAACCAAATTTCAGACTGTGTATGGTTTTACCCACGTAGTTTCATTCCCGTGGGAATACCGGGTATTCTTTTCTTAGTGTTGATTCAAGGTAGATCTAATGAGTACTCTCACTAAATTTCAGGTATGTACCAAGTTTGATAGTTTAGGCTGTGTGTGGTTTCACCCGCGGAGTTCCCATTCCCATGGAAATATCGGGAATACCGTTTTATTTTCTTTTCCAAAGACTTAAAGTAAACATTCAGCAAATTTCAGGTTTCTATGTTTAATGCTAATGCTTTGCGTGGTTTACCCGCATAGTCGGTTCCCGTGGGAACGCCGAACTCGCTGGTAATACAGAAGCTTTCTTTTAGTCTTATGAGATTCTTCTAAAACAGGTGCATGTAAGTTCATGTTACTAACTTTGAAAATGACAATCTTTCTTTACGTCCTTAGGGGTAGAATTTCACGAAACGCTTTCATTGGGGGCACCTACGTGTTAATAACAACCCCCATGCGAAGTTTGGGCTTCATAGCTCCGTTAGCTTCATAGATTTCATGATCAATGAGTCAGTTAGTACAAACCCTGTTCTACCTCCTTATAGGTAAAATTTTTCGAAACCGCGATACACGTGCCCATTTATTTGTAACCGAAAACAGGTATACGTAAATTCATGTTTCTAACTTTGAAAATGACGATTTTCCATACAAATGTTTATAGCTTATTTACTTCCTTAGAGGTAGAATTTCAAAAAAATCCATTCTTAGGGGAAACCTACGTTTTTAGAGGAACCCCCATTCGATGTTTGGGCTTCGTAGCTTTGTTATTTTTATAAGTTTTCGTGATCAATAAGTCAGTTATTATAACTACTATTTTACCCCCTCAGGGATAGAATTTATCAAAATTCCTTATTACGTAATTTTTTATTTTTATACAGAAGCAGGTATAAGAAATTTGGTGCTGCTATGTTTGAAAATGACGAATTTCTCATTTAAACTTTCAAACCTTGTATACTCCCTTATGGGTAAAATTTTTCGAAACCGCGATACACGTGCCCATTTATTTGTAACCAGAAACAGGTGTACCTAATTTCATGTTTCTAACTTTGAAAATGAACTTCCATACAACCGTTTATCGCTTATTTACTTCCCTAGGAGTAGAATTTCGCAAAATCCCTTCTTAGCGGAAACCTACGTATTAAAAAGAATCTCCATACGAAGTTTGAGCTTCATAGCTTTGGTAGTTTCAGAGATATCGTGATCAGTCAGTCAGTGATTTTGCCTTTTATATGGGGCTACTTAAAGGGAAAAGTGTACGACAGCAACCCAACGGATCTATCTGATTTAAAAGAAAACATCGTGCGAGAAGTGAATGCTATTCCTCGGTCAGTATTGCAGCGCGTCGCTCAAAATACTCTCGAAAGATTTCGCGAGTGTGTACGTCGCGATGGAAAACATTTGGACGGAGTGATCTTCAAAAAATAAAATCCGCATGTCTCGTCTTTCTTTTTATGACAATTAGATGTATATTCTAAAAGAAAATACTAAATCTGCCACGGGACACCCTGTATATATAGATAAATAAATAAATAAATATAAATAATAAATATCGTTGGGACAACACACACAACGCCATCTGATTCCAAACGAAGCAGAGACTATGGTAACCAGGTAACTGATAAACATACTTAGATATATTTCTAAATACATACATATTATAGACTAGCTGACCCACGCGGCTTCGCCCGTGACAAACTTCGAACTCCCGTTAGTTTATCAGTCATGCCTTTATTCCCGTCACACCCATTCGATACCGTCGTTTATTACTTTTACAATAATGTATGAATATTTGCCCGATTTGTTGATTACTACTCCGCTCTTCGGGGTAGTAGCGTGATTAAATAGTCTTTTATCAGTCTCGCCTTTATTCCCGTCGCTCCCATTTAATCCTGTCGTTATTAATTTTACGATAATGTATGAATATTTGCCCGATATGCTGATTACTGCTCCGCTCCTCAGGGTAGTAGCGAGATGATATATAGTCTTTTATCAGTCACGCCTTAATCCCGTCGCTCCCATTCAATCCCGTCGTTTATTACTTTTACAATAATGTATGAATACTTGTCCGATTTGTTGATTACTGCCCTGCTCTTCAGTAGTAGCGTGATCCTATCCAACACACATTAGTATAGTTAACTTTATATTATTATTTTTTTATATTGTTGGGACAACTCACACAACGCCATCTGATTCCACACTAAGCAGAGCTTGTACTATGGTAACCAGAATAACTGATAAACATACTTATATATTTTTAAATACATACATATCATAGATAAATAACACCCAGACACAGAATTAACCATCGTGCTCATCACACAAAGTTTTATCCTGGGTGGGAATCAAACCCACGACCTCTTGCGTAGCAGTCGGATGCACTCCCACCGCGCCACAGAGGCAGTCAAATTATTATTAGAATAGTTACCAAGGAGACGCGCTGACTTCGCAGAGCTCGCTCGCTATTGGCTAGTCGCGACGTCACGCATACGTAAATCGCAAATCATCGGCCATACTTTTCACTTGTCATTTTAAGACCAATTATTTTCACAATAAATTTATTATAATAGGTTAACCTTAAAAGATAGGCATATGCTGTCTCGGACTTTATTTTAGAACTTTTAAAGGGGAATAATTATGTAATACATAGTTTTTGCGTAACTTTAATCGTTTACGCAGCGTTCGCAACGGAACTATCAAAAGGAATATTTTGTCCCCGATTTTGCCACATTTATCATTGCTGTTCCGTACCTATTGGTCGTAGCGTAATGTTATATAGCCTATAGCCTTCCTCGATAAATGGACTATTCAACACAAAAAGAATTATGCAAATCGAACCTGTAGTCCCAGAGATTAGCGCGTTCAACCAAACAAACAAACAAACAAATAAACAAACAAACTCTTCAGCTTAATAATATTAGTATAGATAAATAACACCCAGACACGGAATAAAACAATCATGTTCATCACATAAAGTTTTATCCTGGGTGGGAATCTAACCCACGACCTCCTGCGAAGCAGTCGGATGCACTCCCACCGCGCCACAGAGGCAGTCATTGATTGCAATTTACATAGTGAATAGTTTTTGCGACGTTCAAATATTCTCGATGTAAATTGTAAACAAAACTTCAAATGGAATTTTGCCAAACAGTGATAAAAGATCAAGACATTAGGGCTGGGTTCCCTGTTTAATAAACCATAACTCCATTAAGTACAACATTTCTGTTACAAACAGGATTATAAAATTTGCATAACGGACAGGTAAACAGTTGTATAATATAATTTTGTTTAGAGTTTAACGTTAAATACATAAAGCTTGCTGAAATGTCAACTTATTTTATGACGAAAATAGTGTATCACTAGTTTATGCCTCCGGTTCTGCCCGCGTGTTGAACTTATTCTAGAACTAAGTTCCTGTGGGAAATGGGATGCCGTTCCCATTTTGTGACTAGTTACCAGGTAAAAAGTAGCCTGTGTCCTATTCCAGTGCTTGAGTTGCATTTATATAAACTTTCAATAAAAATCCATTATATAAAATTTTCACATTTATCAATATTATTTATACTAGCATTTTAAACGATTGGGAATGAATTTGAGTTATATTTATATGTAACTAGCCAAGGCCCGTGACTTCGTCCGTGTAGTGATTTTCACATGCGTTAAAAAGAAAATAATATTGTTAACCATTGTTCTGTAATATCTCTTAGGGTTTATGCAGCGTTTTCGATAGATAACCCTCATTAATCTTTCTGACGACGTTAAAAAAATTTATCGTCAAATTTATAATCCATTTATAAATACACCTGTCAAAAACGTTTACTATAACCTTCGTCATGAATCAGTCTATTGGTGAAGATTGCATGAACAGACAAACAGAAAGAAGCGACAGACGATTTTGTTTTATAATAATACGAGTATTTAGTATACTCAGTTATTGTAGTTACAAACAAATTTAAAGAGTACAAATGCACAAGCACAATACTTACATACATATTGTCACTCCTTTATCCCCAAAGGGGTAGGCAGAGGCATACTATACGCCCACATTTCAGCGTATGCATTTTTGTCCCCCGTAACAGGTGGCGAGCTCATTGCCGTGTTGAAATGGACAGGCGCAGGCCGTGACGACCTGCTGTATTTTTCAAGCCTTCATCCAGGCTTAACGAATGCCATTATACTGGCAACCGGGACCAACGGCTTAACGCACAGAAACGCTCGCAAATGTAAATTCCCCAAAATGGTCACCCATCCAAGGACCACCTATAGCGAATGTTGCTTAACGCAGTGACCGTTTACAGATTACAGAGTCAGCGGGGCCACGAGCGCTTCATCAGTTTCATCAGTAATCAACATCTGTATTTAAATTTGTGTAAATAATGAAATAGTACTTACCCAAACAGGACTCAGTTTTTCATGTCTGTTACACATGCACCAAGCAATCGAACAAATTATATTTATTTTGTAAAAAATATCGTTTTACTTTTGCTCATTTTGTAAGGTTACTAAGCTCCCTTTGGTTCCCTTCCAAATGCGAATGATATAGGTCTGACAACCGAATAAAATATTACTGGATGGATTATTGAAACTCGATCAAGCTATTATTTTGACTGTATACTTGTATTAATATTTCTTAGATATTTTAGTGACATGAATTAGAACATTCCAGAATAATAATTATATGAAAACGTTCAGTCGAAATATCGATATTTGAATACTATATCGGGATTTGAATACTTGACCTTACCACCTGTCGCATACACTACCACTGCGCTACCGAGTCGTCTTATTGTGAGTGAGTTCTTTGTTATCACATTTATAATTTATTTGCATTATACACGCTGAAAGTAGGATCTTACAAATCAGTTTGGATCACTCTATTTTCAAGTGTCCAATTTTTTTTGTAAATATTTCTAATAATTATTTAATTCAAACTATTATTTAGTGCATTATACAAATCAAAATCAAATAATATTATCTTAACATAGCGTAAGCGTTCTTTCTGTACACAATTCTTTAACAAATAAAAATCGAAAGTCAATCCATCATCCCACATAAAAAATAGTAAATAAATTTTGTAAACTGAGCTAATACACCCTAAATTAGTTGACGCCTGCGGCTCTGCAAGCGTGATGAAGTTTTCCCGTTCCTGTTTTCCACAGGAACTTATTCCCGGGGTAAAAAGTAGACTAAGTGTTATTCTGACGTGTAAACTATATTATTGTAAAGTTTCATCAAAATCTATTCAGTAGAAATTGCGTGAAAGAGTAACAAACATTCATCCATACTTACAAACTTACGCGTTTATAATATTAGAAGGATTACCAGCATTGGAGTGAGAGAACACACTGGGTACTCAACTTTGTACTTCCAATGAATTACAATCCTTGGAAATGTATTTTTATGGTCATAAAATTTCAATAAATAATGCTAATGTTTTTAAACTGAAATGTTATTTACAAATGGTTGTCTACAATTGTAATAATTGTTCGAATGGGTTCATTAATAATTGTCTCATATCAAGATACCACGGTCCAATTGTATCGTTACTCTTAATGATTAATGAAGGTTATGTCAGGTAACTCAAGTACTTATGTAGCGGTTGAGAGGACAGATATCATGTATAAAGTAATTTCGAATAGCCAAAAATATCTAATTTATGACTGCGCCTCTATCTAAGTCGTTGTTTTTTTTTCTATACGGACTAGACATTTGGTGTGTTGCCGCTTTATCGTAAAAAATAAATAAACTTAAAAAAAAAATAATACAAACTTCTAACAAAAAAATACAAAACAGCACTAAGAATTGAAAAATAAACTATTACAATGTGACAATTTCTGTTTAAATCTCTTAACTATCAATTTTTAAGTATTATAGTACGTGCTAGGTATCTAATAATCTGCAAATTAGAGTAGAAAAAGTAGGAAAGCGGTCCCAGGGATTTTTTGGATGATGATGAGATAATTTGGCCTTTATTAACTATAATAGGTAATATATTGATTTTATTAGGATTATTTTTTGGTTTTAGTACCTTTTTTTAATTTATTTATTTTCAATTTTTTGTATAGATAATACATACCTACGCGATGAATAGATTAAATGATTTCTAGTACTCAATTTAGTGTCTCCAGAGTAATCTTATATCGATATCAAAAGTCTATACATGTATCTAGAAGAAAAAGTCACCTAAGACTTAATCGTTAAACAGCTGTGCCTTCCATCATCAGCTCAGAATCAGCCATCAGCTAAGCTTTGAACTACATTTCGCAAGGATTCCATCACCAGATACTGACATGGAGCCAAAGGAATCACCTCAGGATAATAATCTTTCAAATAAAAGGGGAATTTTGGAAATTGTTCGCAATCGGGAGAGAAATATGTTTCACAAATGGGCAGAGTGGTTCACGAGGAAGGTTTAGTATGGAATGCATTAAAAGTTTTATTCAAATTTACTGTAAATGACAGACTAAAAATCTTGATTTTTCAACAACTGCTTGACTTGTATAATTTTAATTTGATCATCTCGGAACTATATATCCTTTAAAACAAAAATAAATCATTTACACATCGGTTCAGGCTACTGTGAGTAATTAGTGAAACTGTATTAATAAAAAGACTGTCTGGATGACTGCGATAAATTCAAAAATAATTGGACGTTGTTTCAAACAGTTTCCACTAATAGACAGAGTGATTCATAAGGAAGGTTATTGTATACCTACAATTCATTACATGTTTCATTTATTTTGACGCATATATGACTTACTATAAATCGATGTATTTTTTTATGATTTCCATAAAATTCAAATGGTACCCTGAAATGTATATCGAAATAAAAAAGAAATTGCGAAATCGGTTCAGGCATCTTCAAGTAATTGGTAAACATACATAAAAAAATATCGTCGAATTGAGTACATCCTTCTGTTTTGAAGTCTGTCAAAATAGTATAGTGACCAAAATTAATAGGTGATTAGTTTATCAGTTCGAAATTTAAGTCATGCAGTTTTATATGGGAATTTGAGAGGACCTTATGAGTTTTTCGTCATAAGTCTCTCCTTAGTGCTTTCTTATACTTGGGGCGCACGCCGACACGTTGCGTAAATGTGTCTGATGTGTGAGATGAAAAAGATGTGCGCTTTGGATAAGCATCAAATTGAATTTTAATCTAACTACTCGATTATAAAGAACGATCTTGGTCTGCTGTGAGATGAGTTTCATATTGAGATACAACTAAATATCCAAGTGGTATTAATCATACATTTTAGTATTACATTAGTATTAAAATATACAGCTGAAAAATAAACGTTAATTTCTTCAAAATCAACCGCCCTGCATAGTTTCCAGCAACAAGGTGCCCATGACACAGGCAGCATTGCCTGTGCATAGAAAAAACCACCCTCTGCTCTAGGAACGATCCGAAGCAAATATCATCATTCTTGCCGATTTCTTCTGTGATGCATTTCGTCTACGAACCCCAACTGTCCAGTATCTACCAGAACACAATGATAGTATTTCAACCACCATCTGACTATCAGTCTGGTGGAGAATATTAGTAATTAAATTCTTAGCTTTTGAAAATTTAGTTTACAATAAGTAATAGTAGTTTTTACGAAATGAATACTCACGAAAATACTTTGAATTATTACTACATAGTTTTACCAAAACGTATAGGTATACGTAAAATATTTTTTAAAATTTTTTCCTGAAATATCTGCAATTTACGTATAAATTCATTTTATATTCACCATAATAACTGGCAATTAAGCAATATGGTTACTCTCACGTTTACCCACCGTGCTATCTATTGAATTACAAGCAATATCGATACCAATTTGTCACACCAGTAAACTCGGGGATCGATAATTTTGCAGACGCATTTAAAATGTGAAAGAATTGCCACGAAATTAACATTCAAACGGTACCTGATACTGATATGCTTATTCTAATATATGATGTACGTTTTCTGCTAGAGAAAAAAGTAATAGATTACGAATTTAAATTAAAAAAAAACTTAAGTTAACTATCTTCACGCTGTATTCCTGATGGGGTAGCCAGAAAGGACAGATAGCCATGCCTCTCGATCCATGCATACTTCTTTTGCTTCCTGTAGAATCTCATACATGCACGTCCTGCATATTTAAATAAATGTAATGTAACATTTTGTAGTACTTTTTGTGTAAAAATATGGTAATGGACATGGAATCAACATATTTTTACAAAAATGTCGAGACGTTGCATATCGTCTCGGTGGCACTGAAATAAGTACCGTGATGAGGAAGTACTTTGGGACAGTGTTTGCTAAGTGTCCTCCAAATAGAAAGCATAGCGTGGTTATGATTTCAAGACTTCTCCATAAAATAAAATAAAAAATAAAAATATCTTTATTTTGCATAGACCATTTTAACGGCGCTTACAAAATGTCATACACTATTTAAAATATTTAAAGCGACCATACGTAGCACGTATATATATACTTTAGCTTTTAAAATATTATAGTGAGATTGAAAATCTTGCTACATGACAATGAATATGGTAAATAATCTACTACTGTATTTATGTAATGGACGTTGTGTGATATGATAGTTCTTCTAGTAATATGTTTTGCCGGTGGTATAAAATATATTTTTTGGAAAATAACCTATGCCTCGCGACTTGCAATTATTTATCTCCATTTTATACAAATATCACTAAAGTCCATTGATTCGATTACGACGTTTTTGAGCAATCGGCTCGTGGTTTTCATATGTAAGTCTTCGCCTATCCTGACTCCTTATGCCCATTTCCTTCTTAGAATATATATTCTTCGTCAATCGTTCCTGACTCATTCGTTGTATGACTGTATACTGTATTATATCTATAGAAATAAGATATTTAAGAGACTTTTTTATGATGTTATGGTATATATCAGACTATAGATATTGCTATAGTGGTACACATATACACCACAACACCACTTGGAAGTGAGGCTGACTTAGGTCACGAAGATCTTGATGAGGTCCTCATCGCAATCCCAATGGTCTTATAATATTTACATACAACCCGCGGTCTCAGTGTTCGGTAAACGATCACTGAGGTACGCAACTTTCACTATGGCTGGTCGTCGGATGGGTGACCACTTTGTGGCATTTACATTTGCGAGCGTTTCCGTGCTTCGGAAGGCACGTTAAGCCGTTGGTCCCGGTTGCTAGTAAAATGGCAGTCGTTAAGCCTGGTTGAAGGCCTTATAGGCGGCTTAAAAAATTTCAACAGCAGGTAGCCACAACCTGCGTCTGTCTATTTCAACACGGCAATGGGCTCACCACCTGTTACGTGGGACAGGAATCCACACGGTGAAAAGTGGGCATATAATATGCCTCTGCCACCCCTTCGGGGATAAGGCGTGATGGATATTTATTTACATATAACTTCACACTAATAACATAAATTAAGTATTTCTAAAGTTTACATTTAAAAAAATCTATTTACGATAGATTTTTTTCAGTCAACTGAAAATACTTAGTATATATATTGTATATATATACTAAGTATTTACAGTTGCAATTCAACATTTTGGGAATACAACATGCTGAGAATTCAACTTTATACGAATTCAACTCAATGGTCCTAAAGGCATTCGTTCAACTAAGCATATAAACACGAAGTATAATCTGTCGTAGACATTATATACTCGTAGTTGAAGGATTTATAATTCAAACTGTTTGCTGCAAAACTTTGTTTCTTCTTGATACCGATATTTTACGAAAAGTTTATAAAGACAGTATTTAAATATATTATGTAGAGTACTTACTTATGAGTATTTACTTATCTACTTTGGTTTCTTTCTATTATTTCTTTCACAGATAAAGTATTTGTAAACTTCTGAAAAATATAACTTGAATTTACTGGGGCACTGTTTGCCTAAATGTTATCTGATATAATAGTAGATATTTGACCATTTTATGACATTTACCGTTTAATAGCCGATAATAGACTCCTCTACAAATTCTAATAAAAATTTCTGTCTAATTAAAGGCTTATTTCTGGGCCATTAACCTGAGGGTTGCTATTGGAGTCCTGCTGGCTAAGATAGTGGCCCTCAACCATAAATTGTCGTCTTTACTTTCCATCAGGTAGAGAAGCCATTTTGACGTGCCAAATATAAAAAGTCTGTTACTGCAAAAGCTCGAAAGATAAAAAATAATATGATTGCGAGATCCTGCCATATAGCGAGTGATAGTAAAGTTGTGACATAATGATTTTCTGGATCAGGTGCAGCCTTAACAATCGAAGACAAGGTGAAGAATACAAAAAGAGTCTCAAAATCCATAATCCATACTTTGTATATATAATATACAAAGCTGAGAAGTTTGTTTGTTTGGTAGGACGCGCTAATCTGAGGAATTACTGGTGGAATTTGAAAAATCCTTTTTGTGTTGGATAGCCCATTTATCGAAGAAGGCTATGGAGAGCGGAGCAGTAACTATAAATGTCGACAAATCGGGCAAATTTTTATGCATTATTTGTAGAATTTATAAGCGACGGGAGTTAGATCTATGCCACGGGCGAAGCTGTGGAGGTTCATCTAGTTAAGTTATAAAATTCAAAAGTTTTCGTTCTACAGATGCTATCATGGCTAGCTGAAAAGTTTGTTTGTTTGTTTGGTAGGACGCGCTAATCTCAGGAATTACTGGTCGGATTTAAAAACAAATTATATGTTGGAAAGACCATTTATCGAAGAATGTTATAGGCTATTATATCATCAGGCTACTACCCTGGAGAGTGGAGCAGTAACAATAAATGTCTACAAATTATCGACAAAACGGGTTTTTTTTTTTCGCATTATTGTAAAATCATAAGCGACGGGATTAAATAGGTAGAGGAGTTCGATCTATTCTACGGGCGAACGTGGAGCTTCATCTAGTTCAATTTTTTTTTTAATTGGTTAAATATCTGGGATCTGTATTTCATGCATCCAGTAAGTATGTCAGCAGAAGCATTAAAGTAAATTGAATGCTGTGGAGATGCCGCACAATTTTCGAAGTGATCGCTTCGAAAATTGTGCGGCGTTACTTTGGCCATCTCTTTTAAATACTAGAACCTTAGTTTTACTTGCATTCAAGCGAAGACCCTTACTTTCACACTCCTCTTTCATATTAGTGACTAATGCCTGAAGGTCGGCTTTTGATGAGGCCATGAGCACTGCATCATCAGCGTAAAGCAGAAAGTTTTCTTTAAAGTCACCCAAATTCACACCATATAGGTGTAAATTTGGGTGACTCACAATCTTTCAACTTCTGCAGGCAACTGTCCGGATACACCATGAACAGCCAGGCGGACATGACACAACCCTGTTTGACGCCTGTACAGACATCAAAAAGAGGTGACACCCCCCTCTACTCGCACGCAAGCCTTATAGTCCCTATTATGCGACTGTATTGCCTGCAGTAATGAGCCGTCCACACCATATCCGGGCACCAAATCCCACAGAGTTTCTCTCAAAACGTTATCAAATGCTTTCTCCAGATCCACAAAAGTGCAGAAAACCTTCTGGCTAATAGCCAGAAACTTCTCCGTGACCATGCGGAGAGAAAACACTTGATCCATGCAACCTCTTCTACGTCTGAATCCGCATTGAGCCTCCCATAAATACCTTTCAGACTTTTCTTGCATTCTTGCCGCTATAACCTTCGCATACACCTTACTAGCTAAGCTGACCAAGCTGATCGCCCTGTAGCTGGAGCAGTTTTGGCGCGAGCCTTTCCCTTTGTAAATAGGTATTATAACTGCTATTCGCCAGCCATCCGGGACCTCACCCGTCCGCCAGCACAAGTTGCATAACAGACATAGTGTGTCCCAGACGCGCGACCCACCGTACTTGATCATCTCAGCAGTAACTCTGTCTTTTCCCGCAGCCTTACCACATTTCATACTTGTTCTATTTCTATCGCTTGTTCAATTTCTTTCATACTAATGACTTCAATGACACCGGGATCCGGAGCATCGAAGTGGGCTCCACTTCCCGATGTGGCATCTCTGTCTTTTCTTGCATACATCTTTCCATAATATTCACTCCATCTCTGCAGGACGTCAGTTTGGTCTGTTAGGACGTCATTGTTAACACTATTCTGTCTCGTTTAAATATTGTGCATTTGTTGTTGTTGCAATTTCTGTGTCTGCTCAATTCTATTAATATATACATACATATTATCACGCCTTTATCCCCGAGGTGGTAGGCAGAGGCATATTATATGCCCACGTTTCACTGTATGCATTTTTGTCCCACATAACAGATGGTGTAGCTATTGCCGTGTCGAAATGGACAGGCGCAGGCTGTGGCGACCTGCTGTTGAAATTATATATTATATATTATATATAATAAGCCGCGCATAAGGCCTTTAACCAGGCTTAACGACTGCCATGTTACTGGCAACCGGGACCAACTGCTTAACGTACCTTCTGAAGTACGGAAACGCTTGCAAATGTAAATTCCACAAAGTGGTCACCCATCCAACGACTACCTATACCGAATGTTGCTTAACGCAGTGATTGTTTACAGAATACTGAGTCAGTGGGGCCACGAGCGCTTAACGTATTCTTTCTTTTCTTTCTCTTTCTATATCTAAATATCTCTAAATATATCTAAATATCTTACAAGTTGAGCAAAACATTTCAACAAAATTTGCAACTGGAGGACGAAAAAATGGATCCCATCAGATACATAGTGACATTCAGTCGACGCGATACTGCGAGTAACGAATGTGTGCACGAAAAGAAAGATATTGGAGATTGTTTTGGGACGCCTGTAGGTATAAATTTTTGTGACGTTTTTTGAATAGAGGGCCGTGGACATAGACATGGTCCTTACCTAATAATAAAACGTTGTTTGTGATTTATATATATTTTCCTCTAGTTGATGCCCGCGGCTCTGCCTACTAAATGAAGGTTTCCCGTTCTCATTTCCCATCCGTGAAATTTTCCAAAAGCTCTCCATAAAAACTTTCCTTAGAGACCAAGGAATAAATAAAAAAAAATTCCAATTGGATCAAACGTCTAAGAGCTTTGCGCTTTAGAACGATTTAATTTTATTTATAAGTTATGTATATATATTTATAAATATATATAGTATAAGAAGAGTTCATGTCAGCACAATTTAGTCAAATTTGCAGAGAGTTGAAAAAATGTTGTAAGACTATCATCATAACTAACCAATCTAACCATTATGGAATTATGTAAGTTTGCATAGCGATTAATGAATCTACAGGAAGCGAAAGAAGTATGCATGGATCGCGATGCCTGGCGATCTGTCCTCTCTGATTGCCCCGTCAGGGATACAACGTGAATAAGGTTAAGTTAGGTTAAATCATAACCTATTTTAAACAGGTTCAAAAATATTTAAAGTTCTAATCGTGTCAGCATCGTATGTGTTGCACGATTTCGTTTCAGAGTATCCTATAATTAGTGGAAGTTGGATATACGCAATCAAACCTGTTATTGCTGCTACATTGTTTGTGTGTTCGCGCTGGGTCTCGGATTCGATTCCTAGGTCGAAAGTTCGGAACACATATTTGTGTGATCCGCAAATGTTGGTTTCGGTGTTTGACCGTTTCCTAGGTGTATTTATAAATAAATAAGTATGTTTATCAGTTGTCTATATCCCAAACCATTTATATTAGCTTACTTTAGACCTGATAGCACTGAGTAAAAAAATACATACATACATACACATTGTCACGCCTTTATCCCCGAAGGGGTAGGCAGAGGCATACTTTATTCCCACATTTCACCGTATGTATTTTGTCCTACGTAACCAAGCTGTAAAAAAAGTATTCACCAAAGAGAAAAACTAACTCGAGTTTTTACAGAGAAGATAGCAAACCGTCCGTAACAAAAATATTTCTTGGATTACCGTTCACCTCATTTCATTCTCACCTTTCGTCATTCAGTCTGTCTTTTGGGTGTCCCTTTTTATCCTTTGATATTATTTTATATCTTTTAGCTGTTTTACAAAAGGAAAATGGAACTTCCTTATCCCAGTTGAGCGCGGTTCGGTACAATCACAACGAAATTCATATCACGTTCCTTTGTTCTAAGAAAAACCTGTAAGGGCCATTTTGTGAGTCAGAAAGTTTATTCATTGACCGCGTTGGAAAAAGTAAAACATATTTTCCTTTTTCTTGCAGATGAGCACTATAAATAAATCTGTTCTTTGCTTAGAGTATACATGAGCAAGCTTCTTTGAATTTACGTAACTGTTTTCAAAAAGTGTCAGATAAATGTATGTATGTTGTATCATATATATGTATCATGAAAACATAAAAAATGGCGGTAAAATTACTGCCGTCATTTTTTATATCGACTTTACTTTAAATTTTGCCATAGACGAATGTTGTTATAAAGCCTGCTATTCATGGTCGCTCTAACGACAATTCAACTGGTATGAAAATCAATAATTCAAACCATAGACAGTTTATAAAGGTTTTGATTTCAGTCAGATGTTTTTCAGGTCAGTCAACAAAAAAAAGGGACTGCCCTGGTCGCCTTAACGGTTAAGTGGTTATTGGTATTAATTTAATTATAAATTATGAATGGAAAAATACTCTTATAAAAACTGTTTGGTATTCAGTAAATAATATTTTATATTCAACAAAATATCTATTATGTTTGTTTTGTCTGCAATTTTATTGCACACATTCATATAAAGGTTGTAAAGGGCTACACTAAGACCTCCGGGTCTAGGCAACCTTATCTGTTAGCGGTGCACCTGCATGGTAATGCCACAGCTACCGTAGCGGCTATTGGGAGTCTGAACTCCTGCAATTGCTCCCCGCAATGCTGAAAAACTAGAGTCAAAGATAGCTGTTCCTAGCATTCAAACAAGGACCCCATACTTCAAATCCATGTACAATTTGAAAACAACTGAGAATAAAATGAGATAAAGAGAAAAAATACATGCAAACTTGTAAAATGTGTAAAGAAAATCATCTACCGAATCGGCCCCAAAAACCAGTATAAGTGTAAGTGGAACTAAAACGTTTAGCTCTAAAAACAGCGAATGTCGTAAAAAATCGGTAAAACTAACAATTTACTTTTATATAATGCTAGTCCCGAAATTGGTCCCACGCACGTTTATCTTTGTTGTTTTCGTGAAGACCTAATCTGGGTATTTTTTTGCAGTACACCTCAGCGTCACATTGGCTTGATAATGATAAATTGCCAGTTCAGAACGGGATCGTAAAAATATGTTTAAGGAAAATTCATCTGGATGTGACTTGTTTTATGGTTTCTACTTTATTCTATTTGATTTTTACTGTTTGTATATTTATTTCCTTTGTTGCGAATATTAGCAGAGCTTTAAACACAATATTTTGATAATTGCCTCGATTTATGGTAAGGAGCCCATTCCGCCAATATAAAAGTTGTATACAATGTTATATAGCTGAAGAGTTTGTTTGCAGAACGCAAATATTTCGAGAAATACTCATTTCATCTGAAAAATTATTACATTAAAGCCCGTTTATTGAGAAACCTATAAATAATATATGATAATTGAGAAGGGAGGGATAAATATTAACAAAGTATCTCCAAAAGTAGATCCCTTTTGCATTTTAACTCATTTGGTTTACCAATATGGTTGGATTTACCATACCACCTTACAACATCTACTGAAACAAATATTTATATTCTTTAATTAAAACCCAAAGATGAATGGATAAATTTTATTTACGTAAGTGGTCGTGCAGTTAGCAATTTGCCGCCTCGAAGGACTCGCAATAATCTCTTCTTGCTGCCGTCACCTGTACCCTTATATATATATATATACATACAAGGGTACAGGTGACGGTAAGGGTATATATGTTTATACTTACTACCAGAGCCGTGAAAAGTATATCCTTGAATAGTTCACTAGTAAAATGTTATAAACCATTTTTCGGCAAGGGCGGCTAAATGTTCATAGCGCGAGCAGTCTAGTGTTAACTCCGTTTAGACCGTAAAGTATTTTTTTTATTCAATATATTCGTACTTGATCAAAAAGTTGTGAATTGAAGCGAAGGGTAAAATATATTATATAATATTTACCCAAAAAAATATACAGCAACGGATTATATACTTCGATTAAGTCTGCTTGAAATTCGTTTTTTGTATTTTTCATAAGTTCTTAAGGGTTCAATGTAAGGATATTAGTGTTTGCACAGGTCGCTTAGATGAGGTACAGAAAACATAAATTGTTTGCAAAGGCCACCGCTGAGCTTGGTACTGACCAAGCGCAGCTGCTTTCTATCTACTTTGATAACTGAAAAATATTTAAGAAGTCAAAAGGTATTGTCAATATTTCATAAACGTATATTTGATTATAAGTTAGAGTAACTTGAAAAGAAATATACCCTTGTATTATAAGTTTAAGTGAATTAGTTTATAGTAGTTTATGTTACTGTTGCATAATAAGGGTTCTTATAACATGAGTGTGTTTTAAAAAAACGAGCCGTAGGCGAGTTTTTTATAGTATCACACGAGTGTTATAAGACCAAGTTATGAACAGTGTCATACACTACTTTATCTACTCTCATACTATAATACGTAAAACAATATTGCAAATAAAATGATGAATATAACAACAAATTTATTTTTTAAATGTCAAATGTTGGCGCCAAGGCGCAAACTAATTGCACATGCGCGCTTGCGTCGCGGACTCGTTCATTGAAATCAATGATTGAAACCTTTTTTTTTAAGTAGAGGTTCTACCTCCTTGGTCCAGCTGGAGGTTGTATAGGTGTATCGTTATGATTAAAAAGTTATATTATGATACAGGTGTCCATACAAGACATGTATCGTAATTAAACTTTTTTTTTATTATTTTTGACCTGTACGTAATGTTTGTCATAAGAATTTTGTTATCAGTTTTATAATCTTTGTATTATAGTATCAGAGTAGATAAATATAAAAATTGGTTGGCTAGATATCAAAATATACGATGAATCGATGTTTGACTTTGCATAAACTGAGAGTATAAACTTGTTGAAGCGGTCGTGGCCCCGCTAACTAAGTGTTCTGTAAACGATCACTGAGTTAAGCAACATTCACTATAGCTGGTCCTTGGATGGGTGACCACTTTGTGGCATTTACATTTGCGAGCGTTTCCGTGCTTCGGAAGGCACGTTAAGCTATTGGTTCCGGTTGCCAGTAACATGGCTCTTTGTTAAGTCAAGTTGAAGGCCTTATATGGGCGGATTGAAAATTTCAACAGCAGGTGGCCATAACCTGCGTCTGTCTATTTCAAACGGCAATGGGCTCACCACCTATTACGTGGGACAGGAATACATATGGTGAAAATTGGGCATAAAATATGCCTCTGCCTCCCCTTCGGGGAAAAGGCGTGATGGCTAAATAAAAAAAAATTGAGAGAAGGTTCAAAAGAAAAACTGTGGAACACCTGAATATTATTAATATGAGATACAAAAAAACGAGCATTACTCTGTTATTTAATTAATTAGAAAAAAATATTGTCCAGTAGGTAATTCAAGGACGGACAAAAAAGAAAGGAAATTTATCCTCGTTTAAAATTGCATTGTGAGTTTCTGACAGCTTTAATTAATTTAAGCCGTTTGTTGCTATTTCATGCACGTATGTTTAATTTTTAATTAAAATTTTCCTAAAATATTACAATACTTTTATGAGTGCCTTTGGAAACAGAGCTAATTTGTAGGCAGAAAATGAAAAATTACGAGTCACAGTGCAGACTTAATGCTAAATTAGCCATCGTAGCGAAAAACGTAGCAATTTTACATTTTGCAAGTGTTCTTATTCACAATTCAAATCACAAAACTCATTTGCCTGTTTCAGGTTTTACTGGCCGAAATAATACTTTCCACCGAACTGAAGATAGAACTATATCACATAACTATTTACGTTGGAATAATGTGAGGTCCAACAATAGAGTAAGATTTCGTAATATTTAATTAAGTCTGTAAGGGAAGACATAATGACACATACGTTAGTCCCCCTATTCTATTAAATTCGGGCTGTTGAAGCTGGATTGAAGGCTAAAGAAGCATATCTTTCCACCATCATTAGACTTGTCGATTGGCTTCAGATGAGAAATGTTTTTAACTGCTCTCGTTTAACAAGTCGAAATGTAGCTCTGATTTAGTATAATTATGAATAAGTTTGGCCCGAAAAGTAATTTGATATAACTAATATAACTAATAGGTATGAAGTCTTAATCCTACCGGAATTAGAATATAATGAGTTTTGTGAGCGTTGTACATTATTACTAATTAAACAATTTTACTTGCATCTAAATTTCGAGATAATCTGCCTAGTTTTAACCTAACGGAGGTTTATTAAAGAGGTTTAAGTCGGATGGGTTTTAAGGAATTCACGCTCTCATTGCCTTTTCCTTCAGGAATTCTTCAATGTTAAATTTTCCATTCAATTTTTACTTCCTAGTAAAAATTATTCTTAACTAGGCAATTGCAATTTAGTCTTATATGGTTACGCTCTCACAAATTCTTTTATCCTATTTGGCTGTAGTATTCAAAGAAAAAAATCTAGATTAAACATGATTGTGTACAGTAATAAAACAGCTATTTCAGCGGAGCGGTTTATTTTTAACGTTTGTTAATATCTATATTTATATTGAGATTTAAAATATCTGCATTTAAGTATTCCACTTCCAAAATACCTAAACTTTCAAAGACATCAATTAAAACCTATTGTGAAAACTGCTAATACGGTAACACAGTCAAATAATCGAAAATAAGCCTACATTTAAGATTTCTTGATAAAGGCATGTAAAATACAAAAAAAAAAACGTTATGCTTTGTATAGCAAAACTATTACAGTGTATTACGCTATAATGTCTATTATTCATAACATAATAAATCTCCGGCGACATCTTTGTTGGTCCCGTTTTTATCTACAAAAAATATGTCACTTTACAGTCCATTGGCTAAATCTGCCGGTTTCATAACGCACTATCTCACAGCTGTTACAGCAACAACGACGTTTCTTTTACTATTGCTTTTACTGAGCCTCACAATTTTATAACTGAATTTATGCTTTTCATGAAATTCAATACTGTTATTGTCTAAAACATTTGTATTCTTTTCGATATTAGCTATTTTAAATTTTCTTTTTAATTTTATCCACCTGTCATTTTTCCAGTCATATTTCTTTCCCATTGCTAGAAGAATATTTTCAAATTTTGGCCAAGGTGTATAAGAGAGATCATTTTTCTCTGGATGATTATTTTTGAGGGTTTCTTTGACCAAGCTGTCTTCATTTATTCTAAAATTTGAAGCTGTGCCATTGGTTACATTATTCAAGGGGCTTTGATACTCATTGTTTCTTCTAGGATGCCACCTTCCATGTTCCTCTGTTTCTTGTTGCTGATTACTTTCTTTTCTTAAATGTTTGAAGTTAATTCTATTAGTTATTTCCTCTTTATGTCCTTCATCAGGATATTTTTCGTAAAAGTTTTCTATCTCGTGCTCAATTTTTTCTGAAAAGAAAATTCGAATACGGTATAAGTATTTGACTTTAGTACTCACAAAAATACTAAGATATTGGTAATTTGAACTGTGCTTTCATTCTTGCCATTGATGCATTGTAAGAAAACAGAACATAATAATTTTCAGACATCATTTTGGATTCGTATAAAGCTTGGTTTGAATTACATCCGTCATCCGAGTAGTCCCATGAATACGGAAATAAAATGCAGCCTAAATTCCTCCTCATAACATCAGCTATCTGCCAGTGAAGGTTCGTCTTATTTAACCGTGTAAATTCGTTAATAAATTTAAAGTAAGTCTATCAATCAATATTTTAAAGTCAGTCAATAATTAAAAATGAGTTGAAAATCGAACGAAACAATTTATATATCAATATACGACATGTTTAAGATCTTCAAATATCATTCTGTGCATTCGTGTATTCTGTATTGTCAAACGATATCTTACCTGCCAAGTTTCTATATAACTCAATATCTTGTCTGAGATTTTCTCTGTCTTTTTCTTTCCAATGGCCATCACCTTGGTCTGTGCAAAATAAATTAAAGCTATATTTCTACTTTGACAGGTACTTTGACTTGAATAGAAATATCTCAAAGGTTGAAAAGCAATGATTTCGTTTTCTTTGAATTCTATAGAAATGTCGATTAATGTTTTATTGATAGTAAAGGCCATTTTGTGTGTTGAAATATATTTATTTAATACCGATATTATAAGGGAATGAAATGAAATCTAAAAATATCTGAGTACTTAGTCAACTTACCTATAAAAACCAAGCAGATTATCGTAAAAAATAAGTGGCAATCCGTTGCAAAGTTGTACATTTTCTTTTTATGTACCTGTAACAAAAAATAAATATATTTTCAAATTTTAAAGTGATCTGGCATTTATTTTGAAATTTGTTATTTAACTAAATTACGCCAAGATTTTTATTACCTACTTGTTAGAATATAATATTTCTAAGACTATTAAAACTTTCCATATTTAATATATAAATTCACGAACTTCTTCTCGGGATAAAAGTAGCCTATGTGTTTTTCTCTATGTGTATAACTTCTGATGTGTTAGCTATTTAATTGTAGAGTTTCATTAAAATCTAATAATACTAAAATAAAGTTTGGTACTTTGACTGCAATATTAACACGGAATTCTTCTCTCCGCATGATCGCGGAGAAGTTTCTGGCCAGAGGGTGTTCTGCGCTTTTGTGGATCTGGAGAAAGCATTTGATAACGTTGTGAGGGAAACTGTGGGATTTGCTGCCCGGATATGGCGTGGACGGTCGCTTTATAAGGACTGTAAGGCTTGCGTGCGAGTAGGGGGGGATGTGTCACCTCTTTTTGATGTCTGTACAGGCGTCAAACAGGGTTGTGTCATGTCCGCTTGGCTGTTCATAGTGTATCTAGACAGTTGCCTGCAGAAGTTGAAAGGTTGATTGTTGATATGGGTGTGAATTTGGGTGACTTTTCAGTAAACTGTCTGCTGTACGCTGATGATGCGGTGCTCATGGCCTCATCAGAAGCCGACCTTCAGGCATTAGTCACTAATATGAAAGAGGAGTGTGAAAGTAAGGGTCTTCGCTTGAATGCAAGTAAGACTAAGGTTCTAGTATTTGAAAGAGATGACGTAAGAACTAAATGCGAGATTAGGGTAAACCAGAAACGTCTAGAGCAAGTGAATGAAATTGTGTATTTAGGGAGTATGTTTAGCGCGGATGGAAGATGTGATTCGGATGTAGAACGGCTGAAGTAGCTGCCGGAAACATAGTTAACGGTGCTTTGTCCCAATTAGTAAAGCGACAAAGCATCGTAAAAGAAGCACGACTGGCGATACATAACGCAGTGCTAGTGCCAACTTTGCTTTACGGTAGCGAAATCTGGTATGTCAGCAGATGCATGAAAGTAAATTGAATGCTGTGGAGATGCGATCACTTCGAAAATTGTGCGGCGTTACTTTGACCGACCATATACGTAACGAAGTGATACGCAATATGGAAGATTTGAATGAAGGTGTCAGCGTTAAGCTGGAAAAGGGCGTGCTCCGTTGGTTTGGACACGTCCAACGAATGTGTGAGGAACGATTGACATATTGTGCGAAAGCAGAGGGTAGAAGAGGTCAGGGTAGGCCGAGACTTACATATGAAGACCACGTGAGCAGATTGCTCAAAAACGGAAAGGTCAAAAGTACTCGGATACCCAGACGTGCGTGTATGAAGCGATTGATGAATCTTAAAGAAGCGAAAGAAGTATGCATATATCGCGAAGCCTTGCGATCTTCTCTGACTACCCCGTCAGGTATACAGCGTGAAGATAGTTGAGTTAAGTTATTAACACGGAATTCAATTTAGAGGACACTTTCAAATCATAGACCAATAAGTTGTTTTTTCTCTTGTGACACGGATTAAAATATTTTTTTAATTTCCCCGAAGCTTTAGCAAGCAACCATCACTCGGTATACTTTTAGGGTCCTTTTGATCGATTTAACGCGAGATGCCAATAAAGGTTTTATACTTAAACATTATATTTGTCTAAAAGCTGTTTGCCCGAAGAGAGACGCTAATGAAGCAGTGTGTCTGATAGGTAAATTTGACTAAGCTACAGAATTGAAGGTGAAAGTGAAAATTGCCTTATAAAAATACATGATACATAATTTATTTTTAAAAATCTTAATTTACTACGTAGGTGGATCACAAAAAAGTTTATGAAATAATATATTTTTTATCTAGTATTGCTTAAGCTTGAAGCTTACATCAACTGCTGCGTAACCATGGCCTAGTTATCCTAATATAGCCTAGGCTGCATAATATATTGCTGTACTCTGTTTCTTGTAATAGACGTATTAAATATGTATTACATGTCGGAGAGTTAAACTCCGCTACACGGGGTACTATTTCTGATGTAATAAATGATGTGTCATACACTGAAGTGTAGCTTAAAATATAAAAAAGTACACGTAGTTGTTCAACACTGCATAAGGCAAGCGTGACTGCTGAAACTGCTGAATAGTTTTGGGTTAAATTGGGTACATAGAAATTTATTGTCATCAAATATTTGAAAATTTCGATATAAATGGGTAAAGGAAATTGAATGCATTGCGGGTAAACTGCGGGGAATAAGTTAGTAATGAATATAAAAAGTCGCAATATATGTAGGTACCGTGTTGCACAACTTCCTACTCGTTATTCTTAAAAGTTCTCGAAACTCGTTCCAAAGCATACCGACTTAACAGTAAAATTATTAGTCAAAGTATGCTCGTATTTCGAACGCCTGAAAGCACACAAAAGTTAAAGGCGGACTCTGCCATTACGGTTCCGTTGAATAAAATAATTTGTATTGAATATTTAAATACGTTGTATTTATGCATTTAGCTTGTTTCATGCCAAATTGTTTGGCATTATAACTGATGGCACTTGGTAAAACTTGCTACACATCTTGAATTAAAACATATTTGTTCCTTGTGTTTTACTTACATACAATAAACACATGCACCAACGTTCAGCCACAATAAAAGTCAGTGTAACATGATCGAAACGTCGATGTATGTAATTAAGTATTATTACGCGTGAAATTACGAGTAGTATATAATGTATAACACTATAATAATAAGTAAGAGCTCTTAGAATTCAGTGTTTGTAATCGATAGCGGTTTTATTGCGCCTTGTTAATACTGCTTCACTGCAGCACTGCTACACTTTGCTCCAATTATTGCAGTATGAGATCAAAACGGGTCTTAGAAGAATTTTAATAGTATAAGGATAGTAGTCTAATATTATTATTTATGTCAATATGTACAAGTCATTGTACGGAGTTGAAATGTAAATGATAAATACTGACATCTACTAATCTATAAAATCTTTGTCACCATATATTGACGGGTAAATTACACATGAACGTGTATTTACTGAACGTCTAACGTTTGGCTATGATTATTTCAACGACTACAATATTTCAAATTGAACTGTGCTATAAGGCTTAAATATTAGGTAGTTTATTCACTGTCCTTGAGCTATGTACAAACAAAATAATTTACTAAGCAAACACACCCTGGTCTCGGCTAGTTAAGTAAATTTTCATCAAATGTTTATTGTCAATCTATTACGAAGCACAAATTTCATATTTCACTACTCTGTGCGCTTGTGTTCTTTTTTATGAAACTAGCTGATGCCCACAGCTTCGCCCGTGTGGTGAAGTTTTCCGTTACCTGTTTATCCTAATGTTATAGTAAGCTTGTATGTTATTCTTAAGAGATAGACATATTGCATTGTAAACTTTTCTGTGGACCTATGTAAGATACACACTTCCACCATACATTATTTTAATATATCTCAAAAGGCTTCGGCAGCGTTTTCGTTAAAAGCATCCAGACGGTTTTTTTTTCAACACCTTCAACAAATATCGTTATATTTTAGCCAATGTTTACAAAAACTTAACAAATTATCTATGAAATATATCCAAATCGGTAGAGTAGATTTTAAGTTTATCGCGAAAAGACAGACCGACAGACGTGGCGAAGGACTTTGTTTTATAATATGTAGTGAAGTAGTTATGTAAAATCATCAAAGCACTTAACACCAGGTGGGCCGTAAGCTTGTTTGCCATGTCGTAGTATAAAAAAAATGAGCAATATAATAATAATTATTTATCCCACTCTACCTGCAATTGCCTATTTCCCTGCCTTTGCAATTATGTCCTATTGCGTGGGCGTAGAGTAACAAATTATAAAAAAATTAGGTCACATACTAAGTTAAAACATTTATGATCTTCATTAGAAATGATTCTATTTTTAAATTTATTTTCTATGCTATTTTAGGTAGTGATTAGTTTTTCTCTGATATTTAAGGTTTTTAGGCTGGTGTTACATAACTTAATATAATATTATCATAGGTGTATAATTTACTTGTAGTTACTTAATTAATTAATTATAATATTTCATTTTTTTTAATGTAATTTAAGGTTGAAGATATGGAATATAAATTCTGAATTAGATAGACTATTTTTTAAATGTATCTTTAGCTCTAGAACTAGGACTCCAATTCTAGTTGTATGTTAATCAAAATATTTACGATCGAGCTATTCTTTACTGTCTTCGGGGGCGACGACGTGCTCAATACATGTGCGCCCTCGAATAGTGTCTGGCCGTAGGCGGATGGTCGGGGGACCCCGCCCAACTGGCCACATGGCGACGGGCACCCTTCCCATGTTCCGGGGGTGCCCACTAAGCGCACGCCCGTACCGGCTGCTCTCTACCTCCTCTGCTTACAGAGTGGCGCTCGAGAGCGGTTGAGGTGCGGGCTAGAGTCTTCAGCTCCTTAGGGAGCTCCGGGGTGGTCGCTTTTCCGACTGCCCAGAGACGGACGCCTCCACTCTGGGGTGCCCCTTGCCGGCTCGCAGTGATTTAACCTCAGACCTACCCTGCGAGCCGGTTTTAAGGTGAGGCTGAACACTGCGGGGTTTAGTGGGTAGGACAGCCCCTCGCTATGGGCCGGGGAGCCCCACACACCGTCCCTGCTGCCCCCGCAGCAGGGATGACGGTGAGAAAAAGCGTGCCAAGCGACAACAAAAAAAAAAACTTTCCTGTCTATATAAGGTAAAATACAGTCAATGTAATTCTCTTTACTATAGCCAGAAAATTAATATTTTACTTTTCAAAGATGCGCAAAATTATAGTGTTATCTTGATGCTAGTAGACATTATACTAGTAGCCTTGAAAACAATTTTGTCATATATTCATATTCATATTCATTTATTTCATAACAATATTGTGTAGAAAATTTATGTAATCAATAAGTAAAAAATAAACTTAAATCTTAATACAGTGGTCATAAAAATTAAATCAATCACATAGAAACAATTCTTAAATTATTACAATATCACAAATACAACAAGAAATACTTACATTAAAGATTTTATGGAAATTTAATCATATAGTCATGTAACGTCAAGAATATGTCAGATTTTTATTTTAATAAACATAAAAAGGAATTTGAGTTATATTAATTATAGTGTACTACAGTTCATCTATAGAATAAAGACATCTCTCTAAAAGATAACCTCTTAACTGGGCCTTGAATGAGTTAGCATAAATAGTTTTTTTTAAATCTACTGGCAATCTATTGAAAAACTTAACACTATTGTAGAGGGAGCTGTGCTTGACTATGTCTATGGGTAGTCTAATGTTAAAGTCGATTAATTTTTGATATATTCGTTCAGCCATGCCCTAGATGGGGTTTCATCAGTTTCCAAATGTTATAAAGGCCTATTTTATCATATAACATAATATTGATACCTGCTAACTACACGTCTTTACAAGTGTAAAGGAGGTGTAGTTAGGAGGTATAATTCTATGTGTAACGTAATAAGGTTTGGTAAGTAAGGTAAGTAAGGTAACCTTGATACACATAGAACTGACACACAAACTGCCTGAATGACACATAGAGGTCTCGGGTTCGATTCCCAGGTCGGAACAAATATTTGTGTTATCCACAAATGTATGTTTCGGAGTTTGGGTGTTTCATTACAAAAAATAAATAAATAAAAAAAATAAAAATATCTTTATTTTGCATAGACCATTTTAACGGCGCTTACAAAATGTCATACACTATTTAAAATATTTAAAGCGACCTCCGGTTCGAACCTGAGAAGAACCGGCAAGAAACTTAGGAAGGCTTTTTATTTGATGGCCTATTTACAATTTAATATTATTTCACTTTGCCAGCAGATCATTTCCAGGCGTCCCTGTCCTGCAAATAGTCTTTAACGGAGTAATAACCACAAAGCACAATAAGCACAAAGCTTGTATTTAATTAACTTTTTAAATTTATTTAAAGGTAAATTTCTCAGGTCACAGGGAAGCTTGTTGTAAAAGCGTATACAGTTACCCTGGAAAGAATCGCCAATCTTATGTAGTCGACTGTGGTGGCCTGAAAGATTATTTTTATTTCTAGTGTTTATTTTATGTTTATCACAGAGTTTAGAATATTGTGATAGATTTTTGTGGACATACATAAGATTGGCAAAAATGTATTGTGATGTTCTCGGAGGGAGACTCTGGGGCCCAAATTATATATAGCGCGTACAAAAATGAAGAACAAAAATGTTATTTACATCTGCAGCACTCCCCCAAAGGAGAATACCGTAAGACATAATTCTATGAAAATAGCCGAAGTATCTACATCTGTTAGAGTCCTGAAGGCCAATTCTCCTAATTAATAAACATCACATAATTAGCTGTTATTGAATCTATACTGAATTATGAAGTGAATGAAATTCGGTATTCTCCTAACCAAAATTACAATAGCATGTTGGTTAGGTTTTAGTTAAATGATATGTATGATTTCAGTTCAGACTCGTGTCAATCTCGCGATAAAAACATCATGTTACAGTATAAAACAGACAGTGCACCCATAACCCCTAGATGAACTGCACTTTTTTTTTAAGTGAATACGCCTCTTAGCTTGGTACACATATTTTTAAAAGAGATAAAATCTCTGGACTCGCGACCATAATCATCATCATCATCTAACATTGATTCCGGTCATCTACAGGTCTTATTAAATAATGCTGTGTAATCAATTAGGACTCTTTCAGTGTAGATTTATTTTTCATCATCATCATTATTAACGTCGATCCCGGTCAATTTTTGAAGGAAAAACTTCTTTTAGCGCGGTACGCAATTTTTTAGATGAGATAAATCTGGACTCGCTACACCCCGTTACGATACGCAGCTATAGTGTGTGCATATATGCATGTACCAACGCGTCTAGATAAATAAATTATTAATAAATTGAGTTTTCACTTCTGTCGGCACTCCCGGAGTGCAACCCGTATTTTTTTGTGATTTGTGAAGCGTTCGTGGCCCCGCGGTCTCAGTGTTCGGTAAACGATCACTGAGGTACGCAACTTTCACTATGGCTGGTCGTCGGATGGGTGACCACTTTGTGGCATTTACATTTGCGAGCGTTTCCGTGCTTCGGAAGGCACGTTAAGCCGTTGGTCCCGGTTGCCAGTAAAATGGCAGTCGTTAAGCCTGGTTGAAGGCCTTATAGGCGGCTTAAAAAATTTCAACAGCAGGTAGCCACAACCTGCGTCTGTCTATTTCAACACGGCAATGGGCTCACCACCTATTACGTGGGACAGGAATCCACACTGTGAAAAGTGGGCATATAATATGCCTCTGCCACCCCTTCGGGGATAAGGCGTGATGGATATTTATTTATTTATTTTATTTATATTTATTTATTTAAATTGTAGTTGAGCGTTAATGAGGCTTTCTTCAGTGGAATTTGCGCGGCAAGATCAAAAATATCATTTCACTGCAAATCACTGTCTTTCACTATAGCACGTTTCACAACTTTTATGTCTAAAAAACTACCATTTTTAAACATAAAACAAGATTAATGTACTAGTTTTTGAAAATAATATAGGTACTGCAAACGGCTGCTATCCGAGAACATCCTGCGCAAATTCCCTGTATACTTCAGCTAAGCATCACCCAGAGACAATTAATATAGAATTTCATTGCCACCGTCGTAAATATCCGCTCATATTTAACACGAATCGCGTTTTAACCGAACAAAAACAGGTTCTCAGCAGTATTCCGTCGATCTAGTGTTGATATACATTCAAACTCATATAAATGTCAAATTTGACACATAAATTATGACGAGAATACCAAATACATTTCATTCAAAGTTGAGTCTCAAAGAATAAGACTAGCAGAATACTGATTTTGTAATTTTCAACTTTCAGTCTAAATTCGATTTAATCAACTTACAGTTAATGTTAGATGCATAAAACTTTGTTACGAGAATACCTTTTTTAAGATTTAGGAGTCTGAGCTTAGATCGGAACTTAACTTTAACCGTGCTTTTATTACGAGAATTGGCCTTCTGATCTTTTTTACAGCGTATGAAGCCGAACTTAACCTAGAGGCCGTCTTTTCTATGTGCGGGCCCCACTGCAAATTGGCATCAATAGTTATACCGAGGAACACAGTTGATTCTACAAACTCTAACACTTGTCCATTCTTGTTCATTCTGAACATTGGCCGCAACTTGTTTTACATTTGGTAGAGTAAATTTTATACATTTAGTTTTATTTTCATTAAGGCAAAGATTATTTGAGCTGAACCAATGAACTACTCTTGCAATTGCATTGTTTACATCGTCATAGTTATCTAATTGCCTTTTAATTTTAAAAATTAATGAGGTGTCATTTGCAAACAAAACAAACCTATTCCTGTCCCCTACATAAAATGGTAAATCATTAATATAAATGAGGAACAAGAATGGCCCAAGCATCGAGCCTTGCGGCACACCCATAGTAGCCATGGATCCTACAGAACGTGTACCATTACTCTGTATTCTATTGTTCATTTATGAAGACAGAAGGTCGAGAGCTTTGCCTCTTATTCCATAGTGGTGTAATTTTTTGCACAGCGTTTCATGTTGAACGCAATCAAAAGCCTTTGATAGATCGCAAAATATACCTAATAAATAAATAAGTAAATATTGTGGGACACTTTTCACACCTAATGCATCGTGCTTGTCTTCCCAGGCTTCATGAATACATTTTAATAACACAACACCAGCATCGGAAGTTAAGTGCCTTTTCGTAAACCCAAATTGATTCGCATGAAATATTTTATGTTTTAAGTTTTTATTAGTTAATATTAAAGAGAGAATGTTTTCTATTAAACGAGCTAGCAAACTGGTGATTTACGAAGTTCAACACTGTGATTTCATGATCTTTTAACCAGTGCTCTGTAGTACAAAAAATATTAATAGAATTTGCATGAATGTACAGCCCTAACTCTAAATCTTTACCATTTATTAAACCTCTAACATTATGGTGCACCAGGTTTATAAAAACAATATTTTTACTAAGATTATTCTCAGGGGTCAAAGTCAACTGACCAGATTTATTATCTGTTGTCCTATAAACTAGTTTTTTGGAATTTCATTTTCCAAATGTGAAGTGTCAAAACTATCCTGCTCAATAAAAGCAGTTGTACTTGCCAATAATTTGGCTTGAAAAATTAAAAAATTAGATAGCAACAGAGCTACCTTTCGATGTAAAAATTTTGATAGAAAATATCTATCTAATGTCAATTATTGAAAATTATGTTCCAATCGGACAATTCAATTTTTTTGGAATATGATGCCATTGTATGTAGTTTCATATTCAATTTGTATCTTAAGTGATTTTCCTTGTGGCTCATAGCAGTGCTGTATGGCAAGGTGGACAAAATTACTTGCTTTACTTGCAGACTTGATAACTTATCAAAAAATTTTAAAAGTGTGTCTCTATTAATATTGCCTCTTCTACCAACCAGCACCACTATAGTAGACTGCATGCAGTGTGTACCAGTCAATATAAAATCTATAATTTGAGAGTATGAAGCTCCTGGATATGTATGATTTATTACAGAATGACCTAACTGTGATAAATAATGTCCAAAATTTTTACCTATTTCATCGCAATAGACTATGGTCTTTGCATCACTTTTTATTTGCAACTTTTCTGTTATAGATGCCTCGCAAGTACTATTTGAACTTAATATACTATTATCTACACTGCACACAGTTTTAATTGGTGAAAATTCATCATTGCATCTAATTCTTTCACAACTTAAGGGTGAGGAGGGAACATGGCCTGCGGATATCAATTGGTCATTTTGACAATGACATGAATTTACTAATTTACCTATGGCTAACACCTGTTCCCTACTCTGTTTCTCTGCTGTTTCATATTTATATGAAATTGATTTCAAAGAGTCTTGAAGTCGGTCAATCTGACATTGAAGGGCCTGTGTATCAGTTTTGTACTGTAGTGCGACAGTATCAAGTTCTAACATATACATATTTACCTGATCAATCAGTTGCAATCTCTGTCTATTAAGTGACATGCTATTCATAAAAATCTTGTATTTATGTATCGTTTTTTTAGATTTAGTAATAAACTTTTTAATTTTTAAATATTTCTTTAACTTATTCTTACTACACTTAAATAATTTTTAATGATTTAGAACAGCCCCCGGTTTCATCATCAGAAGTGAGGTCGATGACAATGGAAGGGTGAGCTGTAGCAGTACCTAAGCTTGTTGCCATCAGTTCATCGAACAAACTCTGATTTAGATTAGATTGAACCACTGTGCTCTGTTTCTCGTCTTCTAGTTGCGATATTTTGATCTCCGATCGTTGTAGCTCCTCCTTTAGTATTCTAATTTGGTGCAGAGTTTGTTCATAATGATACCTACATGAGTCCAAACTGTCAACTATAAGTTGTAACCTATCCCGATCCTGTAAGGTATCAGTATACAGTGAATGCAAATGTGCCAGTTCTTTCTTGAGTTGTCGGTTCTTACCTAAAATACCTAGCAGTTCTAACTCATTCCTTGTTCAGTTTATCACACTTCTCACTCAGAATCTGTAACTCTTTCAAATATTATTGAAGCCTTGTCTCCTGCTGATGAGCCAAGGCCTTACGCGTCATTATCATGTTAACAGTATTCGACATTTTGCTATAATTACGTACTACAGAATCAGTAATTATTAGCAAAATAGACTTAGAGCAAAGAAATGCGAAACAAAACAAGGTTATGTTTTATTCATAGAAAATTACAAAATCGCACTATTAATGGACATATAAGGATGTAAAAGTAAATAAACTCACAAACCTTGATTGAAAAAACTATTAGTTTTATAAAGCTTGCCAAATCCAAGTAACAATTTCAAGTATGTATGTATTTAGAAATATATTAATATGTTTGTCCGTGCTCTAGATCCCATACCACAAGCTTTTATTACATATACATGCAATTATATTAGCTTACTTTAAACTAGCGTAGTCTAAAAAATGTCCCACAATATTACATTATTTAGTATAGAACCAAAATGTTGCTATGGATTAAAAGATACAATTTTTTTGAATTTTTTACATAAGTCATTCTCTGTCATCATAATTTGTTAACTTTCATAATTTATTTTTATTTACAATCTGCGTTTTCAGCTGCGTTGTTTTCGTTCAGATGTAGCTAAAGAAAAAAGGTTAAATGTAGCTTAAGTTACTCCTAATTACATCAGCTATTTGCCAGTGAAACTTTCGAAAAGAATCCAGCCATATTATTACTTTTTACCACTGATGAATGTACTTAACACCTTCAGATGCAGGGTATCTTTCAGCTAGACCATTTAGGCCAAGCATTTTTCTTACTAAAAAAAACTAACTATCTTCACGCTATATCCCTGACGGGATAGTCAGAGTAGAAAAATAATAATTGTCGGCCCATGCCTTTGAACGAAAGTAAGTAAATATTTAGAGATGACTGAAGATGAATGATGAATCATAGAGATGACGCTAATTGTACAATATATACAAACTAAATTATATAATGCGCAAAAACTGTTTATTTTTATTTATTTTTCTATCACGCCTTATCCCCGAAGGGGTGGCAGAGGCATACATATTGTATGCCCACTTTTCACCATGTGTATTCCTGTCCCACGTATATATAGGTGGTGAGCCAATTGCCGTGTTGAAATGGACAGGCGCAGGCTTTGGTGACTCGCTGTTGAATGTTTTTAAGCCGCCCATATAAATTTAATAAAATGTGTCTATTTTAGACGTTAAATTTGGAAGAAATTTTGAACCCGTTTATTTTTGCGCATATTTTTAAATTGTTTTCATACCACATAATATGAATATAACTATACAATGAGCAAAAACAAAACAGTTACTACTACACTGTTGTACACTACACAGGATATAGGTACAACAAAGATTTTTTTTAATCTTAGAACTACTATGTACATTTCAAAGATCAAAAGGATTATTTTGAATGAAAAGATATTACTCTTTTGCTTTCGACGTCACACTTTTTACTGAAATTTATGAAATTCTTCTTCAGGCGTGAAACTTCAACGACGCGGCGACGATGCTTTGACTTTTTAATTCATACAACATTTTTTTTCATGTCTCTTATAAATTACGACCTTAATAATACACAGTGTTGTTATCTCCACCTGCTGCCTTAATTATAACAGTATATAGAATTTTTTCGCAATTATTTCGTGTTTTATTTGGAAATTACTTTTTAACGTTGCTGACATGATGCTTTAGTCCTGAACATTAACTCCATAATACATTTTTTTTATCGATAGAACAAAAATATTATAAAAATTATATAAGTGGCCTTCATGTAATTATTTTTTAAATATCTAATTTCATAATTTTTTTGTTAAAAGAGCTTTGTTAGATAATGTAGTTTTAAAATTTGGCTGCGCCGTAGAGGTCTACACAGCCTACACAGCTACGGTGCTAGTACTACGACAAGACGCAGATGATTGTAGTGTTACTCTTACTGCTCGGGAATTGACGTGAAATAATTTTTAGGTAAGTGGTTGACCGAGCAAACGTATGTAGTGTGTGAGTGAGTCAGTCTCTATTTTCAAATGATCTTTCTATAGTGATTGTTCTCCGCTACAAATTTTATTTCGTAACCGATTTTTATGATTCTTGATAGATATTTGCATTGCATATTCTTGATATATATATTTTACTGGAGTTATTGTTACTGGCGATTTTGATTGAGGCAAGAAAATTCCTGTAGCATCATTTATGTAACGCTTTAAATCGAATTTATAGAAAATACCCGCGGCTCCACCCGCATCATGAAGCTTTACCGTTCTCGTGTTCTACAGGAACTTGTTTCCGGTAAAAAAAAAAGCGTATAATAGAGACTTCTTTACCGAATACAAGTTCCTATTATCTTTTCTCGGGCTTTAGACTATCTTCAGTATATACCTCTTAGTTGTACTCTCTGAGTTGTATGGACATTCATTTCGAGGTGTAGCTTAATTTGCAACTACCTCAAATAAGTTACTAATTTTATTAAGGCGGTATTATGGGTAGTTACGGTTGACGGTTTTGACTCGCTCTTTCCCATTTAGTTTACTCATTCTGCTATTTGTGGTAGAATACAAATCCAACAAAGATTGGATAATAAAAATCGGCCGACGCATCCTTCAGATTTGAACAAACAGTGAAACAGAACAGATGAGTGTTTGAACACACCCGAATTTGTTTTTTATATTAAAGGTGCTTACGAGAGCTACCACTCTCTCGAGTCATTAGTAGGTACATAGTAATTTAATGTAGTTTACGCTAAAGTACTTAACTTGAGGGTTATTGTGCACTAGATCGCGCTGAATGTTGTTGTCAGTATATTATTAAGTTTTATGTTTCTTATGTATCTGCGGCATCATCCTTTATTTAAAATCTTTTTAAAGTCACATTTCTTTATCGACGTATGAGAGAAATTTTACAGCTGTAAAGAAATATTGTCACGTTTTTTTGGTTACGCGCCATGTTGATTTGAAGTGAAGCTTCTTTATCGACGTAAGTGAGTCTTCTTTGTCGACGTATTATCTACCCAATTTAATTAGTATATAACGTCGGGAAACGAAAGGTATTCTTACCTTTTAATATAAAATAGTGCAGCGCTAAATCCCATTATATACAAAAGTATAAAGCTTCAATATTTTACCTATATCTAAGGATAAGGATATAATTGCTGGCACAACAAGTATAAGTTTAAAAAATAATTTGCAATTGCAATTTGCTACGATTGGAAGATTGGGTGATTTTCTGTTAAACATAATATGTGAATATAAAAAAGAAGGAAATGCACCAATGTAATAAATACAATTATTCCCGGAATAGCTAAAACACATTTACATTTACACACAGGTACTATCCTACAAGATCGCAGTTTGTGCTGGCACAGTGCGGTGTAAATATCGTTGCCGAAGTCATTAAGGTAGACAAACAGAACAATAAAATAAACTATGTGATTTAGTTACTATTTACGTATCTGTAAATTGATAATAACTGAAGCATGATAATATACTGCTATATATTTTTTGGAATGCATGCATTAAAAGATATTATATAAGACAATCGATATAATTTCCCACAACATTTTGTTATTTAGGAATCTGTACCATGAACGGTCGGATAATGATTCCGGTAGGTCTGTTCTCGGAAAGCTTAAGAAAAAGCCCACTATTTCAATTAACTCGCACACAAACTTTGATTTACTAGAAAACAAATACATATACATGTATATGGTTGCCAAATTGTGCGATTATTTTTTTGTTTTAATACTCTAGTTCATTTTCTCGTATGTCGGCTATTATGTTATTCATATATCTATACTATTATTATATACTCGTTAACTAGTAAAGCGTATGGAAATTCATTTCTCACAATAACAGACCCTCTTTTCTCTTGCTATGTGATTTTTTTGTCTAAAACCATCTTTCTAACTAAGTTTAATTTTTCATAAGCGAATGTCAGAATCAAAAAATGGTTTAAAGTCAAAATATTGTGATTTATTCAAAGATATTATACACTATACGGTAGACTAATATAGTATACTTGTCTACCAAGTTTGTGGTATTAATGAAAACGGTCGTCTAGATCACATATCGCAAGTTTATTATATATTAAATAAATGTGGGCTAGATGGCGCAGTATTAAAGATGCAGGCACTATTTATTTGTTTGTACTTATTTGTTTCCTTAAATAACAAATTGTTCCTCTCTCCCATTTATTTTACTAACCTAAACGTTCTTAAACGTACCAATCGACGTTTATAAGCACTGATTTAAAAATTCCACATTATTTAAACATCAATCAAGCAAGATTTTATCAACATCTACATATCCTTAGGCTACAAATGTATTAATAATTATATTGTCTTTTCTTTATTTTCGTAATCGTTAAAGCCTATGTTTTGATAATATTTTTTGTTTAACTAATATCAAAATGTTATCGTTTATTTTAGTAAAACATTTCCTTAAATTATATTTTAGTACAGAAATCAAATCACTCCTAAAATTATATTCAATAAAATTACTCAAAATTGAATCATAATATTCAAAATTGCTACAAACCTTTATTTCAACAGGCACTTTGAAGTAACTGTTTTCAGTTTGATAACGAACTCAACATCAACCAAACTTCAATCTGTTTTCACAAACTTTGTTAGATTCTATTACGAATATAATCAAGACAATGAAAACACAACATGTTCCCTCGCCCAGAGCTGGAACACGACTAACTACTTACCCGTAGACAGACACATTTTGATTAAAACTCTTGAACCCTCCCTCTTACGTTAACTTTTATTGCACTATACATTGCATGCCGTTTTCTAAGATGTATCTCACAAAACTATATTAAGTCAGCAATGTACACTATGCTATAGATGTTTTCAACGTAGATACATTTTCATAGTAGCAATGGGGCCGGTTTTTCCAACACCCCATCACGCCCTCCAACACCGTACTTAAACTTGTATTGCATGTCTGTGAGGTAGGCTTTTCAATCAGACACGTTGCCCTTTGAATTTGAATTGCGATGGTTGTTTTGGATACAGGTTTTCTTGTTTTCTCAATTCAATTCAGACGGTTAATTAAATTCGAGTGCAATGTTGACTGTGAGTTTCGTACTGTGCGGATATTCTACTCTGTATTTTTTTTGTTTCATTATATCGTGTCTAGTTCATTTTAAAATAAGTTACGATTTAGTTGTTACTTTTACACTGTATTCGTAAGCATTTAGCTAATGCATAAAATTATTTATGTTATGATTTCGTGCTAACATTTTTATTTTATTTGACCAAGCTGCGAGTTATTGACTAGTTGGGAATGTCGAACTCGTGACGACGAAATTTGATGGTGTAGTAGTTTTAAATCATAATGAAATATAAAAACCACAGCATGAATTACAGTGGAACAGTGTGTAAAACATTTATGGTTTCACACATTTTCTATTAAAACAGTCATCCATTAGATAATTAGGAGTAAGTATTATTGGGTTGGTTAGATTGAGCTACCACATTATTAAGGTGGTTTTGTTTCACAGTGGAAATGTGGTCACTCTGTGGTCAGGTTTGTGATTTCCACGAGTCAATTTTTGATAGACTTGTCCAATCTGAATAATTGCGCAACATTTTCTTCTTCATCTTAGTAAATTTCCAGGAGCTTCTAAACTCTACACTCTCTAGCATTGTCTTCAATTAAAAAAAAAAGCAATGCTATGGTGGTTTTTGATTTTTGACATAGTTGGAAGTGAGTATTGTCTAGACTCCTAATCCCATAAGAGATGCGTCCGTTAGTCAGCATATGCACAGCTAACAGGTAAGGTCATTTCGGCCCAGAGACTTTGGTGGGATCCCTTACATCCCTGAATAACTGCACTACATAATATACAAACAAAAATAAGTAAGTATATTGATGGGTTCAAAGATATTATATGAAATTTCGTTCAGCCTCAAAAAGAAAATTAAATATCATTCGATATAAAAGAGCTTGAATTAAAATCCTCAATAAAAGGTTTATTTAATCTGCTACATTATCTGGCTCGCTTGGGTTGTGCTCGATAAAATCATTAAGGCGGTTTTCGTTTACAAAAATGTCCATTATAGAGACCCTTTTCAAATTCTACCAGGAATAAGCTTTGTTATTTATTTTATATATGTGACAATTTTTACTTTACATGGTACTTCAGACTTAACTTCAGACTTAATTTATATGGACAAGCTTTTGAACTCGTAAACTAGGAAATAAACATTCGTCAACTACAAAGTATATTTTCTTTTACAATACACAGTGCCTTTTTTCTGCCTAGGGCTCGCAAACCCGGGTACAGGTTGAGACAGAGTGGTTTCCGAAGGTTGCCGCGTTATTTTTTCTATGTTGCATCGCCGATCTCCTTTTGTTTTTAATTAATTAGTTGTCGACACTCCCACCCTGCTTCCCTTTATTCCATTTCTCTTTCGCAGAGAAAAGCGAGACATCTGTGTTACCGCCATTTAGCGGTAGAAAGCTCCACCGCAGCGCTGTCCACTCACAGGCAGCGACGACGGACTGAAGAAGCTCAGTATAGAACTGCAATGGCCGCGCGCGCGCGTTCGCATCAACTTTTCGCAATAATTGTGTTTTCCATGGATAAATTGTGTTTTCGTGCAATGGAACCAGGGATCCAAGTCCAGGGACGTCCCCGGCAGCCTCCACCTCAGCATCTCGCAGCAACAACAAGGTAGTGAGCCCATTCCTGTTTTCTTTTTCGTCGACAACCGCGTATAAATTGAATTTTTGTCTTTCTCCGCAAATACAGTCTTCGAATTTGTTTATCTCGCCCGATCAACCATTTTCTGGTCCTAACGATCCGGATTTTGATCCATTCGCTTTAGTAGTTTGCCAATAGAAACGCAATAGTTTTTATTCCATAGGGAATAAACACATAGGCATAGGTTATAGTTTTTATTCCATTCTGAATAAACGCATAGATTAGGTAATAGTTTATATTCTATAGGGAATAAACGCATAGATAATAGTTTTATTCCATAAGGGAATATACATGCATACTTACCTACTGTTTTTCGCATAGGTAGGTACTAAATAGTTGGTAATTTCGACTGTACCGCATAGTAATAAGTAGACCACACGGGCAAGTACCTAGGCCCGCGCGCGCAAGTACCTACGCTCGCGCCGCGTCTCGCTGTTCACCACAGCTTCCATTTTGATAGTTCGTTAGTTTTGCACTGTAGGTAGCTATAGTTGTTTGTTTTAACAATGCCTCCGAAAGAGATTCCGGATCTACAGTTAAAACTATTACACGCTAAGAAGGATAGCCTTTTTAAGCGTATACAATTAATTTGTGATTATTCATCGAGGATCGCAGATGAATCAATAAAAGAATTGTTTTTATCCTCGATCGAAACCGTAGATTCTTTACGCTTAGATTTCGAAAATGTTCTCGATAAAATTAACTTGCTTGAATTAAAATTTAATCCCGATTTCTTATTAAGTTACGACGCCATGTCATCTTTCGAAGATTTAATTTGTCGCATAAAACGTGTCGCTAAGTCATTGCAAAGCGCCCGTGCCCGTAGTATTCACCGATTTGAAACCCGGGCCAGCCGGTTTTCATTTGCTGAAACGGGATCGACCTAAATTACCGCCCATACAAGTACCCGAATTTGATGGCGATATTAAAAATTGGCCTTTATTTTTCGCTAGTTTCGAAAATACGATCCATAATAATAATTCGTTATCGGATCACGAAAAATTACATTACTTAGTTAGTAAACTAACCGGGAAAGCAAAAACCGTTTACGCCGGAATAACGCTTTGCGCCAAGAAATTATAGTTTGATTTTGAATACTTTGAAGGTCAAATACGAAGACAAACGCTTAGTCATCATCATCCGAGCGTCTGTCCCAGTTGCGTCTCGCGACGCCCGGGGTCCGCTTTCCTACATTTTCTCCTCCACTTCGCACGGTCTTCGGCATCCCCTGTAGTGAGACCATTGGCACGCATGTCATCCCTTACGACGTCAAGCCAGCACTTCTTGGGTCTTCCCCTCTTACCGGGACCCGGCGGGGCTGACATGGCCAGACACTTGTTACCTACGTAGCCCGGCGGTTGCCGCAAGACGTGACCATACCAACGAAGGCGACACTCTTGCAACTTGTCTGCAATGTCACAGACGTGAAGGCTGCCGCGGATGCGAGACTTTCTCACGCGGTCCATCCGCGTGACCCCACACATCCACTGCAGCATCTTCATTTCCGTGACACGCAGCTCCTGCTTGTGTCGATCCAATATCGGCCACGTCTCACTGCCATGTAAAAGGACAGGTCTAATAATGGTTTTGTAGACCTGTCCCTTCAACCGGATCGGCATTTTAGGGTCACAAATGACACCGGTCATCTCCCGCCATTTGGCCCACGCGGCAGCAATGCGTGATTTGACATCGCAATCGATGTCACTGGACGTGTGAAAAACAGATCCCAGGTATTTAACCTGGTCCGTGCGCTCGACCAAATCACCGCCTATGCGGACGGATGTGGGATCTGTCGAGTTTAGTGCCAAGTACTCGGTCTTCGCCACATTTAGTTTCAGACCGCCATTCTCAAGCGTCTCCTTCCACGCCTTTACACGTCGCACCAATCTGCCCCTGTCCGCGTCTGCCAGCACAATATCGTCAGCATACATGAGCAACCATGGAGGCTGCTCATGTGGGTTTCTGATGCTGTCCTACAATTCGTCTAATATTACACTGAACAGAAGCGGACTAAGGACCGAACCCTGGTGTACCCCGACGGTGATGGGGAAGGGTTTCGTGTCGCCAACAGCAGTCCGAACCATTGAATCGGAGTCACAGTACATGTCCCGGATAGTGTCAATATAGACCTCTGGAACCCCTTTGGACCGCAGTGCCCACCAGATCATCGCACGAGAAACACAGTCGAAGGCCTTCTGCATGTCTAGAAATAAACAGTGCAGAGGCGTGTTCCTCGACCTGTATTTCCCTGCGACAACCCTCAGGGCAAAAACAGGGTCCGTGGTCCCATAACCAGGGCGAAACCCATATAGACACTCCGAGAGAGTACACTCCTGCCGGATCCGAGAGTCTATAAAGAAGATCGAGATCTTCATGGTGTGGGACATCACCTTAATACCGCGGTAGCTCCCGCACTCCTGCACTGACCACTTACCTTTGAAGACTGGGGTAATAATACTCAGTCTCCATTGGTTTGGGATCTGCCCGCTGAGGAGTATGCGGTTAAAAAGGTTTATTAAGATGCCCACACCGCGAGGACCCATCGCCTTCCAGGCTTCGATGTGGACTCCATCGGGTCCGACAGCTTTCCGATTCTTCATGCGGCGAAGCGCAGTCAAGACAAACGCTTAGTAACAACCGCTTATTTGGATCAAATATTTAATTTAAAAAATAGCTCATCGTGTAATGAACACGACTTAGAAATATTCTTAGATATTTTTGCATCAGCTGTTCACACCCTAAAGAATTTCAAGGTCAATGACCTCTGTGACTTTTTGTTTTTGTATATCGGTTTAAGGAAATTAGATTCCGAAACCGTTCGCTTATTTGAAATGGATAGACGTGGCCATCAAATACCTAAGTTCGACGATTTAGAAACTTTCGTTCGTCAACATATTCGAATTTCGCAACGAACTTCGTTAAACCACGGAGTAGCGAAAAATATTCCGACTAATCGTAGTAAGCCCATGAAGTCCACGCACTCTTTTGTTAATTTTGAACCCACAACTTCGCAATCGCAAGTGTTGCATTCGAAAAATTGTTCTTTGTGAACCATGACCAACTTTATAAATGTTCGGAGTTCAATAAACTCACTCCTAGCGATCGCTATATATTTGTTCGTTCTAGTAATTTATGTATCAATTGTCTCAGTAAGAAACATCGTGTTTCATTCTGTAATTCGAATAATTTTTGTCGCAAGTGTAATGGTAAACACCATTCATTATTACACTTCGAAAACAATAATGCCGCGTCCAATTTAAACTCAGTTGGTACCTCGCGCGTTAATGGTAATACTCGTAATTCGCTTGTAGTTAGCAATGCACCCGCCATGTCCGGTAGTTCGTCCGTCGATTCCGGCTGCGCGAACTTCGTGCCTAACCGTCCGCCCGCTGTGACATCACAGCCGCCCGCGCCGTTTAGTCGCGACTGGGAGCGCTCTCGCGTGTTTTCGTCCCCGTCCGCGCCTAGTGACGGCGGCGCCACTGCCGCGCACCTCCAGCCGAACGATGTTGCTTTGTGCTCGCTATCAAGTTTGCACACAAGCCCTACTACGGTACTTCTAGCAACCGAGTTGTTGTTTACGATTCGCATGGTAGGGGACATAGTGTTCGCGCACTTTTAGATAGTGCTTCTCAAAGTAATTTTATTAGTAAAAATTGTTGTAGTCGTAATGTAGCCTATAATGTTGTGAAAGGTATTGGGGGTTCCACTAAAGCCGTTCAAGGTTCTGTAGGGATTAAATTCCACTCACGTTTTGATTTTAATGTTAGTTTTTCGATGGGTGCGCTAGTCGTCGATAAGGTTACCGAACTTTTACCGACTGTCGCAGTCAATACCTCATTATTGACTAATTTTAGAGATTTGCCTATGGCCGATGATACTTACGCCGTTCCAGGAGATATTGATTTGTTAGTTGGCGCTTCGATTTTCCTGCACATCCTGTTGCAGCATAAGGTTCAAAGTCACGCATCGCACCCCGCGCCCCTCGCCTTAGAGATGGTTCTAGGTTTTGTTATTGTTGGTTCCGCACCCGCTTGTTTTGATTGTAACTCGACAGTGTCATATTGTTGCGCCGTCGAGCCGCTGGACTCCGCTGTCCGTGAATTCTGGGAGATAGAAGAGGTGAACGTCCCTCCTATTGTCAGCCCGGATGATAAACTTTGTGAAGAGTTTTATAGTCGCACGACTACTCGCGATGATGATGGTTGTTATGTTGTCGCGCTCCCCTTTAAGGGTGATGTTAATTCGCTTGGAGATTCGTTTCAGTCAGCCGAAAAACGCTTCTTTTGTTTAGAACGGAAAATGCAGACATCTCCAAAGTTGAAGGAGGCTTACGATAGCGTAATAGTGGAATATTTGGATAAAGGTTTCATTTCACCCGCGCCCCCCGAAACCGAAGAGACGAAGCACGCTCCTTCGTATGCCATACCGCACCGTGGGGTTGTCCGCGAGGATAAACTGACCACCAAGTTGCGCGTTGTTTTAGATGGCAGCGCTAAAACTGGTTCGAATGTTTCGGTAAACGATATTTTGCACGGTGGTCAAAATCTCCAAGGTAATTTGTTCGAAATTATAGTTAACTTTCGCTTATTCGCTGTCGCGCTTTCAGCCGACATTAGACAAATGTTTCTTTGTATTGGTTTGGTTTGGGGGGAAAGCCTCTTTAGTTGCTACCGCACCGCTCGAAAAATCGCCTATCTTAGAGTTGGCTAGCCGTGTTTCATCGTGGTCGATTCTTTTACGTAGTGTTGTTTTTATTTGTCGATTTTTGAAAATCCTTCCTCGTCGCGAGCATGTTATCGCCTTTGACTTAAACATGGCTGAGTTAATCGTGCTTCGTGAACTTTAGCGATTTTATTTTTCGTGTGAAATTAGAAATTTGGAATTAAATAAACCTTGTAGTCGCGCTTTTCAACATTTGAAACCTTTTTTGAAGGATGGCCTCATTCGAGTTGGTAGTCGTTTGAGCCAGTCCATATTAGAGTACGATCAAATGCATGCTATAGTTCTCCCGCGCAAGAATCATATCGTTGATCTTTTAGTTGAATATCACCATAGGGTGAATTGTCACGCTGGTCCAGATTTATTATTGTCGATTTTGCGCCAGGAATACTGGATTCTCTCCGCACGCAATTTGATATGTTCGATAGTTCATAGATGTATTCCGTGTTTCAAACTTCGCCCGAAGTCAATCGCGCTCGAAATGGCCGATCATCGTCCTTGTCGGGTTGTTCAGGCTGCTAAACCGTTCGTACACACGGGTACAGATTATGCTGGCCCCTTCAGGGTAACAGTTTCTCGTGGTCGTGGTATACGCTCCACGAAAGCTTATGTTTGTCTTTTTGTTTGTATGACGACTCGCGCCGATCATATAGAGTTAGCTGGTGATTTGAGCACACCATGCTTCATGGCTGCATTTAAAAGATTTTTGTCGCGTCGGGGTTCCGTATCTCGAATGTATTCGGACAACGGTACGAATTACGTCGGAGCTCGTCGTAACCTTTCCGAACTACATATTTTTTTTGCGTTCCAAACACTTTAACACGGAATTTGCTTACGTCTTAGATGAAAACCGCATTGAGTGGTCGTTCAATACGCCCACCGCAAGCCAATTTGGTGGTAACTGGGAAGCTTATATTAAAAGCATAAAGTCGCACCTGTTTCGCGTTATAGGTGAACAGATACTCACGTTTGAAGATCTGTGCACCGTGCTCACTCAAGTCGAGGCCGTAATGAATACGCGTCCTCTTTGTAGGACCTTGTCTAGTGATCCCTCGGAGCCGCTTGCACTGACTCCAGCGCACTTTTTGAATGTTACACCGTTAAAATACTTACCCGCCTTTAGGAAGATCGACTTCATCTTCTCTCGCGTCATGCCTTATTGGATAAACTCGTTCAATCGTTTTGGAAGCGTTGGAGGACAGACTATTTGCATACGCTACAGTCACGTCAGAAATGGAATACTCCATCGAACCCTATTACTGTCATAGTTATTTTAACTGAAAATATGCTTCCATTACATTGGCCTCTTGGGATAGTAGAAAAAGTTTTCCCTGGGTCAAATGGGATCACCCGTATAGTTCGCGTTAAAACCGCAACTGGTTCGTACTTGTGACCAGTTATTCGTCTTTGTCATTTGCCTAATCAACAGTAACTTCAATAACAAATTTAGCTTGTTCAATTAGGTTCAGTTTAGTTTAGTTCGATAGCATTTTGTTTAGTTAGCAGCTAAAGCTTAGTGGCTACTGTATAGTCAGTTATTCCTTTTTCGAAGGTAACACTTCAAGCCGGGGGGGAAATGGTTGCGCCGGTATACGATTCGAAGGTTGCCGCGTTATTTTTTCTAAGTTGCATCGCCGATCTCAGGTCTTTAATTAATTAGTTGTCGACACTCCCACCCCGCTTCCCTATATTCCATTTCTCTTTCGCACCTACCTTGTCTCGCGTAAGAGAAGAGCGAGACAGCTGTGTTACCGCCATTTAGTGGTAGGAAGCTCCACCGCAGCACTGTCCACTCACAGGCAGCGCCGACGGACTGAAGACGCTCTGTATAGAACTGCAATGGCCGCACGCGCGTTCGCATCAACTTTTCGCAATAATTGTGTTTTCCATGGATAAATAGTGTTTTCGTGCAATGGAACCAGGGATCCAAGTCCAGGGACGTCCCCGGCAGCCTCCACCTCAGCATCTCGCAGCAACAACAAGGTAGTGTGCCCATTCCTGTTTTCCATTTCTTTTTCGTCGACAACCGCATGTAAATTTCATTTTTGTCTTTCCCCGCAAATATAGTCCACTTTGAATTTATTTATCTCGCCCGCTCAACCACAAAGCAACTAACGCTGTATATTTTTATTTAATACATACATATTGTTACGCCTTTATCCCCGAAGGGTAGACTGAGGCATACTATACGCCCCATTTCATCGTATGCATTTTTGTCCCACGTAACAGGTGGTGAGCTCGTTACCATGTTGAAATGGACAGCCGCAGGCTGTGGCGACCTGCTGTTGAAATTTTTCAAGCCGCCCATAAGGCTTTCAAATAGGCTTAACGACTGCCATTTTACTGGCAACCGGGACCAACAGCTTAACGTGCCTTCCGAAGCCATTTGTATTCCTGAAAAAATAATATATTCAACTCAATGTTCATAGAACCAGTAGGAAATAATAAATCTCTACCAAAAAATCATGACCAGCAACCGATATAATCGACAATAGAACATTAATCAAATTAGATAAAGGGCCCGTATCGATTCGTCGTTTCCGTGAATACGGAAATTTTGTCACCGGATAGCAGAAAATATTGTCTGATCGACCGTACCCAAAGCTATTTCCGGAAACCGTTAATCAGTTGCTCGTGCGGAAAACTGATAAGGCAGACCTTTCGCCAATTAACTTAATGGTGATTCTTTTCCAAAAGCTTGACGTAAATGGTTAGGTTACGACGGTGAAGGGACACTCGTATGTGGATCGCTGTATGCCTATTGATCGAATTTGGGTATCGTAAAGTGCTATATAGGCTGGACCGGATTCATGTTAATTACTCCACAGTTGTGATTTAGCAATGAGCTTACGTTACAATTTGCATTTTGTATTAGTGAAGTCCGTACTAGCTTCTGCCTATATTGCTTGTGCGCTATTTGCAAAATGTGTGTGTTATCGTGTTGTTTGACTTATGCTTGCAATTTTGTCACAGCTATCTACCTATCTTACATCATTAAAATTATGTAAGTTATTATGACGTAGATATTCAAGAATAAAGGATATTTGGTAAAACCCCCCCTTAAAGTGCTGTAACAGGGATTCGGAGAAAGTAAGATAGTAGTTATTTGCATAATTATTACAATCTCGATGTGCCTACATCGATATTGTATTGTTTGCCTCTGTCATCCCATTTGACTTAGCTATGTGTGTGTGTGTGTGTGTGTGTCCTTACATAAAATTATTTTAGTGCCTTAGCTATCATTTCATTACGCCAACTTAAACCTGGGGCTATCCTCCCGATTGGCTTACCCGGGACTCGTGGCAATAGACAAATGGAAGGGCACCGTGTGGTTTTAGTCGGTAAGAGTCCGGCATAGCATCCATGAGGATTCCCACACGTTAAAAATAGCACGCTAGAAATATGCTGAGCAAGCCCAAAGAGAAAAGAAAATAAAATGACAATTTATAATACAAATGAAAGCTGTTTGATAGGCAATTCGATATTCCTTTAAAACTCTTCTATTCTATTTAATGCTAATATTAGATCATAATGTAGCTGAAAGTTAATCGAAAATTTTTCAATTTCCTATTGTTATTGACATTACGTTAACTTATTCATTCGGCAGGTATATAAATTTGCTTTTGTTCGTTATTAAAAGCAATTTTCTGAAATATTAAGCTTCATTGTGTTTCACTAGACGTGTACTGGGTTGATTAGCTATTGTTCAACGACAAAAGAATGAGTGTTAAAGACAAATCACTTTCGAGGTGGGTACAACAAAGTAGCTTGGTCATAAATATCAAACGTCCTTTTATAAACTTGTCTAATCTAAAGTTGTTATTTTAGATTTATATTGCTGATTAAATAGATAATACAACAACATTCATTAAAGCATATAAATAAAATCAACGGCAATGGCCTCACCACCTATTACGTGGGACAGGAATTCACATAGTGAAAAGTGGCCATATTATATGCCTCTGCGACCCCTTCGGGGATAAGGCTTGATAGATAAGTAATAATATAAATAAAAAAAAATCAGAAATGCTTTCATAAATATGGTTCATAAACATGCTTAGTAGTAGCCATTTACAAACAAATTCAACTGGGCAACCCAATTCGTTTTATTAAGGTGGAGCTTTTTTTTTAAAGTTTGGATAATGATGCTATGCCGGACTCTTGCCGACTAAACCCACATGGTGCCCTTCCATTTGTCTATAGCCAGGAGTCCCGGGTAAGCCCTTCGGAAGGATAGCCCCAGGGCTCCCAGCAGGATCTTGCTTAGCATGAGCAATGTCGAGTTCAAGTAATTTGAATCATCCTCTTTATTTCTAGTTTGTTTTATATCGTAATTTTTTTTTAGAGAGATACATTTTTGGTCAAAGTTATAGAACTTTGACCAAAAATGTATCTCCAGTAAAGCAGTGGAAACTAAATGTAAATTTGGAGAACAACAAAAAAATCCACTGCCTTATATTACTTTCCGACACTTGTGCATGTTGTCAAAGTTTTTATGTTTAAAATACCCGAAAGTACACTAGTTTTAAAAATATACACACAAGTATTTTACAATTGTTTTTTTCAAATTCATATGTGTTTATGACTTTGAACTAGTTTAATACTCTATAACGCATGGTTATAGATTTTGTAAGGAATGCATATCTACCCTCATAACAGTTTAATAAAGTTGAAATTCTCCACCATATTTATATCGTCATTTTAAGAGTATGACCAGAGCCATCTATCGAGCTAATGAACAACTCGATACCAATGAACAGTGTTACAACTATTTTTAAACATTGATGCAATGGACTCCACTCAGTATATTGATAAAATTTTAAAGCAATTATTTGCTAAATTTCTCATAAATTTTTAATAAAGTGGAAAAAGACAATCCGATTCGAGACCTGTGACCTTTGCCTAACCAGAGCAATGTTCTAGCCACCTGAACTACCCGAACCGTATCGAATCAAGTTGAAATTCTCCACCATATTTATATCGTCATTTTAATTCTTAGGTTCGTTTATTTTTTAGGTTCAATCCCTGTCGGGAATCGGATTGTCTTTTTCCACTTTATTAAAAATTTATGAGAAATTTAGCAAATAATTGCTTTAAAAAAAAATTATCAAGTTTAATAAAGATCAAAACCTTGAGTGGTTTGAAGCTCTATTGATTCGTGAACTGAAAATATCGAGTCTACGACTGTGGATATAGTATAGACTATGGTTAAATGTTTTTAAAACAATTAGTATGCTAACTTCACAAATATTTTTATAAAGTGAAATAATACAAATTGGTTCGGTACTGGGATTGAATCCGTGACCTTTGCCTAACCAGGGCAATGTTCTAGCCACTGAACTAAAAAACATGAACAACGATTGAAGAATAGTAACGATATCAATTAAGAGTCCAAAAGAGGATTAAAAGAAAAAAGATCTTGAATTTATATTGATTTTTTGCAAACCAGTAGGAAAAGTTACAATAGAAATGAAATATCACAAACAAGATTCGTTAATAAATAAAAACTCCGAACAAGGATTTTTTTTTCTTTTGATCATGAAATTACATTTTCTTATAAATATTTCCCAGTAAATAGAATTTTAATGCCAAACGATAATTAAGTGAAATTAAAGAACTCCTGTACAAACCCACAAAGAGAAATCACATCAGAGTTGGAGTATGAAATTAAATTAGCATTTGTAAGTTGTGACTACTATGGGTTCATTAATAAGTTCTTGTTTTTTAAGGAAAAACAATCATGTAAATACCAGGTTCATATAAATATAGTATTTATATGAACCTGGTATATACATGAATATTTTTTTACCTACTCTCCAACAAAAAAATTTTTCCTTAGTTTTGTATTTATTTGTAATACGAGTAGCTTTCTGCATAATACATACAGGTAAAAAAAAAATTAGGAAATATAAGCACTATAAGGATTGCTGATATTATTTTCGCAAATGTTTAGATGTTTTGTAAGGTGTACTCAAACTTGAAACACAGCAAAGTACGAAGTTCACAAAGAACGTTTAGTGAGTTTGAGCGTAGGTACCTACACGTTTCTCGTCTTTGAAATACGACGCCATTGATGCACTAGTTCTGCACTAGTATATCACTAAACCCATTTAGTTATACACACACCAAAATGACTCTGCACTGCACGCTTGATAAAATGCCACGAGATGTGAGAAGTGCGTGTGTGATGTGAAGATGCCACAAGTATAAAACATAAGATATTATGTTTTATACTTACTATAGTTTTATTTAACCTGATGGAAAGTGGTCACCGTAGCCCATGGACGTTTGCAACATCAAAGGTGCGGCCACTCGTTCTGCCATTATTTTATATAATAGAATAATTTTACAAAAGACCTCTGAGTCATAAACTTTTATTACAATAATAATAAACTTAATACTCTCCTATAATGGTCGGACAATGTACGTTAAGTATTCCACAAACCATGACCTCAACTACTTTGTGACTGAGCCATAAAGAAATAATAGTAATCAGTCTAACTTTAATGTTACTCGATTCAGTTTCAACGAACGTGCGGGTTTTTAATTAAAACTGAAGTCGTAATTTTAAATTTCTTGCCACGGCATCATTAGAGCCGCCCTCGTTCCAATCTGAATTCGATATCGGACTGTGATACAAGAAACTTTAATACAAGTACAATTCATTAAGTTTTAACTAAAGGTATCGCTAAATCGATCTTTACACTCAAACACGCAGATATTTGCTTTTAAATCATTGAAATCTGTTCGTTTAGTTAAAAATGTTTCACATTTTTCATGGACTCTTTTTAAAATAAAGCTCAGTTACGTATATTGATCAAAGATGTTAGACTAATCTTTTCACTAAATCGGATTCTGTTGTTGTTTTCAAACTGAAAAGAGCTGTTAGAATTTTTAATTATGCAATGTACATATTGTACATATTCAGAATCAAGAAAAAAGACGTATTTATCCAATTTTTTGTAAAATTTATTTAAACAATCTACAAAAATATATACTAAGCGTACAGAGAGGCACATCTGGAGACTACGTTTATATTCACTAAATTGATAAGACATTTTGTCATCGATCAGGATGAAACAACATAAGTGATTACGATATAATTATTTCACAAAAATAAAATATTTATTTTTACACATAATTAAATAGACATAGTTTTCATTTAGTAAGTGTTCCTTTTATTTTAAAATTTAAATGAAAAATAAATAGCATGACCTCGTTTTTTAGGTAGAGAGCCTTTATGAAATAAGAAAATGAAAAATCTGCAATTGATTATTACATATACATACATCTTTAAAATTTAACGAAACGAAATAAATGTTATGTTATGTGAACCCAAACAGTGAGTGACGAACGACTCCGTAATTACAAACTCAAACAGATGGCGGTTTAGTAGCTCGTGTAAGTTTAACAATTAATTACCTACTCTAGTAAGTTACCACAGTTTGCTACTATGAAGCTATTGTCACACTTACTTTGGTTACTGAACATTGTAACAAACAACAAGATATGTATGCGATAGTATGCATGCTACTAATATTAAAATCGCAAAAGATGTTTGTTACTCTTTCACGCAAAATGTACCCCCACAAGTATCTAATAGATAGATACTGGAGTACAGTCCTGTAGTTCTGTTGGGTAAGCACACCTAGACGCTTAACAATAATTACCAGTGTTCATTAAAAATGTATGTGCTTATATGGATTTGAATGCATTTAAATCACAAAATATAAATAATATGTAGTGGTTTTCATACGGGATGAAAAAAATAAGAAAAAAATGTAGTTAGTATTGTTTGTGTTATTATGTGCGTGTATTCCTCATAGAAAACATAATGTCGAAATTTTGAAGTGTGCTTTATAATGCTTAATTTATAGGTAAGGTATTTGTTGATTATTCAATATTAGTGTCGCTAATATAACCTTTTAGTTCAGAACGCTACTAATTGGGACAGAATGAAGTATCACATGGTTGATAGCTTCACTGTGTCCCAGGCTGGCTAATAATTGAGTGAGTAATGCTTATTACGTGTTTGAGAAGCCAAACTACTTAGCCCTGTTTGGTTCCCACTCGTGCGTGATGTCATAGACAGCGATTGGTTTCATAATCCCTGGAGTGTTAGTTTACATTCCGTAGTAATCCATTCGGATTAGTAGGATATGTTTGTACATAGAAACTATCGAATTAACGTACAATCTGTGAGGAACATTGACAAGATTTTAGTTATTCAATAATACATTTTGCTTAACTTCATGATTTGGTGTATGTTTTCAGTCAATTTATATATAACGTAGCTACGCATATTTTTACACTGTTACCTTCTATATTCGTAGTACTTGACTGCCTCGGTAGCGCAGTGGTAGTGTTTGCGTGTGTCGTGATTGAGATCCCGGGTCGGAACCAATATTTGTATGATCTATAAAGGTTTGTTTCCGAGTTTGGGTGTTTCCTATGTATAATATGTATGTATTTAGAAATATATAAGTAATGTAATCTGACATCTAGATCCCATAACACAAGCTTATATTAGCTTACTTCGGGCTAGACGGCGATGTGTTAATAAAATGTCCCACAATTCTTAGTTCTATATACTGTACTTTTATTTTTTCTACAGAAAATGTCAAAGTGATAGTATAACTACGAAGATACGTTTATCCTCGTAGTCATACTGGTATGGTAAACCAGTATGACCAACTAGAAACAACGTAGTCTTGGTTTGGAAATATTGAAATTCAGACGCTGACTTCAGTTTTTTATCAAATCAGACAAACTATTTTTTATTTGATGTATTCTACATTAGGAAAAAGTTTGTCTTTTTGATCACAAACTATATTTATAAGTATATTTATTTTCATCAGATATTGCATACAAATTTTAACAATAGTTTTATTTGATACAATCTAAACTAAACAGTAACAAAGTCTAATGATAAGCCCTGTTTCCTAAACTAGTCTATAAGCCTAGATCTTAGGGAACAGTGTTCGGTCAAATGGTACATTTTAGTAGTTGATGTATTACGAGTATATGGTTACATATTTCTGAAAACACAATAATAAAGCAGATGTGTGCGTGGGAGCGCGGTGCGCGCGCTTGCGTGTGTGTGTGTGTGCGTGTGAGTGTGTGTGTGTGTGTGTAAGTGTATATGTGTGCGTGGGTGGTGTATGTGTGCGTGTGTGTAAGTATGTGTACATGTGAATATTAATGGATAGGGTAACTGCTATCACGTAATAAAGGTAAGTAAGGATTCTATATTATTATAATCCTGTTGTAAAAGCCATTCAGTTAAAATTTTTGTTAGGATAAATTTATTTAGGTCTGTTATATTAAGTACCTTATGGACATTTTTATATATATGCCTGCTTAAAACAAAAAAATCTAACAAATAACTAACCAATTATGGTAGTTTTAAAATGGTGAACTTGATAACTTTTCCCAATGACTTTATTTTATATATATTATAATAATTAATTATTATAAATTATCAGTAAAGTATATTAAATAATGAAAATCCCAAAAGGGATGGTTTCACTTATCTCGTAAAAGCTAGTTTGCTAGTACAGATGTTTCTAATCCACTTTATTCGCTGTTTTAGTAATTTAAAACATTTCATACCGTATTTTACTGCGGTTAAAATAGAACTATATCGAATGTGTTTTAATGTTTAGTTTATAATGTGCTGAAGGCTGCTAGCGTTAAAACAAATCATAACTTATTTTCCACTTCACGTTACCTGAATTTCGTAAATTGTAAAGTTTGTAAACATTTTTAGTGACATCCAAACATACTGTTTGTTTTTAAATTTGTAGTACAAACAGAATAAAGAAAGTCAAAATCACACCTCAGTCTTTTTCTCTACTTCTTCTTAATCTTAGTGTATTTCCAATCGCATCCAAACATACTTGGATTTGGAGCCTGGAGTACACTTTTATTTGAAAGCTATGATAGCAGCTATAATATGGTTTTTCATTTTCGGTATTGTTGAAAGGGACTGCCGCCTTACCAACCTTGTAAAAGTTCTTAAATTACAAATAAGCTATCGCCGATCTAGAATGGAAAAAAATCTTGCATACTAGCAAAAATAACCACGAAATAATTTCCATTTTCAAATATTATTCTATCAAATTTCAGTGTTTCAAAACGAAAATCAAATTTATTTCATTAGACTAGTTCGTATTTTTTCGACCCTTTCACAAGAATGAGTAATGCCTTTAGAGGAATCTGGAGCGTTTAATTTCTAATTAATATTTGTTGAAACCTAAAACTGCGATCAGAGCTCTGTTTTTGTTGAATAACTAGCAACTAACCTCGTTATTATTACTGACTGAGTTATGGACCTTTTGAGAGCAAATTGTTCAACTTTATAAAGGTATATTCTGTTTTAAAAGTTTTAACATTGTCATCAGCACAGAGTAGTCTTCATCAGTAGCGTGACAAATACATACAAAAATTATAATTAATGGGAAAGTATATTTTGTTCATTATTGGACACGTTGGTATTGTTATAATGAGTGGTATCAGTTTTTAGCAAAATCACTCTACAAAGACACTACGTTTGTTTGGACACTTCCAACGAATGAGTAGGGAACGATTCCTGAAGAATATATATTGTGCGACGTAGAAGGTAGAAGGAGTCAGGTTAGACCGAGACACACATATGAAGACCAAGTGAGCAGATTGGTCAAAAACGGCAAAATCAAAGTGCTCGGATACCCAAACGTGCATGTAAAAGACGAGCGAAAAAATATGCCTAGATCGCGAAGCCTGGCGTTGCGTCCTCTCTGACTACACCGTCAGGGAAACAGCGTGAAGATACTTAGTTATATTATGTTTATTTGTTCATATTTCACCAAGTGAAATGAATTGTAGATTGATGTATGATGTTTTTTGATCTAAGTAGTAATATGTCCGCAATTATGTGTACCGAAAAAAACATTTTATTCCTACGCCAAGACATTTATGCGATAACGGAACTTCAGGCTGGGGAGGCGCGGGTGACCTATAGATAATTTTGAGTTAGGTTACATCTTTTCGGGCCTTGAGAACCCCAATAAGTACCAGCAGTCCCATTGCCAGTTTGATATAAAATTTAAAGGGCTAGTGAAATGACCAGAATGTCCCTATAAGCATTTTAAAAGACCGGGTATCTTCCGGAAATCTTAGCGAGGGTTTTTGGACCCAACTAAATCTATAAAATTTATACTGATTTAAAATGAATAGTTAAATGTACATGAAAATAGAAATGGTACTTACCTAACAATTTAAAAATTATTTTTAGTCTTTCTACCTGTTCGTCTATTTGTGTCTCTTTGTTTTGACTTTGTCTTTGTTTATCTCTGAAACAGCTGGGCAGATTTTAACGGTACTTTCACGGTAGATTGCTGATGATGTTTGAAGGAGTAACTTAGACTTCATTTTATCCCCGTATTCCTACGGAAACACTACGAGGGTGAAACCGTGGAGCGTTCGCTAGTATCAAATATATAACAAAGAAGATAACATGTTTACCTCTCACGCTAATAGGAGAGAACCTTTACCAAGTAATTTGTGAACTAACAAATATTAAAGGAGCAATTTCATATTTTTTATTTTAAGAACAAAAAGAAATAATTCTGAATCGAGAACAATATTAGTTCGTAAGTAGTTCGAAGACACTAAAAACAGTGTGAAAGCTATTAGGCCATAAACAATATCACAAATATATATTAACCTTTTCAAGTAATTTCATACATAACAATTTAAAAAGTAAAGTAGAAAGGGCATCGTTATCGAAAACATTTTTGTTTGTCTCTGGAGATCAGAAAAACGCTAGACAATAAAAATATAACATTTTGCTACATTTCATGTTATTCCCTTTGAGAATAAAACCCGAGTAGTTTGAGAACTGTTATTTTGCTAGTTAGGTAATGTTTTTGTTCAAAAACAATATGTAATATACAATATTAATAAATATCAACTTAAATTAACGTAATATTAACATTAAATATAACCTTAAAAATATGATACATAACTAAAATATATTAATAAAAGAGGTCCCTTTAGGAAATATAAATATGTAAAATTGTTGGGTATTGTACGATTTTATTGTTTGTTATAAATCAGCAAAATAACTTCAACTTATTAATTTAATATTATTATAACTGAAACTAAATTATTTCGGTCACAATCATTATATTTAAACTTATAAGATTTGAAAATTAGTTTCCAATTCTCGATGGTCACTTTCCTTTGTTTTCTCCACTGATATCTTAATCTTAATAATATTATAAATACGAAAGTTTGTATGGATGTTTGTTACTCTTTCATGTAAAAACTAAATTTATATCTTTTAATAAAACTTTACAATAATATAGCTTATACATCAGAATAACACATAGGCTACTTTTTATCCCGGGAACAAGTTCCTGTGGGGAACGGAAAAACTTATCTACGCGGGCGAAGCCGATGGCGTCAACTAGTACAAAATATAACACTAAGAAACAAAGTTATATTTACAGTTTTGTGGTAAACCATTTCTCACCACCAAAAGTTAGGTAATGTACCTACTACACAACAACAACAGCTCAAAATGGTTGTTACAAACAATTTTCTGCATAGTATTTTGGTACGAATACGAAATTTGAACGCAGATTGACATTCGGTTTGTGGTTTTGTTGTTATGATTCGATGTCACAGACTAACGAGATTCTAGACCACGCTGTGTGAAATTCATTTTTCACGGCACTGTTGCTATTTATTATTTTCTGTTTTTTTTTGTGAGAGATAATAGATTTTCTGTGGCTCTTTTAATATTGCTATAATCAAGTTAAAGTGATCCTCAGGAGCAGTTGTTTTATAAATAATTTTACTATTAGCTTTCTTGGAACTGAAAGAAAGAGTGAAGATAAGAGGAGACAAGAATTTACTAACTACTACTACTACTACTGTACTAACTATCGCACGAAATCCCTGAGAGGGCAGATCGCCAGGTTTCGTGAAATAGGTAGATATTACTATAAGTCATAATGTATTTTCAATAAGACTATTTTAGTGAGAAATCATTGCCATAATAAAGATTGTTAACCACCGACGTAAAAAGAGGGGTCTTACAAATTTGACTTCAAACGGATGGACTGATTTCGATTCGTATTTTTTTTCATTTGGAGGCCAGTGTTACCTTTCGGAGGTTCTTAGCTATGTTTGATTAATATTGGTCCAGCATTGTAAGAGTATCAGCTCTTTTCCAAAATGATGCAAGGCATTTTTGGCGTAAGATAACTCAATTTTTTGCTTTACGCGTGCCAGTATAATCGTCAAATGACAAGTAGTTGTTAACGTCGATCTGACGCTGCAGACTGAATGGTCTCCAGAGTACCCGACTCTTCGAAAACTCACAGCAGACATATCATATTTTGGTTCAATAGACTAGTTTCAATGATAGACACCTTGCAGGTCACTGTACCTGCAATAGGTCACGTTGACCTGGGGCTGCAACCAGGATGGTTTCAGGAAACCTGATTTTTCAAAAACTCATACGTTTTAAGGGTTGTTCCTTAAACAATAAGAACTTTTTGGCGTAAGGGGTATTAAGTTTTTTTATATTTTATTGTATAATAGGCAATATTGGCATTGGTTTTAGTTTCCATATTAGTTGCGCAATAATATAAATCAATACAAATACACATAAAACAATAAGAACGTTTATGATTTTCTCTATCACGGCGTCAAAAATCATTCTCAGATTCATACATTGGTACATAGGTCCTTATAAATATAAATGTTTAAATTATAAAACTGCACTGTTGTCACAATGGATTTACACTTGTGCAATTGATCTGTGCACCTGTGTAAGTATTTAAAGTGTAGCGTGACGAAATCAAATTAAAATGATAATTTTAACCGAATTGTAATTAAATTTAAATTTAACTCAAACCAAAAGTTCTATAAAATTTCAATCTCAATTGAGTAAAGTGGGTTTTTTAACTACATAGACTCGATAATTTATTTTACTTGAAACATTCTTTTGTTCAATGGGGATTTATTTGAGTGGAAATATTGAATAGCCCATAAAGCTTAAACTTGACAAAACTGCAAAATGGTGATTGTAGTTCGTTTCACTTTTCATCACTAAACGATGGCATTAATTAAAAGTTAGGTGATTAGCGCCAAATATGCTATTCAGGGCTGAGAACATTGCAACCCTTTGTCGAACTCGGAAGAGCCTTTTCTCTAGAACCATTTATTTCGCTTTATTTTCTTAAACCTCAATCTCATTCACATTTTTTTTTATATATTTTTGATTTGCTATTTTTATGTTAGTGGTATTAAATCGACCTATCCATAGAATCAAGTTACATGTGAGTTTGTTTCCAAATTGTTTTTTTTTTATTTTTTTGGGGCTAATTTGGCTAATATTTTCACTAGTAAAATTATCATTTTAAAAACTTAAGTACAATCAGAGATAGCAGATGAATAAAGTTACATATAAATCGTATCTCCAAAAAATACAGAGTCAAGAGCACAAATACCTATATTCGCTGTCCTGATCGACGCAAACGCATCCGGCGCGGGTGGTTATATCAGCAGTCGCGTCCATGTTCTACGTAACAGTGGTCGCACGCACGTTTACATTGCGATCGACGAATTACAGACGTTTTTTTTTATTTATTGTTGTATAATATTTTAATAAAAAATGAAAGAAACGTAATGGTTATACAATCATATAGATCTATTTACTACGGACTATCCTATTTTACTGTAAAAGTGAAGAATTAATATCAATAAATTATTAAGTGTATTAAGCTTTAATTTTAAAACGTCAGTAACATTGCAATAAGTTATGAACTTTACATGTATTATTTTTACATCCTACTTTTTTCTTTACAATCTACGTTAAAAATGTGGATCTATGAACATATGTGACTTTGTTCGACGGAATTGAATTTCTAACTATGAGTTCTAAGTGTAAATATAACCATATTTTTGGTTCTAAAATTTAGATACAACTTATTCCAATTTAAAAAGTATTAAAGCTTCATATTAAAATTGTAATTTTTATTTTTATTTATTATATATACATCTAGGTATAGTTTTTTGATACAGTATTGTTATTTGATTGCTATTTTGTCAAAAAATCTGCATTGCAGTTTATATTTCTTAACATCACTACATATTATATGTAGTGATGTTAAGAAATATAAACTGCAATGCAGATTTTTAGTTTTAAATACATTGCATAATTTTGGTTTGAATGAAATGAAAAATGTATTGAAAAATACAGCATATGAAGAACACTCACAATTTTCACTGGCATACCGCCAACTCCAGCCCCTTCCGCTAGCATTTCTGGTAACCCTCCTAACCACAGAGGAGCCCCCACATCACTCTGCAATAATTAATTAAAATTGCTCTCAGAGCTAGGCTTTGGAAGTAGGTAGTTATATAATAGTACTTAATATAATCATAGATATCATTTTCATCAGGAAATATCTTATGTATAATCATTTTTCATTGTATAATTTACATAAATTATTGAATTGTGAATCATTTTTAGGATACGCGTTAAACCGTTATCATTTCGACCTATGCATAGAATAAGGTCACATCTGCAAAATCCTTACTTTACAGCAGAGCTATTTTAAGTTTGACTTCTACAAAATTAGCTGTAACTTTTTTCTTAGTTATTTTACAGAATAGATTATTTTACCAATCATTATAAAGTATTATAATGCATCAATTGATAGGAAAATAATATATATTATGCCAATATTTTGTTATTTAGAAGTATCTATGTGAATATGTAACTATATTCAGCGGACATCACTGCGTCATATAATAATATACGATCTTGTACGTAACGTAAAACAAAGTTATATTGACATGATATGTAAATATAACTTTGTTTTACTTAAATTCTATAGTCACATTTGTAATATATGAATGTTATTTATGTTAATTTTAAAATAAAATAGTTCTTGATATTAATAAATAACAATCTAAGAGTGTTACAGAAATTCGAAATGTTCATTTCAAATAATAATTAGCCCTTTGATTATATTTTTTTAAATAATCAATATTAAATCAGAAAATTATTTTGACTCTTTGTGAGAAGAATCTTCCTATTAAATTAATATTTATTGATTTATTATAAAATTTTAATTAAATTCGGTAACAAAACATAGTATAATTTCCAATTAAACAAAATACACATTCCTTTTGAAATTAACAAAAAAAAAACAATATACAGCAAAACAATCAAATAAATTATTTTTAAGGTTCCTTACCCAATGATAATTCTCATTATCTCAAAAATACAAGTTGTTCACGACTTTCTTCCACTGCAGAACGGATGATATTGGAGCGACCCGTGTAATAAGTGTCACGTACATGTGACACTTATCTGCATTGCAATGAATGCCGTCAATGGCCAACATGTCATTGATATGCAGCAAAAACAGGTTAGGTGAGAACACTGAGCCATGCGGGACCCCAGCATTTATAGCCATGTTGTCCGAACAGCAGCCTTCAACGACGGCTCTAATAGTTCTTCCGGCCAAAAAGCTGGCAATTTCGATAGAAGGGATCTGGCTCCGTGGAGCCAGATCCCGTCAAAGACTTTAGAGATATCAAGATTCATTGCTAGAGCCTCTCCCTTACTCTCGAGAACCGTCGCCCAGTCGAGCGACCGTGACGGAAACCGAACTGCCGGTCACTGAGCAGGTCGTGTTATTCCAGGTACCTCAGGAGCTGTGTATTGATTGCACGCTCCATCACATTAAATAAAAGGGAGGTTACGACTATCGGCCTAAAACCCTTCTTATGCAAAGGATGAATGAAGCTGGGACTTGTCCCAGAAAATATGAAAGCGTGAATAGACGTGTAAGTACTAGACACAACTCGGGATCACACTGCTTGAGTACCACCGCGGGTATACCGTCTGGCCTACTCGACTTATGAACGTTGAGGAACTGAAGTTCTCGCCGGACCTCCCCACTGTGTGAATTTAATTTCCGGCATGGAAGTTCCACGCCAGGTTATGCCGAGCGGCAAAGCGCCTCTGTTGTCCATAGTCGAGTTAGAGGCTAAGAGAGCACCCAGAAGGTCGGATTTCCAAACACGTCTTTTCATACATGCATGTCATTTCGAATGTTGTCAGCACTTTCTGTAGGAGTAATGATAATAAATCTTCACGATTATCCGCGAGATTATCTGAAAACAAAAATCAATTTTATAGCGACAAAGTAGCAATCAAATGACAATACTGTACAATTTTAATATGAAGCTTTAATACTTTTTAAATTGGAATAAGTTGTATCTAAATTTTAGCAAAGTCCTTGGCTGTGTATGTCCCTCTGACTCTCTGTTCGCGATAAACTCAAAAACAACTGCATCTGAATTTCATGATGTTTACAATAATGGATAAAGTATTTCTCGAAGAAGATTTTAGTATATATTTTGTTAATTTTTGTATACATTGGCTAAAATATAACAATATAAGTTGGAGGTGTCGCATATAAATCAGCTGTCAGAGAGAAACACTGCCTGAACCGTTTGAGATGTAACAAAAAATGTGAAATATTAAAAAAAAAATATTATAAAAGACGATACGAAAATAAATGGCTTGCTTTCTATGAGAGAGAGAGAGTGTGAGAGACAGTCAGAGAAACACGCGCACGCCGCACGGCTTACAACTATAGCAAAAATGTCCCAAGACTACCGGCCTCCGTGACCGGGGGCCTGAGTACGGTGGGCGGGTTGCTCGCCGTGCTTACAGAAGCAGGCCAGGGAAGGTGGCGTAGCGTGAGGGTAACACGCACGTAGTTCACTCCCTCAAGGTAGTGGTATATAACCCCCCAAAGAAGTGAGATAACACTCGAACCCCCCAAAGAGGCAGGATACACACCCGAACCCCCCCTGAAGGAGCCTGCGGTAGCCGACAAGGTCTGTCGGGAGCCCTGGGGCTATCCTTCCGAGGGCTCACCCGGGACTCCTGGCCATAGACAGATAGAAGGGTAACGTGTGGTTTTAGTCGGTAGGAGTCCGGCATAGCATCAATGAGGATTTACATACGAAAAAAAAAAAAATGACGTTTTTCAACTTTTGGTCTTAATTTTTTCCGTCTAGCCCCCTTTCGCAACGCCCGATAAGGAACTTCGTTCCAATAATGTATTTATGTATTGTGTATCTTATGGATGTCTTATGGATACACAATTCCACCATAAATATATAGGTCTACAGAATAGTCCGCGATGTCAAATGTCTATCTCTTAATGGTAAAGCTTACTATAACACTGGGGTAAACGGGAATGGAAAAACTTCTCCATACGGATGAAGCTGCGAGCAACAGTTACTTTTTTATAAAATTAGCCTTGCTTGCACCTCAAGATACAAAGTGTAGTACCAAAATAGAAAAGCAGGTGTTGCCTGCATACTAAATTGGTATGAATGTACCTATACATATATTGAACTAATCTTGCAGTGTTATATTCTTTTACAAAACTAATCTCAAGTGCTCCTGTAATCTTTTAAAACCAAAAGTCATTTAAACAGAGTAATAAATTATACAAAGACTTTAATTTAAGCAACATTTTGAAACAATATTTGCGAGACGCCTTTAGAGTTCTTGTGCCTGAATTTTAGTTTATTTATTTTGTTAATCTCTAAAAGGTTTATTTGAACTTTATTTATTATTTCTAAATGAATTATTAGCTGAAGAGCATTTTTATGTGTGGAAGCCCCCATAAATTTCACCCCACCAGAGTTACTGGTGAGGTAATAATTTTGTATCTGTTGGAAAACACGTGGTACTGATCAATGGTACTTCTGCCGTATAGGGGTTTTAATAAGTAAGCTTTATTTTCACGTGACGGATCGTTGAGGATTTTTTACATATCATTTATAATGATATTTGAACAATTTTACTAATTTTCAACTGGATGCGAATTTTTGTAACCTCTTTCCAATTTTTGGTCTAATTTGACCGTACTATTAGATGAATTAGTAAAATAGAACGAGTACCAAAATGTTTCTGCGTCTATAATACGTTCACCGCCTATGAATTAATTACTACATACATACATACACATTATCACGCCTGTTTCCCATCGGGGTAGGCAGAGACTATGGCTTTCCACTTGCTACGATCCTGACATACAGCTTTCGCTTCTACAACTTTCATGAGTGTTTTCATACTCGCCGGTTAAGGGTACTCTTGACCTGGCCTTTTGAATTAATTACTGTGTTTGAAAAATGGCGCTCAAAATACAAAAACAATCGTTACATAAATTAAGGTTTAAAAATAAATTTTATACTTTTTGGTATAAACATTATTAATACTAAGACGACCGTGGAGCTGTAAAATATGACAACTTTGAAAAGTTTACGTACTGGAAAATAACGAGTGAACGTTCGTGTAACAAACAAACTTAGATCGTTTGTGGAGAGGATAGTGTGACAGATGTTGCCATTCGAGATAGTTCTCAAGAAAGCTCGTCTTCTCAATGCGTCAGGAAAGACTCAAGTAATTTCAGAATCACTCTAACGCACTCCTCATTTTTATGTTGGAACTACTTAGTTCAAAGTTTGAATATAATTAAAATTTAAATATAATTAAAATTCTATTTTATTTGAATATAAATAAAATAAAATAGAAATTTGTATTACGAAAAAAGAAACTAGTTGCCTGTGGATCCATCCGCGGAATGAACTTTTCCCGTTTCTGTTTCCTACAGAAACTTTTGCCCAGAATTGAAGTAGTCTAAGAACTTTCTTGGGTTCTAGACTATCTTTGAACTAAATTTCATTAAAATCTATGAATTATTTTAGGCGTGAAAGCGTAACAGACAGACACACCAAGAGATAACTTTTACTTGAAGTGACTCTAAGCCAGTCATATGGACTCCATATGACTCGCTAAGAGTCAGTAGGTATAATTATAATTAGAGTCTCTGATTAAATAGTTCGCGACAATTTAAAACAATTTACATAGTTACTTTGATTTTTTAAAGCATTATTATACATTTATGAGGAATTGAAAAAAACTAACTAACTAATTTTTTTTATGAGGAATTGTGTACGTACAGTATTTAGGGTTCCGTAGATAACTTATACCTAACGCTTCGCCTTTGTATGTTGTATATTTTTGTCGTTGACAAAGTGGTAAAATAACTTGGAAATCTGAATTCTCTTCCGCCATTAAAACTGACGATGTATGTTTTTGCTCGACGAATCTAAGTTGTAGGATAGTTGGACAGCTCCTTTAAAAATACTGTAGGTTTACTGTATCCACTATTATTTAAATGTATTCTCTGCTTTACTGGATCTACTATTATATGTATAATGTATGAAGCTTTAAGTACTACAATGTCGTTAAGTGAGAAAAAGTAATTTTAGTATATCAATATGAGTTGACCGTTTTCACCATTTGGAAAATGTGAAAAATCGTGTACCTAGTTACCCATACACGTGATCTTGCAATCTAAGTCTGTACAATGATTATACATAGGAAAGATTCGAAAAAGTGTGTTTGTTACGCTTTCACGTAAAAACTAATGAATGGATTTTGATAAAACTTTATAATAATATAGCTTATACATCAGAATAACATATTGGATACTTTCTATCCCGGGAACAAGTTCCTGTGGAAAACGGGAACAAGAAAGTTCATCACGCGAGCAGAGCCGCGGCGGCCAACTAGTAAGTAATAATCGTAGAAAATTAAGACTCAGACTGAAAGACAGAGAATTTTTTTTTTACAGCTGGTAGGTTAAAGAAAATATCACATAACTGCTGTTTCACCGCAATTACTGTCAAATGCAATTGTCAACCTTTTCCTTTTATTTCGCTTTCCACCCATACCAGTTCAACGGTTTTTACTGGACATTTGCAATACAAAATGAAAAGGAAAACTATCATACATAAATAACGAACAATAACTAGAAAATTTGTGAACATTTTGCAGTTGGACTGTAGGTAATCTATTGTAGAAAAATTTCATACATATTAACAGTGCCGTACATTGCGCGTGGCCTATTGCACATGTGGTAGGTTTTTAATAACTATTCATGCAACTGTTGTATAATAAAGGTTATTAAAATACAAATGTGGGTTTATCACAAGAGGCGAAGCAGATTGTGATAATAGTACCTATCACATGAGTATTTTAATACATAATTATCAACAATTGCATACAAGACTACAAAGACCCATATATTTTGTAAACAAAACTATAAAAATATGGACGAAAAATGGCGGGGATTTAAATAACCTACTTATTTTTTCGACGCGCGTCGCTCGAGACAATGACAATGTTCTTTTTTTGAAATTCCTACAGATACCACGCATTGAGCTTTAAGAATGTGGCTGTCTCTTGAGTAAACCATTGGTGCAGTAGGGATCGAAAAAAAGGAGTGATTTTATGAAATTCAGTACAACATTACATCATCCAATCGGATGATAGATATAATGGTTGACATTGGGTGTTCTAAGTTAAGGTAATCAGTTAACTATTTTAGAACTATTATAGAGGATTTAAATGTTAATAGTAATTAATAATTTAATTTCGTTACAGCAAACGGAGGCAATTTCCTTTCCTTCTTTACCTCAAAGCCAAAATTACCGAAATAAATCATTATATATTACCCAGCATTAAAGGGAATTAGATTACATAACATTCATTCGATTATAACTAATGTATGAAACATAATAACTGAACAGTTTTAATAAGGTAATACAATTCTTTTAGAAGCACACGCGGAGATGTGTACAGCTAGTAAAAAATGGCGTAAAGCCACAGCTAAACTACAGACGGAACTGCGACTTTATACCCTCAATACTGGTACATGACGTGGATAAAATTTTGCGACCGCATAACCAGCCCTTATTTGTCATGCTTTTGAAATTTTTCGGTGCGGATAATGGCCCATTTACTCACACCCTGTGTAAAAAGTGGAGTTTACCTACTGCCATTTAGAAAGTTCTCAGTATTGGAAATGATTTTATTTTGGATATACTTCGTTTTAATATTTAGATTTGCCAAAGTAGGAACTAAATGTAATCATGGAAAGTGAATATACCTAGTTAGTAGTAAGAATGTTTATCACTCACGCCTTTATCCCTGAAGGGGTGGCAGAGGCATATATACCATACGCCCACATTTAACTGAAAGAATTTACGTCTCACGTAATAGGCGTTGACCCCATTGCCGTGTTGAAATAATAGACAGATGCAGGTTGTGGTAACCTGCTGTTGAAATTTTTCGAGCCTCCCATATGGACTTCAACTTGATTTAACGACTGCCATGTTACTGGCAACCGGCACCGGTTCTAAAGCACGGAAACGCTTGTAAAATGGAAATACCACAAAGCAGTCACCCATCCGCACCCAGCAATAGCCAAAGATGATTGACGCAGTGTTATGGAACTAGACAAACTAACTCAGAAACGAAACGTTTCTGAGTTAGTTCGTTTCATCATATCAAGCGCGAGTAGTATGAATAATTTAAGATATCCAATTACAAACCAAATTAAGGTATAGTCCTATTACAAACAATTACGGAGAAGTATAAAAGTATAAAGAAGGGAATTCAGGGATGAAGTCATGTCCAAATTGAAGAAAATATGAAATAAAACCTAGACCAACCAAGCGTATTTAGAGTATTTACTTTTCTATCTGGCGTGGTATAAAGTACGAGGCATCTTTAAAGCTCAGCATCTACCGAAAATTATTGGGTGTCAAGTGTCGAGTCTAGAAGTGAATTTCGTTAGATTCATTTGATAAAGTGATATAGTATAACCTATTAGAGTATACTAGTAATAATGTTTAATCTTTTGTAAAAGTCACAGTTGAGGTAACGTGAATAGTCTGTCTACTAAATATGGACTTGAAGAATTCTCCTGGACAAACAATGTGCCGACAAGCTTCGTATGGTTATTATACCATGAAGCATTGCTGCCGGTGTAGTGCGGTGGAAGTGTATCCGACTGCTACGCAAGAGATCGTCTGTGATGAGTACGATGGTTTATTCTGTGTCTGGGTGTTATTTATCTATAATATGTATATATTTAGAAATATATAAGTATGTTTATCAGTTATCTGGTCGGTCACCATAGTACAAGCTCTGCTTAGTTTGGAATCACATGGTGTTGCGTGAGTTGTCCCAACGATATTTATTTTATATTTATTTATTGCAAATATTACACACAGTGTTGCCAGAAGTCTTAATAGTAGTAATTACCCCTTGGGAACGAGTTTGCCAATACTCTTGATTTAGCAAATGCCGTTAAAAAATAAGATTTTTTTTTATTGGGCTATATATTCAGATATATAGCCCAAAAAAAGAAGTTTTTTAAGAATCAGTTCTTAAAAAGCTTCTCGAGAAATTAGAATAATGTCAATAAATACATTTAAGACAACTGTTAAGGCGAAATTTTGTAGTAAGGCATATTACTTATAAATTTTCAGAAATAAATGATAAAAATACATGGGAATAAGTCACTTTATGTCAACACAAAAAATACAAATATAATAAAATAGATACATGAAAATTTTAACGAATATAATGAATTATATATAAATGGTTTAAAATTTCTACCCAGCCCAGTAAATTTATTGCTCCCAAATGGGGTCATCGCAAAACTCTTATTCAATTTTCCGCTATACAAGGTCAAGGTTGCCTCTGCCTACCCCTTCGGGGATAAAGGCGTGACGATATGTATGTATATATGTATATAAAAATGTTTAAAAATATAAGGGTTCTCTCTGATTTCTGTTAAAATTATTTTACATACATATTGTCACGTCTATATCCCCGGAGACCCCTTCGGGGATATAGACGCCTACCCAGGTGCCTACCCAGGCAGAGGCATACTATAGGTACACCCACATTTCACCGTATGCGTTTTATTATTTATTAATACTTTCCAAATAGAAATTGTAACAAAACAAACTCTCAAATACTGTGTACATAATACGGGATTAAACAAAAAAAGTTCAAGTAACAGGATTAGCAAACATTTTCCTTTCGATACCATTAAATAATCATACATTATCCTCGAGGTTGACCGTATTTATCTTCTCTCAGGAGGTTGGGACAAGTTGAGTGGCATTGAGTATTTATTAGGTCATGAATAAGTTAAGTTACGAAGTAAGGTTGGCTGGTCCATCTTACTAAAAGGATAGTTTTTCAAGGTCTGCGGACAATTTTATTACGTTAAGTACACGACCGAGGCGTTGTGGCGGTATTTATTTCTACAAGTTACTGCAATGAGTGAAACGTTCTGTGTAACTACAGCGTTCCGTGTTTATTTACTGCCTCGGTAGCGTAAAAAGTAGACTACCGCGCTGAAGTCTCGGGTTTGAATACCAGATCGGAACAAATATTTGTGTTATTATGTACACTTATATTTGTTTAGTTTGCGCTAGATGGTGCAGTATAAAACGTATCCAACAATATTTTTGTTTTACTTATATGTAAAAATAAAAATTTGATTATGATATAATCTGTTCTGTCACAGAATAGATACTCTGTATGATATATTGGCCCGCAACATTTTTAATCAACAGCTTTAAAGTTAAAGCTTATAATGTATCTAATAAATTATAATATTTAATATAATTTTGGTTTTATTGTAACTTAAAATTAAACTCATGCATATAATTGTTGCTACAATATTTCCAATCTTTATTTTATAGTTTGAGTTATTTTAGTAATTTTTATTTAATTGAAAGTGTCAGTATTCATTAATTTTGAATTTTTTGTAGTGAATATTTTAGCTCAGTTACATTGTGTAAATTATTGATATCTAAATCTTGTAATTAAATATTCCATGAATGATGTTAACATGATACGTACTTTAAAACGGACTAAAAATATTTTTGTGTGACAAAATTGTTGATTTATGTGATTTTGTTTACGCAAAAATTAATTTATTAATATTACGTTATTTACAAATCAGATTACTGATTGTATAAATATTTTCAATTGTTCTTGAAAGGTATAAAACGACTTGATTTTTATAATGTCGCCTCACTCTGTGTCAACCTCTTGTAGCTGACAGACGTATACTGCTTCCTAGTACAGTTAAAATAAAAAGTGATTATTTAAAGTGTAAAAGTGAAGTTTCGTTATCGATCCCTAAAATCTAACAGGTTATGGGACCAGTACAGTGATTAAAAAAAAAAAATTTTTTAAATCGTGCAAATAAAGTGATTACCTACCTACATTATAAAAATAAAAATCGTAAGTAATGGAACATTTAAAATTAAAACGGAATATTAAACCTTTTGACGGAGAGAAATATAGTATATGGAAATTTAGAATACGCGCTCTTTTAAGTGAGTTGGACATAATCGAAGTTTATTATTCACACATAAAGAAACATAAAACACATAAACATAAAGAAATTCCGCAAACTCTATCAGAAACATGGGAAAAGAACAATAGAGTGGCTAAAAATATTTTAGTAGAATATTTATCGGATTCTTTTATAAGTTTTGTAAGTGATTCTTTAACTGCGAAAGAAGTGTTTAAAAATTTAGATTCAATTTACGAACGAAAAAGCTTGGCAAGTCAACTGGCTTTAAGAAAGAAATTATTAGGTTTAAAATTGCAAGCCGATATTCCTCTAATAAAACATTTCACTATTTTTGACGAGCTAATCACGGAGTTATTGGCAGCGGGGGCAAAATTGGAAGAAACTGACAAAGTTGCACATTTGTTACTGACGTTGCCAGTTAGCTATGATGGAGTCATTACTGCCATAGAAACATTGACTGAAAATAATCTAACCGATTTATAATAAATTTGTGAAAACTAGACTTTTGGACCATGAAATAAAATTAAAAAATGAGGGTAGTGATACAAGCGCAAAGGTTCTACATATTGAAAATAAAAGTAAAAAAAAATTCAAGCGAAAAATTTACTGCAAAAATTCTACATTTAACTACCCGCATAATAACAATAAGAAAATAAAAGGACAGAAACACTGTAAATTTATGAAGTGTCATCATTGTGGTCGAAAGGGGCATATGAAGAAAGATTGCTTTTACTATAAACGGATGAATAAATCTGATCGTACAAGAACAGTCCAAACCGTTGAATTGTCTCAAGACTCTAAGCCTGATGATTTTTCGGGCTATGCGTTATGACGGGAGAGTACCACCGAGAGGAAGATTCTAACATTATTACATTTTTATTAGATTCCGGAGCATCGGATCACATCATAAACAGGGACGATATCTTCAATTCGTACGAATGTTTAAGTACACAAATTAAAATTTCTGTTGCTAATGTAAGCTCCATTAGTATTTAGTCGACTAATAACAATAGACATCCATGACAGTTGTAATCGATTACATCTTTACCTATGTTAATCATTCATTCGTTCGTGACGTCTAATGTCAACGACAAGTCTGTGGGTAGTTGACATTATACGGCATGTGGCGAGAATGTCAGTCGTTGTGTGATTGTTGAACAGTGCAAATTAAATCTGTGAATAGCTGAGCAATCTACTTTTATTTGAAGAACCTGGTGTGATCCTTTCAACTCAGAAGTGGGATTGATCAGGCTAATGCTATATTTTTAGTAATAACGCCCGCGTAAAAATTCTTTGTGTGGTGACTTATTTTTGTATAAGTGATACTTGTGTAAAAGCAAACACTGCAAACATCATGGAAAACGAGTATCTGACTCCAGATGAAGCGGGAAACCATCGAGTTTCGCGTTCGAGGAAAAGAAAAAGTAACCACGTGGGCAAAAGGGAGACTGTGAATCGTCGTGAGAAGAAAATAAGAAATTACAGTAACGGTCATTCAAGAAAATCAATGGATCGCAGTGACAAACAGTATCAAGAGCGCGATGAAAGTTCCAGGAAACGTGTACGTCGTCGTGAACGCCTGCAGCGGCACAGGGGTAGCTCCAGCAGCAGCACCAGTTCGCGCGACCGCCATAGCCGGCGCCGTAGGAGCTCGAGCAGCCGGGCCAGTGCTCGCGGGTATTCCCGCCGACATCGTGAACGCAGCAGATCACGCCGGAGTGATGTGCGCCGCTACAGAGGGCCCACTTCAACGCACAGGCCGTCCAGTTCACCGGTAAGACGTTCCATTAATAGTGACGACAATGCGACCTATATGCTACTGACTAAATTAGTAAATACTTTAATTAACAATCGACCTGAAGGTAATAAGTTTCCGATGCTAGGTAATGTAGTGCCAGATTTCGATCCAAAGGTTAAAGGGCAAACGATACAGATGTGGCTTAGCAAAGTAGATGAATGTGCCAAACTATACAAATGGGGAGACGACCAAATCATACACTACGCGTTACCTAAATTAATAGGAGTTGCTAAGACTTGGTATCAAACATTGCCGACTATGTCATTTAGTTGGTCCGAGTGGAAAACCAAATTATTAGAATCGTTTCCCAGTAGTGATGATTACGCTGTGTTATTAACGGAAATGTTGTCCAAACGAGTTAAATATAATGAATCATTAGAATTATATTACTTCGAAAAAATTAATTTGTTGAACCGTTGTGATATAAAAGGTAAGCGTGCCGTTGACTGCCTACTATACGGAATCGATGATCGATCGTTAAGGTTAGGAGCTAAAGCAGCTAAGTGCCAGGAACCTGAACAAGTTTTAGAGTATTTCCAGTCAACCAAACAGCAATCACGTGAAACAGATAAAATGCGATTTAACGAAAAGAAAACTGGCACATCGTTGTATACCTCTAATAATAAACCAGTTAGCAATGATTTAAAAAGTAAAAATAGTTCTGGCCCCGTAGTTTGATATAACTGCAACGAACCTGGTCATTTCAGCACTAAGTGTCCGAAGAAAATTCTTAGGTGCAATGTATGTAAAAGGTTAGGCCACACCGTTTTGAACTGTACCAGGCTACCTTCGGATAATAATAAGAGTAATGCGTCGAATCAGAAGGAAATTATGCACGTAGATTCTGAGATGAAGTGTAAAGACAACGATAAATATATTATACAGCTAATGATTAATGGACAACTTATTATAGGTTATGTAGATATGGGTAGCCAATGCACTTTAATTAGATGTAGTGATGCTAATAAGTTAGGGATAAAGTGGTCGTTTCAGTCTAATTTGCCTTCCATGAAAGGTATAGGTAATAACGTTATATTTCCCATGGATAGTGCTACAGTTTCCATTAAAATACAAGACGTTGAAGAAATAGTAAACCTGTTAGTTGTAGCAAATGATGTTATCAAGTACCCTGTCTTGATTGGACATAGTTTTACGGAGAAACCTGGAATAGTCATAACAAAAACTTTCGATTCACTCATTTTTACTCGTGAATGTGCGAATAAGTTATCTTTTACATCCGTTGCTGATATTACCTTACATCCAAATAAGATGTGTTTGGTCCCAGTTAGTTGCTCAGTTGAATACACAGGTACTGTGTACGTCAGAGGTTCACTCCGAGGTAAGCCTGGCTACGAGATTTACCTCCTCCCAGGGGAATATGAGATGATGATAAATAATCTAGGTAGTTTACTAATTCATAACGTATCTAATAACTTAATAATTAATTGAATCGGGCGTTACATGGCGGAAATCCATCGTAGTACGATAATAATCCATGTATCCATCAGTCAGAGAGAGCAAAAAGTTTACTTCGAGTCTACCCTATTTTGGCAATATTACTCAGCGTGTGGCGAGGGTACTTAGAGAAAATAATATTTATTCAGCCTATAGATCCCAAAATTCTTTAAAACGTTTATGTAATGCCAAAGATAGTATAGATCGTCACAAAAAATCGGGTATTTATAAATTAATTTGCGATCGTTGTAAAAACATATATATAGGCCAAACGGGTCGCTCATTTGAAACTAGATATAAAGAACACTTAGCAGCTTTTCGAAATTGCCATACCGAAAAATCACATTTTGCCAAACATCTGTTGGACACCGGTCATAACTTAGATAGTAATAATACGTTAGAAGTTTTGCATTTTTGTCAAAAAAGTTTTAAACTGTGCGTTTTAGAACAATTAGAAATTATTAAACATAAAGGGGATACATTGTTGAACGAACAGACCGATTTTCACACTTCTCCATTACTCAATTTATTTTCGAACAGGCAACACAGATCACGTAGTGCCTCGGTGACGAGTGGGGGTAGTGGGGAGATAGTGTGATAAAAAGGCGGAGCGGAACGCGCTGAGCACACTTGCTGTCAAGCAGTCTTGAGGATGCCTCGTGTGTAGGCGAAACACGTGTCGACTAAGTGCCACCTTGTAAAGCGGAATATTGCAAAAGTTTTGACAACCTGGAGGGTAGGGTTTCCTTTTGTTTCTCCTACATCCTTTTCCTTGAGGAGTTCGGTTCGTCATTCCTCCGTTACAATTGGTGGAGGTTATCCTTGACCGTTGTGCGTTAGGATTGACGAATCGAGGGTGTGTGGTGGGATCCTCCTCCCCTCCTTTATTATCGTAACTTAATAATTTAAAAGCGCCAAACCTTGATTACTCGTGCATTTAGAATAAACAAGATCTTAGATATTAACGTTTTGGCTGTAGAAAATAATGAATTTTGAATTTGAATTTCTCAAATATGATCCACACTTAAGCTCCAATGAGATTAGTAAATAAAAAGAAGTTTTGATTCGTTACAAGGAGTGCTTTTCAAATAATTTAATGGACTTAGGGTTTACCCACGTAGCGAAGATGGAGATAGAGTTATTGGATGATAAACCGGTTGTTTATCGGCCGTATAGGCTCTCATACCCTGAAAAGGAACTGGTGCGCTCAATGGTACAGAAAATGATCCAAGCTGATATAATCTGCGAATCCAATTCCCAGTACGCCAGTCCTATACTGCTCGTCAAGAAAAAAACCGGCGAGAAAAGACTGTGCATAGATTATCGGGCTCTTAATAGAAAAACAAAGAAGGAGCATTATCCCTTGCCATTGATAGACGACCAGTTGGATATGTTGGCAGGAAATTCGTTATTTGTAACTCTTGATTGCGCATCAGCTTATTATCAAATACCGATAGCTGAAAATTCCCAGGACAAAACAGCGTTTGTCACCCCTGACGGTCAATATCAGTTTAAGCGTATTCCATTTGGTTTGGCTAACGCCCCCTCAGTTTTTCAAAGGGCTATGAACACGGTATTGTCTAAATCAAAAGTTAATTTTGCAATGATATTCATGGATGATATACTTATACCCGCAAAGACATTTGATGAAGGTATTGAACGGTTAGAGAAGGTTTTGCAACTACTTATGGACGAAGGTCTTACGTTAAAACTAAAGAAGTGTGACTGGTATAAGGCCTGGGTCACGCAAAACTGTCGCAGTAACAAATTTTCCGGCACCAAAGAACGTTCATGACGTTAGACGTTTTTTGGGACTAGCTAGTTTTTTCTGACAGTTTGATAAAAACTTTGCCATAATTGCACGACCTCTAACTGACCTTCTAAAGGCCAACTTCACATGGAAATGGACCGATGTCCATACCGAAGCATTTGAAACATTGAAGCAAAAGTTAACCGAGCGCCCCATTCTTGCCTTATATGACGCAAACCTAGAAACAGAATTGCATACGGATGCCTCGAAGTTAGGTGTAGCCGGTATTTTAATGCAAAAACATTACGATGGAGCTCTAAAGCCAGTAGCTTATTATAGTAGAAAACCCACAAAAGATGAACAGAACTTACATTCATTTGGGTTAGAGACGCTGGCCGTAATAGCGTCTTTAAAACGATTTCGCGTGTACCTATTAGGCCTAAAATTTAAGATAGTCACTGACTGTAATGCACTCCGTACGACATTAACGAAACGTGACCTCATCCCAAGAATATCCCGGTGGTGGATACAATTTCAAGAATATGATTGCGAAATCGAATATAGGGCAGGAGCACGTATGGCGCATGTTGATGCCCTCAGTCGGGCTCCTGTGACTGAGCCAGTTGCGGGGGACGACGATACCCATGCTCTCGACGTGCTAAACATTAACATAAAAGACTGGATTTCAACAGTCCAAAGTAATGATGAAGAGATATCGCGAATTAAGAATATTTTGCTAGACAGATCCACCAGTTTTGTAGCGGATATTTATAAAAACTATCAAGTAAAGGGGGATCATGTATTTAGGATCGTTGGAGATAAACTTAAGTGGGTAGTTCCAAGAGCAGTTAGGTGGCAGGTGTTGAGAATGAATCATGACGAAGTAGGTCATTTCGGTTTCGAAAAAACATTAAATCGTATGTGTAAAACGTTCTGGTTTTCTAAAATGAGACACTTTACAAAAAAGTATGTATCGCCTTGCCTCGAATGTGCTCACCACAAGGCTCCGGGTGGAAGAAAAGAGGGCTTACTACACCCAATACCGAAAGCAGATAAACCCTTCCACACACTCCATGCAGATCATTTGGGACCGTTCGTGCGTTCTAAGAGTGGCAACACATATAGTCTCGCTATAATAGATTCTTTTACTAAATTTATAAATATCAAAGCCGTACGTGATACTAAAAGTTCTACAGCAATTAAGGTTTTTAAAGATTTTTTTAGTTTTTTTGGTACCCCATCACGTATCATAACTGATCAAGGAACTTGTTTTACAAGCAAAAAGTTTAAATTATTCACTAAGGGCTCAAACGTGAAACATATTTTAAATGCGATTGCCACCCCTAGAGCCAACGGCCAAATAGAACGATATAATCGTACCATACTAGATGCACTAAGCACTAAAACACATGGCAAAAAGGATAATACATGGGACGACTACATTGGTGACATTCAGTTAGGCATGAACACTACGATGAACAAAACTACAAGTAAAAGTCCTTGTGAACTCTTGTTTGGATTCAAAGTCCTTAACTCTTCAGAAAATTTAATAAATGAAGTGCTAAATGAAGTTATATCTCGCGCTAGTAGTAGTGAGTTGATAGACATGCGGTCCGCGGCTAAAGCTAGAATTGATAAATAACAACAGAAATCAAAAAAAGAATTTGATAAACACAGAAAGAAGGCTAGGTCTTATAAGGTGGGCGATCTCGTTAGAATTGAGCGAATGATAATAGATAGAGAACATATAGGCAAGTCTAAGAAACTCATTCCAAAGTTTCATGGCCCATATCGCATTAAAAAAATCCTGGATAATGATAGGTTCTTAATCGAAGATACTCCTCTTACTAGAAAGTCAAATAAAAAGTATGAAAACATCATAGCTGTTGATAAGATACACCCTTGGCTTAGGTTTAAGAACATATCCAGTGAGGGAAGCTGTAGCGACGAGAGTAATGAAGATGATTCATTAAAGTCCTGAAATAGTTATTCCTTAGGTGAAAACTTGATTATATATCTATACAATCATATCGCGATTGGAAACAAATAATTAACGAACTATTGATGCTATTTTCTCTTATCTTAATGTTCAGATTTGATTATAATGACTTACTTAGACTAGACGTTGACTATGCATAGGCTATGAACAATCAGTGCAGAAACGAACGATATCGAGACTCGATATCGCACAGATGATTGTAGACAATAGCAGATCATGCACAACATTGACTTGACTATTACTACGATAAGCGATCAGTGCAGAAACGAAAGGTATCTTAAACTGATACCGCACAGTATGATTGCAGATCATAGCAGAACTTGATGTCAGATTATGAATTTATGATGGTCAGTGCAGATTCGAACAGTGTCAAGTAATTGGCATTGCACAGACGACCACTGAACGTAGCAGAATTGTATTGGTTTCGATTTGATTATGATAATAATGGTGATAGTTTGTTGTAAAATGTGATCAAGTGAAGTGAAAGAAAGTTCTAAATGTATTAGCAAAGTGAATTAGACTTAAGTTAAATTATATGATTAGTGTAAAATGTCAAGGTTGTGAATACCTGTTGTTTGTTAATGGAATAATTATGTATTGAAATATAACAAATACGCTCTGTTTATAACATTACCTACCAAGTGAAGGGACTCACTTCATGAGGATGGCCGAGCTGTAAGCTCCATTAGTATTTAGCCGACTAATAACAAGAGACATCCATGACAGTTGTAATCGATTACATCTTTACCTATGTTAATCATTCATTCGTTCGTGACGTCTAATGTCAACGACAAGTCTGTGGGTAGTTGACATTATACGGCATGTGGCGAGAACGTCAGTCGTTGTGTGATTGTTGAACAGTGCAAATTAAATCTGTGAATAGCTGAGCAATCTACTTTTATTTGAAGAACCTGGTGTGATCCTTTCACTCAGAACCTTATTTACCTTTATTTACCTTTATTTCAGCTACAAAAAGAGGTTCAATCAATGTTGTGAGCAATATCGGTATTTCAGGCGTTTTGAAGAAGGTTCTGTTCTGTCGTGAAGTGCCATACAACTTGTTATCTGTGACAAAGATGCAACAGGCTGGTCTGAAGGTAATTTTTGATCAACATGGCACATATACTGAAGGATGGTAACATCGTTATGAAAGGTAAGATTTTACATAACCTAATTACCTTAGATTTTACAGTACCTTTAAAGATAAGTTCGTCTGTTTCACATGGATGTCAAAGCTATGTTAACGATTATAAACTGTGGCATCAACGTTTAGGCCATATTAGTAAAAATAAATTCCTGGAATTAAAATGTAACAATATGCTGGAAGATGGACATCAGCTTGACAAAATAGACCCTAGTTGCGAATTATGTGAAGCTTGCATAAATGGTAAACAGACGAGACTACCTTTTAATAAAACTAAAAATAAAGAATATATCAAGCGACCATTATATATTGTGCATACAGATGTCTGTGGTCCTATCACTCCTACAATTGACAATAAGAATTATTTTGTATTATTTGTGGATCAGTTTATTGTGTAGTATATCCCCTGACTTACAAATCAGATGTTTTCATGGCATTCAAAGATTTTGTTAAGAAGGCTGAATCAAAATTTAACTGTAAATTGGTAACTTTGTATAGTGATAACGGTGGAGAATATTTATCTACCGAAATGAAGGATTACTGTATTCAGAAAGGGATAAGCTATCACTTAACTATACCTAGAACGCCACAGTTAAATGGGGTCGCTGAACGTATGGTGAGGACCATTACGGAAAGGGCTCGTTCTATGTTAGATGCTGCGAAGATGGATAAATGTTTTTGGGCTGAAGCAGTTCTAACTGCTGTCCACTTAATAAACATTGTGCCATCAAAAGCCTTGCAACTGTTGAAAACCCCGTATGAAATGTGGCACAGTAGGAAACCAAGTATTGGGTCTCTAAGAGTGTTTGGTTCAACTGTGTATGTCCATGATAAAACTCATAAAAACAAGTTTGATAGTAAGTCATGGAAAGGTATTTTGGTGGGATATAGTCCCAATGGTTATAAAATATGGAACACAGAATGCGAAAAGTATGTAACTGCCAGGGATGTTGTAGTCGATGAGATAAATTTTCTGGTGTCCAGGCCTGTACTAAAGCCTGAAGGGAATAAAGCGGAATATTCTCGAAACAAAGCTGATAGAGACAAAGTCTTAAAATCAGTGTATAATGAATCTCACGATGCAAGTATTCCTAAATCAGATACCTTAAAATCTGATGACCAATTGGTAAAAGGCAGTCCGAATAAAATTCGCAAAGTTAGTGATAGGGATATTTCTGAACCTTCTATAAATACAGACAGTTTACCTTTAAGCAGTAAAGATACATGTGATGATTTGGTGCTTCCTAGAAGGAGTGATAGACTAAAATGTCGGCCTACTATTTCTTTTAAAGAAATTGATGATAAAATCTTGTTAAGTGCTTATACTTTTATGTGTACTATACCTAAATCATTTGATGAAATACAACTATTAAAAAGTAAATGCTTTTGGGAGAATATCAATATATAGCAATAGAAGATGAATAAATTCTCACAAAATAAATAACACTTGGACTCTTGTACCGAGACCAAGTGATAAAAATATAATAGATTGTAAATGGATTTTTACGATTAACAATGATGAGTTTGGAAAACCTTTAAGATATAAGGCTCGTCTTGTCGCTAGAGGTTTCAGTCAAGAATACCTAACTGATTACAATGAAACTTTTGCTCCTGTCGCGAGAATAGCTAGCTTTAGGTTCATAATAAGTTTTGCAAATCTATATAATTTGTTAATTCATTATATGGATGTTAGAACAGCATTCTTGAATGGAGTCTTGAAGAAGGAAATTTATATGAAAATTCCTGAGGGTGTTAGATGTAAATATGATAATTACGTTTGCAAGTTAAACAAAGCATTATATGGACTGGAACAGGCGGCTAGATGTTGGTTTGAAATTTTCGAGCTATCTCTCAAATATAAGGGATTTCGAAATTCTTCAGTTGATAGATGTATATAAATTCTTGATAAAGGTTCCATTAATAAAAATATTTATGTGGTATTGTATGTTGATGATTTGGTAATAGTATGTGCGGACATTCAGACTATGAATGATTTTAAACACTATTTGATGAGTAAATTTGAAATGACTGATCTAAAAGATATTATATGTTTTCTTGGTATAAAAATAATACGATATTGTGACACAATTACGCTTGATCAGTCCGCGTATATTCAAACAGTTTTAAATAAGTTCAATATGATTAACTGCAACCCAGTAAGTACGCCAACTGAATTAAAACTAAATTACGAAGCACTGAACTTAGAAGTTAAGTACGATGCACCATGTAAGAACTTGATAGGGTGTTTGATGTATGTTATGATATGTACTCGACCCGATTTAAGTACGTCTGTAAATATACTAAGTCGTTATACTAATAAAAATAATAAGGAACTTTGGGTATGTTAAAAGCGACTATTAAGGTATCTTAAAGGCACCATGAATTTAAAATTAACGTACAACAGAAATGCATATCATAATATACTGTGTGGGTATGTAGACTCTGATTGGGGTGGACATGATCATTGCAATAGATAAAGCAATACTGGTTATTTATTTAAAATATTTGACCAATGTACAATTACTTGGTGTACAAAGAGGCAATCATCTGTTGCGACTTCGTCAACAGAAGCTGAATACATGGCTTTGTATGAGGCTGTCAAAGAAGCCTTATGGCTTAAGTCTCTGGCTGAAAGTATTAATATAATTATAAGTAAACCTATTGTCTTATTTGAAGATAATATGGGGTGTATAAGCATAACTAACAACCCAACCAATCATAAACGGTCAAAGCACATTGATATTTAATATCATTTTTCAAGGGAACAGGTTGAGAAAAATGTTATTCAGTTAAATTATATACCCACAGGTTTACAACAGGTAGATATTATGACAAAACCGTTGCCAGCAACTACTTTTCAAGCAATGAGACTAAAAATTGGTTTAGAATATACCAAAGATTGTCAATAGTGATAACTGAATTAGTTTGTAATAGTGAACGTGGTTTGATTAGGTTTTACTGGGTTTCCCTAATCCTAGCAACAAATGTTGGACCATGGTTGTAATACTCCCAGCACACACTTGGAAGTAGCTTATATGATCTGCTTGGTTATAAAGAAAAATAGTACATTGAATTGTATGTAACAAAGATTAATTTTTGAGGGGGCGTGTTGATTTATGTGATTTTGTTTACGCAAAAATTAATTTATTAATATTACGTTATTTACAAATCAGATTACTGATTGTATAAATATTTTCAATTGTTCTTGAAAGGTATAAAACGACTTGATTTTTATAATGTCTCCTCACTCTGTGTCAACCTCTTGTAGCTGACAGACTTATACTGCTTCCTAGTACAATTAAAATAAAAAGTGATTATTTAAAGTGTAAAAGTGAAGTTTCGTTATCGATCCTTAAAATCTAACAAAAATTAACACTAAAATGCACATATTTTGCATCAAAGTCAGTAAATGAACGCAAAAATACGATATAATATCAGGAAACGATTTGTGGTTGATTTTTAAGTAAACACTTTAAACATCAAGCGCACCTAATACAAACCACTAATTCATCAAACTGTTTTAAAAGAGTGATTTTGAATGAGTCCTTATAGATATAAACAAGAAATATGGGCACAAAATATGATTTGATATCTAAAAGTTCATAGATTATTGTGGATTGCTAAACTTGTGAACTACAAGCTCAGAGAAAAATAAGAAGATCGTTAAGCTTGCCTACACTTTGAGAAACCTAAGCATAACAAAACTACTTATAGGTACCACCTAAGTACCTTAGTGGTGTAGCAAAAATTAGTTTGGGACACAAACTTAATCAAAAGTTAGCCACAATGGTTAGGCCCATGGTATGGTAGACGTTATAGAGAACAAACAAGATAAAATTGTTTTGTTTATGGTATAAAAATCCTTTTAATTATCGCGAAGTTTCATTACTTTCACCAAGTAAGATTCCTTATGTGTATGTTGATAAAATGTTTCTACTAAAATTTTAAAAAATACTAGATTTTTTTTTAAATATCAGTAGAATACTCTAAATACTAGTATAATAAATTTTATTAGTTTTATTTCTTGATAGGCAAAAATGCTTTCTTAACTTATCAAGAATAAACAATTCTCTTAACTCAAAATTTTCTGCAACATCGCTTTTTGCATAACCTCTCTTTCTTAATTCTGGTAGACAAAATATGTCTAGTTCAATAATCTACCTATTGTTTTACCTAGAAGGATATATCTAATAATAACCAGTCAACCATCTGGCGTTGTATATTTATCTCTCTGATTACAAACAACAAAACATTAATTATGTTTTTGCTTCCGAAGATGCTGAAGTAATTTACGTGCCCTGGTTTTTCGGCAAAACAAATGTTTGCTATTACTCTGTGGCAAAATGCTATTGCTTGTAATTGTTTGTATAGGCAAGAAAAATTCTTGTTTGTGAAAATATAGAGGTTTTTTCCTAACAATAATAGAATGGTTTACGTTTGTTTATTGAAAGAGTAGTTACTGCCTAATTGGCTAATAAAAGACAACTGCATTGTTCAACTGAACAAGTTGATTACGTAGCTAAGGTTTTGTTTTTCTTAACAAAAGAAACATCATTCCTTTCATGATACATAATGAAATAGAGAATATTTTCTTTGTATTTAAAGGGACTAAATTCAGAAGTCAGTGGTGTAGAACGAGTATTCTACTCTTTCCAGAAATGTAAAAGAGTCACGAACAAATTTTGAGTATTCTAGTAAAAGTTATTAGGAGTCAGTAAATGAAGTATATGAAGACCACGTGAGCAGATTGCTCAGAAAACTGAAACGACAAAAGTACTCGGATACCCAGACGTGCATGTATGAAGCGATTAATAAATCAGGAAGCGAAAGAAGTATGCATTAATCGCGATGCCTGGCGATCTGTCCTCTCTGACTACCCCGTTAGGGAAACAGCGTGAAGATAGTTAAAGTTATTGTAGAAATATCCTAATTAAGATTTTTCTTTGAGCCTTTGAAACTAGGGATGGCTTCATGGCGCTAAGTGACATCTGCTGTTACTCGGCATGTAAAAGATGCTGAATAATTTCAGCATAACAAGAAGTTTCTCCTAAAGGGTGGACAGTAAAGAGTCTTGCGGTCCAACATAAGACCATTTGCTGTTCGCGACTTAGATACAAGATTATCTACGACTTGTTCGGTTAATACGATTACCTCATTAACTTCCTTACACAATTCACTGAAATCTGTTTGGAGTCATATAGGTGACTCTCACATCGCATTTTAGTATTAAGGATTCTTTCTGGTAAGGTGTAGGTTCCCTTTTTCTACAGGATTTACACAGACACTGAATGGGTGTAAATCCTGTAGAAAAAGGAAACTTTCACCGCTTTTCAGGTCTCCCGCTTTGCAAATGAGGGTAGTTTTTCCGACTCCTTCAAATTATCCTCTGATTAATTTCGTTGCGGGTTCCAAGACATTCTAACTTCTCATGGGACTTCACCGAGATCGAGCTCGGTGTAACTTTTCTGGTTTTTGGTCATTGCTGTAGATCCTGGTTTACAGGAGTCACAATAATGGGAATGAGGGTGGGATTAGTGCCAAAAAAAAAACTAGTAAGTATCCGTTGGGATAAGTTTTTTACAGCTCTTCAAGAATATCACTACAGTTATCGCATCATTAAATTATATTGGTATGTAGACCATATTTTTGCAATTATGTAAGCTTTCAATGTAAACTGAAATCCAAAATTAGGCAAAACGTCAACGCTGTATCGATAGGGTATAAATAGGATATTGATCGATATCTGCAACTCGCACTAAATTGAAATGCCAATCATTGTCCCGAAGGATCATGCAATCACATTAAACATATTGGGAATCCAGCATAATTCAGAGATATTTGAATTAATTATTCGGAGTGAATATACACGTTATAAATTAATGGTTTGACTGTCTCGGTGGCGCAGTGGTAGTGTATCGAGTGGTTCGATTCCCAGGTCGGAAAAATATTTGTGGGATTCACTAATGTTTGTTTCAGAGTTTGGGTGTTTCCTATGTATAATATGTATGTATTTAGAAATATATAAGTATGTTTATCAGTCGTCTAGATCCCATAACACAAGCTTATTTTAGATTATTTTGGGCTAGACGGCGGGGTGTGTATAAAAAATGCCCCACAAATGTCCCACAATGGTATGTTACTAATATTATATATACAAAATGTTGGTATATTGGTATATATGTCAAGCATTTAATATGTCCTAGTTTTATCCTGAGAATATTATAAAAAGGAATGTTGTATGTTTGTTTTTCTTAAGCCTTCTTCTACACCATATAATTAATATTTACCTATTAAACATTATTTAAACAGAAGCAATTACTCGTACGTACTTTGATATGGCTGTACACTTAATAAATTGCCATGAAATACTTTGATAATCTATCTTTAATCACTTCATTTCCAATTCCAAAGGGTTAAATTGAATCCAATTTATAGTAATTTATTCTGTGCTAACTTCGATATTTAAACATTTTTGCCTATGAAGGTGGCCTGCGCCAATTTTATAGCTCATAAATACCCAAGATAACTCCTTTGTTTGTGGGTATACGTTCCCGGCTAAACGAGTGGCCATCGACATTTTGTTTAACAACGCTCTCAAGGAAATTGGCTCAAATTTATTATTGGATGCTCAAGATTGAACCAGTGGGGAGGATTTTATCAATTTCCCTCTTTCAATTATGAGAATTCGTAGACATTAGGCGAAACCACAAAAGCTTAATATTTACTTATTACTTTTCCCCCAAGACAGTAACGGCTGTTCTTCGCTATAAAAAAGATTTGAAAGAACGCCAATTCATTTATTTCAAATATTTGTATAGAAAACTGTTTACAAAATATTTATTTATTTATTTATTTAAACACACAATATAAACAAGTAGAAAAAAAAAGCACAAAGTGGAGCTGCTTATTCTTAAAAGCAATATCATCCAGCAGACCGGTAAGAAGTATTATTTAACAGATTTTTTATTGAAGTATGTTGTAATAAGAAAAGAGAAATATATCAGCCTAAAATATTTTTCTATTCAACGAAAGTGGTTTAGCGATCCGGAAATTGTGTACATTTAGTGAATACCTATATAAAATATCCATCACGCCTTATCCCCGAAGGGGTGGCAGAGGCATATTATATGCCCACTTTTCACCGTGTGGATTCCTGTCCCACGTAATAGGTGGTGAGCCCATTGCCGTGTTGAAAATAGACAGACGCAGGTTGTGGCTACCTGCTGTTGAAATTTTCAAGCCGCCCATAAGGCCTTCAACCAGGCTTAACGACTGCCATTTTACTGGCAACCGGGACCAACGGCTTAACGTGCCTTCCGAAGCACGGAAACGCTCGCAAATGTAAATACCACAAAGTGGTCACCCATCCGAGGACCAGCCATAGTGAAAGTTGCGTAACTCAGTGATCGTTTACAGAACACTGAGACCGCGGGGCCACGAGCGCTTCTATATGTTTTCTTTTATTTTTTGAAATTAATATAGGAATAAAGGTTTTGAGAAATCATGTGGGCTATGGTTTTCTTATATAACTATTAACGTTTTATTTTTAGTATTACTATGAGGCAAGAACTTTTGGGTACAAAATACCGCGCTAGCCAGTTGCTTCACATTCGCTTTTGTCTATTACCTGTATTTATTAATATGAAGACGATAATAACTTAAATTTATGGAAATTAATACACTATTTACCTCCTGATGCATATTGTTCAGGAATGAAATGGAAGTTTTAGACTTTTATACTCTAAAATTTTTATAAAAAGTTTTGTAAAAACGCTCTGTCTGTGCGTCCGCCCGCGTATTTCTCAGGAAAGATTAGAGATAGAGACAAACTGTTTACGGTATTCGATTCAGAACACCTTGAATACTTTTTTAAATGCGATTTTGAAGTTTCTATCACTTTCAGTTTTGAAACTTGTTTCGGTTTAGAAGTAGTCTGACTCCTTCGCTTCGATGGTGATGGACGCGTTACTTGTTATGTTCTATTTTCTCAAAAATTTTGGCAGTAAAGCCACTTTAAGAAATATCAAAGTAGTATTTTTCAGTCATGATGAACGAGTGAAGAACCAATGCTGCTTGTTAGTATGTAACAATCACACGTGGGTCTTATGCCGAAGTTTTGGCCAGGAGACTCATTCCTTCAAAAGAGATTATACATTAATATATTACATCTACCCTATATCCTGTGATCTCAAGCGTCTAACACTACACTAACGCAAAGTTATTCACCAGTCTTTTATAGTAAATAATCCATGAATGGAATAACATAATCTCGCTGACCGTCAGCAAGGTTGTTTTATTATATTTAAGCTTTTTTAACCTGCATCAAAATAGAAATCGTAGCCCTTACCCATGTCACCCTTAACTATGAAAATCGTACGATATGTGAAATAAATAAGAATTTGTGTATCGTGCAATGATTTATTTCACTTGGATTTTTTTTTATTTGAAATCAAATTTCTAATGTCGACTTAGGTATAGATTACAGAGCACTAGTTATCATTTTTTTTTATACGAATGACGTGGCAGGCAAGCATACGGCCCACCTGATGGAAAGTGGTCACGGTAGCCTATGAACAACACCAGAGGTGCAGCACTCGCGCTGCCGACCCTATTGAAGAATCCCATACTGTAGATAGACGTTCGGGAAAACCCAGGCAGGGAGTTCGTTCCACAGTCTAAGCTTGCGCGGAATTAAGCCTTCGCGGACCTAACTAACCATATCATCTTTATCTACATCTTACTGTATTCCCAGTTACTTTCAAACCCTACTAGGATTTTGAAACTGGTATCCACTTTTATTTGACTTTTGGTTTCGGCATTGTTGCGAGCGACTGCGTAAGTGAGTCCCTAACCCGGGAAGGGGGCCTGCTTCATTGCCTCATCTGGTAGCGAGTAGGTTTACCACAAGCAAGTGAGGTCCCTTGGACCCCAGAGATCATAGTGTAAGGAGCCTCCCTTACACCCACAAATAGTCATCAACATTACTTAATTTTAAACGTGATAAATCATGCAATGATGATCATGGTGATATGAAATACAATAAGAGAAAGTAAATCAAAATAAGAGAAAGTAAAAGAGTTTAGCTCAGTTTTGGGACATATCTATAATTTTTTAAATTGTAGGTAATCGTATGAGCTCTCTATTATAAATCGGTATCTAAGCGGATCTAAAATACCACTTACAACTTTTAGCTGGGATGACATAATTATGAATATTTTATTCCAAAATTATGAGTCTGTGACACCACTGCACACTGCAGAGAATCTTGATGTGAATCATTTGCAATGCAGATGCATAGAAACAGGGCTATCTAGTCTACCCTCCACACACGACAGGCATTAGCACTCGGAGATTAAAGTGGCAAATTAGCATGAAACCTAAACAAGCTTGGCCGTAACCCTAAAATGGCTTAGGTCTATTTACATATTACACACTATCGTACCTTCCATTATATACAGATTTTTATTTAATACTAGCTGACCCTCCAAACGTTATTTTAGTTATAAAGGGTCATTCTTATTACTTAGTGGAATAAAAAAAGTAGATTAGTTTATATATATATTAACTATTACGTTTGAATCTCAGACCTTCTTACAGTATGACACATTGTCACGCCTTTATCCCCGAAGGGGTAGGCAGAAGCATACTATACGCCCACATTTCACTGTATGCACTTTTGTCCCACGTAACAGGCGGTGAGCCCATTCTTACAGTAGTAGACCAAAAATCGGCCAACAACGTTTAATGTTAGGGTTTCATACCCTTTAAAAACTAAATATATAACTGTCAATTATCAGTGATTTAGGAAATTATGAGGCACATTGGTCTATTAGGCCCTTCCTCTATGCACAAAGTGACGACCGGGGCCTGAGTACGGTGGGCGGGCTGCTCGCCGTGCTTACAGAAGCAGGTCAGGGACGGTGGCGTAGCGTGAGGGTTACACGCCGTACTTCACTCCCTCAAGGAAGTGGTATATAACCCGAACCCCCCAAAGAAGCGAGATAACACTCGAACCCCCCAAAGAGGCAGGATACACACCCGAACCCCCCCCTGAAGGAGCCTGCGGTAGCGGACAAGGTCTGTCGGGAGCCCTGGGGCTATCCTTCCGAGGGCTCAACCGGGACTCCTAGCCATAGACAGATAGAAGGGTAACGTGTGGTTTTAGTCGGTAGGAGTCTGGCATAGCATCCATGAGGATTTCCACACGAAAAAAAAATGCACAAGGTGATTCCTGGAAGTGCTCGTCATGCAGTAATTATCTCTCTGCTAGTGTGAGAACTTTCTCAGATGTTATCTAATACGTCGGTGCTCTCCCTTTACCTCACAAATCAGATTATTTGCATTGACAAAAATCCTTATTTGTAGTTCCTTTCAGTTACTTTTTCCAAGTAACTGAAAAGATACTTCCTACTTTTATTTTCAATTATTTGTTATCCGTTACTTGAGCTGTGGCAATTGAGTTTACTTCACGGCTCTACAATAATTAACAATTTTAATTCTTACTAGATAAAGTTTTGATTATACTTAGTGAACTAACATTTGCAACCGGATAAAAAAAACAGTTTTTGGGCGGAGCAAAATAATGATGACACAAAAACTTAAAAAAAAATTGGTAATCATTCAAATAGCAATCCACAGCTGGACGTAGTCTTTCCCAATTCATGCCAACAAAACACGTTACGGCGCTGCGACCAATTCTTCCCTGCTACATTTTTCAGCTTAGTTCATCTGGCAAAAAAATCAAAAATCGCCTTATGTTTACTTAGTTGCATTTTTTTATATATAGTCAATATTTGTAAAAATTTGTATTTGTTTGTATGTAAAAATTCTGTCAAGTACCTGCCTACTTAATAAAATATTTTAGATCGTTTTGTAATGAAACATAAAACATAACAAAGTAACATATATATGTGAATTCAGTGTGTTAGATATCAATCTAACACACTGAAATTATTAACCGGCTTACTCTCATTGGGTTAAAGTGTGTGAATAAAGTTTGATTTAATATTAGTAAAAAAACAAAACTTAACTATCTTCACGCTGTATCCCTGACGGGGTAGTCAGAGAGGACAGATCGCCAGGCTTCACGATCCATGCATACTTCTTTCGCTTCTTCAAGATTCATCAATCGCTTCATACACGCACGTCTGGGTATCCGAGTACTTTTGACCTTTCCGTTTTTGAGCAATCTGCTCACGTAGTCTTAATATGTAAGTCTCGGCCTACCCTGACTTCTTCTACCCTCTGCTTTCGCACAATATATATTCTTCGTCAATAGTTTCTCACTCATTCGTTGGCCGTGTCCAAATCAACGGAGCACACCCTTTTCCAGCTTAACGCTGATACTTTCATTCAAACCTGCCATGTTGCGTATCACTTCGTTACGTATTCGGTCGGCTAAAGTAACGCCGCACAATTTTCGAAGTGATCGCATCTCCACATCATTCAATTGCTATTCGCCAGTCATCTGCGACCTCACCCGTCCGCCAGCACAAGTTGCATAACAGACATAGTGTCCCAGACGCGCGACCCACCGTACTTGATCATCTCAGCAGTAACTCTGTCTTTTCCCTCAGCCTTACCACATTTCATACTTCTTATCGCTTGTTCTATTTCTTTCATACTAATGACTTCAATGACATCGGGATCCGGAGCATCGAAGTGAGCTCCACTTCCCGATGTGATGATCTCTGTCTTTTCTTGCATACATCTTTCCATAATATTCACTCCATCTCTGCAGGACGTCAGTTTGGTCTGTTAATATTAGTAAAGTTTAAATAAAACTATGTTGTACCTAAGTATAAAATGACTTTTATCTTTAAACATGTATACCGCAAGAACTTTGATAAAATAACAACTTTGTAAAATCCCTTGAGCGAATACGCATGACATTGAGAAAGTTTCTAAATATTCATAAGGATAGGGATCGGGTGTGTACAACAAATCGAATACCTAACAATGCAACACTGGATTAGGCAAAAAAAAAACGATTATATTGCCGGCAACATATTTCATACCCAAGCGATTATGATACAGATTGTCTCGTGGTAATGAACAGCTGTCTTACACAAACTTTATTCAAATTTTCATTCACTAAATCCTTCTCTTGTGCGTTGTTAAGATTATATATGAAAACGTTTATGGCCTATCGAGCCTGCCCAGGCAAATCTTCTATCTCTAAGCTTTATTACTCATAAGAACGTGTTTTTATAAAATTGATTCACCGTAGACCTTTAAAACATTTTTAGGGACTACAAACGGTATTCTATCGACGATGCAAATTTAATACCAAACTCTTTATTCGGTTTAGGACTGTTGGTTCCATTGGAAAGTTCCATTGATGGGTCCAACAGGATTTTGACAGTACTTGTGTCTCCATTCTTCAAAACAAGTGGATCTATCAGGATTTATAAATATAATTGTATCCTCTTGCTTAGAAACTGGATCGACAATTGATCCAATAGTCTCCTTTTTTACACAGAGTCATCCAGCCCATAATAAAAGTTTGTGCTATGGGTGGAAGAAATTAAATTTTTAATGGTTACGTGTACAAAAATATTGAAGTACACCCATTTTTGTCTGTAATATTACACCTTAAAGACGTTTGTGTTTACAGAAACCGTAGTTATTGTATTGCTTATCTAATTATGATTCCACTTGATCCCTTTTTTAAAGAAATTAATTTTCTTCGTCCTTAAAAAACAAATGAAGATTGCAAAAAAACAAATAAACGACGAAAAACAAGTGTAACCTAAAAAAATCATTTAAATTTTAACATATTTTTGGATCAATAGATGATATTGATCACGATACATACATGCATATTGTCAAGCCTTAATCTCCGAAGGGGTAGGCAGAGGCATACTATACACCCACATTTCACCGTATACATTTTTGTTTCAGTCTCACACCCTTTACATTTAAAAAATTAGGTAGTGATTTGCGTCCATTTTACTAACAAATTTAATTACAACTAGTATCATCCCAGTATTTGAAAGAGGTGACGTAAGAACTAAATGCGAGATTAAGGTAAACCAGGAACGTCTAGAGCAAGTGAATTAAATTGTGTATTTAGGAAGTATGTTTAGCGCGGATGGAAGATGTGATTCGGATGTAGAACGGCGAGTAGCTGCCGGAAACAAAGTTAACGGTGCTTTGTCCCAGTTAGTAAAGCGACAAAGCATCGTAAAAGAAGCACGCATGGCGATTCATAACGCAGTGCTAGTGCCAACTTTGCTTTACGGTAGTGAAACCTGGGTATGTTAGCAGATGCATGAAAGTAAATTGAATGCTGTGGAGATGCGATCACTTCGAAAATTGTGCGGCGTTACCTTGGCCGACCGAATACGTAACGAAGTGATACGCAATATGGCAGGTTTGAATGAAAGTGTCAGCGTTAAGCTGGAAAAAGGCGTGCTCCGTTGGTTTGGACATGTCCAACGAATGAGTGAGGAACGATTGACGAAGAATATATATTGTTCAAAAGTAGAGGGTAGAAGGAGTAAGGGTAGGCCGAGACTTACATATGAAGACCACGGGAACAGATTGCTCAAAAACGGAAAGGTCAAAAGCACTTAGATACCCAGACGTGCGTGTATGAAGCGATTGATGAATCTCGAAGAAGCGAAAGAAGTATGTATGGATCGCGAAGCCTGGCGATCTGTCCTCTCTGACTACCCCGTCAGGGATACAGCTTCAAGATAGTTAGTTATCATCCCAACGCATTTGATAAATATCACAGAGACTTATTGGATCAATTGTCGATCCAGTATTTAAGCAAGAGGAGACAATAATATTCATAAATCCTGATAGATCCACTTGTTTTGAACAATGGAGACACGAGTACTGTAAAAATCCTGATGGACCCATTCTCGTAATAGTGGAGACAAAAGGATTAAAAAATCATGTTTCAATCAACTTTCCAATGGAACCAACAGTCCTAAACCCTTTATTCGATGTTCACAATACACACTAGATTGATCTGGGTCCGTATTGGGTTGCATAAATTTTCGAGGCATAACCTAAAACTGCATAGCGCTTTTTGGCATACTCTTCGTTTCGCATAATGTTCAAACAGAATAAATCATTAGGCATACTTTATTTTTATTTACTTTTTTATAATAATGATATACCCGCATAAAATGTTTACGCATATTTTTTTTACAATAACGATTACTAATCATAACATTTATTGGCATATCACTCACTCTCGCATAAAGATTACAAGCCTTACATATAGAATACCATAATGTTAACGAGTAAATATTTTTATTAAGCTATTGCACAGTTTTTATCGCGTATTTCTTGATTCGTATTTCTTGATTAAAGCCCACTCAAAGTGGGCTTTAATCAAGAAATTACGTAAGGAAAAAAACCTAAGACGAAGGTCGAGACGAGGTCACACGAAGTTCACCGAGCACGGCCGAGCGTTGGCTTAACGTATATATTATATGGTACAATTGTACGAAGCTCGCACGGATCGAGACTTGATGATAGTAAGTGTGAGTGTGAGGCTGAGGATGAGGGTGACTGTGAGAGTGAGGGTGGGGTGAGGGTGAGGGTGAGGGTGAGGGTATTTTTTTATTTTGGGTTTTTTTGTTTTTTTTAGTGTAACTTGAATTAATATCAAAGAAAAAACGAGTGCCACACGTCTTTTTTTATATCTAAGCTTGAACTGTCTAAGATTGAAATGCCCACTGATTAAAAATGTCGATAGTCACTTTACTGAAGTTCAAAATTTAAACACATTTAAAATATAAAAAGAAAGTAGGTAGATTAAAACGAGCGATTCTATTCTGGCGCATCGCCGGCCGCTGCGCGGCCCGCTCGCTTCGCTCGCTCGGTTCGCGCGTTGTGGTCGCAAGTGAACTAACACTCCTCCTCGCTTCGCTCGTCGTCGTACCTATTTACGACTTTGCTCAAGACTAGTCTAAAAAAAATAACACTTAAAATATCGTTTTATAAGTTACAGCTTCAAAACTTGGCTATGAGTGAGATGATTATTTACAATGGAGTCTTATCATTTCTTAAATATTCTTATTCAAATTATTATTCATTTATGATTTAAACGGTTATCCATACCTCCATTTTGCATTTTATGATAAATAATCTTTAGGCGTATAACAAATATACCCTTTACATTTATCCCGATTAAAATTATGATAAAAAAATTAGAGTAAGTTAATGTTATGCCAATAAAACCATTATGCGTTTATAACACTCTGCTTATCATAATTTATGCGAGAAAACTTTATGCTGAAACTGTTATGCCAAACTAAATTATGCTGAAAAAAAAAATGCGATCGAAAGGGCACCCGATTGATCTAACTAAAAACAGAACTGTATTCAAACTAAATAACACATGTAACTCAAACGCCTCGCCAAAATGGAAAACATAGTTGTGCAATAACTTAAAAAAACATTCTCAACTTCAAATTCAACTCCTACTAATATTATAAACGTGAAATATTATAAGTACGCATGTTTGCTACACTTTCACGCAAAATCTACAGAATGGATTTTGATGAAACTTTACAATAATATAGCTTACACGTCAGAATAACATAAAGGCTACTTTTTATCCCGGAAACAAATTCTTGTGGAAAACGGGAGGGGGAAAACTTCACCACACGTGCGGAGCCGCTGGGGTCAACTTGTGGAACCATAAACAAATCATTCATTTTCGATACTTTTTGGATAGGATATTAATATATATCGTTCCTGTAGAGCGAAAAGTCGAAAAATGCCCAAAATGAGTTATTGATGCCACTAAAACTAATTTTTTTTTCTCTAATGATCTTTCTAACAATCATTTTTGTATGTGCATTAGTTTCCGATTTATGAAATGTGAAAAGTAAGTAAACCTATCCTTTTTAGAAAATAAGAGTAAAAACTAACATTGTTATTTATTTTATAATTATTGAAAATTTACGCACCTAAAATATAAAACGACTTAATTACTTCTTCTATTGAATTTTCAATGCATACGGTGGTCTTTTAGTAAAATAAAATCACTAAAATGATTTAGTGAGATTTTAAAATCAGTAGTTTGCTAAAATACCCGAAAACGAAAAATAACTAAATCGAATCAGTGAGTAAACTCTTTAGTTTTAAATGATTTGTAAAATATTGACAAAGTGAAAAGTCATCATTTCAATTTAATTACTTCTTTTATAATAAAAATGGATTAAAAACTTATAATATATGATATTTTAAATCTCTTGGTTATTATTTTTATAACTTTGACGTGCATCTTATGCACTTGGGTACATATAGCTTCCGAGTTAGTGATTTTATCGTGACCGGAGCTACAAGCGTAGTGTGTGGTGATTTTCATTTTTGGCACTGACGTCTTCCAACACGTCGGGCTTGAGGTCAGCTTTGTGCTAGCACAACGATCCTTTTGAGTCTACTGTACTGTACCCCTCCCTATCAGCAATCCCCCCAGGCAGCGGCCTTATAACACTTCAAACTTGGGTATATACTTTAAGGTCTGGAGTCCTTTGGCACCGGATATGCATGACCTAGGAAACTCAATCTTTTTGCACTATGTGCCATACATTCGCATAGCAGGTGGTGAATGGTTCTGCTCCCATAGCCACAGGACCCGCATATCAGGTTTGCCATGAGTTCAATCTTGTGGAGGTGCTACCTTGTTGTATACCCATAGCCTATGGAAGTTTGCAACACTTTAGGTACGGCCCTTGCGTTGCCTCCACTGCTGCTTGCTCTTACCTATACAGCATCCGCCTACAGTTCTCCAGTTTTATCTGGGCCCACTCTAAAATATTTACGTATGCCGTTACATACGTAAATTTTGATCTCATCGTCTATGAGAAGATCCAATGAACGTTTAATTTGAGTCTTGAAGACTCATTGCTTTCGTGGTTGCTTTTCAACGTGTTGATTAGCAAAATATCTAGTATAACACCTAGATACTTCAACTTTGTGGACATGCTTAGTTTCTCGCTATATAGTTTTAAAGTCTCCCTTACTGTGATAGGATTCGTTTTATTGTGAATGTTACTATCACAGTTTTTTGGGATGATGGATTGGTTTTATCCACACATCTTTTGGCCAACACTCTCACTTGACTTTTCCGTTGATCATTACAACGAGATCATTCGAATAGCCAATAGTATATAATGGTCATGTATTTAATTTTTTGAGCAGATTATTTACCATAATGTTGAGGACAGAACTCTTGTGGGTAGCCTTCAGTCTCCATTAGTATACTTGTACTTTCATTTGACCCTCTAGGAGTTCTGCGGGTATTGTCCTTCCCTTTAGCAATTCAATCATACACAGAAATGGATTCTATGCATAGCTTTCTGTAGTTGTATTATAGTTCTGCATTTCGCATGCACGAATGCAGCTAGGCATATTTTTGATTACCCAGTACCAACTCCACTCTACTCATCACATGTAATGCTGATTCAGTTGACTTCTTGGTCGGTACGCTCATTTTATTTCATTAGAGGAAACGCACTGAAGAAGTACCCTCACTTCTACAGTGTGTTTGAATTTACTGACATTCCTAGTGTTTTGAGAAAGATTTAAGAATAATCGGTTTAACATAGTCCTAACTACCCGGCGTTGGTAGAAAGGTTACTGGTGTGTATCCGAATGCTATGTCAGACGTAGACAAAGTACATTAATTTAGGTTCAGTATCGTTATCTTTTGATCATGACCGTGTAACGGCCTCTACCGCCCCCTTTTACATAATAAATAAAGTAACTAGTTGAGTACCTAAATGGCATATAATTTTTTATTGTTACGAAAAACTTCGTTGGGTTTGCATACAAGTGCAGTTCGGGCCATAAATCGTTATGTTTTTTGTAGTTATCTTAACTTTTGTTGACACGAAAGCTAAGAGCACTTATTTTAAGCATTTATCACTCATTTGAAAATACTAACATAAATAGTGATATCGAGTGACAGTTCATAAGTGCTTTGGGTACAATAACATCAGTTCTAGTTAAAATTGGCCACATAAGTGGGAACTAAACCATTAAAACAGTTTTTGTTACTGCCAAACCGCTAATATCTGAAATTTTATCTTGTGCCCACTTGACACATGGTTGTGTTAAAATAATATTCTCTGAAGGGCGCACGCATTTTTGTAAACAAAAAAAGGGAGACCTTTTTTTGTTCTATTCAAACTGAGAACAAAGGGCCTAAATATCATGAATTCAAACAGGCAGATCCCAAACCAATGGAGACTGAGTATTATTACTCCAGTCTTCGAAGGTAAGGGGTCAGTGCAGAAGTGCGGGAGCTACCGCGGTATAAAGGTGATGTCCCACACCATGAAGATCTTCGAGAGGATTATAGACTCTCGGATCCGGCAGGAGTGTACTCTCTCGGGGTGTCAATATGGGTTTCGCCCTGGTCATGGGACCACGGACCCTGTTTTTGCTCTGAGGGTTGTCTCAGAGAAATACAGGTCGAAGAACACGCCTCTGCACTGTATGTTTCTAGACATGCAGAAGGCCTTCGACTGTGTTCCCCGCGCGATGATCTGGTGGGCACTGCGGTCTAAAGGGGTTCCCGAGGTCTATATTGACACTATCCGGGACATGTACTGTGACTCCGATTCCATGGTTCGGACTGCTGTCTGTTGGCGACACGAAATCCGTCGGTGTACACCAGGGTTCGGTCCTTAGTCCGCTTCTGTTCAGCGTAATATTAGACGAATTGTCGGACAGCATCAGGAACTCGCATGAGCAGCCTCCATGGTTGCTCATGTATGCTGACGATATTGCGCTGGCAGACGCGGACAGGAGCAGATTGGTGCGACGTGTGAAGGTGTGGAAGGAGACGCTTGAGAACGGCGGTCTGAACCTAAATGTGGCGAAGACCGAGTACTTGGCACTAAACTCCACAGATCCCACATCCGTCCGCATTGGCGGTGATTTGGTCGAACGGACGGACCAGGTTAAATACCTGGGATCTGTTTTTCACACGTCCAGTGACATCGATTGCGATGTCAAGTCACGCATTGCTGCCGCGTGGGCCAAATAGCGGGAGATGACCGGTGTCATTTGTGATCCTAAAATGCCGATCCGGTTGAAGGGACAGGTCTACAAAACCATAATTAGACCTGTCCTTTTACATGGCAGTGAGACGTGGCCAATATTAGAGCGACACAAGCAGGAGCTGCGTGTCACGGAAATGAAGATGCTGCGGTGGATGTGTGGAGTCACGCGGATGGATCGCATGAGGATGATCCGTGGCGACCTTCATGTCCGTGACATTGCAGACAAGTTGCAAAAGCGTCGCCTTCGTTGGTATGGTCACGTCTTGCGGCAACCGCCGGGCTACGTAGGAAACAAATGTCTGGCCATGTCAGCCCCGCCGGGTCCCGGTAAGAGGGGCAGACCCAAAAAGTGCTGGCTTGACGTCGTAAAGGATGACATGCGTGCCAATGGTCTCACTACAGGGGATGCCGACGACCGTGTGAAGTGGAGGAGAAAATGTAGGAAAGCGGACCCCGGGCATCGCGAGACGCAACTGGGACAGACGCTCGGATGATGATGATGACCATGAATTCAAATCATGAAAAGTTCTATTCAGTTGCAATCGTGGCACGGACAAGACACAACTGTCTTGATAGATAATCATAGTAAGACCTCCGAATTAAGGTCTTATATAGTGTTTGTGGAACGAGCTAGCTGATATAAGTTAAGTATAATTAATTAATGAGACTGCCGTTTGTTTAAAATTATTCATATTAAGTATTACTTAATGAGACTGGTTTTGTTTCTAATCATTCCTATTAAATTTCTTATGTTACTAATTGAAATCATATGAATTTTCTCATGAACGTATAGTTAAATAATAAAATTCAGTCTCAACAGGTCAGATATAAACAGATTATATTTTAATAAAATATATGTATCTTATGTACTGAAATGTATGAAATTTGTTTATTTGTGATTTTTTGGTTGTGGTTGTGCATGTAGAATTTATTTTAAGATATCTTTTTGTATATTATATACATTTGTAATCTTTGAACTTCAGATTTTACGTAAATTAAAACTTTGGTTAAATAATTTACAACATCATAAAATATTAATAAATTAGGATGAATTAAATTTAGCTTCACGACAGAACGAATAGCTGATTTAATTAGATAACAACAATGTACGTTGTCCGGTATGGTTTTGGTCTAGATATTATAAGAACAAGTATTATTGATGATGCGACGAGCTTCCGATTACAAATGACGACTGAATTAATGTAGCGTACTAACTATGTTACAAAATTATTCCTTTGACAGAATTAAATGCTGCGTACTTTTTTTTTTTTCTTTACTGTGTCGAATCCTACTAGATTTTGGCTAACTTCGAGGAGATATAGATAACCTAGCGTACATCACCACCAAACACTACTATTTGAGTCGACGTGCAAAACTATTCAACGACTACAAACCACGATAATTCGAACACACAGAAATATTATTGAGACATTGCGTTTGACGCTACGATACTCACACAAACAGGACGATGTATGAGGCTGTAAATAAGTTCTCGGGGATATCTATGATTGAACCTGCAACGTGGGAAGTTCCTAGTTGTGATCATAAGTCCGTTCAAAATGGTGATTCATCGAAGGTCTGGAACTTTCTAAAGTCATTAGGGGTTGGAAAAGTACAACCAGAAACAATTTCCAAAAACATTAATCTTGATTTGTTAAATCACCATTTCACAGCCTCGTCCAACTTGAATAGGACAATTTAAGCAAATACTTTAGACCATCTGTCATCGCTTCCAACTCCTGACCATCTTCCATTTATCTTTAATGAAGTCACTGCTTGTGATATTAAGAAGAGCATATTATCAATAACATCCAACGCTGTTGGAACTGACTGCGTGAGCCGCAACATGATAATTCCCGTGCTAGATGAGATACTTCCAATCTTGTGCCATCTTTTAAATTTTTCTCTATCCAGTGGTCTTTCCCGCATCCTGGAAAGACGCCCAAATTATTCCCCTACCTAAAAAACCTAATCCCTCATCCTACTCAGAATATCGTCCAATTGCTATACTCCCATTCCTATCCAAAGTTATGGAACGTCAAGTTCATAACCAAATCAACTCCTTCCTTAATAAAAACAATCTCCTAAACAGCTACCAATCAGGCTTTCGTCCTGGGCATAGCACGACGACAGCCCTTGTCAATGTCACAGATGACATAAGAATAGGTATGGAGAATGGGAAACTCACGGTGCTGTCTCTGCTGGATTTCAGCAATTCTTTTAATACCGTGGATTTCGATATATTGCTGGCCATTCTTCGCTCTCTTAATATATCTCCAACAGTGATTAATTGGTTTCAAAGTTACCTGTCTGGCCGCCGACAGCGTATTCAAATAGATGACATTATTTCATCTTGGAGTAATGTATCAGCTGGTGTACCGCAGGGTGGCGTTTTATCTCCTTTACTTTTCGCAGTATTTATCAACCTTATCTCGTCTAAACTTCTTTCATCCTACCACCTTTATGCTGATGATTTGCAGATTTATACACATGCTCCTCTTGCACAGCTTTCTGACGCTGTTAACTTGATAAATAGAGACCTGACACATATAGCTGCCTGGAGCATGAACTATGGACTCACAGTAAATCCATCGAAGAGCCAGGTTATAATTATTGGTAGCCCCGGGCTTATTCCAAAACTTGACTGTACACAACTTCCTGATATTGTTGTCAATGATACTGTTATTGAGTTCAGTGACAAAGTGAGGAACTTAGGGGTGTACTTCGATAAAACGATGTCTTGGGATCCGCAGATTCGGGAGGTAAGTCGTAATATTTTCGCCTCTGGCAGTGCCCTTAGGAGATTACGTAACTTTTTGCCCATTGCCACTAAAACTGCGCTGGCTCAATCTCTTCTTCTGCCAATCCTCGATTATGCTGATGCCAGCTATCTAGATCTCACCGAGGAACAACTTAATAAACTTGAGCGACTTCAGAATTTTTGCATTAGATTCATATTTTGTTTGCGCAAATATGATCACATTTCTGAATTCCGCACGAAGCTCAAGTGGCTTCCCATTAGACTTCGCCGGAATGCCCATATTCTATTTCTTCTATACAATATCTTGTTTAACCCCTGTACTCCCACTTATCTTAAAGAACGTTTTGATTTCTTGGGTGATGCGCATTCGAGATTCCTGAGGTCATCGGAAAATTTGCGACTTAAAATGCCAATGCATTCCACAAGATTTTTTGATAAATCTTTTACAGTTCAGGCAACTCGTTTGTGGAATGCATTGCCTGTGTCTGTGCGTCGTGCGCAATCTCTAAATAGCTTTAAAAAATTACTTACTAATTATTACCTAACACTATAACTACTAACACTTACTTCCCTTTGGATTATTTGTAGTTTATCTGAGCTATCTATGTTATATAAATTATATGTGAAAGTATGTTTGTATATTTCGTTATGTATGTATGTATATTTATTTATTTATTTATTTAAGTACACACTAATATTTACGTAAAAAGTAAAAAAAGAAACGTATTATATGTATGTATCTGTGTATGTATAAAATTATATAAATATTTGTACCTATATGTAGGTATTACGTAGTGTATATTTATGTATTTATGTGTACCAACTGTGAGTATCGTTATGCATAATTATGTACAAAAATAATAATATTAATATCTTCCAAATTCAGTGCACCAATGAACTGCCTATAGAAGCAAATCCATGGCACCATGTCCATTTTAGGTTGTCTGGAAGAAATCGCACCTTGCGATAAGACCGCCGATTGTACCCTATAGTTTAAGTTATAAATATTGTAAATTCCTATTGTAAGTTTATGGTGTACAATAAAGAGTATTGTATTGTATTGTATTGTATTGTATTGTGATGTTCAGATGTAAGCCAGATGGCTTAGTCATAAACTTGATACAAAATGATCCAGAGTTCCAGCTTCACATGTGCCTAGACTTCAAAAGTATTATTTAGTAAGCTTAATTTATTTAAGCTGCTATAATACGCTAGTCTTCTATATGACCTTTCATATATCAAACTATCCAACTATGACCTTTCATAATTAATATGAGGTTCTAAGTTTCATGCTAGTACGAGTAAGTGCTAGACTTCAGATAAAGACTGAATTAAATGCTGAATGTATTTAATCAGTGTCAATTTCTACTAGATATTAGCCACACTTCGAGGCGATATGGAAGACAGAGCGTACATACAACTTTATTCTAAATTATCTCACTGGCTGTGAAGTAATGCGAAGTAATATAATTTTTCTCTTGCCATGATGTTTGAGGCTAAATGTTTATTCATGCACAGGACGATTTATGAGGTTAAAACATCTCCGGGGAAAGACTAGCACAGTTTGGCCACTGTAGTGATGACAATGAAAATCCTCGCGCCGAGGGGAGTTCCTTAGTTGTGATGTAACTGGCTTAGTCAAGATTAACTTGATTAAAATTATCATGAGCTCTAATTACACACACACCTCGAATTCAAATGTAACACTTTGAAAGCTTAACTTATTAAGCTATTTTAATACGCTCAGTTTTAAATATGACCTATTATTCCATATCAGACTACTAGACTCCTATACGGAGTATGATACCATAGGCTCCACGTCAGCACGTTAAGTGCTATGCTTCAAAACCAGTATTTAATGTTGAGTACATTTATTCTGAGTCACTTCGTCCTACTATCAGGAGAACTACAAATTTTCACATCAAACAACTCACCCATTCTACGACTTCTACTTGAAATATTCTTTTAGACCAAAATCTATCGGAATAAACTTATTTTGTGTTATACTTGACGGGACAGGTTTGAGTACATTTATTCTGAGTCACTTCGTCCTACTATCAGGAGAACTAAAAATTTTCACACCAAACAACTCACCCATTCTACGACTTCTACTTGAAATATTCTTTTAGACCAAAATCTATCGGAATAAACTTATTTTGTGTTATACTTGACGGGACGCACATTTGGGTAATGTAGTATGGACATACTCTCATAGGTCAATTAAAATTTACAGGACCCAGAATCGAGCCTGAATCGCCTACAACTAGAAATTAGCTCGAGCCAGTTATACCAGGCCAGAATGCATGCGACTTTATTTGCAGTATCCAAACTATTCTTTACTTTAAGATAACAATTCACTATTCATCTTTTGTATGTTCTTTCATTGTATTTTTCAGAGATTTTATAAAGTATTATCAAAAAATTATTATTTTTTAAATTTAACCACTAGACGATTACGGATCACAAGGCCATATATTACGTAACATGTTCATGACATCACTTAGGTACTCCTTTCTTTAGCTAGAATTATAACTCAGCGGTTAACGAGAGATATTAGAACCATCTCTCTCCTCATCTTCTCTTTTTCACACTTTTGCAATCACGCGCATATTAAGTGCGGGCAAATTTGGGGGGGCGTTACAACTGGCTGAAATTAGTGCCAGTGTAACCCTATTGAACTAAACTACATTTTTGCCAGTCACTTATCGTTAAGTGACTGGCAAAAATGTAGTTTAGTTCACGATACGGCACTAATTTTTCAGGATGTATCGTGACTACAAGTTAATAAGTCGACAGAAATTGCTCTAGCAAGAACTATGAAATGGCTAAGTGATAATCAACTAACAATCAATATACTAAATACAAAAAATATCTTTTTCTGAGATTTCGAAGTTACGATACTTGCCTTTACAGATATTTTTTTCAAAATTAAAAAGAAACTCAACGTCTAGCCTTCGAATCCAAAGATAGGTATTATTAACAATGCACATTTCGTACATGTAGCAGTTAGACACAAATTAACCAACTCGAGTTATTTTTCTCTGACATAATTTATAACTGAGTGAAAAATCACTAACTAAGAGCGAAAGTTAACTAAGCCATCGCTAGATCAGACTATCTATTGAGAACAAATAATTAAGTAACGATATTCTAATTTTCTCAGTAAATACTTATTTATTCCTTAAAATAGCAATAACCATACCTGCTTGATTTAATTTTCTTCAAAATAAAACCAACATCGGAGATATATGTTAAGTTATGACGATTTATATTTTCCAAAAATTTAAACCTCAATATCTCTAAACTTGAATTTTCGACTTAGTGACTTTTCGCTCTACAGGGACGATATATACGTTATTTTAGGAATAATGATTAGAGCCATGAATAGATAGACAGATTAATATTAACTTTTATACAGAAGTCCAACACTCGAGAGGAACTCTTGAATTTGCCATCTGATTTGGAGAGCCATCCCATTGTCAGTTACAAGACTGGAAATTACAACTAGCGTAAGTATTAAACTCTACTACGGGCAATACTCCACTTCCTTTATTGTTAAACTATTTTATAAAGTTTTAATACCCTATGCATTAGTTTGAAAAATACAGCAGCATGGATCAATAGGAACATCATTATTTGTCAGTTTTTTGCTGTATAAATGGGTGGCAGGAGGAGGCGGGTAGATACCATAAAAACTCTAATAATTTGTTTTGCAAACATCATGTTATGATGCATATATAGACAATAGCATCGGGGAATTTACGACAGAATGCTGACAGAGAAAAATCTATAAAGCTCCAATCTCCTAGAACGTTGTAGTGTAACCGCAATGACTTTAAAAGGCTTAGACATCACACACACATTCTACATCAGAAGTAACAATATCCTTTGCGTGAAGTCGATATTTTATGAATACTGTCTGAGTTTATTCGTAAAACATAAATAATATTTAAGAACTTTCTTACATAGCATTATTATGACAAATCACTACAGCCAAATCTCTCTTCATTCACGACTGCCATTTCTGCAGTCTAATATTTGCATTAGAGGCAACAGAAATATATTTTACGCGTACACTTTACCCGTTATACCTTCCCCCACGCAAAAAGTGTAAAGCCTATTATCATAAAATATTGCGAACCTACACGGAATGGAACCATATTATACGAACATTATTCACACGTCAAAGAAGAGCTCGTGGCCCCGCTTACTTAAACGATAGTGTTCTGTAAACGATCACTGCGTTAAGCAACATTCGCTATAGTTGGAACGTAGATGGGTGACCACTTTGTAAATATCAAAGCAATATTATTCACTCATGATGAACGATTGAAGAACCACTGATACTTGTTATTATGTGTCAATCAAACGTGGATCGTATAGCAAAGTTTTGGCCAGGAGACTCGTACCTTCAAAAGATATTACATCTACTCTATATCTTGATCTCAAGCGTCTAACACTACACTGACTCAAAGTTATTTACCAGTTTTTCTTTGGAATAACATAAAATCGCTGACCGTCAGCAAGGTTTCTTTTATTATATTTACGCTTTTTGAACCTACATCAAAATAGAAATCGTAGCACCCTTACCCATGTCACCCTTAAATATGAAATCATACGATATGTAAAATAAATAAGCATTAGTGTATCTTGCAATGATTTATTTGTCTTAGATTTTTTTTATTTGAAGTCAAATTTGTAATGTCGACTTAGGTATAGATTACAGAGCACTTGTTATCATTTTCTTTTATACAACTGAGGTGGCAGGCAATCATACGGCCAACCTCGGAAACAAGTTCTTGTGGAAAACGGGAGGGGGAAAACTTTACCACTCGTGCGGAGCCGCTGGCGTCGACTTGTGAAACCATAAAGAAATCATTCATTTTCGATACTTTTTGGATTGGATATTAATTTATACGTTATTTTAGGAATAATGATGAGAGCCATGAATAGATATAAGACAGATTAATATTGACGTTTATACAGAACTCTAACACTCGAGAGGAACTCTTATATTGGCCATCTGTTACTGAATCGGTATTAACACAAATTTACATAAAACTAGATACCCAATGACAGTCACATAACGTTAAAGATTTTGTAAAGCCATCCCATTGCCAGTTACAAGACTGGAAATTACAACTAGCGTAAGTATTGAACGACTGCGGGAGATACTCCATTTCCTTTATTGTTGAACTATGTTGTAAAGTTTTTATATCCTATGCATTAGTTTGAAAAATACAGCAGTATGGGTCAATAGGAACATTATTATTTAGTAGCCTTTTGCTATATACATGGGTGATGGGAGGAGACAGGTAGATACCATAAAAACTTAAATGTAATTAGAGATAGAACAAAATAATTTATGGAACTTCCTAGACCTATCAATTTCAAAAATTGGCACAAAGCATAGTTTTGAAATATTCCGTAAACCAACTTATACAGATACTACAATTCCTTTTAATTCTCGCCACTCATGGCTTCACAAAATGGCGGCTTTTTATAGTATGATTCATAGGCTATTAAATGTTCCATTAAGCGGAGAGGCAATTGACAAGAAATTGAATATTATTTGCTGCATTGCACAATCTTAGCTATAGCTCAAAATTAATACACTCACTTTTATTAAAAAAGCAAAATAATATGGTTAAACTCCTTTTGTACCCATCAATTAAAGAAACTAAAAAGTATACTTCTAGTCTCCCATACTTTGGGCGTATCACACATCGTGTGGCGAGGGTACTTAAGAAAAACAAGGTTTTCACTGCCTATAGACCTCAAAATACCTTAAAACATTATGTAATGGTAAGGATAGTATTAGTAATAGCAAAAAATCCGGTATTTATAAGTTGAAATGTGATGGTTGTAGCAATGTTTAAATAGGCCAAACAGGTCTTTCATTTGATACCAGATTTAAGGAACACTTAGGAGCATTCCGAAACGGTCACACAGATAAATCACATTTCGCGAAGCATTTGCTGGACACCGGACATATTTTGAATGATAACAACAGTTTTGAAATTTTACATTTATGTGAAAAGGGTCTAAAAATGTCCGTAATATAGCAGTTGGAAATTATAAAACGGGACGGGTGTACTTTGCTAAACGAACAAACAGACTTCCACATTTCGGTTTTGCTTAGTTTTTTCAAAAATAGACAAAACAACTAGAAGTCTACATCGCGCTATCGTTTGGTTGCGTTCGAACTACAAAAGGTTGAGGTGAACGCGTAAGTACTTTTGCTGCCAAACAGTCTTGATAATGCCTCGTGTGTAGGCGAAACATTGTGAATTCATAGGTATTAAGGTCCGAAGTAACGGCGAGTCTTCTGGAAAAAGGTATTTTGCTGCTTTTATACAGTTATAGCTCTGCGTGATACTTCAAAGTTGGATCGGAATCCAGGCGCTGAAACTCATCTGTCAGAATGATATCTTTCACTTTGCTGGTGTATTCAACTCTGGGCATAATCACTATAGTGTTACCTTTATCAGTTTTATTAATGACTAAATTATTGGTGACAAGTTTGTGGTGTATTGATTTAAAGTTATAAAAGTAAAGAACTTAAATTTTGTAATGGCATAACGAATAAATAAAGTTAAGAATTATTGCCGCATAGGACACGGTTCATATTCTGTTGTAACTTAGAATATGACGAGATGTTTTACCCGAAAGCAATGTGACAGTGATCCCAGATAGAACCAATGCCAGGGCAATCTTGAATAGGCTTTGAAACAGAGATGTCGCCAAGCTGTTCTCTATTTATTATGCGTGCAGTTTTCGGTTAAATCATGAGTGAGCCTAAGCATTTGCACCTGTCAAATTAAAATTTTGAGTCATCTATTGTTCAGTTAGCTACCAAGAAGCTAGGCATTCTTTTAAGGGTGAGAACGTCTTACACCGAACTATATAATCTCATCTAAATTCTGCCTGCCCACTTCTTGTATTGGAACCTGGCAAACACGAGTAAAATGCCGTTTTGATACAAAATATGCTCGCAAAACTCTTTTATGTATTTTCATAGCTGAAATAAGCAGTCTTATAATTGCTTGGCTGCTCTTTCATCTTGCAACTTGATGGTAATAAGGTTTTATTTCCCTCATGTTCACCTTTATAAGGGTCTGACGGTGTAATAACAGTGTCCATTTTTAGCCACCTTCCGCAACTTTACCATAAATATTAGATTTATTATGTGGCATTTCAAATTGATGAATTGCTAAATTTTAGCTCTATTTTCACAAAGAAACGAAAATGAATATTGGTGATGTTTCCTCTTAAACATTAAATCTTAATTTAGGACTTCTTAAGTGAGTGTAGACATACATAATAAAGTACTTCAGAAGAATTATGATTTTAAATGGCAACCTTTAGTCTCAAATAGCTCGTTCAGAGCAATAAGTACTGCCCACGCATGTAGTAGTAAGTACTACATACGAGTACCAATGGAATTATGGAAAATCAATAGTGGTTATTCGAATGTCAGTCATGAATGTTAACCTATCTTATTATAAGTCGATTTGGGTTTTAGTTTACTTCGGCATTGACGAGTATCCTTTTAAAATGCGTTTCTGATTTGTAAGTTATAACTAGCTAGCTTTTGCAAGGTCTCCTATTATGACATTCTTTTTTTGTACGAAGCCCATAAGATGGATTTTAAGGTACTTTTTGTTTATAGCAGAATATTTTTTGTATCAAAGTTAAACATAGCCACGTCCATTCATAACAGGGATTTATGTTTTTTTGTTTGAAACTACTCTTACTCACGTTCTGTATAACCTAATGTTTGTTCTAGCCTTATTCTACCTGAAGTCGTGACAACATTTAATTACGGTTGCAATATAGTAAAGAATTTCAGCTTGTGTCGGAACAGTTCTGTTGCCCATTAGGTACAGCATTGCTCTGGATTAGACAAAGTTCACAGGATTTTCAATTTGAACCAAGTAGTCTTTTTTTGGACATTAAAAGAAAAAGTTTTCATACTATCTAGTAAGATAAATCTCTAAATATGTGACATTAAATTTTGAAGTATATAAGTCAAATATATTTTTAAAATTTCTATGGCCACTGGTAAAATAAATTGGAGTTCTACGAGTATTTGCCAGTTATTCAAATTGCTATTGGAAAAGTATAAAAATGAAACACAATTTTGTAAATAATCCGTCTCAACCTGAATGAGAACGAGACCCTAAAGTATTTCGACCCGAAAGTATCGAATTTACTTATGCTAATTTAACGTCGCCCTGAGGATCAAACCTAATTAACTTACTATAGAAAAGGTTTCGTGTTTTCTAAAAGAAAGCCTTATTGCACAATGTTTTGTTTGGATAAGGTAAAAGCTAACAATTCTTTTATGATTGCCTAAGATATTAATATAAAAATGTCGCTTTCCGTTGTTTGTCCTTATGTACGTTTAGAGCTTCGAAACTACGCAACGGATTTTATTGCGTTTAGTAGTTAGAGTGATCCAAGAAAAAGGTTTAGTATTAAATTTATAACGTTTTTGTATTCATTGGCTAAAATATTACGATATTTGTTGGAGAGGTCGAAAAAAAACGGCGTCTGGGGCTTTCAACGAATACGCTGTCTAAACTCTTTAAGATATAACAAAATAATGTATCATAGAATTGTGTATCTTACATAGATCTACAGATACGTCCACAATGGCATATGTCTACCTCATAAGGATAATATACTATATCCATTTTAACACTTTAAAAAAAATGGTCATTATAAAGCGGTAAATGGTAAGCTATTTACACAAATACGATATTAATCGTTGTCAATTTAGTTGTACGATAGGTTTACGGTTTATATTACTAGATTTGAGGGTTTCATGAACATTATTTTTTCCTTTACACCATGCAAAATAAATAAATCTTAGAAGATATAGCAAAATCAAAATAATTTGCAAAGAAATTAATTTTGTGCCACCATAAAGATGAGAGAAGTAATATACTAAATGGAAAATGTACATACATTGTTTTGAAATTAATAAACGACGGTATTATATGAGTGGCACGGGGTTCGAGGTATGTCACGGGCGAAGCCGGGTGGATCAGCTAGTTTCTTATAATTCTAATTTGTTTATCAATCACGCCTTATCACCGAAGGGGTGACAGAGGCATACAATACGCCCACATTCTACCGTATATATTTCTGTTACACGTAATAGGTGGTGAGCCCATTGCCGTGTTGAGATAAACAGACTCAGATTGAGACTACCTACTATTGAAAATTTTCAAGCCGCCCATAAGGCCTTCAGCTTGGTTTAACGACTGTCATGTTACTGGCATTCGGGACCAATGGCTTAATGTGTCTAAAACGTCTATGTGCTTAAAGATAATGCCACAAACTGGTCATCCATATAAGTCTAATAATAGATAGGTACTTGAAAACTAAAATTCCAACATGTTTAAACCAACGGTGGTATAGATAGGTTAGGTGGTGCAAGTTCATAATATCTTGGTGGTGCAAGTTCATATATCAGGTCATTAAACATATTTGTGACAAATAATGTACTGGACTCTAGAGGATGTCCGCTGTTCCTATGTGAAAATTGGGTTTCAAACAAAAGTTTTTCATTTTAATTTTTAAAGGGTAATTTAAAAATACTGGAACTTTTTGCCTAATAAATGTAACGTTATTACAGTGTAAATCGATTTCAGAAGGGATGGGGCTGTAATAAACTAACTAAAAACTAACTATCTTCACGCTGTATCCCTTACTGGGTTGTCAGAGAGGACTGATCGCCAGGCTTCACGATCCATGCATACTTCTTTTGCTTCTTGTAGATTCATAATAATAGCTGTAATAAACATGAAGAAAATCAAAATGATTAGCACCTATAAATTTAAAGAAACAAAAAGTTTGGTTATGAACGGAAGCAATGAATATTTTACCTTGCTAAATGTAATGTACAGAATGTAAAGAAGATATTTTAATTCATTAAGGAGTATTCTGTTCCAAGCTTAAATATTTAAAACAATTTCTTAAAATATTTAATTTTCCTCTTTGAATTTCGTAAATACAAAGAATACTATACCAAAACATCGAGGAGAAAGCTAGTTAATTATAAATTTAATGTGAGCAGAAACACATTTCGAAACCATAGTCGTTACTGCCGATGGAAACTAAATCCCCACCGGACACATAATTCCAAGTTGAACATTCGCTATGACTGACATGTAATAAATATCTTTAAATTACGATCACTACTCGGATTATTTATTATTTTTGGTTATTACATTGATAGTATTTAGATACTGTTTTATTGATATTGATTAAGCCAAACTATGACGAGAGTAAAGTTACTGTTTAGAAACATATTTTTTGCAAAGGTTATTAGGTAACTTAAGCTCATAGGATTAAAAGTTTTGTCATGCTGTATCTCTGCTGTCGGGAGCCCTAGGGCTATCCTTCCGAGGGCTCATCCGGGACTCCCAGCTATAGACAGATAGAAAGGATACGTGTGGTTTTAGTCGGTAAGAGTCCGGCATAGCACCCATGAGAATTTCCACACGAAAAAAAAAGGTGAATCTCTGACATGTTTTTTAAGAAGAAATTAACTTAGGAAATATAGGTATGTAAAGAAGTTATCTACTAACGTAAGTGAAGCATTTCGAGTCTACAGATAATGTAATTTTGCTTGTGAAGAGAAATTTACGCAACTCAAGTAACTAAGTATGGGTAAAACGTCAAGCAAATGAACAGTATATTTGTCAATGAGATATATTATAAGTATTTTGTATGTTAAACTCTTGTCAATTATTTTGTACGTTGAACCTCATTTGTATCACTATCTAAATAATTGTTCACTAATAAATAAAAAAAAAAAATATAATTAATTATTATAAATTAGTAATATAGTTATACATCATAATAGCAAATGCTTAAGTTTGCATATTACAAAGTCAATATTTATCTCAATAATATTGCTCCTCCGTTCAGAGCAAAGTAAATTTAATTAGACATTACGTTGAGTGACTTGTTACGTGTGAGAGACACAAGATTACGTAGTTCTATATGTTCGTCATAATGTTAGTGACATCATACTTAACAAAGAACTAGTAAGCATAACATTAGATGGCACAGTTTACATTAGATTTCAAAATATTTTTCTTCATCTATGCACTTTCCTGTGGTATTCAAACCTCACATTTGAATATTGAGCTCTATTTTTATTGGCTACTTAAACCAGCTGCAACTGGGCTATAATTTTCAGGTTCGTGGGAATCCCAAATTTATTAAGTTGTTATTTGTAAGTAAACATTTTGCTGAAGTGGTTTAGTTTGTTAAACAAGAGATTAGCAAGCCTTCAGAAGATTATCAATACCACATACATATTCTCTGTCTGTACATGTACAAAAATATGTACATTAAAAAATGATTAAAACGTAAATAATAGTTCAATTTAAAAAAAATGGTTAAGTGTTAATCAGGCCACTCTCAATGTAGGGTATACCGCTCCCTACGGGCTTTGATTACTACTACTATGTACAATATTTTTTATTTCATCGTCTATACTAATATTATAAAACTGAAGAGATTGTTTGTTTGTTTGCTTGAACGAGTTTATCTCAGGAACGGATTAGAATTTTTTTTGTGTTAGATAGCCCAGTTATCGAAGATAAAGAATATCATTACGCTACTACCGCGGAGAGCAGATAAGTAGTCATAAGTGTTGATAAGTTAGGCAAATTTTTATACATTATTTTATTATTTTTAAGCGACTCGGGAAGCGGGAGTTCGAAGTATGTCACGGGCGAAACCGGTGGGGTCACCCATACATATAGTTAGTCTTTACTTCAACTTCGGCCCAGATGTCACCATTCGCCTAGAAAAATTTACCGCTGTAGAATTATTTCAAGCAGCCCATAGGTCCTTTAACTTGACTTAACAACTGCCGCGTTATAGGCAACTGCGGCTAACGCACTTTGAAAATGCCTCAAAGTCTTCATTCATCTGAAGACCAGCCATACTTGACTCGGTATTTCTTTACAGGACATTGTGCTCTATGCTAACGGAGCTACGAGTCCTTATAAATCACCATTTACTTAATCTTATTTCGAAACAATTTTTACTTCGAAAAGTACATTTATACTTTAGCTATACTTGTTAAGTCTACTTCGTTGTGTTGTTTTACTTACTACTTAGCCAACTTTTTTAGTACTTGAATTCGAATTTTTAATGTGAATAATTGAGGTTTAAAGGAACTGACAACAGTCGGAAACGTGATTCTAACGAAAATAGGTTAATAATATTATATTATGATTAGTAGTATGCTTCCGCAGTCTAGCTTCGTTTAGAATCCGCAACCGGGGCAACCGGCGACTTAACAGCTTTTTAGAAGCGAAAGGCAGCAACCGAGCGCTCCTCCCGGCACACTTAAAAATGCCAGAAGCGACGACTGAAGCACTTTTCGAATCGCAAAAACAGTATTCGGGTAGTCACCAAAACACGGGATACCAGATGCGAGAGAGTAGACAAAACGCGACACTCTCAAAATCGCCAGTTGCAATTTGCGATTGGATTCTAAAAGAAGCCAATGTGCGGTGGCTCTTACAATTTAATATTGACAAACAAATTTTTTGATTAAATTAATTTATTAATTTCTTCCTTAATTGCTTTCACTTAATAGTATGGTGTATACAAAAGTATACACTGTACTATCAAGTGTAGACCAATAAGGTAGACCAAAAAAGTAAGAACCACTTTCGCTTCTTATTTATAAGTTATTTAGATCCTTGAGTACAAGCTTATACGTGGGTAACACTGAAAATGTTTAGAAAATAAAAAACGGCTTAATGTAGAAAGTTGCTAATACTTTTATTGTTTTTCGAAGTAATCTCCGTTCCTCTCTACACATCGTCGCATTCGATGGAAACACTGAGAAAGGCTGTGGGCCCATTTTTCCTTAGGGGTGTCTTCTATGGCATTTTCGTACGCTTTCACTTCGCACACGCATCTTTAGGGCTCGTAAAGCGAATACCTCGAAGTTTATCTTTAGTTCATGGGAATAAATTAAAGTAGCAGGACGCCAGGTCGGGACTGTATGGCGGAGGACTCATTATCTCGACACCTGCCATAGTCAAATATTCAACAGTCCGTTTTTCGGAGTACGCTGAGTGCTTTTGGATCCTGCTTCGAGGGCGCTTCGATTTTTTTCCAAGACAACAGGCAAACAGCGATTAACGTACCAGTCTGCAGTAACTGTCCTTCCATCTTCTAGCATAACTGTCGCGAAATGACATTTCCGACCAAAGAACGAGGCTATCATCTTTTATCCTTGACTTCTTCCTTTCTTTACTTTAGTTGGCCGATCCTCAAAAGGAAACACCCACTGAGTTGATTGTCTTTTGGTTTCGGGTTCGTAGCAATATATCCAGCTTTCATCACCTGTGACGATGTCAAATACAGCATTTGAGTCACCGCCGTTGAACTTATCTAACATTCCGCGACACCAGTCCATGCGAAGGCGTTTCTGGTCGTCGGTTAAAGTATGGGGAATCCATATGGTACAAAGCTTCCTGACGCCTAAATGTTCGTGTAATATTTTTTGAACTTGACTCATACCAATGCCTAGGCTTGCCCGTATCTGCTGATAGGTCACTCTCTTATCTTCCTCTATCATACGTCGCACAGCACTGATGTTGTTCAGTAGTCGCTGTTAAAGGACGTCCCTCACGCGGATCATCACTGAGATTGCTACGTCCACGCTTAAACTCGTTTAAAACCAATTGTAAATAGTGGCACGAGATGGGGCTTCATTATGAAATGCTAATCGCAGCCTAATATAGCTTTATTGTTGAGTAAGCCCACAACGAAAGTCATAATAAATCATTGACCGAAAATTTTCTCGCGTTAAGTTCATTTTCACGTTTAACAAGAGTTCTACATTTGCTGCCAATTCACAAAAACAAATGACAAATGTATGCAATATATTACATTAGGTTACCAAAGAGTTCTATAATTGAAATTAAAAATATTTTTCATTAGCAATATTTCTTTCTGGCCAGTTCTAAACATTTTCAGTGTAGTATTAGCTTAATTAGGTACTCAAATATGGTATCATTTTCACAATCATTTCCTAAAGCCTCCACGATCAATACAAAAGTTTGCTGACCTTCTGAAATGATCTTGGATGCTAGGAGTGATAGTATGAATAAAACAAACGTACAATGCTCCAATCAAGTAACTGAGTGTGGGAACGGCAAAGACAAACAATGGTACCGGGTCCAAAAATGTCTAGTACCAATTACGAACATTTTAAAAGAAAAATGTAATATAAGGCTATTATGTAGATATAATTCAAGGAAATATGAATACATATGACATAATAAATATGAATATATAGTTCTCCAAAAATGTGATTGCATTGTAAAGTACAAATTCAAAAACGGATCTTGTATTTTTTTCTGAAAAACAATTAGTATCATTCATATTATTGTAAAAGGAGAACCTGGAAACAAATCAACGTTAAATATCCGCCCCTTATCTAGAAAATACAATGTGGATGCGAATAAAGGCAAAAAAGTGAGTGATGGTTCCACCTTACCGCGTCAAGCCTCGTTTGCTGGTACAGATGTTTGTAATTCATCAGATTACCGTTCCTTTCACAAGCTATTTTGTTGCAACTTTAAACATCATAAATTTCTTTAATGTACTTGGCTCAAATTTTGACGCGCATCGAATATGTTTTTCTGTTTTTGATATTGTGGATTTTGGATATGTGGAATTTTGATAGTATTTTAAGCTTGTATTTTTTTTATACCACTGAGGTGGCAGACAAGCATACGGACGACCTGATGGAAAGTGGTCACCGTAACCTATTAGAGGTGTTGTACTCGCGCTGCTGACCCTGTAAAAACCTTCTGAGACTTTGGAAGAACCCCAGACTGTAGACTTTTGCGAAAACCCAGGCAACGACCTCATTCCACAATCTGAACATACGCGGAACAAAGCCCCTATTGAACCTTACTGTTAGCGAGCGCTCCGGACTCTCAAGTCCAAAGGTGACAGCAGCACGCCTTGTGCGGTCGCAGTTGCGGCTTATAGAGAAACATTAAAGTACTGCCGCGTCTTGTTGAGCACCTCGAGCTTTTTGGACGCCAACTTGGCCTCATCCTCTAAATGACTACGGTATTGGACATCACTAGAATCTAGGATACAATGAATATGATAGAATACAACCAAGGATACAAATACTATTGGAGATGGAGAGAGTTGTGCTCTGGAATTACAGCGCTATAGTATATGGGGCTTTTTAGCGGTGAATACACAAACTTGAGTCTTGGTAGGGTTAAATTGGACAACCAAGTAACTATGCTAGTACAAAATAACCAAATTTGCAATTAAAGAAGAAAACAAGATATCAAAGACAGAAGATGTCATTTTAAAGAGTATACGTATTCATGGATCGCTAAGCCTGGTGATCTGTCGTCTTTGGCTACCCAGTCAGAAATACAGCGAGAATATTAATTAATTACAATAGTTAATTGATTAATTTGAACATTGTTACGCAGTGGCCCCGGAGATCTTGGCGTGGCCCTTTACACCCCTCTGATGTAAAGGGCAACGCTTTCTATGAGGTGGGCCTTATGGTTATTTGCCACCATATTGCTTTAAAAAAACATGTAAAAACGTCATTTAGGTGAAACTTTCTGGTGACGTTAATTAAAGGGGTTGCAGTTTCGCAGTATTTGGTACTAATCACCTAACTTTTAATTAATGACATCGTTTTCCTACTTTATAACTGTGTAACGAAAACTGAGGAATCACACTCACGATTTTAGAGGTGAAAACTTCTCTAAGCGCGTTGAGCAATTTTTGGTTGGGGAAAATCGTAAAGGTTCACGTCACGGCTATGCTAATGGATGGAGGCATGCATACTAATAGCATTTGTGTAGCGGCCCGTGTACATATCTATAGATGTATACCAACAAACCTATATACTCTGTACCTGCATAATGTGATCTTTGAACGTTTATTGGAAATATCAATGATATTTCGGATTTTATATTATTAGGTACAAAACCTACCTTATACTTCTCGACGTTTCGACTGGATTACACCAGCCGTGGTCACGGGTGCTGTACTCCGGTCGAAACTTCGGGAAGTATAGTAATATACGTCGCGAATAAGACCCACAATATCATAAATATGAGTGAAAATCGCAAAAGTTTAAAAACGTTTATTCGCGATGTTCACTCATATTTCAAGTTTAATAGAAAGATAAAATCTTGTCAAATCGTTTCAATGACATACTGTTTTCAGTGCCCTTTGTTTTTTTTTGTGATAATTAGTTACTTTCAAACCCTATCTGGATCTGGGGTCCAGGGGGCAGGGGGAAGATCAATCAACTAAACGAGTGGTTGGTGTTCCCCCTACTCCCAACACCTGTCCGGTGTTGAGTTTGGCGAATGGTCTAGGGAGTAGCGCAGGTCGCAAGGATCCCCTAGACAAGGCCAGAGGACTATCCTTCTCGAGGTTGCCGCCCGTTCTTGGTCAAATACCCTCAGTAATTGACGTAACCGAAACCTCTGCCCCCCCCCCCCCCCTCCACTCCCCAACTTTGTCCTATCCTCAACCTCTCCACCCGGGCGGGAGCGCTGGCGGACAAGTGAACACAAAGAGGTGAACGCCTGCGAACTGGCGCGCGCGACGGTAAATCCCTCCCACATCCTATCCAGAACCACCCCGTTTTTCTCCTTCCCAACCGCCTCAAGAAGGCCCGAAGGAGGCAGATGGAGAAGGGACAGGAACAGACTCGACCCGGCGTAGCCATAGCTAACCAAGCCAATGTGACAGCGGGGCAGGCAGGTTCCAGGGCCCCCAAGGTTCGGAGATAGGGCACCGATACTGGCGAGCAGTCGCAGCAGCAGCCATCGAAGCGCCCAAAACACCACCACGCTGAGTGGGGCGAGGGATCACGGCGACCACAGTCAAGTCAAAGTGATTTCTCGGTCATCATTCAGCGGGAGGATGGGGCGCTGGTGGATGAGGCTGCGGCTGCTGAGATCAGGCGCAAACTAACCCTACGTATTGAAAAGGCCATCATCGCAGGACTGCGCAGCGGGAGTCTGACCTTCTTGGCTTCGAGTCTGGTGACGGAGGGATACTACCTGGTGACGCCGGGCACCAAGGACTCGATGAGGTGGCTGCTGAGCTGCGAGTTTGGCGAACAGGATGGCGTGCATCAAAAGGCGAAGAGGCTGGAGAGGCACAGAATGTGCATCTGGCTCCCTGGAAGCGCGGAGGGCCTTACTATTGATCCAATGGACTTTATTAGGGCCCAAAACGACCACAGGGAGGATGAGCTAAAGGTGTCTCAGTGAACGCCCATTCGTAAGGAAACACTTCCACTAGGAGTGCGACTTATAGTGGGCGTTCCCGAGGAAGCGGTGGCGGCGGGAAACGTGTGGCTGAACTACCAGGCCACGCGTGTTCTTGCCCGACCTATCACATTTAAAGGACAGCGAGAAAGGAAGGTAGAGAACGAAGACAAAAGGGGAGCAGCGCTTGTTGACAGCGGCAGCACCAATCAGCCTGGAACCTCTACAGGAGGTCCCACTGAAGGGGTCAAACCGAGCCAACGGAGTGCTAACCCAACTAACACAACACACCACACAACCACGGGAAGGGAGCTGTGCTCAGGTAGCGTGGGCGAAAAGCAGGGGGCAATCCCTCGGGAGAACCACTCTGATAGTCGTGACGCACCGAAACAACAGCGGGCGACTCTCAACCCAAATAATAACACAACACCAACTCACATCACATCACACCCCCTCCATACCCTGCGGAAGGACCTGACTCCCCCACAGAGAGCTGCACTACTGCAGCCGTACTGGTGCAAGGAGCGGGCTGCGGACGCGGACCTTGAGTAGGGAGGGTACAAAACACACATAGTCACATACGCACACACACACACGCATACACACACACACACTAACATACACATATGACAACAAATACATTCAATAACACAACACAAAAACACAAAATAAATGTAGTTCAACTAAACCTTCACCACTTCCGCGAGGCTACCACCGAACTTTGCCGCTATGTGGTGGATGAGACAATAGATATCGCCCTGCTGCAGGAGCCATACGTACTAAATAAACGTATAGTTCGGCTCGGCTCTTTGGGAGGAGACATCATATATCATGACGATGATGAGTGAATCCCAAGAGCATGCATTTATGCCAGCAGCAGGACAAGAACCTTAGGACTAATAAAAGCAGATTGTTACAGTGACCTCGCCAACGTTGAAATAACGCTACAGACGTGAAAGGAAAAAGAAAGGGTGCTTCTAGTCTCAGCATATCTACCCAGTGAGAGAGACTTCGAACCGCCTACACAAGAACTTCAAGAAATCGTCAAGATATACCATGGTAAGCGCATTCCTATTGTTGTAGGCTGTTACGCCAATGCCTATCACGTGGCCTAGGGCAGCACAGACTGCAACAAAAAAGGGAAATTTGCTTCTAGAATTTATAAGTACCTCAGACTTAGGTATAATGAACGTAGGTAATACACCCACTTTCGTAACGCGGTCGAGGAAAGAGGTGTTAGACATCACTATCGCAACGGATAGGATAAGTCGAAACATTAGTGACTGGAGGGTGGACGAAAGCGACTCTATGTCGGATCATAGGCGAATCACCTTCAGTCTAGAGGGGAAAATTGAAAAGATTATAATTAGAAACGCGAGGAAAACAAACTGGGTGATGTTTGAAAACCATGTGAAAGAAAACTGGTTCCAGGACAGAAAACCTCAATTAAAAGCACCATGTATATAGAACGACAAGCCAGTAGAGTGGATAAAACTCTGAGGGAGGCATACAATAAAGCATGTCCCCTAAGAGAGATAAAACCAGGTAAATGACAACCCTGGTGGACTAAGGCACTAGGTAAGAAAAAGAAGAAAACTCTACGGGCTCTCAGACAAGCCAACAAAAAAGGGGATGATGAGAGCTGGCGGGTATACAGAGAGGAAAGAAACTCATTTAAAAACGAATGCAAAAAGGAAAGTAGAATGAGCTGGAGGGCGTTCTGCGAGGGAGTTGAGAAATAACCAGACGCAGCACTATTGATGAAGACGCTCTCGAAAGTAAACTAGGAAGTGTAAAGAACGGGAAGAAAATTATAACCGAACCCGAAAATATTCTGGAGATTATGCTCAAGACGCACTTCCCAGACTGTAAGAATCATAAAGAGGATGCTATGTCGGCTGACTCAACTAACATTGAGAATGTACGGCTGAACATAACCATCACAGAGGAACACCTACGATGGAGTGTGTGGTCCTTCCAGCCGTATAAGGCAGCTGGACCTGATGGGATATTCCCTAAGATGTTGCAGACAGCTATCAACATAATAGCTGAAGATATACTTGCTCTGTATAACAGCAGCATTAAAACAAAATACATACTAAAGAAATGGCGAGACGTAAGAGCGGTTTTCATACCAAAACCTGGAATACCGTCGTATCAGGAAGCGAAGGCTTTCAGATGCATTGGTCTGTCCTCCTTCCTGCTCAAGACACTAGAGAAAATACTAGATAGAGTGATCCGAGAACAGATAGTCAATAGTGGATCGCCTCTGCACTCTAACCAACACGCATACATGGAAGGTAGATCAGCTGGCACAGCCCTTCACAATCTGGTAAACAGAGTGCAGAGATCGATAAACAACAAGGAATACGTGCTGGGATGATTCTTCGATGTCGTGGGAGCCGTTGATATGGCCACTCCAGAATCGATAGAAGCCACCTTAAACCGCGAAGGAATAGACAAAGACATATCAGAATGGGTGAAAAAAATGCTGAAACACCGACTGATACAGGCAGAGTTGGCAGGCATCACGATAACAGTAGAAGCGAGCAGACGATTTCCACAGGAAGGCTGTCTATCGCCACTGCTTTGGTGCCTGCTAATAGACGAGTTAGTAAAGAAAATTAATGGGATGCACAAATACACGCAGGCTTATTCCGATGACGGGGTGCTCCTGGTAACAGGCACAGTTCTTAGCGTCATGTGCGGCATCATGAACAAAGGACTAAAGGTAGCTTTGGCATGGTGTAAGAGCAAAGGGTTGAATTTAAATCCCGAAAAGACCAAAATTGTGTTATTCACCAACAAAAGGAAGATAGGCGATGCTGAGCCGGTGAGACTGAACAACCACGTCCTGGAAGTGGTTAGGGAAATTAAGTACCTGGGAGTAACACTGGACAGCAAACTGACTTTTAAGACACACATAAATAACACATGCTCAAAAGCCAAAATGGCTTTAATGCAGTGTAAAAGTGAAATAGGGAAGACGTGGGGAGTAAAACCCGCGACAGCAATTTGGATATATAAAGCCATTATCCTACCCAGGATTCTACATGGAGCCTTAGTTTGGTGGCACAGGGCCATCACTAAGACAAATAAGATACAACTAGATAAGGTACAGACGCTGGCTGCCCTGTTGACGACAGGCGCGATGCGGATAACTCCAACAACCGCGCTTGAGATCGTACTGGGACTCCACCCCCTGGATTTGGAGATTAAAAAGAAAGCAGTAGAGCAATGGTTCAAACTGAAAAGCCTGGGCCTATGGACAGGATACTCAGGGGAAAGTGGACACGCGAGTATCAGCAAAGGCTATGAAGAAAAAATGTCAATGATACTCTTAAAAAATGACCTAATTAAAAAGGAGAGGATCTTTGACAAAAAGTATAGAATACATATAGGACAAAAAGAAAACTTCGACGAAACTCTCCGGTGCTGGAATGGATATAAAATGCGAAAACGGAACGGAGATTAACAGGTCCATAAGATTAGGTAAGTTCGCTAGTGTCTTTCAGAAGGAAATATGCGCCATAACAGAATGTGCGCAAATTATCCATAACAAAATCGAAACAAGAAAGGCAACTATATATAGCGACAGTCAAGCAGCACTGAAAGCCCTAAATAAGGAGGAGACAACGTCAGCAATGGTTAAAGAGTGTAAAAAGTCACTTGACCGGCTGGCAAGAAAAATAAAAGTAAATGTACATGGGTACCTGGACATGAAGGAATCCCGGGCAACGAACTAGCGGATGAAATAGCCCGGGAAGGAGCTGACGAAAGCTTGGTGGTACCAGAGCCATGCCTGCCGATTGCTCACAAAATCACTAAGGGAGTAATCAGCAGGAGGATAGTGGTAGAAACCAACCTTAGATGGAGGACTTCGACAGGCATGAGACATTCGAAGATTCTTATCAAAGGAATGGATGCAAAAAGAACTAGCCAACTGGTCAAACTAACCAGAGGAAACATGAGGCTGGTCATAGAGATGATCACAGGACACAGACGCCTGAACAGGTACTTGACAGTGATAGGAGTAATGGACGACCCAAAATGCCCGGAATGCATGGAGGAAGAGGAGACCAGCTTCCACCTACTAGCTGAGTGCCCTATGTACTCTATAATCAGGTGGGAAGTTATGGGAACGGACAAACTCAAAGAAGAGGACCTGAAGTATCTGAAGGTGGATCAGATAGTAAGATTCTGCAAAGAAACAAAACGATTCAACGGGGCGCCATAAAACTGCTGGGATACCCAAACCCATCCGTCAGGAGGAAGTCTGGGGAAATGAGCGAAGTGCGGCAGAATACGCGGTCGGATCGCTCGCTTGGCGGTGCCGGCGTCCCCTACTAGAAAATAATAATAAAAATAGTTTGACCTTTAATTTTCAGCTTTTTGGGACCAACCCTACCCTGTAAGTTAGGTATTATTTAAAGATAAAAAAAAAACCTAATCGAATCAAACGTTACATGGCGGAAGTATATCGTAGAACATTAGTAATTTTGTTGTTAATTTACAATATTTTAATATTATATTATGTTTCTCATAAATTATGTTGACGTGTTTTCCTACATACTAGATATCGCCATCGGCAAGACTGCTTGGTGTCACCACGTGTCGATAAAACACGACATTAAAGAGGGGAATAATGCAAATTAAAAACAAATTGTAATAGAAGCAAAAATCTTAAGGAGTAGTTCTTAAAAGTGAACTGCTCTTCGGTCTTCTGTTGTTGTTAGTGACTGTTGTTAGTTACACTTTTATTCACTAAACGATGTCATTGATTAAAGTTAAGTGATAAACGCGCACTGTGTCAACCCTAAAGGAACTTTGCAAAATTGAAACATTTATGGTATACTTTATAGAAAAGTTAGGCATTATTAGCATGGACGTATAATTTACAACAACAACTTTTCGCCAATATGTTCTCAATCAAATAGATACATCAGCACCTATCTATATCTGCCTGAAACTTTTTGGACTAAAAGTGGCTTCACGCGGCTTCTGGTAGTGCGAATTAGTAGAAATCGCCACGTAACGGAACACCGTATGTGCTGTGTGTTCATATTTATTGTACATACATCTCACTATTTCACATACAATAATTAGGTCTTCGGTAGTACAGTGGTCAGGCGAAAATCTTCCTAAACAACTGCGGAAATCTTCCCCGTAGATAGACGGGGCCTGAGATTTACGCCTTTTTGTGTTCCACGGAGTTTAGAGATAACTCAGTGGAACATAAAAAGGCCACTTGTGGTTTATTATTTTTTAAAACAAAATAATAGTTAAGGGAGTAAATATTTTCTAGGTGCACTTGCCGTCCCCGGTAAGTCTAAATGGAGCAAAGAGTTTTGCTGTTTTTAGAGTTCTTGTTTCAAAGTATATTTTCCTTTCTGTGATTATTCCTCCGGTATGTCCGATTTTCGATTTTATTTTTTCTAAGCAATCTATGGCTAGAAGTCATATTATGAGTCAAATTTGATCAAAAAGTATCGAGTGGTTTGGCAGGAGTTCGAGGACAAATCGAAAATCCGAATCGAGGAAGAATGACCCAAACACTCCGTTTGCTTTGCTCGAATAAAGTAAATGCCTAAAGGAGGATCTCCGACCGCCAAACTTTTCTAATTAAAATAATTGTCTAAACAATTATTTTAATTATATGGTATGAATATATTAAATTAACCTTTGTTGATATACGTACAATTCATTAACTCGTATCTATAGACTGAGACTACCGTCGTTCGACTCAGTCAAGTGAATAATACGTTCGACTGAATTTTCAAGTCACTTAACAATTGATTCAAGACTCATCAAACTGATCAATCGTTGCTAATTTATAAACCATTAAGTGAACAAATGAGTACAGAATTTTATCTAAAGGAGAAAAAGTAATGAATATCTTCAAAAAAATATTTATTACTTTTTCTCTTGTAAAGGAACATAGAAAATGTCAGCATCTGCCCTCAATTAATGAAATCCGCAATCTTGCTATACATTCTTTTATGCAATGTTTTAAGAAGATCTATGGAAGGTCTGGCCATGTCACCCTCATTAGATCTCAGCAAAACACAAGGAGGAGATAGTCTTGGCTTTACAATGGTTTTCGAGTCAACGTAATATTTACCATTCGTTATTATGTATTTCCGATAGTATAGTGACTAAACTTTTAAAAATGTCCAATTCCTATATAATATCTTAACCTATATCGGTTCCAGTTATCCTTCCAAAAGCTCACAAAGAACTCCGTGCCAAAGACTATATATGTTTGGGTATTGTGTGATTATATACGATAGGGTTTCGCTATATATAATTATATATAGTATCTATTAAGTACCTATCCACAGCATACACGTAAAAACAAAAAAGAAGCCTTCTTGACCTTACTATAAAAATCTTAGCAATCTAGATACCAACAGAGCTATTCACGTTTTTACACAAATCAACTCTATTTACGAGTACCTACACATTAAAACACAAAGCTGTGAATGAAAATGAAGCAATTTCAACACTGCACCCTCAAAATGACAGTACGTTAACTTTGAATTTTTACAATGTTTCTGAGTCCGCTACCACAGGCTCGTTCAGGGAGGAGTTCAGGTGTTATCCTGTCTCTTTGGGGGGTTCGAATATTATCTTGCTTGTTTGGGGGCTTCGGGTGTTGTACCACTTCCTTGAGGGGTTGAAAGGGCGTGCGTGTAACCCACACGCCACGCCACCTTCCATGGCCTGCTTCTGTAAGAACGGCGGGCTGTCCGCCCGCTGTACTCAGGCACCCAGTCACGGAGGTTGGTAGTCTTAGCCAGCCCCCTAGCCGCAGACAGCGGAAGTCGGGAGAAAGAGTTCTCTCTCGCTCTCTCTCCGCCGCCTCTTTTGCGAGCATGACTTGCTCGTAAAAAGACGCAGTGGCGTCCCACTTGGTCCCTCTGGGGATCATGGCTCTCACCATGGTCTGCAGCGTGAGAATGTACACGCAAAGCAACCACTTCCCGGCGCTGCAGCTCCCACGCTTTACACTCCACCAGTGTATGCAGCACCGTATCCTTACGAAAGTCCGTAAAGTGCTGGCACTCTGCTGTTACTTCCCAGTGTATATGCCACAAACACTTATCGAAGCACCAGTACCCGGTAAGTATCTGTGACATCCAGTAAGCACTAACCGTAGCGAAAAAAGCTTAACGCTAATAAGCTACCCTATCTAGAAAAAAATGGTACGACTATTAAAGTTTTATTACAATCTGTACAATTCCATAAGAAAATAAACGTGTATCTATTTTCACTTATTTAACGCACTTTCTTCCATAACACATCTGTGTAACAAAGTGGAGTTTAACTACTTATATCCAAACTGTTCAAAACCCACAGAAATGAGGAGTGTGTTAGACTGACTCTGAAATTAGTTGAGACTTTGTTGACACATTAAGAAGACGAGCTTTCTCGAAAACTATCTCGGATGTCACCATCTGTCTCACTATCCTTTCCGCAAACGATCCAAGTTTGTTTCGACTTACACAAATGTTTACCCGTTATTTTCAGTGATATTTGTTGAACTTTGTCATAATTTACATTCCTTGAAACTTGAGGCGCTTTAGTTATTAGCAATGTTTTCGTATTTGCTACGTTATTTTGTAAGAGCATTATATGACGTTACTTGTCCAGCTGCTCGACACCACGGACCTAGTAAGAAGGTTAAAAAGGACTAAACCATTTGAGTTAGTTTAGCTAGTATTAATAATAGTGCAGTGAGTGCTACAAAAACAAGTAAGTGCCCAGAGTACACATGATGAAAGTGACTCTCCGCTTCAATAAAGACAATAAGAAAAGTGCTAATGGACACATTATTAACACTTAAGTATTTAGCAAATTAAGTTAAAACTAAGTTACTTATTAGCTTTACAGCTAGATTGTAATATTTAATTATGACGTAATTATTTATTATATTACAACATAGTAAGTAAAATATATATATATATATATATATATATATATATATATATATATATATATATATATATATATATATATATATATATATATATATATATATATATATATATATATGATGTTGACGCTTAATTTGCGAAGAAAATTCCATACATAATATACGAATAACATTGCTACTTTAAAAACTTACACTAAGAAAGTGAGTAAAATAACATTAAGCTTCAATTAAGTTAATAACAGCTTATGTTATGTGATCTAGACAACATTGAGCATAATTTCTAAAGTATCAGAAGCAGATAAGAACTTAACTAATACTTTTTTTAATTTAATTAGAACACTAGTTAAATTATACCTAATAATAATTTCGTTGTACTATAAATATTTGGACTTTTTATTTATATAAAATTTTTAGCATATGTTATTTATACCTTCATTTTTCTTTTTTTTTTGTCTAATTTTACCTCTTGATTTATTAATATTAATGAATTTGTTATTTAAGTTTGAAATTCTGCATGCAACCTGTTAGTGGCTTTATTATTTGTACCATATATTATATATTATTGTTTATATGAGGATAATGCTGTTGGCTGCAATATTGTCAAATTTTAGTATAATACTATAGAACATGTCATGTGATATCTTATATTGCAACTATTTATTATCCCTAAATAAATAAAATAAAATAAATATAATACACATACAAAAAAACGCAGAATTACATTTTCATACATTTCACGGACCTTCTCTACATTTATAATGCGATGAAAGATTTGTAATTATAAAGACATCAGAAGATTTCTCATGATGTGTCGAAATATAGTGACAATATCGTATACCTATATTAACACTTTATGTTAATACATCAGTTAAATGATGAAGAAGTAGGTAAGTAACTTAAATAATTATGGTTTTATGTATGACGTACTCTATACAAAAACAATCGTAGATAATATCTTCATCATGACTTCTTCCCAATTACATCCAAACCCTATCTGAATTTGGAGCTTGCTATAAATTTTTACTAGCTGCTAGATGCAGATGTGATTTGATATTTTATTTAAGGAATTGCTGGGACCTACTGTCCCCTGACCTTCCAACCCTGTAAAGGCATCTACGCCAAAGGCTCATTCGCTAGTCAGCAGGTGTACCACTTGCAAGTGCGATTGAATCTGACACTACGGATCCTTATAGGGCCCCAGTACACTAGGTTTGGATGGATGTAATTCTAATTTAATTGGATTAAAATAATAAAGGAGTGGAGGAGGAACTCACCACGCACCCTCGATTCGTCGAAAATAGCCTCTACTATTTGTAATAGAGGAATGACGAACCGAACTCCACAAGGAAAGGTTTAGGTAGGTAAATATAATAGGTAACCTTACCCTCCAGATTGTTAATAATGTGCAATGCTCCGATTCACATTTAACAACCAACACACGAGGTATTCTCAAAACTGCTTAGCAGCAAATGCACAATTGGATTCATAAGAATATTGATGTATTTTATTTATTATACGCGATCTGCATAGCACAAAATAGGACTTTTTGTTTTTGTCTAATTATACAATCAATTTGGCTTAACAAGAATGCTTAAACCATGTACAATATAATTGTGTTCATCCAATTAATTATTGTTCCTTTTTAACTTAAAGACGTTACGTAAAATGCGCCCATCAAATTAATGAAATTGCAAAAATAAACGTTCTCGAAACAACGGCGGAAATTGTTCCAGGTACCAGCCAAGAGGGCAGAGTTTTTCCCGTCGATGAGCCGGCTAATTAATATCATTTCCTTGTTGCAGTTATGTAGGTCCCTATAATAAATTACCTAAAATATTTTCAAATAATTTTAACAGAATTACTTATAATAAATATAAGTTGATGAACGCTAATTAATAAAAAATACTAATTAATTGCATAGACCATTTCAACGGCGCTTGCAAAATATCATACACTAAAACTAAAGAAAAAATTTGGATATTTAAAATGACCACCGGTTCGGAACGCGGCCCACCTGAGAAGAACCGGCAAGAAACTTAGGAAAGATTTTTTTTGATGGCCTATTTACAATTTAATATTTTATGACTATAATATTTTATTTGCCAGCAGATCATTTCCAGGCAATAACCTTTTTCACAAAGCTTTCTTTTAATATACTTTTTAAATTTATTTAATGGTAAATTTCTCAGGTCACAGGGAAGCTTGTTGTAAAAGCGTATACAGTTACCCTGGAATGTTCATAAAGATCTGAAACTGAGATATCGTCTAGGGATAAACATGCTCACATTTTATTTGCTGATTGCGATAAACTAACAATGCCCTGAAACTATCATACTTACCTAGTATCACGCAAATTCTTTTTGATTTATCGTAAATATAGACGTGTAAATTTATTTTTTTATCACCACTCAAAGCTTTATTTTTTAAATTATAGCAATGTAAGATATTTTACCCCTTACTGTTTTATTATGAGTTGTGTTCTGCAAAGATTTATAAAGAATCCAATATTTCATCTTCAATAATGTCATTTCTGCTCACGATGTCGCTTGGTAACATATTGAATGTTACTGTGACAGTTCTATTGAAATAAGTGAAGTTTTCTCCTTTGACAATTTATCATGAAAAACTAAGGCACGTTTCTTGAATATTATTTGGACTAAAAATTTAATAAAGTAAAGCTTTTGAGTACAAGTTCTTTTGGAATAAATTTCCATACAAGAAATATAACATAATGCAGTTCACAATATAGGAAACTTCTCATAAGCAATGCGCAAAATTAATTCAGGGGATTGAAATTTACTGGTAGAAAGTCTAGTCTTTTAAATGCCTGAGTGTTGTACTTTATAAAGATATCTCAGTCCACTGTCTGGTGGTATGCCGTGCCCATTTTTTATTGCTGTAAGGAAGTATTTGGCTTTATTGTACCCCGTTGGTCAGACGGGTTGTTACAGGTATTGTTTTGAGTTTTCCTTCTTTTTACCACAAATTGCTGAATCTATTGACTTACAAAAAAAGGTTATGTTTTTCGGTTAGTCAATAGGTGCAGCACCTATTGCTGGTTGGACTGACTTGACGACCGAAGATGTCCATAGTAGACCGATTGTACACATTGGAAATATAAACCTTAATAAATAAGAGTATTTTAGTCTCCTAAAAATCTTTTCGATATCACCAAGAGTGGCAACTTCGCTGTATTAACCACTCACTTGGTTCACTGACATTGGACCTGCCGAAAGCATTCAATATCACAGTATTAATTATTTTTCAACCTGATGTAGATAATTTAAATCTACCTTAATCTGACCCTACCGCTAAGATTTTATTTATTTTATCGTGCTTAGTCATAAATACTGATTGATATCGAAAGGACTTTATTTTGAAACTAGATGTCCCCCACAGCTTCGCCCGTGGAATATTTTGACCTCCCGTCGCATCTATTTAATCCCGTCGCTTAGGTATAACTTCTACAATGACGCATAAAAATTTGTCCGATATGTCGACATTTATGACTACTGCTCTGCTCCCCAGTGTAGTAGCGTAATGATATATAGCCTAGATAAATGGGCTATCGAACACAAAAAGAATTTTTCAAATCCGACCAGTAGATGCTGTGATTAGCGCGTTCAACCAAACAAACAAACAAACAAACTCTTTAGCTTTATAATATTAGTATAGAAAATATATTAGGATTCATCAATTTCAAACAGCGACAAATTGAAATATTAAAACATAACCACAAACCATTTAAATGACGCAACAATCCTCTCTTAATTCAGAAACGACTCTTCAAAGCGTTACAAAGTACTCCTAACGAGCATAATATCCATTAATTATCAAAACAAAAATGAATTCGCGCGAAGGGCCTCGTAACTGAAGAACACAATTAAGTACAGAGAATAAATAAACCCAGAAAGACGATAACATGCCAGTAAACATAATCTGTGGTTGATTTATGAGTCTCTTTTGGGCAACCCTTTTCGTTGAGACTTCTTTGCTATAAAATTATGAAGCCTTCAAAAAAATTAAGTAAACTTGCTTTAACAAATTAAGATGATTTTTCACAACAGCTTTATTTTTATGCAACTCAAATAAGTTCATGTAAATGTTCTTATCTTCTTGATTTACTGACTTTCATTTATTCGCTGATGTTATTATATCTTAGAATAAGAGAAGTATTGTAATATTCTAAACGTTGTTTTTAATACTAACTCTAGAGAAGCGCTTGTAGCACCTCTAACTTAGTTTTCTATAGGTAACAATCAATGTTTTACGCAACTTTCGCTATGGCTGGTCCATGGCTATGGGTAACAGCTTTATGGTTCTACCTACGCTTGTCTATTTTTCAACTCGGCAATGGGCTCACCGCCTGTTACGTCAGACAAAATTCACACGGTGGTGGTGACATTTGAAATTCGGTGAAATTCATAAATAACGGCTTGACTGATAAACAAACTAACTGTACAAAAAAGGATATAATTTTAATATGTTTATTCAATTTTCTTTTACTAAGGTGCCTTAAATTAAATTTACATTCACAATAGCATTACGTACGTAATACACATCCTCTGTGAAATACTGGTAAATAATAATAAATAAATATGTTATTTTAAATAAATACAAATAATAATAAAAAGGTTTCCTTTCTATTCACCACAAATTGCAGCATCTACCGACTAACAAAAAAAGGTAATCATTTTCGGTTAGTCAATAGGTGCAGCACCTATTGCTGCTTGGGCTGACTTAGTGACCGAAAATACGAATAATAATAAAAAGGTTTGTTAGTGTGTTTGTGTGTGTGTACTGTGCGTGTATGTGCGAGCGTGTGTGTCTGTGTGTGTCAGTGGTGTATAAAATGTTAATCATGGTTATTGCCGTCTGGTTGCTTTAACTCTCAAAGTGTACATCAGAATTTGATTGTACATGGAAAGGAACAATATAAAACTTCCTTTGGGACTAATAAACTAGTTCGTTTTGTTTAGTATGTGGATCCAGGAAAGTAGGGTCACGGAGATGAGTAGGAAACGCAGGGGGATGATTCTTGTTAGAGTATTACTTTGGCCGAATCATTATTGAGGCGTTTCCTAACATCTGACCTGGACCGAGACATACAAAGTTTGTATTAAATATTTTATCGTGGCTTGGCCGTGTTCCATCCAGAGCGCGACACGGTGCGTTACACGTGAATCATCATTTAATATAACCTAGGTATATTATAATAATATATAATATATTTTAAGTTCAACATAAAATGTTACATAACTTTACACACCATTCATGTACAAGCTTCCAAGGTCATACATAAAATTATTGTCATAGGTATGTAGAAACGTTGACAGCCGTACTAGTAAGAACTGTATGACAGCTGTCATCGCCCTATATAATTATGTATGTGTTACAGATACAGACTTAGTCACAGTATATAGAGAGAAACTATAGTTGACCACATGTTATAGATAGATCATTTAATCAATCATTTAATTTAATTTTAGTAGGTAAAAATAAGATTTATATATATATACGCGCCTAAACTGCTCCAGCTACAGGGCGATCAGCTTGGTCAGCTTAGCTAGTAAGGTGTATGCAAAGGTTATAACGGCACGAATGCAAGAAAAGTCTGAAAGGTATTTATGGGAGGCTCAATGCGGATTCCGACGTGGAAGAGGTTGCATGGATCAAGTGTTTTCTCTCCGCATGATCGCGGAAAAGTTTCTGGCTCTTAGCCAGAAGGTTTTCTGCGCTTTTGTGGATCTAGAGAAAGCATTTGATAACGTTGTGAGAGAAACGCTGTGGGACTTGCTGCCAGGATATGGTGTGGACGGCTCGCTACTGCGGGCAATACAGTCGCTTTATAGGGACTGTAAGGCTTGCGTGCGAGTAGGGGGGGATGTGTCACCTCTTTTTGATGTCTGTACAGGCGTCAAACAGGGATGTGTCATGTCCGCCTGGCTGTTCATAGTGTATCTGGACAGTTGCCTGCAGAAGTTGAAAGATTTTAATATGGGTGTGAATTTGGGTGACTTTACAGTAAACTGTCTGCTGTACGCTGATGATGCGGTGCTCATGGCCTCATCAGCCGACCTACAGGCATTAGTCACTAATATGAAAGAGGGGTGTGAAAGTAAGGGTCTCCGCATGAATGCAAGTAAAACTAAGGTTCTAGTATTTGAAAGAGGTGACGTAAGAACTAAATGCGAGATTAGGGTAAACCAGGAACGTCTAGAGCAAGTGAATGAAATTGTGTATTTAGGAAGTATGTTTAGCGCGGATGGAAGATGTGATTCGGATGTAGAACGGCGAGTAGCTGCCGGAAACAAAGTTAACGGTGCTTTGTCCCAGTTAGTAAAGCGACAAAGCATCGTAAAAGAAGCACGAATGGCGATTCATAACGCAGTGCTAGTGCCAACTTTGCTTTACGGTAGTGAAACCTGGGTATGTCAGCAGATGCATGAAAGTAAATTGAATGCTGTGGAGATGCGATCACTTCGAAAATTGTGCGGCGTTACCTTGGCCGACCGAATACGTAACGAAGTGATACGCAATATGGCAGGTTTGAATGAAAGTGTCAGCGTTAAGCTGGAAAAGGGCGTGCTCCGTTGGTTTGGACACGTCCAACGAATGAGTGAGGAACGATTGACGCAGAATATATATTGTTCAAAAGTAGAGGGTAGAAGGAGTCAGGGAAGGCCGAGACTTACATATGAAGACCACGTGAGCAGATTGCTCAAAAACGGAAAGGTCAAAAGTACTCGGATACTCAGACGTGCGTGTATGAAGCGATTGATGAATCTCGAAGAAGCGAAAGAAGTATGCATGGATCGCGAAGCCTGGCGATCTGTCCTCTCTGACTACCCCGTCAGGGATACAGCGTGAAGATAGTTAGTTAGTTAGTTAGTTATATAATGTAAAAACTTATTACATAACTTATTTCATATAGGCAATGAAATACTATGAATAATGTTAGAGCGTGGATTACTGGTGCCTGTGGTAGGTAGCGAAACCTGAATTTCAGGTCACCAGGGCCCCACTGACATAAACTTATAATTCAATTATCAATATTTCATAGTTGCTCACTTCTGTTTGTTTATGTGTGTTTGTGTGTGCGTGTGTGTGTGTGTGTGTGTGTGTGTGTGTGTGTGTGTGTGTGTGTGTGTGTGTGTGTAGATAGCAGATAGGCATGCATATTATGTTTTTGATATGTACTAAATGTAATTTTTGGTAGAAATTGTTTTTTATATTTAGACCTAAAGTTAGGACCCGACACCACAGAGTGCGTGCAAAAATTTTTTTTTTCATGAATTACTCATTATTTAAAACAAAAAAATTGTGAACACTTTTCACACAGCGCTATCTACCCCAAACTAAGCTATAAGCTTGTACTTTGGGAATTAGATAACTGATATAACACGTGGTTCAATAAGTCCCGAGACTAAGTACTAAAACAAGGTTTTTTTTTATTAATTTATTTTTTATTCATCAACGTAGTCTCCTCCAAGAGCGATACAGTCCCTCCAACGCTTTTCTAACTTTTCTATCCCATGCGTGTAGAACGATTTGTCTTTGGCTTCAAAATAAGGCTGCGTTGCTGTGATAACTTCACTATATGAGTCAAATTTCTTACCCAGGAGCATTTTTTTGAGAACTGCAAACAGCCAGTGATCGCTGGGGGCCGCAAGGAAGCAATTCAAAGCCCAATTCATTGATTTAGGCCATCGTTCTCATAGACTTGTGACAAGGCGCGTTGTCCTGGTGAAACACCACTTTCTTTTTGTTCATTTGAGCCCGTTTATCCGCAATTTCGTACTTCAATCGCTCCTATAAGCACATGTAATAGTCACTATTTATATTTTGCCCATTTCCAAGTTCTCAGTGTTCTGTAAACGATCACTGAGTTACGCAACTTTCACTATGGCTGGTCCTCGGATGGGTGACCACTTTGTGGCATTTACATTTGCGAGCGTTTCCGTGCTTCGGAAGGCACGTTAAGCCGTTGGTCCCGGTTGCCAGTAAAATGGCAGTCGTTAAGCCTGGTTGAATGCCTTATGGGCGGCATGAAAAATTTCAACAGCAGGTAGCCACAACCTGCGTCTGTCTATTTCAACACGGCAATGGGCTCACCACCTATTACGTGGGACAGGTAAATCCACACGGTGAAAAGTGGGCATATAATATGCCTCTGCCACCCCTTCGGGGATAAGGCGTGATGGATATTTATTTATTTTTATTATTTCCAAGTTAGTCTCGGGACTTATTGAACGATCTAGTTCATACTTATATATTACTAAATACAGAAACACCCAAACTCCGAAAGTGAAATTAGTGGCTCAGATAAATATTTGTTCTGACCCGGGAATCCAACCCGGGACATCAGCGCGCGGCAGTCGCATACACCACCTCTGCGCTACCAAGGCAGTCGAAAGAAAGAGAGCCAGAGCCATTAAAGAACATGGGGTGTATGAAACCACCAAGATCTACGTGCCTCGAGTGACGTCACCTGCTTGCAGTGCACGTGCTGAATAAAAGACAAGGAAACGACGCAGGCGCCCTTTCAGGGTCATACGGCAGTCGCTCCCAATAATTCCCGAATACCAAACGACAGCTGTTGCTGGCAGTTAAATAAAAAAAAATACCGGGCTCCTAATCTAGGTATGACTGGGAGCAGCTTGAAATACACTATTATGTAGAGAGATCCCTTAAAGGGCATTGTGAAATTTTTCTAAACCTTTTATTACAAAATCTGGCTTGAAAGTAATTACACCGGGGTTATAGGGTGTATAGAGAAATGATGTAACGGCAGGTATATCAGCGTACATAGTGCATTGCTTGACTTACAACAACAGAATGAACAGAGGAACATGTGAACACGATTTATAAACTCGTTAGAGGTAAGCATTGCCGCCCAATATGGCGCCGTAGGATATGACGTCACAACTTGTGTTGACTATTAAACATATTGTCTGGCGTGGCGTTACGAAGTATAAAAAAGCACCAGTAATGCCAAGTCCAGTTGTATAGCCAGTTAGTATACAAATATAGAAGAAAGATGACACCATTTAAAAAAATAAGTATAAAGTAATAATAGGCTACTGATATATTTATAATAATTCTTGTTCCTCGATTTGAACCCAAAACTTCATCGATAAATTTACATACATTGCCACTGCGCCATTAAAGGCTATCATTTAAACAGAATTAAAAAGAAAATATCCAGTAAGCATCTGGAGTTGTGTACTCATCTCTTTTATTACCAGCAATACAGCATTAATTATGTTTTTGCTTCCGAAGATGCTTAAATAATTGCCCTGGTTTTCAGGAAAAATAAATGTTTGCTCAAATAAGGTCTGTGATGAATGGTACTGACAATAATTGTTTATACATACATACATACATATTGTCACGCCTCTATCCCCGAAGGGGTAGGCAGAGGCATATTTAACGCCCACGCTTCACCGTATGCATTTCTGTCCCACGTAACAGGTGGTGAGCCCATTGCCGCGTTGAAATGGACAGGCGCAGGCTGCATCGACCTGCTGTTGAAACTTTTTAAGCCGCCCATAGGGCCTCCAACTTGGCTTAAAAAAATAATTGTTTATGTGTAGATAAATTGTAAAACCCCAATGCGCCTTCATTTCACCATATGCATTGTTGAAATTGTCGATTTATTGATGAAATTTTATAAACCTCCCATAAAACATTCAATTGCCATATTACGTGCCTCCAGAAGCATGGAAACACTCGTAAATAAACATGCCAGAAAGGTGTCACCCATCTGAGGTCAAGCCTTTTGCTTTACGCAGTGATCGTTTACAATATCATATATATATCGATGTCATATCGATAGCTATAAGTTAATCGATATTTGCAACGCGCTCCAAATTGAAATGCCAATCATGGTCCCCGATGACCACTCATGCAAACACACTAAATTTAATGTGAATCCCGTAGTAGCAGATGTGTTATTATTTATTTATAAATTTTAGGTAATACTGGATTATAGATCGCGGTGATCACATTATCGCTTCACATAATTTTGAATTAGAAACTTTCCTTGAAAAATCTGATCCAAATTATTGAAGTTATTTTAGAATTTTGATGTCATAATTATGGACTGGCATTTGATAAGCGATGAATAGAGAGTCTCACAACATACTCAGGGCGCAATTTAACATCAATTGCAATCTGGTAACGATGGATCTGTACCATAGATGGATTAAGATGTTGATGGCTGTATTAAGCTGATCATTAAAACTTAAAACTTGCCCTTAGGATCAACAACTTAACATATTTTATATACTACTCGGGACTTCAAGAATATTCAACTACTAAAATATTTTCCGAAGCAAGTAAACGCTCATAATTAAAAATGCTACTGGTATCCATCTCAGGATCTACCGTATCGTGAGATACTAACGCACTGATCGTCAACAAATAAGGCAGGCTTCTACATAATTATTGTAAAATTACAAACATCCGTCATACAACATAGTCCGAGACTACCAGGACTTTATTTTGTCGTGCTAATTAAAGTCATGGTAAAAAATTTAATTTAGACCGCTGGTTCGAGTCCAGCTCGTGACTGAAAATTTTTTCCACTTTAAAATTTAAATTTAGAAAAAGTTAGGATACTAATGGCTTTCTAAAATTGTTTATATTGCTAATTAGTGTCTAGCACATAAGACCTCTTACCACCCCACTAAAAGGCAACGGGTTCAAAATTTCTTCCAAATTTAACATCAAAAATAGACACATTTTATTTTTTATTAAATTTATTCGGCTCTTTAGACCCATCCCAGTTCCGTGCTTCGAAAGGCACGTTAAGCCGTTGGTCCTGGTTGCCAATAAAATGGCAGTCGTTAAGCCAAGTTGAAGGCCTTACGGGTGGCTTAAAAAAATTCAACAGCAGGTCGCCGCAGCCTGAGCCTGTCCATTTCAACACGGCAATGGGCTCACCACCTGTTACGTGGGACAAAAATGCATATGGTGAAATTTGGGCGTTTAATATGCCTCTGTCTACCCCTTCGGGGATAAAGGCGTGACAATATGTATGTATATGTTTGTACAAACATAAAAAGTGCAACGGAAATTCAAATATTTCACCGACGAAACCAGATGCAAAGATAGTATAAGTAGATAAAGCAATTAATTTAGCAACAAAGCACATCCGATATTTTAATATCCGATACTTTAATCTCCTCAATTCTAATTAAGTATAACAGTGTTAAAATGAACTAATCAAAATAAACTTCGTTCGTACTTACTTCAGTATTTTCATATTGCCGCCTATGAAAATGTCCTGTGCCAATTTTATGGCTCATAAATCCGATGATAACTCCTTTGTTTATGGGTAAATTCCCGGTATAACGACTGGCCATCGACAATTTGTGTAACAAAGCTCTCAAGGAAATTGGTTCAAGTTTAATATTGGATGCTCAAGATTGAAAAAGCAGGAAAGATATCATTTGAAAGAAACTATTCTTTCATTCAATTTATGTTAATTTTTATAAAGCATCAAATTTGAAAAGCAATTAGTATATGTAAACTTTTTCTGAACTTAAATTTTAAAGTGGAAAAGTTTTCAGTCATGAGCTGGACTCAAACCAGCGGTTTCAGGTTCAACGCACCAGACGCGTTTACCACACACTACACCACCGTGACCTGATCGAAACTGACGAATTAATCCACCTCTTTGCGTCTTAAGGTTACGCAAGGCGCCATCGACCGGCACTTAGCTAAGTTGCACGGTACTAATAAAGAACTCATAATGCAGTTAAAGTGGCAATGAAATGGTCATTTTGTCAGAGAACCAAGGGTCCTGGAGCAAATGAGTTCTAATGACACGTAAGGTAGGACCCAACCAGATCGACAGACGACTTAAAAAGGTCACAAGGTATTCTAAGCAAGCCCTTTCATTTGATACACATATTGATTCCATTTGACTATGTAGTGAAATGGAATCAATATGTTATAATATACACTTCCACCGCGCCACGGAGGTCCGTGGCGTGGTGGAAGTGTATCCTACTGCTACGCAAGAGGTTGTGGGTTCGATTCCCACCCAGGATAAAACTTTGTGTTATGAGCACGATGGTTTATTCTGTGCCTGGGTGCTATTTATGTATAATAAGTATGAATTTAGAAATATATAAGTAGATATGTTTATCAGTTATCTGGTTAGCATAGTACAATCTCTGCTTAGTTTGGAATCGGATGGCGTTGTAAGAGTAGTCCCAACGATATTTATTCATTTATTTATTTCGGGTGTACCACTATAAAGCCAACTTTAGAATAACGTCTCACAGCTAATGATGCAATGTCATCCAAACGTGTAGGTATACAAAATCAGCTCGTATGTTTAAGACCTCTGCTTCAAAAATGTAGTTGCAAAGTTCTATCCGAACAAACATACATACAGGGCAAGTTAATAGAATCCATGTAATAATAATATTTAATTATGTTAAAAATTAAAAAAAAATCCCAACTCTGAAATCTAAATTCCCTTTAAAAAGTAAAAATAAACATATTATTTTGTAATGTGTAATATACTCGAGTGGGGTCTCAAATGAAAGAACATTTGAGACCCACTCGAGTATATTTTGCATACATTCAGTTACCCCTCCTACTTTTCCCTCCACAACTTTTAAACGGTTCAACCGATTTTCATCAAACAAGTCAAGAACACACGCACGTAAGTCACATTAATTACAAAAAAAAAGTTTATCCGTTCTACCGAACTTCATCCGTTCGGGAGCTATGATGCCACAAACAGACAGACAGAGCCATAGACACGGCAGACTTATAACACTCCTCTTGTCTTGTTGCGTCGGGGTTAAAAAGAAAGTCCTCGAAATACTGTAACACCACTTGCCGTCCTCAGTAAATATTTGATAATGATAGTCAAAACTTCCAGAAATTGACAATATTATCACTAGCAGTAGGCAATGTTTTGCTTTCTGATCTCGTTTGAACCCTTCTCAAAATACAAATCATAAAATCCTTCACCCAAGCTATCCGCAAATAAGGTAATGATACCATATGTATAATAAATAATAGCAACTGTATCGTCTCATGCATGATGAATGGAGTACAAGAGCTTCATGATAAGCACAGGTTCTGTGTATCAATACTTTTAGGTATACTTGTGGCATTCTTTCATTACATTAGAGTTGTTTCCAAACCCTACCTGGATTTAGAGCCTGGGGTTCACTTTTATAAAACTGCTAGAAGCCGCTATCGCTTGGTTTTTATTTTTCGGCATTGTTTGAAGCGACTGCCGTCTGACACAACCCCGTAGGGGCGCCTGTGACGTTATCTCGTCCGTTACATAAGCATGTGCAACGTTACCAGGTGAGGCTGCTTGAGCGGAGTTCTTGTTAGGGCCCCTTACACGAATTGTAATTACTTTATACATACACTAGCTGAACCCCACGGCTTCTCCTGCTACTTACTCCGTCTCAACTCTTGTGGCATCTATTTCATCTGACATGATCTTCACACGCTGCAGACGCTCGAATAATGATAAGAAAGCAAAATAGGGACACAAATATTTTTATTAGTGATACATTTTGTTCAATATTGATCGAGACAGATCCTTTTTATTCACGTACAAAATACCACCTGAGAGTACACGTGTAAAATAACAAATACCTACTTAAGTAGGTACATTGCTCTCATAGGTGGGAACTCTCTCAGATGTTATCTAATACCTCGGCGCGGCGCTCTCCTTCTACCGCACTAAGCTGATTATTTGCACCGACAAAAAGCCTTGTTTGTTGTTCCGTTTGGTTACCTGTGGCTGTTGAGGTTATTTAAGTATTTGCTAAGAAGGCCTCTGAGGTGAAGGTAAGTATCTGCGTATTATATTAAGTATATGGATATTATAATGATATATGAACTAACGTCAAACGTAACGTAATATTATTATCAATGTAGATAATAAAGGTACAAAATGAGCTACATGCCTATTCATCGTAGCCGTATCCATTCAAAATGAATATTGAACTTAAACGCAAATTACAAGACCCATTAAAGAAAAACTGCATTCATTAAACATTTGACGAGTGGGTATATTTTCGTTACTCATACTTTATATACTTCCCTTATCCAACAGGAACTTGTTTCCGGGATGAAAAGTAGCCTACGTGTTATTCTAATGTGTAAGCTATAGATAAATTTAAAAGCAATTAGTTTGCTAACTTTTTTTTTTATTTGAGTGAAAAAATACATCTTTGTTCGAGACGGGGATTGAACCCGTGACCTTTTCCTAACCAGGTCAATGTTCTAGCCAAAATCAATAAAACGATATTTGAATCGTTCCGTTCTGGCGAAAATTCTATTTTTTTCAGCTCGCTACAACGTCGCCTTCTGCCGGATGAAAAGCCATGACGACATCTAGCGAATTGAGATCCGCTTAAAGAACACGGGATTGTAAGAGGACGTAAACACGTGCGCTGGCAGAGCCCATTGTTCTACAGAGAAACCTTTTTTTATATCGTTCCGTTCTGGCGAAAATTCTTTCCACTGTATGAAGATTATGGCAGTTCTGCCCGGCACTCATTGTTCGGGAACGAAAAGGAGAGGGCGGGATTAGGTTGTAGAGCACTCTTTACTATTCAGGACACTCGTCGTGGTACATACGGTAAAATGCAACCAAGGAAGCTATTGTTCTACGCTGCACCAGCGGCTCAAGGTTTCTTGTTACCTCAGGACAATCTGTTAGCACGTCTCTTCATAGCTCAATATAGGTTTCATAGTTACGACCGCGTCAAATATTACCTGGTGGAATCATAACAAAGGTGAGAGCAGTATTCGACGCAGAGACGTATCTGTGTCTAGTAAATTAGGTGAGCCAGTACGTACTAATTCCAAATAAAATATGTGAAATCTTTTATTTGGAAGGTCTTAAAAACAAACATTAAGAATAATACTTCCGATTTCTTCTCTCATTTATTATTAAAGAAGAATGAGTCTGCAGAACAAGATGTTTCCTTTCAAAAGAATAACACGCAATATAACGTACGCACCTAATCATGTACCTACCACGATGTGGTTGTAATTCAGCCTTGCACGCATCCAATACAAGTTGACCTCACAAACTGTGTGGCATCAAAGGAATTCTCATAGTACTTGCAGCTCAACACGTCTTGGCCCACCGTACCCATGTTTCGGAAACTATAAGTATGTTACAACCGCTTTTTATTGCGGACTCCTAAAGTAAACCCAAGTGGTCCACAAATTGCCACAGTTCGAAAAATAATAATAAAGTTTAATATTGTATGTTACATGTGTTTTATTCTTTTTCTATATATTCAGAATTTTTATGGACTTCAAAAAAGATATGTGCGTTTATGAAGCCATTGATTTATCTCGAAGAAGCGAAGAAGTATGCATGGATCGCGAAGCCTGGCGATCTGTCGTCTCTGACTACCCCGTCAGGTATATGTCGTGAAGATAGTTAGTTAGTTAGTTCAATAAAGATTATCGTATTTTGACGCTTTGGTATAAAAGTGTGAAGCAATAAACCAATGTGATGTTAGTACTGACTTACTGAGAGGTGATGCTTATGTGGAGTTTTACCCACACTTAAGCACTCAGAGTTAACAATGTACTTTCATTTTTTTTAGTACCTTCTGATAATTATTATTCTTTTTTCCTTTAATTATTTTGTATTTATTTATTTGCTAACAATTTTAACACCGTGTTCGTAATTAGACACCACAACAAACAATCCATTCCATTAAAATCTATAGTCAATTAAATTATCATGTCATAAATACATGAGAGTCCGAGACTACCAGGACTTTAATTGGTCGTGTTAATTAGTGTCTAGCACATAATACCTTTTAGCCTTTTTGTTACCACCTCACTAAAAAGGCAACGGGTTGAAAATTTCTTCCGAATTTAACATCTAAAATAGACACATTTTATTTTATTAAATTTATACGGCTCTTTAGACCCACCCCAGTCCCGTGCTTCGGAAGGCACGTTAAGCTGTTGGTCCCGGTTGCTAATAAAATGGCAGTCGTTAAGCCAAGTTGAAGGCCTTATGGGCGGCTTAAAAAATTTCAACAGCAGGTCGATGCAGCCTGCGCCTGTCCATATCAACACGGCAATAGGCTCACCACCTGTTACGTGGGACTAAAGTGCATACGGTGAAACGTGGGCGTTTAATATGCCTCTGCCTACCCCTTCGGGGATAAAGGCGTGACAATATGTATGTATGTATGTATGTATGTATGTTATAAATAAAGTATTCTTGAATGTCACTTAAAAATAAAACAAAAAACAAAACAATTTGGTACAGTGAAATAGATTATAGTCTTAAAATTTTATTACATACACAATATCATCATAATAAATTACCGTGATTAATAATTATTATAATTATATTTTTTTAAAAATTCTAAACTATAACTGTAGTCTAGGGTCCGTATTCCAGAACGTTTCTCAATGCTGAATCAACGCTTGAGGCTAGATTTTGCCTTATATAATCTACTCTCAAGCGTCGATTGAGTATTGATAAACGTTCTGGAATACGGGCCTAGGTGTAGTTTATAGCTCCTCAAGTTAGTAATAGCACCCTACCAAGTGGAAGCATTTCAAATCTTTGTGAAACTCTGTTTTGTAAATTCTACTTTAAATTAAATTATTTTTTTTTAGTTGAAGGCCTTATGAGCGGTTTAAAAAATTTCAACAGCAGGTCGCCACAGCATGCGCCTGTCCATTTCAACACGACAATTGGCCTCACCGCCTGTTACGTGGGACAAAAATGCATACGGTGAAATGTGGGTGTTTAATATGCCTCTGCCTACCCATAAAGGCGTGACTATATGTATGTATGTATTTTTAATTGATCTAGTAGTTTATTAAACACTCGAACAGAATTATAAACGGCACTGTTCTTGACAAAATTGAGATTCGGCAGAATAGAGCTTTGAAAATATATCCGGCGTGATTCCTCTCTCCGTGTTCTTTCATCCTCCTTCTCACGGTCATTAATGTATTTTGCGAAATTGGTCATTAACACTCGTAATATTACTAAATTCCTATTCCTTTAAGCATTAATGCTCTTATTAAAACATGAAATCGGTTCTTACTCGTACTAGACCGTAAAATAAGTCCCGAGACTAACTTTGAAATGGCGTATATATTAAAAACTCTTCTGATTTATAAAAAGTACTATCATTCAATAAAAGAAATGTGTCATTTTTTTAAAAATGTAACATTAAAATATTGATTTTGCAGACATTTAAGTGACGCTGCGCTTGTAGTTTCGATACAATGGAAAAAAACGAGTTTCACGTGTTGAAAAAACATTGTTTTTAATGAGAAAAAATACCGTTGAAGCACAGCAATGGCTTATAAACTGTTATGCGGGATCAGCTCCCTCTAAAGCAACCATTTGTCGGTGGTATGCCGACTTCAAACGCGGTCGCATTGACACAAATGATGGGGAGCGCTAAGGTCGTCCAAATGAAGCAGTGACTCAACAAAATATTTAACAAGTCCTCAAAATCGTAATGGAAGATCGGAAGATAAAAGTGCGCGAGATACCCGAGATAGTAAAGATTTCAGCTGGTAGTGTTTTCACTATTTTACATATACATATGGCCATGAAAAATCTTTTTTCCAAGTGGGTGCCGCGTTTGCTTACAACTGATCAAAAGGAACAACGTATCGATGATTCAGAGCGATGTTTGGCGCTGATAAATCGTAATAAAAAGGATTTTTTACGTCGGTATGTGACAATGGATGAAACATGGATACACCATTTTACTCCGGAATCCAATCGGCAGTCAGCGGAGTGGAGAGCGGCTGGTGAAAGCCTCCCGAAGCGGCCAAAGACTCAGAAATCGGCTGGTAAGGTTATGGAGTCTATATTTTGGGATGCGCATGGGATACTTTTCATCGACTACCTTGAAAAGGGGCAAAATATAAATAGTGACTATTATATGTGCTTACTGGAGCGATTGAAGTACGATATTGCAGATAAACGGCCTTAAATAAACAAAAAGAAAGTGCCCAACAAACAATTTGGCTGCAAATAGAGCTTACTATATAACCTAAAGTGTTGTACCTAAGGTGAAGGTAGAGTAGTAGCTGCAATTATAGTTTGCGACGGCAAAAAAGAGTTATTTATAAAATATTACGCTTACAGTGACAAAGCAAGTTTATAAGAGCAATGTGTGAAGGTTAAACGCGTAGAGCAGCTATTATTATCCCTAAAATACAGACCAAAGCTTCTGTGTTATAGCTTTGAGTGAATCTTACTACTATAAGATCCATATTAGAAATTAACATTTATTATTGACTTCTAAAGTTCTAAGCAAGCTACCATAAACTCTTTCACAATAGGAGCAATCAACGCTACTAGCTCTACAATGGTGTTTATAAATCTTTTACAACACTTAACTCTTAAATGGATACAAAGGTCCCTTGTATAGTTTAGGGCTGAATAGTAGGGATATTTCTCCCTATAAATAGAACGTATAGTGTCAAGTATAGCCTCTATATTATTTAAGGTTGAATTATTGAGTTCGTTACCACCTTAGTACCCCTAATTGGTCATGTAAGCGGTCATGAAAGCATAAAATGGCGCCGCAACAGAGCTCCTTTCAAAATTTTCTAAGATGATGGTTCCGTATGTAATGGAAGTGAAATCGCAACTGCAAGTCTTGATATTTCTGAAGGAGACAGTTATTACTCACTGAGTAGTGATGATGTGAATAATACCAGTGACAATATTAATAATCTATCATTTTAGTGAAAATTTAAGGACATGAGCTATTAAGAATATTAAACAAACTGCTATGAAAGATTTGATGTTGATCTTAAATGACTAATTTGGATTCTAACAAAAGATCCTCGAACTATTTTACAAACACCAAAAAAATATTTTAATACAAATACTAGGTGTCGATAGTGAATATTGGCATAAATAAAATACTAGGTCAGTGCGAGCATTATGTGTTATTATTAGTTAGATCATTTGTACGCTCCACTATCGATTTACAAACAAAATTATTACATCACGATCGATTAATATCCGCGTGCAATGCAGTGGCTGTATTGTCCTTTTTTCTAATGTTCTTACTATTTTAAACGGCATTCTGAAATTGAAATATAGTTGTAACAGAATCAAATAAAATATAGTAGCGTTTATGTCGTCTTGTACTCCTATTTATTTTAGCAATCCTATTACAATTTATTTACGATATTATTTAGTGTAATATTAAGCGCTCGTGGCCCCGCGGTCTCAGTGTTCTGTAAACGATCACTGAGTTACGCTACTTTCACTAAGGCTGGTCCTCGGATGGGTGACCACTTTGTGGCATTTACATTTGCGAGCGTTTCCGTGCTTCGGAAGTCACGTTAAGACGTTGGTCCCAGTTGCCAGTAAAATGGCAGTCGTTAAGCCTGGTTGAAGGCCTTAGCCTTATGGGCGGCTTGACAAAATTTCAACAGCAGGTAGCCACAACCTGCGTCTGTCTATTTCAACACGGCAATGGGCTCACCACCTATTACGTGGGACAGGAATCCACACAGTGAAAAGTGTGCATATAATATGCCTCTGCCACCCCTTCGGGGATAAGGCGTGATGGATATTTATTTATTTTATTTTATATTATTTAGTGCTAATTTACAGAGTGACACTTTTAAAACAGCTAAATCGAAGCTACTTACGTGAACAAAGGTACGAGTATAGCAGTATGTACATAGTTTTTACGCGGTGTCCGACCACAACGTCAAAAACAACAAATGTCACGTCGAACTTAGTGGAGGGCAGAGACTGAATGGTTGGTACTTATTTTATTTGCGCCCGCTTTTCTCGCTGTGTAGGTACAAAAAAGCTAATTAGTATCGCATGCAAAGTTTAGACAATTGACGATTCGTTTATGAACGTAAGGAGTTTATGCTGGAAATAAAGTCAAACTTCCATTAAAAAAATAACATTCCATTGCTACAAATATTCAAAGGGTTTAACTGGTAATATGTAGGTATTTAATTCCAAATCTTTTCAATTTTGGCAAATCAAACAATAAAAACAATTTAACACTCGTCCAACTTGGAGATACCTACGTATAAAAGTAGTGCGTAGGCCAGGTAGTGGTTTTGAAAAATTACTACGGATCTCCAAATTCATGGGTCCACCATTTTTAGATTATGAAGTTAACAAAAAACAGTAAAACGGACTAAAAGGTAACATAATACAATGAATTAAAATAAGTGTAAAATACAGGTATTAACGCGATCATGCTTATTTACCTTATTTTAATCACGCAACGCGAAAGTTTAAAAGTTAATAATAAAATGAAGGTATGTATTTTTATAGCATTCTAATAACAGTGCCACGACTCTTTAAGTCAATAGGCAAAGTTTTGTTACATATTTACTAAAAATAATGTTTTGCTCCATGTGAAGCAAAATATATTTTAGATAAATACACCGCAAAGAGTGGGCGCTTCAATTATTTGCTAATAATATATACACATATTCACAGTTTACTTACCTTCGCAATGAAAATTCCGCTTCATTTTGCACTAAAAATCAGTTAAAAGTTTTGCACTCAACTCCGCCATTTATTTTCGTAAAGATTTTTATGGTTTTACTGATCCCATTGAAATGGGAATATCATTATTCATTCATTTAACTTGTTATAAAATTCTATGAAAAATAAGATATCCTTAGACGTAAAAATTTCCTATTGTAGATATATACTGCAACTCATGGGGTTACAATTTGCATTATTGCCACCCTCTAACCGCTATAACAGTAAGTAAGATACACAATAGACCAACTATGAGGTATAGTTGGTCTAAGTAAGAGTTTAAATTTACTCTCTTTATAACGCTCAAAGAGTCAGTAAGCAGCATGTAGCTCTACTATACCGCTTAAGGAGTCAATAGTCACTAAAATACCACTCTTACAGCGCTTTAGTCTCAGTTAGCGCTATTGTACCTCCATAATTGCTCTTCTATATCTCTTAAATTCATTCTATAACTCCACAACATTGCCATAGTGGAATCTAAGATCATAATAATTTGTGCCCAATCCAGGGGTATAGTAAAGTTATAGCTTGCTATAACTCCTATGTGATAGCACTTATTGATGACCTTAGGATCTTTTTAGCTCTTTTATAGATCTGTTCTAACTCTTATAGTAGCGCCTAATGTTAGACTTGGCCCCCAGCGATTACTGGCTGTTTGCAGATCTCAAAAAAATGCTCCAGGTTAAGAAATTTGACTCAAATAGTGAAGTTATCACAGCAATGGAGGCTTATTTTGAAGCCAAAGACAAATCGTTCTACACGCATGGGATAGGAAAGTTAGAAAAGCGTTGGAGGGACTGTATCGCTCTTGGAGGAGTCTACGTTGATAAATAAAAAATAATTTTATATAAAAAACCTTGTTTTAGTACTTAGTCTCGGGACTTATTGAACCACGTGTTATATCCTTAAAACATTTGATTTGGTCACCGAAATGGAATTTCAATATGGTCCCGGTCCCATGTAAAATTCAATTTATTTTTGTGCTGAAAGTGCTTTTAAAGTGAAGGTATTTATTACATTAACATAAATATAGTTTAGACATCATTATCAGCACCGAACTCATAATTTCAATTTCAAATCCATTTAAAAATTGCCTTAGTCATACTCCTATTTAATTGAGGTCTCTGGTACAAAGATAAATAAAAACCAAAAATAATGGCAATTGCTTGTTATCGACATTATTATTAGACTAGAGAGAAAATAAAACCGCCATGTAAATTATTATTATTTATTTTATTATTTATAGTAAATAGCACAATTAGATAGGAAAGTCAACCATTTCCTATGGAAAATGATTATTTAGTGTATAAGGTGCGTTTATTAACAACAAACAAAATAAGATGGAACAGGTACCTATGTATCACATATGGTGGAAAGTAGGCATACAATATGTATGCCTCGGCCGCCCTTTCGGGGATAAGAAGTGATAGATAAATAAATAGGTATGCATCAACTAACTTGGAAATGCGAGCAGTTTCGTAAATCGTTTCTACAAATACGGATACTTCGAAAACTTCTCGCAAACTGCCTTCTAATACCCATTTAGGGAGAAAATGATCGGCAGTATTCGTTTCGAAACCGTAGACTCCGATGATTAAAGTTATTACAAATCTATGTGAAAAAAAAAACCATGTTTACATGATCGATACTAACAAGTTATCCCTAGAGGTCAATAAAAAGGGATAAAAACATTTATATGGCAAGGACAAGAGACATTTGAATGTAAATATGTTATACGGGTATTCTTTCCGACCTTGCGTAGTAAAATCTCGTCATTTCAATCTTTATTAGGGTACTTGCGACCTATGAAAGTGGTAATGTTCAGGTCAGAGAATAGACAAGACAATATAGTTCTAAACTATAATTCGTTTTTGGTGACCCTGTGAAAGCTATTTATATTTATTTATCTATCACGCCTTATCCCCGAAGGAGTGGCAGAGGCATACATATGTATGCCCACTTTTCACTATGTGTTTTCCTGAACCACGTAATAGGTGGTGAGGTGAGCCCATTGCCGTGTTGAAATAGACAGACCCAGGTTGTGGCTACCTGCTGTTGAAATTTTTCAAGCCGCCCATCAGGCCTTCAACTTGACTTAACGACAGCCATGTTACTGGACACCGGGACCAACGGCTTAACGTGCCTTCCGATGCATAGAAACGCTCGCAAACGTAAATGCCACAAAGTAAAAAAAGCTGTATTAGTAGTAATTGTGTAACTCAGTGATCGTTTACAGAACACTGAGTCCGCGGGGCCATGAGCGCTTTTTAGTAAAGAAAAAAATGATAATAACAATAAAAAAATCTTTATTTTGCATCGACCGTTTTAACGACGCTACAAAATTTCATATACTATTTAAAATATTTAAAGTGACCACTGGTTCGGAACGCGGCCCACCTGAGGAGAACCGGCAAGAAACTTAGGAAGGCTTTTTTTAATGGCCTATTTACAATTTAATATGATTTCACTTTGCCAGCAGATCATTTCCAGGCGTCCCTGTCCTGCAAATAGACTTTAACAGAGTAAAAAAAAAAAAAGAATCAAACTAGAGCAACTAGACTAAACCCAAGTAAATTATGCCCGACTCGAACAAACTAGAACCACACGGAATTCTTCTCAGCTGTCTAGTGCTCTGCACCCTAAAGAAAAACTTCAGGGTTCGTGGCAAGCTTTCGCTACCACTGCGGGCTCACATCTGGGTTAAGATTTAATCCCACTTTGCGGGGTTCCCGTCCTCTTGGTCTGTTTCTGTAAGGACGACGTGTAGACCACTCGCCGTCTTCAGACTGTCATTGAGGCCGGTACTTGAAATCGCAGCGCAAGAGATGGAAATTGTAAATTGTCGCCACTTGACCAACGTTAGTCCCTCTTTATATACTACTGGAAAATTTGTTTAAAAAGTATAATCACCACTAACTGGTGAAAAGTTGCCCCACCATAATCTCTGTGCACCTACTTACCAAATATTATACTTATAATTACAAGAATATAACACAAGCACCTGTATTGGTTTATAGAGATTCCAACAATGCCGAAGCAAAATCATAGCAATATATATAAACATGATCACAAAACTTTTTTGTTAAACAAAGACGTAAAAGCGCTTCAAATATATTATTCAAGCCGCGCAAAGCGCCAATGAAGCAATTTACATAGATGTATCATGAAAATAATATATTTTACAACGAAACTGTATCAAGCATATTGCGGAAAACGGCACATAGAAATTAAATCGGAATGTAATCCCGGTAATAACATTTAACGACGGTATACTCTTGCCTTGCCTATCCAAACAGTCCCTCTTTTGTGTTTTAACTTTAATGTGATTCGTCCGAAATCTGCTATTATAAAAACCCTGGGGTAACAAGGATAATTAAGTTGTGGAACCGGTGTTCTGACCATACCCGCTATCGCGGTTTGTTTTGTTTCATGTACATTCGTTTTTATTTTCATTTCTCAAAACATTTTATAAAATATTTCACATGATTAAAGATTTCCACTAGATTGTCTAGTGGAAATCTTTAATCATGTGAATGTACTTGAAACAAAACAAACCACGACAGCTGGTATAGTCAGAACCAACCCCATTAATTTCTCAAAACATTTTATAAAATATTTCGCATGATTAAAGATTTCCACTAGATTTTCTAGTGGAAATCTTTAATCATGTTTGAATTTAATAAACACGGAAGAAATTATAATGGAATGACTCACTATTTTATGTTCGTATCGTCGTTGACTACCATATTATATTACTTAAAACTAAATTAATGTAGTACAAGTGTTACTAAGCACAGCCTTGGTTGACCAAATTATAAAAAAATATTATTTGTAATCATCTTAACAATATTTTATATACTACTCGGGACTTCACGCGAAACAATTTTGTACTTACATTCACCGACGTTTCGAGCGCGTTGCAGCGCCCGTGGTCGCGGCTGGACTGATGGTGAGGGCCGAGAGTATGCATGGAGTTACTTTTGTTTATAGCTACCCTCCATTATTATTATAATGCAGGATAAGGCCGGCGACACACTTCACTCACTACGTCAGTTTTGTTTGGCACAGGTTTTCTACGGTCAAGTTTTTTCATCACTGAATTCCACATCCCGGATAGCTTGAATCCATCTTCCCTATTAAAATTATCTTATCTTCTAATTTCAATAGCTTCACGCACAACACGTGGATAATAGTTTCGATCAGTGGAGAGGACTTTGGGTTGATGGAGTTCGATCCAGTGATTACTACCCGACTCGAGGTGTTCCGCTATCGCCGATTTGTTGAACTGACGGTTTTTCACAGCTGCGATATGTTCTTTGACCCTTTCTGCGATGGTTCGTTTTGTTTGGCCTATATATGAACGACCGCAGCTGCAATCCACTTTGTAGACACCTGGTGTTTGCAGAGGGATGACGTCCTTTGGTGTTCGCACATACTTCGCTACTTTGGCTAACGGTTTGTATATTGTACGATTGGAGAACTGCCGTAAACACGATCCAATCTTGTCCGCCAGTATTATCCTCGTGTTGTGCGTGAAGCTATTGAAATTAGAAGATACAATAATTTCAATAGGGAAGATGGATTCAAGCTATCCGGGATGTGGAATTCAGTGATGAAAAAACTTGACCGTAGAAAACATGTGCCAAGCAAAATTGACGTAGTGAGTGAAGTGTGTCGCCGACCTTATCCTGCATTATAATAATAATGGAGGGTAGCTATAAACAAAAGTAACTCCATGCATACTCTCGGCCCTCACCATCAGTCCAGCCGCGACCACGGGCGCTGCAACGCGCTCGAAACATCAGTGAATGTAAGTACAAAATTGTTTCGCGTGAAGTCCCGAGTAGTATATAAAATATGAGTATAAACCGCGAAAGTTTAAAAATAACATCATCTTAACAAACTAAGAATAACAAAAAATAAAATAAAACAACGTACCAACATTTTAATTCAAATTAGGTTTAGGACTAAGGCCTCAATTCTATTACGAGTATGTGTTTCTTTCAATTTATTATAACATTTTTCAATATAGGTGTAGATCACTTTGACGGTTGAGAATGAATTGTTGCTATTGCTATGTCACAAATTACATGAATCTAGATATCCAATCACAGCTCATCATCATCTTAGCTTCTTTCCTTTCAGCGTCTCACAGCACCCGAAGTCTGCTTTGCTACTTCTTTTCCTCCACTTCGCATGGTCATGGGCATCCTCTGTAGGACTAAACGAACTCTACATTACAGTACATTGGCCCACATGTAATCCTTCGAAGTCAAGCCAGCACTACTCGGGTCGTCTTATTTCAGTAGATTTCTTTTTAAATGTAGTATTTGCTGTTTTTTGAAACTAGATGATATCTTATTTATAAACTTTCGCGGTTTATACTCATAGTTTATATACTACTCGGGACTTCACGCGAAACAATTTTGTACTTATATTCACCGAGGTTTCGAGCGCGTTGCAACGCGTTGCAGTCCAGCCGCGACCACGGGCGCTGCAACGCGCTCGAAACGTCTGTGAATGTAAGTACAAATTTGTTTCGCGTTCGATATTGATTTTATCCCTTACTATTACTCATTACTGAAACTTATACAGGTCAAATCACCAATCAAAAACCATTAATATGGCTGTTAATACCTAAATCTTTTTTGTGGATTTCCTAAACTACTTACTTAGTTAGATATTCTTCTGAAATAAGATCACCTTTATAATCTTCGTATGTTTAAATATTAATCAATTTGTAGTCATGAAAAATTTATAATAGTTCGGTAACATTTTATCATCACAATCCTAATGTTGCCATATCGTGTACTTGGGAGGTGGTCTATTCCCAATTTTAAAAATCACTATTGTGTGGGGAGTCCCTTTGAACTTAACCTCTGGCCTACTAGGTAGTGTGAACCTCTCCAGGGCCTTGGATTTTCAAACAAAGTCAAGTAAAGTGCTCAGAGCATGAAACCACGAATAAAAAGAACTCGTACTCTTCTGCTAATAGTACAGAAACCAACAGTTTGACTGAAATTAACCATCGTTGTAAAAGTTACTATCGATTCATCGATGTAATAGTGTAACGAATGTATAATACCCTATTTTAACTACACATTTGTGACATGCTGTTTATCGGCATTAAATAACTATAAAAAAATAACTATAATTATCTTCACGCTGTATCCCTGACGGGGTAGTCAGAGAGGACAGATCGCCAGGCATCGCGATCCATGCATACTTCAAAAAAAAAGACAAAGCATCGTAAAAGAAGCACGACTCGCGATTCATAACGCAGTGCTAGTGCCAACGTTGCTTTACGGCACCGAAACCTGGGTATGTCAGAAGATGCATAAAAGTAAGCTGAATGCTGTGGAGATGCGATCACTTCGAAAATTGTGCGGCGTAACCTTGGCCGACCGAAAACGCAACGAAGTGATACGCAATATGGCAGGTTTGAGTGAAAGTGTCAGCGTTAAGCTGGAAAAGGGCGTGCTCCGTTGGTTTGGACACGTTCAACGAATGAGTGAGGAACGATTGACGAAGAATATATATTGTGCGAAAGTAGAGGGCAGGAGTCGAGGTAGACCGAGACTTACTTATGAAGTCCACGTGAGCGGATTGCTCAAGAACGGAAGAGTCAAAAGAACTCGGATACCCAGACGTGCATGTATGAAGCGATTAATGAATCTACAGGAAGCGAAAGAAGTATGCATGGCATTATATCATTGATATTTAGCTAAAATAAAGAAATATGTAAATAGGCTCCACCTAATCAAAGTTCTATAAATATTCCAAACTTAAAAGCAGAACTATTTTTGTACTACGGAGCGGCAAAATACTTAAAAACTTTAAAAATCGTGCTTGTATAATAGCTTTACGGCAGTAAAACTAGTTTTATGAGGCTTACAAGTACTTTCATAAATAAATACTGACCATAAACCACTTTTCTTGGTAGCTGTTTAATTATATTTAAAGAGAAACTAGAGTACATTTGTGGCTTCAACTGTATGAAATATACATTATTATAAAAAGTCACGACATTACCACAAATATGCGAAAAAATACCTATGTCATTCTGTAGAGGTCCTCGATTTAAAAATCGTGTTTATTCATTCATTTCATGCAACGGTGGCGTAAAAAAAGTGACACGGCGTGAAACTAACACGTTACTTATCATATTTAACATAATAGTATTAATTTCTAAAACCTCCATTACGCTGCTTTTGCTGGAATTGCCAGTCAACTCACCAGTCGGTAGGTGCACTTTCTTAAAAACAAAATCTCCTTCTACCATGCTCAGGAGGAGCCACCAATTGTGGTCATGTCTATGCTTTAAAGAGACACTTTAATTTCAACGATTAGTGTTTGGACAGTAAGTAAGTAATACATTTATGTACAACATGTACACCAAGAATACAATTAGAGAGAAATAGATACAATTTACTTGTAATACAATTGGCGGCCTTATCGCACAATGGCAATTTCTTACAGGCAACCATGGGATGAACATTAAGGCATAAGAATTTCGACAGTACCTACTATGGTCTTTTTTGTTCATCTTAAAGTAAAATTAATTCCCCATTCATGACTACTGAAGTATTTGCAGTGCAAAGTTTTACAAAAAAGGCCAGTTTTTAAACTCGCAAATATGTACTACTCCCAAATACACTAATCTTAATACGCATTTACTTTCTCCTTATATTTTTAAAAATAGTTATAATATTCAATGCTGTATTTTAGAAACTTAAATAAAAATTGTCATAGGATTGTTAGAAATATTCCAAAAAAATACTCAATGACAATTTAGTTCAGCAAATTTTCACGCCTTCAACAATGCTAGTCTAGTACTAAAAACAAACTTGTATCATAACTCAAAGAGTCTCTCCCTGAATAACAATGCGATGAAATTTATTATTCGATGAACGGAGGATTTATAAATACGATATTCTTTATAGAAAATCTAGAGAGGGAGCTTTCGAAACTCTTCCATGATTTCCGGGTCTGGTTGAATCATCCACGAAGATACTTTATAACAACTAACCAACTACTAACTATCTTCACGCTGTATCCCTGACGGAGTAGTCGCGATCCATGAATTACTTCTTTCGCTTCTTCGAGATTCATCAATCGCTTTATACACACACGTCTGGGTATCCGAGTACTTTTGACCTTTCCGTTTTTAAGCAATCTGCTCACGTGGTCTTCATATGTAAGTCTCGGCCTACCCTGACTTCTTCTACCCTCTACTTTCGCACAATATATATTCTTCGTCAATCGTTTCTCACTCATTCGTTGGACGTGTCCAAACCAACGGATCACGCCCTTTTCCAGCTTAACACTGATACTTTCATTCAAACCAGTCATATTGCGTATCACTTCGTTACGTATTCGGTCGGCCAAAGTTACGCCGCACAATTTTTGAAGTGATCGCATCTCCACAGCATTCAATTTACTTTCATGCATCTGCTGACATACCCAGGTTTCGCTACCGTAAAGCAAAGTTGGCACTAGCACTGCGTTATGAATCGCCAGTCGTGCTTCTTTTGCTTTGTCGCTTTACTAATTGGGACAAAGCACCGTTAACTTTGTTTCCGGCAGCTACTTGCCGTTCAACATCCGAATCACATCTTCCATCCGCGCTAAACATACTCCCTAAATACACAATTTCATTCACTTGCTCTAACTAGACGTAAACCAGATTACCCTAATTTCGCATTTAGTTCTTACGTCACCACTTTCAAATACTAGAACCTTAGTTTTACTTGCATTCAAGCGAAGACCCTTACTTTCACACTCCTCTTTCATATTAGTGACTAATGCCTGAAGGTCGGCTTCTGATGAGGCCATGAGCACCGCATCATCAGCGTACAGCATACAGTTTACTGTAAAGTCACCCAAATTCACACCCATATCACAATCCTTCAACTTCTGCAGGCAACTGTCCAGATACACTATGAACAGCCAGACGGACATGACACAACCCTGTTTGACGCCTGTACAGCCATCAAAAGGTGACACATCCCCCCCCCCCCCCCTACTCGCACGCAAGCCTTACAGTCCCTATAAAGCGACTGTATGGCCCGCAGTAGCGAGCCGTCCACACCATATCCGGGCAGCAAATCCCACAGAGTTTCTCTCACAACGTTTTCAAATGCTTTCTCCAGATCTACAAAAGCGCAGAAAACCTTCTGGCTAATAGCCAGACACTTCTCCGCGATTATGCGGAGAGAAAACACTTGATCCATGCAACCTCTTCCACGTCGAAATCCGCATTGAGCCTCCCATAAATACCTTTCAGACTTTTCTTGCATTCTTGCCGTTATAACCTTTGCATACACCTTACTAGCTAAGCTGACCAAGCTGATCGCCCTGTAGCTGGAACATTTTAGGCGCGAGTTTTTTTTAATATGTGCATTTCGAAGTGATCAGACGTGTTTATAATATTAAAATAACCAAATAATAATTTGCTAAATCGTGACCTCGTTTTTGCCATTAGTCAGTTATAGCATTAACTGTGTCAATGCGTAAAGTAAAGTGGCGATAATGTATTGTAACTAATTAAATTACAAAATAATATGATGGACGGCAGTCCGTTTAGTAGGGGTAGCAGGACTGGTCGCACTCCGCCCCCGACACCCGCACCAGCACCGCGCCCAAATATGCAAAATCAAGGAGAACAACAGATGGAGGTCATCTCAACTGCTGAGATCCAAAACTGGATGGGATCTATTGACCAGTGCCTCAATGAGGTGTGCACTATTGCAACTGAAGGCACGCTGAACTCGGATCAAAAGTGGCGGATTAGTGCATTATGCCGAAAGGTGGGAAAAAATACAGCTCTATTGGCAGTACAATATCAATCCCTAAAAATGAAAGCCGTCCAAATCAATACAACAGCCCAAACTCTCCAGGAGCAACTAGACTTGTCCCAAAACTTAATAGACCTTAAACGTTCCATTGATGAGACTCACAAGCTGGCACCAAGCACATCATTTGCTGACATAGTGAAAAAAGGCGCTAACAACTGTATCCCGAATAAAAGTTTGAATTCCGTGGCGATTTATCCCAATGATAAGAGAATATCGAGCGAGGACACCAAGACATTGGTGCAAAAAATTATCTGCCCTGAGCAACTGAAGTTACAAGTACGAGGATTGCGCAAAACCAAAAATGGTGGCGCCATCATTAGCACAGACACAAAGGGAGATATTGAAAAACTAAAGCAATCTGCCCAGTTAGCAAAATCAGGCCTCATCGTAGATGACCAACATAAACGAAAACCGTGAGTGATTGTTATCGGGGTACCAAGTGCTATGCAGGAAAAGGAGCTATTTACCTGTTTGTACCATCAAAATCTGGAAGACCAGGTGCAGGGATCCGACCTTGAAACATTTTTGTCCTCAATTAGACTAAGTCATAAATCGGGCAAGAAAAACACCGAGACCTGTAACTATGTTATCGAAATGTCTGCAAATCTAAGCAAAGTCCTAATAGCTAAAGAGAGGATATTCGTAAACTGGTCATCCTGTCCAGTAAGAGATTCCACCCTAGTGACGCGCTGCTACAAATGACAGCAGTATGGACATGCGGCAAAGACTTGTCGGGAAACGTCATATACCTGTGGTCACTGCGGGGAGCATGGGCACTCACTCAAGGACTGTACTAAGAAGATAGAAGAACCAAAATGCGCTACGTGCTTGCGCTTCAATAAACTGAACAAACATGCTACAGGAGCAGCTGACTGCCCCGCAAAACTTATCGCAGAGAAAAGGTAAATAAGATCCATTGATTACGAATGCGCCTAAGAGCGAGCGTGGTCAGCAAAGGTATTTACTGATCTAATTTAATTTCGTTTTATAGGTTTTAATAGTATTAAATCATAAATATGATGAACTGATATGCGACTTAGATAACTTAACTGTACCGAAGTGTGGAAAGGGTAAGGCAGAGGAGTGCAATTAAATATTGAATTTAATTTACATAAATGAACTATGTAATTTAAAACTAAAACACGGTACGATTATCTCAAATCAGCCGACAACGCCCTCCTTTTTTCTGCTGAGTCAGACTTAAGGCCGTATTCCAGAACGTTTATCAACACTCAAGATACACTTGAGAGTAGATTTTATAAGGCAAAATCTAGTCTCAAGCGTTCATCGAGTATTGAGTAACGTTCTGGAATACGGACCTTAGAAACGTACGAGCGTGCGCAACACGGATTGAATATTATATTGTATATCTAACTATAAATGCAAATTAATTTCTATATCCCACTAACCTATACAAAGTTGTGAGGAATTCTTAGCCGTGTTAAAGTAGGTAGGCTTTTATTGTTTTAAATATAATAGATAGTAAGTTATAAATATTAGTTAATCTAAAAATGCAAAAGTACTTCAACTTGCAATTAATTATACTTAGAAATCTTTGTTACCATTATACATATATATATGATATTCAGTTATTATTTGTTTTATGTAAAACAGCACTCGAAGTGTAAAATTAAAATGTAACTTTGTACTGTAAGATTTCATATGACACCTTTTACTAGTGATGGAAATTAATGCTATTTTTTGTTAATTTCATTAGCGTGCTAATTTTTATCTCTTAGCATGCGACGTACTATTGCTATGCTAATATGAACAATGAAGTAAACATCAACTTGCTAGGTCCTCCCGTTCCTGAGAAAATCGATGATGACACATGGATAGACAGACGAACTGACGTCCAGACGGACATTATGAAAAAAAATAAGGGTTGCACTCTGCAAATTTATTAATAATTACCAAAAAACGAAAAATTTACCGGGATCGACGTTAATGATGATGATGATGAAAAAAAATTCTACACCGAAAGAGTCTTAATTGATTACACAATATTTTTAATAAGACCTGAAGATGACCGCGATTAACGTTAGATGATAATGATGATGATTCTATTATTTAACTAAAACTAACTAACTAACTAACTATCTTCACGCTGTATCCCTGACGGGGTAGTCAGAGAGGACAGATCGCCAGGCTTCGCGATCCATGCATACTTCTTTCGCTTCGTCGAGATTCATCAATCGCTTCATACACGCACGTCTGGGTATCCGAGTACTTTTGACCTTTCCGTTTTTGAGCAATTTAGTAGCAAGATATTGAATCTACAAATTAACTATCAAGAATAAATATTTTTCTAGACGCATTCGCGGTCTGCTATATGTACATGCATATGCCTAACGGTGTCGTGGGTTAACAATATATATATTTATCTCATCTAAAAATAAGCGTACCGCTCTAAAAGAAGTTTTCAATTCAATAAAAATAAAAAAACTTTAGTTCCGTTGTTTTCCTTTCGAGAGACGGAACCCAAAAAATACATTTTGTATTACATTATTTATTCCACAATAAAGTACAATCACACGATTTTAGGGTTTATATATTCACAATAAAAGAATAATACATAAAAACCAAAGTTTCTAAAACTCGTAAAAAGTACGTACGAATTTCGACTTCTTACTCAACTCAATGGCATTCACAGAATGTCAAAAAAATTTATACTAAAATGGAATAAATAACCCCAAACACAAGCATTTAATAGTTAAAAATAATAGGCTAAATATCAACCATACACTTTTTCATTCGCACACTCCGTATTTCGCAATAGCACAATGACACGATCCATTCATGAATTAGACGTGAAAATTCATTTTAGCAATCGCAGCGACGCATCATTCGCGGCTCGCCTACCTCATGATTTAGTCGTCGCAGCGACGCAGCGTTCACAGCTTGCCTGCGATATGAATTTGTCGTGAATTATAATTATGAGTTTTGGCAATTTAATTTAGCATTCACAACTCGCCTCTCAGTAGCGGCGCGAACGTCGATGCGCTTAGTCATGTATTGGAGGGAGATTGTGGGTTCGTGACGAATTGTCAATTATTGCGTAATCGATGTCTCTTAGCAATAATAAATTTTAACAAGTACTGTTCATTAAATTAATACGAATGGAGTCTTAGCAATTAAATATGATTGCTAACGCTAATATTTCCTACATTACCTTTTACGCGTATCGTGTAAAAAAGAAAGATGAATGTCTATTATTATAACTATAATATGATCGTAATAATCACGCACTAATTATAACATTATTGTTTTATACCAATTGGCTATTTAGCATGTAAACAATTTGTACAATGTTTTACGAAATACAAATTTATTATAATTATTTTAATGACATCGGGATCCGGACCATCGAAGTGAGCTCCACTTCCCGATGTGGCTTCTCTGTCTTTTCTTGCATACATCTTTCCATAATATTCACTCTATCTCTGCAGGACGTCAGTTTGGTCTGTTAGAACGTCATTGTTAACCCTAAGCACTTTATTCGTACTGCAGATTGGCGAACAACTTCGGGTCTTGCCTACCTCTTTCCAGCTTGGCATTATCCCGGAAATTGAACGACAACCTTTTATCCGCTTTCATTCTGCATCTTTTACGAGCTTCTTCTATCAGTGTCTTAGTGTTAACTTTTTGCAGCTTGTATCTCTCTTTCATATTAAAATCATTCCGCGATTTTAAGTAGTCTAACCATGCTTTCTTCCTCATTCGAACTGCTTCTTTCACTTCCTCAAGATACTTTATCTTGGATTTTATTAGTAAGATCGTTCATTTTATCTCCAACAGTAGTGCACCATATCTTGATAGCTTTGCAAAAAAACTGGTTTTGATTCAGAAGTCGTCTGATTCCTTCGTGAGGTTAAGCTGCTACAACTTTTCCTTTGACCTATCCTGTAATGACATATAAAGTGCAAACCACTTAAGTAAATTTAAAATGTAGGTTGGAGACGTCAATAACAAGTACCCTTACAAGTACCAAGGTGCCCTTTACAATAGTAGCGAAGGAATCAGACGACTTTTGAACCGAAACCACTTTCAAACCCGAAAGTGATAGAAACTTCAAAATCGCCTGTTCACTTATTCATGGTGTCCTGAGTCGAATGCCGCAAATCGTTTGCCGCTATCAATATCTCGTATAGTTTCTGAGAAATAGATAACTACTGACGGACAAACGGACAGACAGACTTCAAAATCGCCTAGGATGATGTGAAGGTGCCTATGAATTTGTCTTGAATCGAATGCTGCAAATCGTTTGTCTCTATCTCTTATGGTCTGAGATGGGTACATACGGACGGACGGACAGACTGAGCGGTTTTATAAGATTTTTCTAAACTTTAGGGTTTGGAAGTCTAAAAAACGTTAACAAAAACTGAGTCACGACCGCCCGCCATAAATGAATCCAAAGACTTACAGACTCAGAGTAGTAGTTTTATTTAAATTCACGAGTACTCGGATGGCGAGGGATCACGGTCAATACAGCCAGAAAAATGGTTTAAAAGTTATTCTTTTTTATTTTTAGTTGCGGCGTTGCGAGTTTTTTATTATTATGGAAAGTACGTACATACATGTGATCGTTATTATAAGTATAATAAGCCTCTGTTTTTGACAATAAAACTTTCTCTTTATTTTTTCTTGAGGTCTATATACATATATACTCTCTCTCTCTCGCTTACTTTGTTATAAACTGCGAGTCAATACTATTTGTAAAAAATTAAATAAGCTTAAATTTAATTCATTTCATTGCTATCAGATACTATTAAAAAATTAGCTTAAAAAGAGTTTTAGTTTCTGCATTTTACTCCGATGTTACCTTATACGAGAAAATCGCTACAAGTTTTCCAGTATACGTAGCAACTAATGATGAAATTATACAGTACATTGAATATAATTTTTAGCTATATGAATGTCCACTATACCCACAAAATGAAGCTTTTCAAAACATTATAACACTTTAAAATAACAAAAACATTGACAATATTTAGATTTTTCTGTATTCACAAATTATAGTAAATTTCTTATAAATTACAATAAAATTAAACTGGGTATTATTTGGTGCGTTAAGGTCCAGGTGGGTAGATAATGTAGAACTTATTCCCAATATAGTTCTGTGGGAAAGATAAATTGAAGCTCAGATTCACTTCGTATTTACTTGTTTTCATTTAACGTACTAGTATATGAGTTTGTTTCACATAGTAACTTGGGATCTAGAAACCACTGGAGGTCTCTTTCATTATAAACCTTCTCAGACACATCGTTATAATTTAAGGCTTCGCAGACTCTACACCAGTGGTAAGATTTCGTACGAAAGTACCCATGCTCATTGACTGCTAAAAAGTCATTTCTCCAACTGTGTAAGGCATGAAAATAGTCGTTATTTTGTGTTATGTAAAGAATATCTGACGCTATTGCTTTCATTTTGGTTTCGTTTTTTATGCTGGGCATAGGGATGTACAAATATGAGTTTGGTGGTAAAAGAGCTTCACAATCAGATCTCGATACCCCCATTATTATCGGTATAGCACCTTTCGAATATGCATGGTACCAAATTTTCTCTGTCAAATATTCACGACACTGGGAGTTTTCTAATACCAAATAGAATAAGTACTCTGATATTGGCTCGCAGTCGGCTCTAAAATGTCCTGGACACCTGAAAAAATTATAAAATCAAGTATTAGGTAAATTCGGTTGAGTGTGATACTATAAGTTATTTATGAAGCATTAAATTGGAAAAGTAAAAGGGTTTAAAAAAAAAACATGGATACAATTTGATAACACAAGATTAAGTCGTAGGCATAAATCTGATTCTTACTTCTCGGTGGCGCAGTGGTAGTGTATGTAGCCGTATGAGCCTCGCTGAGGTCTCGCATTCGATTCCCGGGTCGGAACAATAATTTTGGGTTTGCGTGTTTCCTATGTATGATATGTATGTATTTAGAAATATATAAGTATGTATATCAGCTATATATCCCATAGTACAACCTTTTAGCTTAGTTTGGGCTAGATGGCGCTGTGTAAAAAGTGTCCTACAATATTTATTTATTGTCAAATTTCCTGGTATTCTTGGTAGAAGGATCTTCAAATGCTTGAAACGATCTTCATAAATATATAGAAACTTCGTCTTTATTCGTCGTTGCTTCCAAACCCAATCTGGATTTAAAGCCCGAGGTTTACTTTAATTAGCCGTTTGGAGTAGCTATCATTTGGATTTGATTTTCTAAAAAAAGAACTAAACTATATTCACACTGTATACTTGACGGAGATTGATTTTCTACATTCTTATATAGTATAAAAAGAACAAGGGAAGTGCTTGTGGTCCCGCGGACTTAGTGTTCTGTAAACGATCACTGCGTTATGCAACTTTCACTATGGCTAGTCACCTATCCGACCGATCAGACCAGCCATAGCGCCTTTGTGGCATTTACATTTACGAGTTTCTGTTGGTCACGGTTGCCAGTAACATGGCAGTCGTTAAGTCAAGTTGAAGGCCTTATGGGCGGCATAAATAATTTCAACAGCAGATAGCCACATCCTGCGTCTGTCTATTTTCAAAACGGCAATGGGCTCACCACCTACGTGGGACAGGATCACACATAGTGAAAAGTAATGTAGGAAATATTAGCGTTAGCAATCATATTTAATTGCTAAGACTCCATTCGTATTAATTTAATGAACAGTACTTGTTAAAATTTATTATTGCTAAGAGACATCGATTACGCAATAATTGACAATTCGTCACGAACCCACAATCTCCCTCCAATACATGACTAAGCGCATCGACGTTCGCGCCGCTACTGAGAGGCGAGTTGTGAATGCTAAATTAAATTGCCAAAACTCATAATTATAATTCACGACAAATTCATATCGCAGGCAAGCTGTGAACGCTGCGTCGCTGCGACGACTAAATCATGAGGTAGGCGAGCCGCGAATGATGCGTCGCTGCGATTGCTAAAATGAATTTTCACGTCTAATTCATGAATGGATCGTGTCATTGTGCTATTGCGAAATACGGAGTGTGCGAATGAAAAAGTGTATGGTTGATATTTAGCCTATTATTTTTAACTATTAAATGCTTGTGTTTGGGGTTATTTATTCCATTTTAGTATAAATTTTTTTGACATTCTGTGAATGCCATTGAGTTGAGTAAGAAGTCGAAATTCGTACGTACTTTTTACGAGTTTTAGAAACTTTGGTTTTTATGTATTATTCTTTTATTGTGAATATATAAACCCTAAAATCGTGTGATTGTACTTTATTGTGGAATAAATAATGTAATACAAAATGTATTTTTTGGGTTCCGTCTCTCGAAAGGAAAACAACGGAACTAAAGTTTTTTTATTTTTATTGAATTGAAAACTTCTTTTAGAGCGGTACGCTTATTTTTAGATGAGATAAATATATATATTGTTAACCCACGACACCGTTAGGCATATGCATGTACATATAGCAGACCGCGAATGCGTCTAGAAAAATATTTATTCTTGATAGTTAATTTGTAGATTCAATATCTTGCTACTAAATTGCTCAAAAACGGAAAGGTCAAAAGTACTCGGATACCCAGACGTGCGTGTATGAAGCGATTGATGAATCTCGACGAAGCGAAAGAAGTATGCATGGATCGCGAAGCCTGGCGATCTGTCCTCTCTGACTACCCCGTCAGGGATACAGCGTGAAGATAGTTAGTTAGTTAGTTAGTTTTAGTTAAATAATAGAATCATCATCATTATCATCTAACGTTAATCGCGGTCATCTTCAGGTCTTATTAAAAATATTGTGTAATCAATTAAGACTCTTTCGGTGTAGAATTTTTTTTCATCATCATCATCATTAACGTCGATCCCGGTAAATTTTTCGTTTTTTGGTAATTATTAATAAATTTGCAGAGTGCAACCCTTATTTTTTTTCATAATGTCCGTCTGGACGTCAGTTCGTCTGTCTATCCATGTGTCATCATCGATTTTCTCAGGAACGGGAGGACCTAGCAAGTTGATGTTTACTTCATTGTTCATATTAGCATAGCAATAGTACGTCGCATGCTAAGAGATAAAAATTAGCACGCTAATGAAATTAACAAAAAATAGCATTAATTTCCATCACTAGAAAAGTGGGCATATAATAAATATGCCTCTTACACCCCTTCGGGGAAAAGGCGTGATAGATAAATAAATAAATAAAAATTTTAGAGTATAACATTCATAATTTCCATTGGGGATTAAAAAATGCCTATTACTTACCTATTTTTATATGTTGCGTTATTGGAACACGATCCATATACGTCAACGGGAATATGTTTCTGCAATTCTTTTATGAAATCCATTCTGAACTTAACTGCACAGTTTGACATGAGTATCGTCACCAAGACGTCTCGTTTCTTTTTCTTCCAATTGGGAATTAGTGTAGTAATATCTTCCCACTCGACGTTTTTTATAACAGGGTCATCTAGCGCCACCGTGCGGCCATACGGGACTGGTATATCGGCGTCACTCCTGAAATATAAAGATTTCTTGTTATATACGCAAAATTCCAGATTCTTTATTAAATTTTATGTATATCCATACTAATATATAAAGCTGAAGAGTTTGTTTATTTGGTTGAAAGCGCAATCTCAGGAACTATTAGTCGGATTTGTAAAATACATTTTGTGTTGGATAGTCCATTTATAAAGGATATATGTTATATATAATCACGCTACTACTCTAGAGAACGAAGCAGTAACCATAAATGTCGACAAAACGGGCAAATTTTTATGCATTATTGTCGAGTGTGAACTATGTGGGGGTTAATGATGAACTGATGGCTACAAGCTTAGATACTGCTACAGCTCACCCTTCCATTGTCATAGACCTCACTTCTGATGATGAAACCGGGGGCTGTTCTAAATCATTAAAAATTATTAAGTGCAGTAAGAATAAGTTAAAGAAATTTTTAAGAATTAAAAAGTTTGTTACTAAATCTAAAAAAATGATACATAAATACAAGTTTTTTATAAATAGCATGTCACTTAATAGACAGAGATTGCAACTGATTGACCAGGTAAATATGTATATGTTAGAACTTGATAAGGTTGCACAACAGTACAAAACTGATACACAGGCCCTTCAATGTCAGATTGACCGACTTCAAGACTCTTTGAAATCAATTTCATATAAATATGAAACAGCAGAGAAACAGAGTAGGGAACAGGTGTTAGCCATAGGTAAATTAGTAAATTCATGTCATTGTCAAAATGACCAATTGATATCCGCAGGCCATGTTCCCTCCTCACCCTTGAGTTGTGAAAGAATTAGATGCAATGATGAATTTTCACCAATTAAAACTGTGTGCAGTGTGGATAATAGTATATTAAGTTCAAGTAGTAATTGCGAGGCATCTATAATAGAAAAGTTGCAAATAAAAAGTGATGCAAAGACCTTAGTCTATTGCGATGAAATAGGTAAAAATTTTGGACATTATTTATCACAGTTAAGTCATTCTGTAATAAATCATTCATATCCAGGAGCTTCATACTCTCAAATTATAGATTCTATATTGACTGGTACACACTGCATGCAGTCTACTATAGTGGTGCTGGTTGGCAGAAGAGGCAATATTAATAGTGACAAACTTTTAAAAAAAATTGATAAGTTATCAAGTCTGCAAGTAAAACAAGTAATTTTGTCCATCTTGCCATACAGCACTGCTATGAGCCACAAGGAAAATCACTTAAGATACAAATTAAATATGAAACTACATACCATGGTATCATATTCCAAAAAAAATTAATTGTTCGATTGGAACATAATTTTCAATAATAATAGTTTGTTGACATTAGATAGATATTTTCTATCAAAATTTTTACAACGAAAGGTAGCTCTGTTGCTATCTAATTTTTTTAATTTTTCAAGCCAAATTATTGGCAAGTACAACTGCTTTTATTGAGCAGGATAGTTTTGATACTTCACATTTGGAAAATGAAATTCCAAAAAACTAGTTTATAGGACAACAGATAATAAATCTGGCCAGTTGACTTTGGCCCCTGAGAATAATCTTAGTAAAAATATTGTTTTTATAAACCTGGTGCACCATAATGTTAGAGGTTTAATAAATTGTAAAGATTTAGAGTTAGAGCTATACATTAATAGAAATTCTATTAATATTTTTTGTGCTACAGAGCACTGGTTAAAAGATCATCAAATCACATTGTTGAACTTCGTAAATCACCAGTTTGCTAGCTCGTTCAATAGAAAACATTCTAAATGTGGAGGCTCTTTAATATTAATTAATAAAAACTTAAAATTTAAAGAACGTAAAGACTTAGTAGCCCATCTCCATTGAGCGAGTTATTGAGATTGCCAGTATTGAATTTGAGCATTTCATCTTGTTAAGCGTATACAGTCCCCCTAAAGCTCCGTACATTAAATTTGAAGAAAAGCTTGAAGAAGCACTGTTCAAATGCCAATGTTCTAAGAAATCTATAATAGTTTGTGGAGATTTTAATGTTGATATATTAGATACATCATTAACTCCATCAGAGAGAAATAAAATGAAAAATTTATTTAAATCCTTTAATCTTCATAGTACATTCTTAGAACCCACTCGTATTACAGCCACCAGTGCAAAATGTATTGATAATATTTTTACTGATATTAAACCTATAGATAAAGGTATTGTGGATCCTGTGGAGTCAGATCATCGTGGCCAATGGATAAAATTTCCTAAAAGTAGTAACAAAGTCAGCAAAAAACAAATTAAATATGTACCAATAAACCAAAGTCGTTTGAATAATTTTAAAGAAAATGTATTAAAGAGATTACTATATCTACCTAACTTCACTTGTGTAGACCAGTCATATAAACACTTATTTAATTTGATTAATGATGAGTTTGGCAAAGTTTTTACCTCAAAAACACTACATATTGGTGGTCGTCCTGTTTTCAGTGACTGGGCAACACCAGGTATCTTTAAAAGTAGAAATAAATTATTTGAATTATATTCAGAAAAATCATATAATTTTAGGCAAACCTTTCAGGAATATGTTAAAAATTATTCAAAGATATTTAAACAAACGTGTCATCTTGCTAAGTCAAAGTTCATTAAAAATAAAATTTCTAATTCTGTAAATAAAATAAAAATGACTTGGAACATCATTAACTCTGAATGCTGTAGATCTTTAGTGACTGAAAGGGATTTCCACTTAAAAGTAAATTGTTGCCATGTTACAGGGGACCTGGAAGTGGCGACGGAGTTTGAACATTTTTTCAAAAATGTACCTATATTGACAACAAAATCTCTCCAAGCATCTTCCAGTTCCGCTGAACTTTTATTAGAAGAATCTGTTCTTTGTTGCAGGGATGCATTTGTATTCACAGATATTTGTGCTCAGGACATTGTAAAAACATTTAAATGTATCGAAATTAATAAAACCGCGGACCTTTGGGGATTATCGGTCCAAACTGCATCATGTATAATTGAGGTAATTGCGCCCCATCTAGCAACTGTGTTTAATGACTGTGTTTCTAGTGGTACATTTCCTGATTTAATGAAACACAGCAAAGTCGTTCCCTTGTTCAAGGCTGGCAGCGCTACAGAGCCATCTAATTTCCGACCAGTGTCAGTGCTGCCAACTTTGAGCAAAGTATTTGAAAAAATAATCTTGAATCAAATGCTATCCCATTTTAATAGTCATAAAATACTTCATGCGAATCAATTTGGGTTTACGAAAGGGCGCTCAACTTCCGATGCTGGTGTTGAGTTATTAAAATGTATTCATGAAGCTTGGGAAGACAAGCACGATGCATTAGGTATATTTTGCGATCTATCAAAGGCTTTTGATTGCGTTCAACATGAAACGCTGTGCAAAAAATTACACCCCTATGGAATAAGAGGCAAAGCTCTCGACCTTCTGTCTTCATATTTGAACAATAGAATACAGAGGGTCGATATTAATAGTACACGTTCTGTAGGATCCATGGTTACAATGGGTGTGCCGCAAGGCTCGATACTTGGGCCATTCTTATTCCTCATTTATATTAATGATTTACCATTTTATGTAGGGGACAAGAATAGGATTGTGTTGTTTGCAGATGACACCTCATTAATTTTTAAAATTAAAAGACAATTAGATAACTATGACGATGTAAACAATGCAATTGCAAGAGTAGTTCATTGGTTCAGCTCAAATAATCTTTGCCTTAATGAAAATAAAACTAAATGTATAAAATTTACTCTACCAAATGTAAAACAAGTTGCGGCCAATGTTCAACTGAATGGACAAGTGTTAGAGTTTGTAGAATCAACTATAAAATAAATAAAAATAAAAATATCTTTATTTTGCATAGACCATTTTAACGGCGCTTACAAAATGTCATACCCTATTTAAAATATTTAAAGCGACCACCGGTTCGGAACGCGGCCCACCTGAGAAGAACCGGCAAGAAACTTAGGAAGGCTTTTTTTTTTTGATGGCCTATTTACAATTTAATATTATTTCACTTTGCCAGCAGATCATTTCCAGGCGTCCCTGTCCTGCAAATAGTCTGTAACGGAGTAAAAACCTTTTTCACAAAGCTTGCTTTTAATAAACTTTTTAAATTTATTTAAAGGTAAATTTCTCAGGTCACAGGGAAGCTTGTTGTAAAAGCGTAACTGTGTTCCTCGGTATAACTATTTATGCCAATTTGCAGTGGGGCCCACACATAGAAAAGACAGCCTCTAGATTAAGTTCGGCTGCATACGCTGTAAAAAAGATCAGGACTCTAACAGATGTGGATACGGCTAGAATGGTTTACTTCAGCTATTTTCATAGTATTATGTCTTACGGTATTCTCCTTTGGGGGAGTGCTGCAGATTTAAATATTATTTTTGTTCTACAAAAGCGGGCTGTACGCGCTATTTATAATTTGGGCCCCAGAGTTTCTCTCCGAGAAAAATTCAAAGAAGTAAATATTCTAACCGTACCATCACAATACATTTTTGCCAATCTTATGTATGTCCAGAAAAATCTATCACAGTAAACATAATATAAACACTAGAAATAAAAATAATCTTTCAGTCCACCACAGTCGACTACATAAGATTGGCGATTCTTTCCAGGGTAACTGTATACGCTTTTACAACAGGCTTCCCTGTGACCTGAGAAATTTACCATTAAATAAATTTAAAAAGTTTATTAAAAACAAGCTTTGTGAAAAAGGTTTTTACTCCGTTACAGACTATTTGCAGGACAGGGACGCCTGGAAATGATCTGCTGGCAAAGTGAAATAATATTAAATTGTAAATAGGCCATCAAAAAAAAAGCCTTCCTAAGTTTCTTGCCGGTTCTTCTCAGGTGGGCCGCGTTCCGAACCGGTGGTCGCTTTAAATATTTTAAATAGTGTATGACATTTTGTAAGCGCCGTTAAAATGGTCTATGCAAAATAAAGATATTTTTTTTTTATATAGTTTAAAATATTAAAAGAACTAACTGAGGCCCGCAACTTCGCACGGGTGGAGAAGGTTTCTCACATGAGATACGGTTGTATCATTCATTATGACAATGTCCTTTTATGTTCTCGTAGTTACGTTTACATACTTTTCTAAAGACCTACAAAAAAGGAATAACATTATTATAAAATTTTGACTATCTGGCCATCTAGTCCCTGAGTAAAATCCTATCTCGGGGCAAGCATTGTTTCCTTGCCGGGTTACCACTGTAACTACTTAACCGCTGTCTTACTTAACTACTAAGTCACTACTTAACCGCTGTCTTATCCTGCGATACGGTTGAGGCTCGTCGGAACACCATGTTTATTTAATGGGTACTCTGGCACCTCTCCAGAGCTAGAAGTTTTAAACAAAGCGGCCGTATCATATTGCATTCTACCACATCACAGACAATACATTCTGTCGACTGTGTACCACGCACAAAAAAATTGACCACTAGATAATACTTGTACCAATAGATCCCTCACTTTATTATTATTGATCAATAAAAATGTAACTTTTTCTTACCTGAAAGTCATAGACCAATTAAAAACATTTTCTATATCTTTAAGCTTCAACTTTTTTTTGGCTAATGAGAAAGTATTCTTCGGTGATTCATCGTTCAGAAATATCCACCTTTGTTCCCGGTTTCTCTTCTTTACATCGGGAATTAGCCCATGCTGTAAATGTACCAATACTGCATCAGCCGTTTCCAACTCGTCATCGTCTCCAGTGAAAATGCAATTTTGCACACTACAATTTGATAGAGGATCGCTGCAGTGGAAAAAAAAAACATGTGTAAATAAATATATTTGTTCCAAAATGTAATTCTTTATTATCTCGTAGTTTTGTTTTAATGGGGCTAGGGCGGACAAGACGCGGGGAATAACTCATAAAACGCAACAAAATATTTTCCCATGTAAATTAAAAAAACAAGTAGGTACGTACGGGTCGGACTAGTTCACCAAGAGTTTCGTAAAATACATTTTTTTTCGTCATAAGCTGCTAAAAAACTTTTTACGTTAACTTACAATTTTGTCTTTTCTCTGCTTCTAGAGACTACTCTTCTGTAGACCTGAGTATATAATTTCCATTTCAACTTTACGCATTCTACTACGCGACTACCTTCACGCGTTCCCGAGATAAAGGGCCTTGACAGAAAAACCGACGGACAATTAAGAGATCCTATAAAGGGTCCGTTTTTTTATTTTGTGTGGTTGTTCTAATGCCAGGCAAGGTTCTAATGTAATAAATATAGAGCGATTGAAACGTTTCCTACTGAAGGTGCTCCTAATAAAATCAAAGCTGCCCTTGGCAGTCAAATGAAAGGGAACTCGCATGATTTCCCGGTTGTAAGCTAGGCTTCATGTAAAGATAAAAAGATTTTTTCTTTGTCTATTTATTGAACCGATTTTAACCGCACTTACACCAGCAGACAGCTGATGCTATAAGGACTAACTTAGGTTACATTCATTCTCCCTATTCCCACGCGGGTGGAATTGCGGGGCGTCCGCTAGTTTAGAAATTAAAATGTAAGGTTGTCTTTTTACACTTTATTCAAAATTTAAGATGTAAGATAAGATTTCGACAATGCTCTCGAGTTTAGCAACCGTCGCGACGCAACTCGATAAGGTTAATTTATCGTTTTTCCCAGATTCAGGGCGAATTCTAATATAGGTATAGCTTCGTGTAAATAATAAGCGATGAAATGAATAAACATTACACAATTTTTTGAATATTACATACAACCGACATTTTTAAAACATCTGAGTAAATTTCTGAAGTATTTGTAATGATTACAAGTAGTAGTTTATACAACGCTCAATAGTACTGTTCCAACCACTACTGTGTGAAGGTAATTAAAATAGTTAAAGAATCATAATGATAGGTATACTTTGCATTTTTTTTCTATATGGACCAGAATGACATTTGGAATGGTGCCGCTTTACCGTAATAGAAAAATAGTGTCGTGACTGTTCGTGACCAAAATTAATAGGAAATTTGTTTTTTAGTTTGAAATTGTTATTTATTATTATTTTATTATTTATCTATCACGCCTTATCCCCGAAGGGGTGGCAGAGGCATATATATTATATGCCCACTTTTCACCATGTGTATTCCTGTCCCACGTAATAGGTGGTGAGCCCATTGCCGTGTTAAAATAGACAGACGCAGGTTGTTGCTACCTGCTGTTGAAATTTTTAAGCCGCCCATAAGGCCTTCAACCTGGCTTAACGACTGCCCATTTATTGGCAACCGGGACCAACGGCTTAACGTGCCTTCCGAAGCACGGAACTGGGGTGGGTCTAAAGGGCCGAATGAACTTAATAAAATGTGTCTATTTTAGATGTTAAATTTGTAAGAAATTTTGAACCTGTTGCCTTTTTAGTGAGGTGGTAACAAAAAGGCTAAAAGGTCTTATGTGCTAGACACTCATTAGCACGACCAATTAAAGTCCTGGTAGTCTCGGACTCGTAAATTAAAAAAACAAGTAGGTACGTACGGGTCGGACTAGTTCACCAAGAGTTTCGTAAAATACATTTTTTTTCGTCATAAGCTGCTAAAAAACTTTTTACGTTAACTTACAATTTTGTCTTTTCTCTGCTTCTAGAGACTACTCTTCTGTAGACCTGAGTATATAATTTCCATTTCAACTTTACGCATTCTACTACGCGACTACCTTCACGCGTTCCCGAGATAAAGGGCCTTGACAGAAAAACCGACGGACAATTAAGAGATCCTATAAAGGGTCCGTTTTTTTATTTTGTGTGGTTGTTCTAATGCCAGGCAAGGTTCTAATGTAATAAATATAGAGCGATTGAAACGTTTCCTACTGAAGGTGCTCCTAATAAAATCAAAGCTGCCCTTGGCAGTCAAATGAAAGGGAACTCGCATGATTTCCCGGTTGTAAGCTAGGCTTCATGTAAAGATAAAAAGATTTTTTCTTTGTCTATTTATTGAACCGATTTTAACCGCACTTACACCAGCAGACAGCTGATGCTATAAGGACTAACTTAGGTTACATTCATTCTCCCTATTCCCACGCGGGTGGAATTGCGGGGCGTCCGCTAGTTTAGAAATTAAAATGTAAGGTTGTCTTTTTACACTTTATTCAAAATTTAAGATGTAAGATAAGATTTCGACAATGCTCTCGAGTTTAGCAACCGTCGCGACGCAACTCGATAAGGTTAATTTATCGTTTTTCCCAGATTCAGGGCGAATTCTAATATAGGTATAGCTTCGTGTAAATAATAAGCGATGAAATGAATAAACATTACACAATTTTTTGAATATTACATACAACCGACATTTTTAAAACATCTGAGTAAATTTCTGAAGTATTTGTAATGATTACAAGTAGTAGTTTATACAACGCTCAATAGTACTGTTCCAACCACTACTGTGTGAAGGTAATTAAAATAGTTAAAGAATCATAATGATAGGTATACTTTGCATTTTTTTTCTATATGGACCAGAATGACATTTGGAATGGTGCCGCTTTACCGTAATAGAAAAATAGTGTCGTGACTGTTCGTGACCAAAATTAATAGGAAATTTGTTTTTTAGTTTGAAATTGTATTTATGCAATTTCAAGGAGTATTGAATGAAAATTTTTAAAATATAAATATTTATACTCATACATTTTATTCGAATATAGACGGACGCGGACGCCCGCGACTTCGGTCACGTGAAAGGTTTTTCACCAATATACCCTTAGTCCTTGCTTGTCGTTTTGACACACCCACCTAACTTTGCGTAAATGTATCTGACTTGCGAGTTGAAACAGAGGTCTTAAACACTATTTATTGAAACAATATACATAAATGAAAAATAAAATACAATTACAGTGGCAACATATCATTGTCAATGTCCTTGAAACTAATCCGTCCCGTATAGCTCCCAGCAAAAAGGTGTCTATGACACAGGGAGGTTTGCCTTTGAATGGAATGGCAACACTCTGCGCAAGGATCGATGTGGAGCAAAACTTATTATCATTATTCTTATCTTTCATCTGGCAGATGACTCTTCTTTGAAGCACTTAGCCTCGCAATGTCCAATATCTCCAGAACATGATAATGTTCCAATCGTCATCAAACCATCAGTCTGGTTGAGGGCACGCCCAAATAGCATAAAACGTGTGCCGGAAAGATTTAATTTAGACATTAAACCTTTTTAGGATGAACATCGCAAATGGCTATTTAAAAGAAAGACAATTTGCATACACTTTTGACTGCCTCAGTGGAGCAGTTCCACCTAGACAGTCAAAAGTCAGATTGGTTCGGGTGTAATCCCGCTTTGTGTAATTCGCCCGTTGCCACCATCCTTATTTCATGGAGGCTGGTAAGCTTGAATGAAGACAAATCTGCAGAGCCCTTACCGCAGTCTGCGGATCTCGGGCGGTAGATTTCGCTCCCGCTGACCTACTCGGAGACAAACGCGTCAGCATCCCATATGCTCCCACGGGTGATTGGAGTCCCCAATGAGAGAATCATTTTTTGGACGTGGATATTCCTCTTCCAATAAATTTTTCTTCTAAAAATATTTTATAAATGTTAAAAAAAATAAAAGGATTCTTTATGATATTAATATTTTTGGTATTTTGATGGTACTTATGGGAGATTTTATAAATAAATTTTAATTACGAAAAAACGTTTGAAATTAGTCGAGTGATTCGATACACAAACTAAATCAACTAAGTAAGGCTACTAAGTAAATGTACTTGTATGTTTGCAACATTAAAAAAATAAAGTCAAATAGAACTGTCATTCTGGTCCATATAGAAAAAAACGTGTGGCACTCGGGGACTGCCGCGGTAAAAAATGCTATTGCATAGCATTTTTTATCAACTTATGCAATTGTTATTATTGATTTATATCTACTGTAACTATTATTAATAGGTAGGTATATATATATAATATAAATATATAATATAATTATATTCGATCGATCGATCCGTGCGAGCTTCGTACAGTCGTACCATATACATACACGTTAAGCGAACGCTCGGTCGATCTTGGTGAAGCTCGTGTGAGCTCGGGTGTTAGGTTTTTTTCGTTACGGAATTTCTTGATTCGGTCGCCGCGCTCAAAGCCCGCGATTAAAGCTATGCAATAGCTTAAAAAATCAGAGTATAGTTAAATAAAATAAATTTATTTATTTAATTAATTAGTTGATCGGAAACTGGCAACAAAACAGTAAAATTTACTACCGTACCTATAATGCTAATTCCTATGTTTACGAGCCTGAGAATAATAAACCTAACGAAATGAAGAACTAAAAAATCCTTTATTAAGTACATTTTAAAAGCTCTTATTGTTAGCATAAATACTTCCGAGAGCATACGAAGCCAGAAATGCGATACGTATAACGTGAATACTATGACAACCGCGACTGACCGAGCCGCGCTGCACTGGAATGTCCGCTTCTGGGGCCTGTAGATGTGTGCGTCTGTGTGACTGAGTCATTTTAAATGTTTGCACAGTTTACTGCTTGCTTTACATATATTTACTGTGCCAGAGTTGTTACAGATGCGCAGCTTGAAATGGATAGGAATAGCTTGCGATATTGAAATTTTTCATGTCATGTCATGCCATGTCATATCATGTCACATGTCATGTCATGCCATGTCATATCATGTCATATGTCATGTCATGTCAGAGGTGTTACAGGTGCGCAGTTTGAAATGAATATGAATAGATTTGCGCTACCAGATATGGACATTTTTCATGCCGCCTAAATGGCATTCAACTTGTTTTAACGATTGACATGGTAGGTACTGGCACCCGGGATAACAGGATACGGTGTTTTCGAAGAACGGTAACCCACGGAGATCTCAAGATGGACCGTGAACAGAACACTGAGGTGCTACGAGCGCTTCAAGTACGTTCCTTTAGTGACGTACACTTTAACTATAGGTACTTTATTCTCTCAGTAATAAACCTCACGAAATTCTTTCGTTTAATACTTTTTGCACAGCATAACACTACTGCTTCTACTTTGGCTATGTTTTAATGTACCTACATAATAGGAACTTACTCTATTTCACGCGTATGATTTTCCTTTAATCCGAGGAAGTTGCCTTTTAGTAACAATTTTAAACATTAAGATTTATAAAAGAACACACTTACTTTGAAGATCCATAGTTGTAAACATGCCTTTGTTTCAGCCAGTTCCAATGTTTCCAAACTAATACTACGAATGTTTTGTTTTGCGGAGTATTGTCTATAGCCTCGTCAAACTTAAATAGCATTGTGCCCAAATTCGAGGTCGTCCAATCCTGTAACAATGAGTAAATTTTAAAATATATTAAATGTAATTATTACATGTCATGTAGCCAATTGTAAACTTATAGTTATCCTCATTACTAGCTGACCCGCGCAACTTCATTAGCGGCACCATTATTTTTATCTCTCGTAAATGAACCGCTCAACCGATTTTGTACAAACTTCACATAAACCATCTACTAAATAGTCCGAACAAAGTCTATTCATTTGGTTTGAATAGGTGAGTCCGTTCTTGAGTTATAAAATTACAACGAAAATTGGCATTGATTTTTATACATATTGATAAGCTAGTGGTATGGTATCTAGACCACTGATAAATACACATATATATTTCTAAAAACGTATATACAATACCTATATAGCAAACATCCAAACTCCAAAACAAACATTTGCGAATCACACTAATAATTGTTTCGACCGGTAAATCGAACCCGCTACCTAAACGGCATTGAGTTATTATCAGGCGGTAGATATCAGGAGTATACAAAATTTGGAGGTATATTAACTTTTTGAAATGTAAGGGATTCGTTTCTGGCAAAAAGCAGAAACGTTAACCAGGCATATATTCAATAAACCAAGTCATGGCTAAGGATAGCACTGTCGGTCAAGCATAGATAAATGCAGTATACAAAACGTCCGGTTCCAAATGAGTGTCCTTGAGGATTCCACACTTATTGAAAAGGAGTGCCGATCCTGTACTTTATAAATAATGCGTAATAACCGGTTAATAGTAATTATTTTAAAAACAACAATTCTTTATAGTGGATTAATGTACCACTTAACCAAACATTAAACGTTACAAGAGATAAGCTTAGTCTGTGCTACTTATTCTATTTAATAGGTATTTCTGGGATTTGAATAAGTTACGCATGGACTGTGGGTAGAGCCTATGTCATGGTTTTCTCATAAATTAAATGTTCTCGTTCGATATGCCTCAAAAGGAGCCTTAAAAGGATTAAATAGGGGTTTAAGCTTGAGTATAAATCCCCGAATTTACGCAATGAAAATCGTTTTGTAGACAACCTAAGTACGTAAAAATAATGATGAATTTTTATAAAAAAAACTAACTAACTAACTATCTTCACGCTGTATCCCTGACGGGGTAGTCAGAGAGGACAGATCGCCAGACTTCGCGATCCATGCATACTTCTTTCGCTTCTTCGAGATTCATCAATCGCTTCATACACGCACGTCTGGGTATCCGAGTACTTTTGACCTTTCCGTTTTAGAGCAATCTGCTCACGTGGTCTTCATATGTAAGTCTCGGCCTACCCTGACTCCTTCTACCCTCTACTTTTGAACAATATATATTCTTCGTCAATCGTTCCTCACTCATTCGTTGGACGTGTCCAAACCAACGGAGCACGCCCTTTTCCAGCTTAACGCTGACACTCTCATTCAAGCCTGCCATATTGCGTATCACTTCGTTACGTATTCGGTCGGCCAAGGTAACGCCGCACAATTTTCGAAGTGATCGCATCTCCACAGCATTCAATTTACTTTCATGCATCTGCTGACATACCCAGGTTTCACTACCGTAAAGCAAAGTTGGCACTAGCACTGCGTTATGAATCGCCATTCGTGCTTCTTTTACGATGCTTTGTCGCTTTACTAACTGGGACAAAGCACCGTTGACTTTGTTTCCGGCAGCTACTCGCCGTTCTACATCCGAATCACATCTTCCATCCGCGCTAAACATACTTCCTAAATACACAATTTCATTCACTTGCTCTAGACGTTCCTGGTTTACCCTAATCTCGCATTTAGTTCTTACGTCACCTCTTTTAAATACTAGAACCTTAGTTTTACTTGCATTCAAGCGGAGACCCTTACTTTCACACCCCTCTTTCATATTAGTGGCTAATGCCTGAAGGTCGGCTTCTGATGAGGCCATGAGCACCGCATCATCAGCGTACAGCAGACAGTTTACTGCAAAGTCACCCAAATTCACACCCATATCACAATCCTTCAACTTCTGCAGGCAACTGTCCAGATACACTATGAACAGCCAGGCGGACATGACACATCCCTGTTTGACGTCTGTACAGACATCAAAAAGAGGTGACACATCCCCCCCCTACTCGCACGCAAGCCTTACAGTCCCTATAAAGCGACTGTATTGCCCGCAGTAGCGAGCCGTCCACACCATATACTGGCAGCAAGTCCCACAGCCTTTCTCTCACAACGTTATCAAATGCTTTCTCTAGATCCACAAAAGCGCAGAAAACCTTCTGGCTAAGAGCCAGAAACTTTTCCGCGATTATGCAGAGAGAAAACACTTGATCCATGCAACCTCTTCCACGTCGGAATCCGCATTGAGCCTCCCATAAATACCTTTCAGACTTTTCTTGCATTCGTGCCGTTATAACCTTTGCATACATTTTTATGACTCTTCGATTTGTGTGATAATATTGTTGTTCCAGTTTATATCTGAAACGCCTGAACGACAGATAGGTGATGTTACAAGGAAAATTTTAGGCTCCATTTTATCCCTGTATTCCAATGAGAAAATGCGGTACGTGTGTGAAACCGCGAGGCGTCCTCTAGTAAATCTATCTACATAAAAATGAATTGCTGGTCAACAATGGAGTAAAGTTTTGTTCAGTGATGAGAGAATTCAATTAAATCAAATTGATGGACGTCAAAGATTATGGAAACGTGAAGGGGAACGATACAATCAGTTAAATTTTGAAACTACGGTAGCATACGGCGGAGGCGGAGGGTCCGCAATGGTTTGGGGGGGGGGGGGTATGTTTGGGAGCTCGCACGGACTTAGTGGTGTTCAATAGAGGGAGTCTGACTGCTGATCGATACATAAGGGAGGTTCTTGAAGAAAACGTGGTACCTTTTGCCCCCTTTATCGGTGACGGCTTTGTGTTGATGCAAGATAATGCTCAGCCTCATACCGCACTGCGAACTCGCGAGTACCTTAATCATGTGAACATCGCAGTAATGGAGTGGCCAGTAAGGTCACCAGACATGAATCCGATTGAACATGTCTGGGACTTACTAAAACGTGGGGTAAAATCCAGAAAACCCGCTCCTGTGACTTTGGATGAACTGCGAAATGCCGTATTGGAGGAATGGCAGATACTTTCCCAAGAAACGATAGACAACATCATTCTTAGCATGCCAAGACGGATAGAAACTTTGATAAGGGCACGTGGAGGAAATACTCGATACTGATTTATCCTTTATTCCAATGTAAAATAAAATGTTAAATTGTTTTTTTAAATTTATTTAGTCACCTTGAAAATTCAAGAATGTTTATTTTTCCGTAATGTTTACTTTTCTCAATTAAATTGCACCAAACCAAGTACCTTTTAGTTTTAAAATATGGCATTTTATTTATGACAGCGAATGGCGTTTATTGGTTTTTAAAATAAAATTGTTTTGAAAAATATTTAGAATTTTTTTATGTTCCGCTAATTGTTCCGGTGTGTGTACTTGCGTAAAAGCTCACAAAACTTAATTGTCGATGCTGGTAATAATAAATCGACATCCACCATCGTTGAAAGGTCACTAACAAATGAGCACGCCGCGAGCGTGTGAACATAAGCTAGTGTCGTGTGACTGGCTCCCGCAAACTTGGAGCCGAGCCTTATTAAAAAGAAATCAAATTAAAAATATAATATTTTACCTAAAGCCGCTTTACCTAGAGGTAACACCAATATATGGTTCTTCTTGTGTTGGAGGATAGTAAAATATATAATTCTTAATAAAATATATAATTTGTCCACCAACCAGTTACACAATACATAAATTGCTGACTGTATATGACCTAACCCATAGCGTGCGGGGAGACGACTGCTGTGCCTAACGAGTGCTTACGTTTTGGTACACAAAACTCATGCGTCAGTAGTGTGTCCATACAGATGAACACCTTGTCTGTGACGGTGCGATGATATAAAGTAACCGAGGGCATCTTGTCAAACAATTCCTCAACAAACAAAAATGTACCTGCAGGCAATATAACACGCATAAAGAGGCAATATAACACGCATAAATTAATGCAAAATATATAAATTTGAAGGCTATATGAAGTCCACCGGATCAACTAGTAAATAATAAATATTTTTATCAAACTTCTAGCTACTGCTGTTTGATGAAGGTATTTAAATAAAGTTGCAATTTTTGTTTTCTAACCGCACTTACCTACATCCTGGAGTAATTAATTACAACGATAAAAAAAAATCAACAGCAGTTTTCTTTCACGTGATAACGTAAGTAATTAAGTCCAGAGTTAGTTAACTAGCGATAACAGTACCTATTAGGCTACCTTTGTATACACGTACTCAAGCTAACCGCAGAAAAATAAAAGAAAACTGATTTATGAAAACTCAGTATAATCTACTTAATTCTAAAATTTACTTAATTCTAAAATTCTGTACAAGATGCGGATAATGTCTTTAGCCACGCTTCAGCCTACGTACAGACAGTAAAATATTTATGTAAATGAATAACATTTCATTACAAAAGATACTTGGAGCTCTACTCGCGTCAATATTATTAAAGCAATGTTTTTCACGTGAGAATAAGATGTTATTCTGGAATAAATTACCTATCGTACTCTCTAGACGCGCACTAATCAGTATAATATCTTAAAATTGAACTATGTGTTAGAGAAAACAGATCGCCAGGTTTCTTTCACTTCCCGCATATTCATTAATCGCTTCATACGTCTGAGTATCCGAGTATTTATGACCTTTCCGTTACTTAGTAAGTTAAATTTGGTCCTCATATCTAAGTCTCGGTCTATCCTAACTCCTTCTACCTAGAAATGTTCTTCGTCAATCGCCTCTCACTCATTCTTTGGACGTGTCCAAACTAAAGAAGCTGGCTCTTCTCTAGCTGAACGCTGACTTTTTCATTTATCTGCCACTTAAATTATTATTATTATTCTCTTCTTACTTAGGGCTTCAGCTGAAAATCAGCGCTGTGGTACTCCGCAGCATTATACTAAAAAGTGGCCTTTTAGGCACATTTAATATTTTTTGTTTTTGTTTATTTTTATTACTTAGAAGGGTTTTTTATTTATCTTGTTTTTATTTTTATTGGTGTTATTGTATGTGCCTAATAAATGTGATTCTTTCTTTCTTCCTTAAGAAGTAGGTATATAAAAATATCTTACCAGTCGAGCATCGAAGTATTTGTAAATTTCAACGTTATGCCATTGCAAACCTATTAACTGCATTCCATTTTCCTCACTTTCGGTATGTTTATTTTCTTTATATAACGAGAATACAAGTAACATTTTATAGAAACAAGCACACAAGAAAATATTTACAGCTATTTTTGTGCCACGTGTCCTGAATGTCGTGAATGTTCTAGAAGTGAACATGACTCATGTTGATTTGAAAGCAATTTAAGTTTTAATAAATCGCAATCTTTGTTATCAAGATCAAGCACCTTAACTGAACTTACGTGGAGCTATTAAAAATCAAAATCATTATTTATTTGTTTCGTATCAATATCCATAATCCATTTTGAGTCAAGCACCTTTTGTTATATCAAATTAGTCACTTCCGCTTTCTCTCCGACGGTGGCGCCACCTATACTGCTGTTTTGAGTCAAGATGTTGATTTCTCATAATGGCGTCATCTTTCGAGATGACAAGTTAGAAGTATATTCCGTAATAAAACACGAAAAAAGTGTTCCTTGTAGCTTATTTTCGCTAATAGCTGTTTATCTCCGATAAAATGAAAAATGAAAATATTTCGAATCTAGAGTCAGTGTGCAATTAGGAGGATTCTAGTTCCAGACCATTCCCCATCTCAGCGTGATATATATCGACCCCTCCGGGCAATAAGTCGGTCATCGCAAAAAGCAAATTTTACAGGAAAAATGATTTACTGTTTTTGTTGAATTACTTCCCAACCAGTGGGAGTATTGACATCATTGATACATGAAATGAAAGCTATTTTTTTTTTAAATAGTATTTAGCTATCAGTTTCAAACTACATGCTTCTAATAAGCTACAATTTAAGAAGAAAGATCTTACAGTTTTAAAAAAGTTCTATTGTCCTGTAATAGTAACTTACCGGATTATTGTGGTAAACGTTATTTTGTGTAGCAACTAGTGATCATAATATATCACAACCAAGTTATTGTAGTAATATTAAAGGGCAAAAAATACTGTACAAGTAAATTACAGGGTTGTTTCCGGAAATATGACAACAACATTTTTCAGTAACCATTCAATCCCAAAACTCATTTGAGTATAATAAACTAAGGTATTTTTAATAAAATTCTTTAATAAAATGTGACTTCGTGGAATGTTAGGGGAGGAATGGCAGATAAGATGAATGAGTTGATGGATGTTATGAATGAGAGAAAGTTAGATGTATTGTGCTTGACAGAGATCAAGCGCAAGGGCAGCGAAATCTTGGAGCTTCCTAGTGGGGTGCTCGCGCTATGGTCTGGAGTACCAGACAGCGAGCATGGCAGTCGGGGGGTTGGAATTTTGCTGTTCAGCGGCCTCCGGTATGTATGTGTGGATCCGTTTAAAAATTGGTTTGACGAAGATTTTCCTGGTAGCTGCTTCCGCGCCAGTATCTTCGTCGAACGCGAGTGAGCTAGAGGACTTCTGAGAGAGTATGAGAGAAGCTCTAAAGGTAATAGAAGTGTTGGCAACCCAACAAAGCTTATTGTTGATAGAATAAGTGTGGCAACATTGTCGCCCGAATATAACTTCTTCCTGTCAACTACGATAGAAACGCATCGTGTATACTTACTGTTAATGCTTTATTAAAGATTAAAGTGCTGTTTAGTTTAATCCATAAAACAAGTGTAGTTTATTGCATACCAAACTACCTAGACGGTCGATAATTCTACATGAAATGAAAGACTAATAGTATGTGGAGACTTGAATGGATGGGTGGGTACCGTTCGCGATGGATTTGAGACGGTATTCGGGAAGTATGGTGACAAAAGGGTGAACGACGCTGACATGCTTATACTGGCATTTTGTAAGGAAATGGATTTGTTTGTGGCGAACACAATGTTTAACCACAAACAAATTCATGTGTATACGAGGAGTTGTAAGTCAAAGAGAAGCACGATAAATCTATTCCTAATGCATAGTCGGCTCCGTAAACAGGTGATGGACACAAGGGCTTATCGAGGCGCTTAGCTGACATCAGACCACTACCTAGTCATAACTAGGATTAGGGTCCTGTTCGTGGGTTGGCGTCATCGTACCGAGTGTCCAGAACCTGAGCCGACCTATAGCATCAAAAGCTGGAAGCTGCAGGATGCATCCATTAGGGATAAATATAAAGAAAAGGTAGGCGATAAGCTTGGCGACGTCAATGTTAGTAGTGAGAATGTGAAAAGTGTATGACAGAACCTTAGTATCCCTAAGGTTCTGTCATACACTTTTCATTATTTCATAAGCACTCGGTGCAAAAAATACTTAAGCTCAGTTGTTGAACCAACTACTATTTGTAGCGTGTTGGAAAATATTATTGATTTGTTTAACCAATTAGGTGCTAACCTTATTTAATAAACGAATCATAAGAAGATCGTAATCGTTTCTTGGGGTAGACTCACGGGCGTAGCCAAGTTTGAGTTTCAGGGGAGTTATCCAATACTTGTAAAACTGTGCAAATATTTGGATAGATGGCAAAGACCATTTCACCATTTTAAAGCAGATTTTGAGTGCCATAGTACCTCTTTGGGGTTTTCTAACCTACGGATTATAATCTAAAGGCTAAATTATATGAAGAATTACTGCCTTTTGCAAATAAGGGTGTAAGGGGGCCCCACCAACACTTTCGGGGCCCAAATCAACCTCACGTGCTAGTGCGTGAACCTGCTGCTTAACGGACGAGTCTCTGGCACCGGCTTTCCCCTCTGGGGTTGGGAGGTCAGAGTGCATCGTTCCCATAAAAGCCACCTGCCAAAACTAAAATGGTAAGACACAATAGGATTGCAGCTAGGAATATGGCACCGCCGCAAAAAAGCCCCGCCCGACTCCTGTCCTGTGGCAAATGGGCTAGCGCTGCCGTGTGTAGGGCAAGCACGGCTAAAGAAGTTAGCCGAAGCAGGCTACATGCACACCCTTTACCCGTCAACGAAGTGGGACAGCACCTGAACCCTCTCCAAAGTAGCGTAACAACACCCGAACCCTCGCGAAAGAAGCGGGATAACACCCGAGCCCCTTATAGACAAAGCGGCATTAGTGTTTAATGTCGAGAGCCCTAGGGCTATACTTTTCAGAATTTCCACACGTAAAATAAAAGTTCACCGCTTTTGGCAGCATAAGGCCGGACGCAAATATGTGGGTACAGAATTTTTCTATCGCTCAACAATCTTATCGAACAGATGTTTAATTGATAATGTGCGTATCTTTCTTTAATTGATTTAAAAATTTTCTAAAGCGCCCGGTAAAATAAAGTAACTTATACAGTTATTTATAAGGGGTTCTTGGGAGATTATTGCAAGGTCGGTAGCGCGAATATAATATCTCTGGAGTTGCATACGGTTATAATATAGGCTACCGTGACATGTGTGTGCTTGTCTGCTACCTTAGTGGTATACAAAAAAAGTTGTGATTGTTCATCCTTAATTTAAGAATTAATGAATGCCTACCTAGGTGTTAAGTGTCTATATTGGCAGTATATAGAGCAACGGTGAAGATTTTTAAATCTACGCTTAGCTATAAATTGTTTTTAAAACCGGATGCAAAATGAATGGTTATGCAAAAACTGCGACCGCTATACGTATGTGTTTGTCTAAGGCATCGTGACTATTAAATGTTTGAACCGATTTTTAAGTATTTTATTCGATAACAGGTTTTCTAGCGTTTATTCTTAGATATGGCTAATCACCGTCTACTCATGCGTTTACTTGTAATTAATGTTAAGTAATACTTATTTATACTACTGTTTAATTTCTTTATCTACAACTTGTACAAATAGGTAGATATGTGAAGTGGGTCCTCTTCCCTCTCGCTCTGGCCTAGCAAGCGGGTCTATGCAATCGCTCTGTTATTATTGTTACGTTCGTAGGGTGGGTACTAATAGGAATTGCACTAATACCACAAATTAAAAAGAAACACTTTAATTACTCTAAATAAAAACAATAACACCACAATTAATAATCGCTTCTAAACACACTAAACACAAACTCTTCGCTTAGATAATCGCACTGTAACAGTGTTGCACTAATTAGCTTCGATCGCTTCGATTCGCTTTGATTCGCACTGTTCGCTTCCTCAAAGGAGACTGTCCAGTAGCCGCGAGCTCGGCCCTTAATATACGCCTAGTAATGTTCTGGAATATTCGGAAGAATTCGTTCGTAACCTACAATCGGGTACATCTCTAGAATGTTCCACACGATACTAGTTGCTCCTTGTTATTCTACTAGTTGTTTTCGACCTATTACTATCCCTTCTGGCGCTACCTCTATCATATAGTACTTTACATTATTTGCTTGTTAAGAAATTTTATAAAAATAATGTTTTTACGAAATATACCCCCAGATAGAGGGGGAGGTATTCGTCTATGTGCAATATCGAGGTCGCCCCCGGCAAAGCGACTATTTAGTGAAATGTCACCGGTTAACCATGCACCCGACTCTTTAAACAAACGGGTACAGACGGTTAAATTAATCAATAGTGACCTCTCGGAGCATCATAGTCAGGATGAATACTGTACTTTAGTCGAGCAAGCTAACAGCTATATAGCGTCAATCAATAATTTAGTTAACGATCAGGCAGATCTCGTAGCACGCTAAGTAATAAAACATCAATCATAGACATGACCCAGCGCTTGACCGGTATTATTTCCATGGTAGCATTAAAATCATCTCGCAATGAGACTAAGATAGCAAATATGGCCCAAGAATTACAATCTGTTAAATGTCAACCGAAAATGACTTATGCCGATAAACTGAGGCTACGTTTGCCTACAAAATCAGCCCCAGTTCCAGCCGCAGTGGAGGCTCTTCCCGTCCGGCCCTGCGTGGTAGCTTACCCCTCACCTGATCGTGATGATTTCTGGTGTTTTGTTCAACCCTCACTCCTCACCCTCACCCCTCACCCTCACTCTCACCCTCACCCCACCCTCAATGAAAGAGGGAGAAAGAGAAAGGTATTATACACTACTCGCTTGTGTTTACGACTGTCGCGCCTGCGCACGTCTCATTTAACGTTTTTATTCCACGGACTTTTTCTTACGGTTTTTTTCTTACTGTTTTACTATCACATATTTTTCAGTTCGGTCGCGCAGCAAAATCCCTATCTTCTCCAAGCCTGCCATAAGGAACTTCGTTCCAAAAAAAGATACGTGGAGAGAATGCTAACTTTATACAAGTTACTTGCTAACTTTATACGATTAGGTGCTCAATGTCGTTCGGTAGGTAGTATTTCACGGATATATTCAGACATCAATTATAATGTCATTTTAGACTCCTAAACCCTAAGGTTTATAAAAGTTTTATAAAACGGCTCAGTCTGTCCATCCGTCCATCTGTGCCCATCTATTTCGCAGGAACCATAAACGATGGCGAGAAACTGATTGCGGCATTCCATTTAGGACACTATGAATACGTGATTAGGCGATTTTGAAATTTCTACCACTTCCGGTTTTGAAACTGGTTTCGTTTTAGAAGTCGTCTGATTCGCTGCGATGGCAGAGGGCGTGTTACTTGTTTAACCCGAAGATTTAAGAAATAGTTACCTTGTCAATTTTTTTACATACATTGTAACACTTCTGAGTGTCGGTTACATATTCATGGGATTTGATTTACTAACCTTATTTTTATATACATCCCTTTTGTGGAAACAAACTCAATTTTCAAAATACTTTAGTTATAACTCTAAAGTCATTTGTCTAATTATTTAAAAGTTTAAAATATTTCACATTGTTTGTTTTTGTTTTGAAAGACATGAGTTTGACGTTGTCAAAACTGTCACGGACGTTTCGACTCATTGGGCCCGTTCTAGAATTAACGCGTGCTGTCTATGGTGGTTTTCAGTTTGGTGCTGGACATTGAACTTAGATAGATTGGCTGTCCTGACTCACATCCACACATATTGTATTGCGTGCGGTGTGACAAACAGGAATAGTAAGGTTTTTATGTTGGTTTCGTTTATTCTGCCAATGTTTTGTCAAGGCTGTATGGTGTATGACTTTAGCCTGCCGTGATCGAGCGAAAGAAAAAAAAGAAGCTGGTTCTTTTTGACGAGAACGGCGTGATGAAAAAGCGCTTGGTCATGGTGATTTAATTCGGATTAATATCCGAAGTCTTTTTAGCTAATGCTAGGAGGTGAGAATAATTGTTTATATTTGTTTCTTCGTAATCGGCAAGATTACTTGGCATTTGCGAATAATATGTTCTTACAATGGTTGTACTTTGTATTTCAGTCTGCTTATCAAGAGACTTAGCAAATAACATGAAAAAAGGATGATGATAGAAGGATCTAGTTAAAACCCCACTGAAATAAGTGGTAAGTTAAAACTATATAATCTCTTGGACTGCATTCTTTAACAGAATGTTGAGGGTGAAAGTGATTTTTATTACAAATTACTAATGTCTGTAATTTTTCTGTTGTTACAGGGGTTTTTCGTTTTTGTTCTTTTTCGTTTTGGTTCTTTATTTTATATCTACATAATAATTGAGTTTAACGTGTTTCACGTTCTCTGCATTCTACATTTTTACTCCTGAATAAGTAAGAAGTCCTCTGTAAGAAGACTTAAAGTAAGCTGAGATATTGTGCAAAGAGGATATTTTTCCCTACTCTGGTTACCTTCTACCTGGACTTCTAGAATAGGAAGAGATGTGAAGGACTTGGATGTTCCTTAAACTTAAATTTAGATAAGTGGTAATGTTTAATTAGTTTCTATGTATAATAACCCAGTAAAGGCCGACTGATGTTGATAGTTTAAAAGGAATAACTTTTAACTTTAAATATTCATTTCTCTGTTGCCTATGTAGATTTCAACTACTTGAATATACTGGACTACCGATGTGACGTTCCAGTTACACATATTTTATAATCTTTTTATTATCACAAAGGAATATTAATGTGAAACTTTATTTTTACCTTGTTATGTTGTAGTGTATGATGATGATGATGATGATAGGAAGCGGTGTTGCGTGTTAACAAAATTCAGAGATAGTTTAACTCATTCACTGCTGGATCCCGTACCTTATGCGTTTTCTTTATTTATCGCGCTTGCGTATTTCCGCAAACGGTGTGTGATTTGGACATACAAGCAGCGTGTGTCTTTTTGGGACAAAAACGCACCGGGGATGGACATCATCATTGATATTAACATAAACTTAAACATTTTTTTATTAGATAACAATATAAAGCTTTGTTTGTTGTAACAAATATTTGACGATAAAATAGGGCGAACCTTTTAAAAAAAAATCTACCTGATTTGTAACAAAGACATACGATCTTTTCAACAAAAAGAAATTGTAAAAAAAAAATAGTGGCCGCCAAAATATCTATTGTTCTAAAGAAAAGGGTTTTAAAGTTATAAATCTATTTTATATAAAAAAGGCCCGATACCAGCCATGTCGGCGCCGTTCCGTGGAGTGAAGTGGTGGCCACATGTTCATATCAATTTTAGGATAAGGAAAATTATAAATATTTTTAAATCGATTTTATTTATTGAAATCCTGTTGTTATATAAAAAAAAACAATTGAGTCACAGATATACTTCTTACTTATATTATGAATGCGAAACCTTGAAAGAATGTATAGATATAGGTTTGTTACTCTTTCTCATTTAGAATAAATTAATATAAATATTGTGGGACACTTTTCGCACAGCGCCATCTAGCCCAAAGTAAGCTAAATTAGCTTGTGTTATGGGATCTAGATAACTGATAAACATACTTATATATTTCTAAATACATACATATTATACATAGGAAACACAAAAACTCCGAAACACATTTGTGGATCACACAAATATTTGCTCTGACCCGGAATAATATAGCTTATGCATCAGAATAACGCATGTTTTATCTTGTGTACAAGTTCCTGTGGAAAACGGTAAAGCTTCTCCACGCGAGTGGAGCTGCGGGCGTCAACTAGTAAATATGTAGGTATATCGGTAAACTTCGACTCATGTAACAAAGTGAAAAAGTAAATACTTTTGGACTAAAATGACTAAATAGTAAAAATGGGTAAATATAAGTCGAGGTTTTTGAATTGCAAATAGTAGAGACACCCTACTATGACTACTAATATCCACTCACAATCTACCTACGGGTATTAATAAACGCCTGGGATCTGGGATATCTATTACGTCCAGTGAATAGGGTTGACCTCGGCGGACGTATGTCAATGAAATCGAAGACCTTTTTGAAAAAGGCCAGGTCAAGAGTACCAGCTTTACCGGTGAGCGTGTATGAAAACACTTATGAAAGTAGAAGAAGTAAAAGTTGTATGTCAGGATCGTAGCAAGGGGAAAGCCATTGTCTCTGCCAACCCCGATGCGAGATAGCGGAGATGTTATAACGGTTGACGGGCTTGGTAGGGGTGGTGCGCACTAGGTAGCAACAACACACCTACATACACCCATCAGGTACGGTTGGTAATCCCTGAAGATTATACCTACGGGTATTAATAAATACCCGTAGGGACTGAAATCACTCCTGGTGCGCCGATGTTAGCATAGCTATTGATTCGCAAAAATGTTCGGCAGCAGCCAAAGTGATGTATGTCTGTATATAATTTAGATATTATTAAGGCACCTGACAACTGCTTTATTATTTGTCATTTTAGGCCACGCCCATTTCCATACTTTGGGGTAAATTTTTAATTTGTACTAAATCTAAACTTATTTTTCATGTAGTTCATGCATGACTAAGCCATTTCTTTTTACTTTTATTTATGTTTTATTCATGTCTACATATGGATATAGTTTAAATAAATATAATTAATAAGTAGATACTTGAGTTTTTTAATTGCATCATTCGTTTGATGGAGAGATACCTGGTGCCCTCCTTTTTTTATAAATTCTGGTATTTCTCTGCTCCAGGTTGGTCCATACTCACTCCCTATACACATGCTCTGCTAGCTGGTGCACCGGTGATTCTTTGAGATAGTGTTGCTTACACATCTTCAGGGATTACCAACCGTACCTGATGGGTGTATGTAGGTATGTTGTTGCTACCTAGTGCGCACCACCCCTACCAAGCCCGTCAACCGTTATAACATCTCCGCTATCTCGCATCGGGGTTGGCAGAGACAATGGCTTTCCACTTGCTACGATCCTGACATACAACTTTTACTTCTTCTACTTTCATAAGTGTTTTCATACACGCTCACCGGTAAAGCTGGTACTCTTGACCTGGCCTTTTTCAAAAAGGTCTTCGATTTCATTGACATACGTCCGCCGAGGTCAACCCTATTCACTGGACGTAGAGTTGTAAAACAACTGTTTAAAACGGTTTAAAACCATAATCAACGGTTTAAAACCGCAAATAAACCGTTTTAAACGGTTGAATACCCGACTGCGCCATAAAAGAATATGTTTAAATTTTGAACAAAATAGTTGCTAATTTAAGCGTATTTTTTTATAAACATTGTATTATTTATAAAATCATAACTTTTTAGAATAGGTCCGTTCCACGACTAATGAAAAAATTGTTCTTAGTAAGAATATGCAGAAAACCTCTTCGAATTCTGAACAACGAATAGAAAAATCAAAGTGAGCAAGCAAGATCTGCGAATGCGATACGCGAGTGTAATATAACCAAAGTGGCAACGTCGCGTATGGACTCAAACCTTGCATTGCAGAGTCGGTTAGTTCAGAGATACAATCAAAGTGGCAACGTAGCACGCACGCGTGTATGCAAGCGCAACGTTGCCACTTTGGTTGCATCTCGCACGTAGCGTTGTTACAGAATTTGCATTGAAGAGTCGGTATACACATAACGTAACATAGTAATCAAAATCACCTGTAGTAGACTTGTTTGTTTTAGTGATGTTGAGATCACTCTTCGAGTTTTTTTATACTGCCGCGGACTGTTTTTTCTTAAACTTAAGGATAGAGGCGGCGATACGCCAGCGTAATAGGATCAAAGAGGCAACGTCGCGTATACGTTCATTTTGACTGTACGTCGCTCGCTCGCGTATCGTACTCACAGATATTGCAGAGTCGGTTAGTTCAGATAGCGCAACTACCAGTTGTGGACGTGTTTGTTTTGTTTAAGTGAAGTGGAGATTACTCTTCGTCGTTTTTTTAATTATGCCGCGTCCTACGAGTGCCGTGTGGGAACATTTTTTGACACTAAATGATAGTGACGGTAAAAAACATGTTGTTTGTTGCTTTTGTTCTACACAATATAAATATGCAATGGCAAATAAACTAAGACTACATATTTTAAGTTGCAAAAAATGCCCTAAAGAGGTGAAAATGAAGTTCAAGCCAGAAGATAACGCATCAACATCACAATCACCTCAAAGGTTGACTGTTTCCACATCACCGGCAGCAGCAACCGTATCACTTTCTTTAAGCGCACAACAGGCTAACAGCCCACAAAGTTGTCACGAAAATACGAGTGTGTCTTCGTCCGTTCATCCTACTTCTCCGGATCACGATGATATAAATGTTGCTTTAGCTAGGGCAATATATGCTAGTGGTGTGCCATTGTCTCTGCTTGAATCAGAACACTGGAAACATGTATTTCACCTATTCGACCCGACATATGAAGTGCCGACGAGACACGCCTTGAGCAATAGACTTTTAGATGCCGAATACTCAAGAATAAAAGAAGATATTACTGTTAAAATTAATCATTCTTTGGCTCTTGCTCTCATTGTTGACGGCTGGACAAATATTAATGGTAAAGGTGTGATAAATTTTATTGTAACAACCCCAGAACCAATATTTTATCATGCAATATACCCAGAAACTAATAGAGAAACGGGTGAATTTATTGGCGGTCAAATTATCAGTATCATCAATGAAATCGGCCCTGCCAAATTTATAGTGGTTGTTACTGACAACGCCAGAAATATGAAAGCAGCGTGGAGAATTATCAAGAGTGAATTCCCTCATATTTCCTGCGTTGGCTGTGTAAGTCACACTCTAAATTTAATATATAAAGATGTTATTAATGAAACTGACGTTTTCAAAACAACATTGGATAAAATTATTCAGGTTATTAAATATATCAAGCAGACGCACGTCGTATTGGCAGCGTTCGAAAACTACCAGACAGAAAAATATGGAAATATAGATTGCACTTGCACCTTAAAACTGTTTTGTAGGACCCGATGGAGTGGAGCCTATATTACCATGGAATCGTATTTAAAAAATAGGGAAGCATTGGAACTTTTGGCTATATCGCATGAAGTCACAATCACACAAGAAATCAAAACTATTATTTTGAATACCGATATATGGGTAAAGCTAGACGAGATTGTAAATATTTTACAGCCACTTGCGACGGCCATTCTTTCAACAGAGAGAGACACATCTGTACTTTCTGATGTTTATTACACTTTTGAAAATTTAAAAAAGGGCCTGTCACAGGTATTGGATGAGTCTGTGTTTTTAGATGCCGAAGACAAAAATCTACTACTAGGTCATGTTAGCAGTCGAAAAGATTTTTGCATGCAATCTATACATTTTGCTGCCTATCTGTTGGATCCGAGACATTGCGGCAACGGGTTGAGTGATGAAGACATTTCAAAGGCAACTGAATACATTCAGGAATACTGTGTGACTAGCGGCTTAGATGTAACAAATGTTCTGACGAACATGGCAGAGTTTAAAACAAAAACGAATTTTTTTCAAGAATCAAAGCCTATTTGGTCTCCAGCGAAGAAGCTACAACCCAGAATATGGTGGCAAACATTTGCCTTAAATCAAAGTGTTGGTGCTATAGCTATAAAAATTTTAAGTGTACCGCCATCATCTGCGGCTTCGGAAAGAAACTGGAGTATGTTTGCTCACACACACACAAAATTAAGAAACCGCTTGAAACAATCGAGAGTTCTCAAACTAATAAGTATCAGGTCGAATCTTAATTTATTGAAAAAGAAAGATGAGAAGATTTTATATAATGATTCTGAAGATGAGGATAGTGAAGATGGCGAGATTGAACATGTGACTACAAGTAACACTGATCCCCTTGTTTAAATACAAAAATAATAAGAACGAAGCAATATCTTGTTACATGATCATAAGGAAATTTTTGAACGTTGATTTTATTGTGAAGTTTTGAATTAATATTATTGAAATAATTCTATTTAACTGTTGATTATTATTGATTTTATCTTCTTAGTATATTTCGAATATTATTTTCATTATAGTTAATTATTCTATATCACAAAATTGACATGTTTCAAAATGATTGTGATTTCATTGTGACAGTAGTTTCTAGTACCAAATTCATATTTATATACATACTAAATTATTATATATTAGATTATAAGAAACAATTGTCAGTCACTTTATTATTTAACTGATTAAACACTAGTAACTCTTAAAATATGATTTTATTACTCGATCGATTTGTTATGATACACCTAAAAAAAATCTGATTAACCTGAAAAAATACCTTTTGGTTCTTCAGGGTATGGGAAACTTGATGACATAATGAATAATGGGATCATATTAATAAAACATAGTTTTCAACCATTTTAAACCAAAAATTTTGGTTTAAAATGTTTTAAACGAAAAAAATGGTTTTAAACCGAGTAGTTGAATTGGTTTTAAACCGGCTTTACATCTATAACTGGACGTAATAGATATCCCAGATCCCAGGCGTTTACCTGCTTTATCATTCGGGCCATCCGGCGCGGAAATAAAAATTGGTACAGGGTTTTGTTTTCGAATTTTCTTTCTTCGCCATGACCACGTCTGTTCGTCAGCAGGTGCACCACTCGTAGGTGAGGCTGGCTTGGACTCCGAAATGTAAGTATTCATCCAAAAATTTACACATTATTGAAAGTATTGGAACTATTAATTGAATTAAAAACTGGGCTACGCTCGTGGACTGCCTACTCCATATATGGCCAGTGTCATGACCATAGTTCATTCCTCACCTCACATAGTAACTCTGTCGTAGGCCTTTTCAAAGTCGACAAATATGCAATAGATATTTCAGTCGTTTGTGTTCTTTCTATCTACAATGTGAAGATGGAAAGTCACTTCATAACTATTTTTTCTTCTGAAATGGCTATTGTAGTATAAGGATGTTTACAACACCTGAGTGTGTGTTACCCTGCTCAGTAATAATATTAATAACTAAATAATGACATTACGATCTGAGTACCAAGTGTTTGTAAACAGGTAAATCGTTTTCAATTGTCATGTCATCAATAATAGCAATTCCTTTACCAAATGCCATGAAAACATGCATGTCTAAAAACAATAACAGTGGCGTGAAGAAGACACAAGGTCCAATAGAAGACCGACTTGCTGCCGAATTACGTACCATTCCTACGAGCCGTGGTTGTTGTGGCAACACGGTACTTGGAATTTTCATTAAGTAATTCAAGGTTCGGGTTTATATCGATGCACAACAACCAGAAGTTGGGCAGCATATCTAGCCCCCCGAGAAGAGCCTCATATTGGGGCATTCCATTGGGTGGCCGTGAATAGCCCTCAGGCCTATCCCGCGACCTGGTTAGTGAGTAGGGCGGCCCCCAAGGGCCGGGAGTCCCACACACCGTTCCTGTTGCCCCTGCTGTAGGATTGAAGGCGCGCGCAGAGTCAAAAAAAAACCATTGCCCTGTAGTGTTGTGGTAGAGTTCTGGCGCTGATACTTCAGAAATGCGCATCGTAGTTGTCGCCAGTGTTGGGCAGGCAGTACAGGTATGTCCTGTACTGCCTGCCCTGCACAACACCTAAGTGTTTTTACAAACGTGTAAACGATAAATGCTTTAGGCAACTTTCGCTATGGTTGGTTCTCGGATGGGTAAACGCTTTGTGGTATTTAAATTTACGAGCGTTTCCGTGCTCTTGAAGGCACGTAAAACCGTTGGTCCCGGTTGCCAGTAGTATAGCAATCGTTAAGCTAAGTTAATGGCCTCGTTGGCGGCTTGAAAAATCAGGTCGCCACCAACCTGCACTTGTCTATTTCAACATGGCAAAGGGCTCACTACCTGTTATAAAGTGCATATGGTGAAATGTGGGCGCATTGTATGCCTCTTCGGGGATAAACAGGCGCATTGTGGCGACCTGCCGCCCATAAGGGCTTAACGACTGTCTTGGCAACCGAGACCAACGGCTTAACGTGCCTTCCGAAGCACGGAAACTCTCGTAAATGTAAATGCCACAAAGTGGTCACCCAGCCGAGGACCAGCCATAGTGAAAGTTGCTTAACGCAGTGATCATGTGATGATTTACAGAACACTGAGTCTGCGGGCCCACGAGCTAAAAATTGAGATTTTTAATTTATAAACTTTCAAATTTCTCTATAAAATCAAAAACAAGTACTACTGACATTTTATGTTAAATTTTTAAACAAAAGTTTCAAATATGAAGGTTAGTTATCAAATATTATCAAAATATTTGGTTTTACGAGTAATGTGTTTTAGGTGTGTGTATTCAGAAGATTACGTGAAGTGGTCTTACAAACAAGGTTACTAATGGTCTGCATAAGGGGCAGATGTGTGGACGAATTATCAAATTTTATCGGACATTGACCTTAAGGACGCTTATCTGGCTATTGACAGTTACTGTAAGCCATCCTACTTCAAATATATAAAAAAATCCACATCGAAAAAAATTATTTTTTTTTTTCGAATTTCTGAACATTTTTGCTTATAACTTTTTATTTATAGTTCTACAACAAAAAGTTACTGGACCTAAGTTGTAGAGTATTAAAATAGTTAAAGAGATATATCTCAATCAAGATGGCGGCCGTGGGACAAAGGTGGTGACCCCACAAACTTCGTTTTAGCTTTACACTGACCCCCTCCTACACATCAAAAATAAAATTGCTTCCTCTAAAATACGCAACCCCAAATGTAACTTTTCAATGGACTAATGTATAGTCTTTGATAATAACATTTTAAAATCTAGTAACTACTTAAATAAAGATTTAGAACTTTTTGGAACTTTCTAACAGCACATCTGTTTTTCACAACCTACGGTTCTTTAAATGGAACGTGAAAAGGCATAGATCTATTCTTTTCTTTTTTCTCTTTATTTCCTGTCCTCATTAACAATACTGATCTTGTCCAACTTGAACCAAGAACAACAATACTCATTGAAACCGTTCTAATTAGGCCAAACATAGTATAATACTGTAGGGCTCTGGTGATGTTACTGGGGCTCCCCCAGAAACATCACCAGTGCCCAAGCAATCTCACATACTGACTAAGGGACGAGGTTACGCCGCAGGCGGTTGGTAGGTGAGACGGCTGTCGCTCCGAAAATTATAAGTCAAACGATAGCACTGCTCTTAGCAGCAAAATCAATATAGCATATAAAAATCGTTGGAAAAACTCTCGCAACGCCATCTGATTCTAAACTAAGCAGAGCGTGTGCTATGGTAACCATATAACTGATGAACATACATACTAGTGGTTCTGTGAACCGTAGACTTCGGAGTAAATTGAGGAAAACGCTAAACTTTGTTTGGTTAATGTGTTAATTATTATTAGTAGAGAGCATGCATAGCTTTCCTGTTGCCACGTACATTAATTTTCATCTACTTTTTTCCTAGTAGTTTTAAAATAAAAATGAAAAACGCTTGGGTCAACAGCACACTTCAAGCCATATCACCCCATACCGTTTTGAGCGCTCTTGCCAACTCTCCCTTACCTCCATTTTGCCCCCCGACCAAAAAACCCCCTTGCTAAAAGTTTTTGGCTATATCAAGGATTGTCCATGCCAAGTTGCATGCAAATCCGATGAAAAATGCGACCTGTAGACTGAATGAACGGACGAACGGTCGGACATCGATAGCATTTTTCCCGTACCAGTGGACTTAAAACGGAGACTTTCATCGCTTCGCTCGCCTCCTCAGTCAATTATAGATAAATAACACCCAGGCACAGAATAAACTATCGCGCTCGTCACACAATGTTTTATCCTGTGTGGGAATCGGACCCACGACCTCTTGAGTGGCAGTCGGATACACTCCCACCGCGCCACAGAGGCAGTCTGTGAAAACTGAACCCTAGGCTAAAAATCCAGATAGGGTTTGGAAGTAGCTAGGAAAACACTTAAGATGAAGAAGAAGATGATAATATATATTGCTGCCATTTTCTGAGTAATTGGGTATCGTGCAGACTACTTGATGCAGCAGCAAGTTTTAGGTTACCATGTAGTGGAAATACCATGAAAGTGATAATATACCAAATTTCAGATCAACCGGAATTGTGAATTTTAGTGAGATCCCTACATCACCTATGAAATAAACTGATGAGCTTCTAAAGTAATAGCTAAAAACCATGTCGATCACATCAGCTTTTAAATAAAAGAATCTGTATCAATATTGACCTATTGGTCGTTCGGAAGTATACAGATACACAGGTTTAAACTTACAACACTCATCGTTTTTCGTCAGGGGTTAAAAACAAAGTTTAGTCAAAATGTCACACTCATACCGAAATGGTACCAGCACCTAGGCAACTGCTGTCTGTGAATTTTAAAATTAAAATCTCAGGAGTCCTGGGGAATCTTGTTTCCTTAAAATAAATCATAAGGATAATCACACAAAGTCTCACCTGACGATCTTTGAAGAATTTGGTGACGACTGCCATGTGTGTCCTACGTGCACCGTCTATCACCATTTCCGTTACTGATTCCCTCATCACTTCCTCATATCTACGGTTTATTCCAAACAATGTGTAGACAGAAAAAACTAGTAAAACTGTCAGAAGAATTTTTGCGGACCGTCTTTTCATTATAGTTACAACGATTGAACGTGAAAACATAACGTTTATTAATATCGGTTAACAATTTCAGTTTTCCGTGATTAATCAACTTGTACTTATCTATCGATCAAACTTATTACCTTGGTATCATAAAACCCATTAAATCGTCTATAGATGCGTATCTTGTGGAACACAGTTTTATTCTTAAAATTGGTTTTAGTTTTACGCCGCTTAATAGCATTGTAATGTTTCAAATTTAAATGTCCTCAAACACTTTTTATTGGAACATCTGGTTAAACACCATTTATTTTGTATAGGGATTTATTTAGAGCACAACCGGAACACATAGGAAACGTGTGGTATTGCCGAAACTAAGAAATTTTATAGGCAAATATCAGAACGCAATACGTTTAAACATAACAAGTACGTAAACGTTATTGAGTTTGCAAACGGTTCCATCTATAATATGAACATGGATATGTACTAGCATAGTACGTTGGACACAAAATATCGTTTGCTGATAATAGCCCGTATTGTTACCAAAATGTAAACTTGGTGTAGATGTGTATCAGAACACCCAAATGACAATGCATGTATCATTTTAAATCATCATTAGAATTAGGAGGCCATGTTTTATAATGTTCTTTTTAATATACTCTTGTTAAGTTTTATTTTTTACATTCAAAAATACGCCATTTTCTTTTAAAAATAGTTACACTCATGTTTCAGGAATTGCAAAATTTCTTTTCTTCGAGGGTTTTAAAAAGGTACAACGAAAGTTTATCAGGTCTCTTTTAATAATTCAGAGAGTGTCGAAGTTAGTTTGGGGATTAAAAATTATAAATTAATAAAAATACTAAACTAACTATCTCAACGCTGTGTCCCTGACGGGGTAGTCAGACAGGACAGATCACCCGGCTTCGCGATCCATGCATGCTTCAGATTCATCAATCGCTTGATACATGCACGTCTCCGAGTAGGTAGGTACTTCAGACTTTCCGTTTTTGAGCAATATTAAAATGGTTTAATTAGGTACGTGTTTCAGCAATTCCTAGATCCTGTTAGGGATAGAACGTGAAGATACCTAGTTAGTAAATTTGGTTAGTTATGATTGAAAATAAGAAGACGATAAAAATTAGCAACGACTTTGATTATTCAAAGCAGCGGGTGACCTCTCGCCAGGAGGTATAGTGAGGGATGCTCAAACAATTTCAGAGAGAAACGCAAAGCTATGCAGTACTATTATATATTATCTTTGCTTAAGGTTTAGTTTTTAACAACACGTAGTTATGTTATAAATGAAATTTTTCATCCCTGATGGTAAACGAGGTAAGTGTCGTAAGGTTGTAAGTTTAACCTGTATATATATATTTGTCTGTCAACCATTAAAAGGATAGCAGCAAAATAAAAGGTGACCCCAGGCTCCTATTCCAGGTTAAATTTGGAAGCAACTTGGACAACACTTAAAATGAAGACTAATCCAAAGTTTCTAGCCATATTTTTTTTATAATTAGCACGTCAAAATGGCGTCGCGCGCCTGATGGTAAGCAAAGACGACGACCCGTGATTGGGGCCGCTATCTCAACCCACAAGACTCCGATATGATAAATCTACGGAATCGTTCGGTTTGATGATACATAGCTAGAAACTTTTAATGAGTACCTATATAGTGTATAATCCATGATGGATCAGAGACTAAATAGGTGCTATGGATTCGGATAACGCATAAATACTACTGATCTATCTATGCACTTCTTCGCCATTACGTGACTGAACAAATAATATCTAGTGCGTGATTAAAATTATCAAGCCTTATCTGTAAAATTATTCGTAAAACCACTTAACATTAGAACGCTTTTCTGAGTAGATAATATAATTAATCAATTTTTATAATGATAGCATACCTATATATAGAAGTTGCCGTTCTAAGAAATTTAGGCGTTGGAAACTAGGGGAGATAATAAATAATAAATATTGTGGGACACTTTTCAAACATCGCCATCTAGCCCAAAGTAAGCTAATATTAGCTTGTGTTATGGGATCTAGATAACTGATAAACATACTTATATATTTCTAAATACATACATATTATAGATAAATAACACCCAGACACAGAATAAACCATCGTGCTCATCACACAAAGTTCTATCCTGTGTGGGAATCGAACCCACGACCTCTTGCGTAGCAGTCGGATGCACTCCCACCGCGCCACAGAGGCATCCAGATCAGGGATGAAAGTAACAATTTTAACTTTGTTCGTCTTAGCTCTCAAACCTTTTGGAATAATTGAACCGTTAGATGGTTTATTCCCGAAATTCCCACCGACGATTCTCCACCAGTGGCGATTTTAACTATTTTTCCCGAAATCCCCACTACTTAAATAAATTCAGCTTAGTGGGGATTTCAACAGCAGGTAGTCGTAACCTGCGTCTGTCTATTTTAACACGGCAATGGGCTCACCACCTATTACGTGGGACAGGAATACACACGGTAAAAATTGGGCGTAAAATATGCCTCTGTTTACCCCTTTGAGGAGTAAAGGGATGACAGCATATATGTATCTGAATGTAAAATAGATTTCCGGGAGGTGAAATTTTGCGATATTTACTATCACAGAGCAAGAAATCAATGTCACTCGCGAGCTCTGTACTGGACACGACTTACTGTGTTATTTGATACAACCAAACGCGTCTGGCTATATAACTAAATTCACTAATAACTTCAGACGAATGGTAGGCCACTGTAAGGTCACGTATGCAATTTTCGCATACTATTTGACTTAAACTTGGCACGCGGTATTATTACCTATTACTTTCGTCTTTATTAGGCACGAGCGAGAGGGAGCGAGCAACATTCCTCTTGCTCTTTTTTTACTATGCTAACATTTTTTTATGTGTGAAATTTAAAATAAATTGCCTTTTGGACATTAATTTGACTTTAGCATCGCATTGTTCTGTAAACAATCACTGAGTTACGCAACTTTCACTATGGCTGGTCCTCGGATGGGTGACCACTTTGTGGCATTTACATTTGCGAGCGTGTCCGTGCTTCGGAAGGCACGTTAAGCCGTTGGTCCCGGTTGCCAGTAAAATGGCAGTCTCGTTAAGCCTGGTTGAAGGCCGTATGGACGTTTTGAAAAATTTCAACAGCAAATTCAATTTCCACAAAATGTGGAATCTGTTACAACCATCCCTACCCCTGGGGTTGGTTGTAACAGTACAAGGGGATAATTGTAACATGGGAAATAACCAAAATATATTTGTAATGTTTAACTTTTCCCGATTTGTCGACATTTATGATTACTGATCCGCTCTCCAGGGTAGTAGCGTGATAATATATAACCAATAGCCTTCTTCGATAAATGGGCTATCTAACACAAACAAACCCTTCAGCTTAATGACAGTATAGATTCTACTCGTAACTAGACAAGAGAACATCTCAAAAAAAAAAATCTCAATCTGGATTTATCTGCTATGTCAAATTTTATGAGATTACTAAACAAACTTACGCTTAATAATCTTTCAACTCCCCCTCACTCCCTCTCCGTTTTTGTTAAGTAATTTTTCTGCTTGTGATGATGAAAAGAGTATAATGTCAATCAGTTCTAACGCGGTGTGTTCTGACTGTCTGAGTCGTAATATGATTCTTCCTATTATTGATGAAATTCTTCCTGTGGTCTTGGTCTTTACCTATGAAATTTCCCGTGACTTGGAATTATGCTCGATTTACTCCTATAGCCAAAAAGAACAATCCTTCCTCCTTCTCTGATTTCCGTCCAAACTCTATTCTACCATTTCTTTCCAAGGTTCTGGAACGACTTGTTCACACCCAAATTACTAGTTTTGTATCCAAAAGCTAAAAATTTTCTTCAATCTGGCTTTCGTACTGGTCACAGCACTACCACTATACTGACTAATATTTTGGAGGACATCAGAGCGGGTATAGAGAGCGGACAGCTAACCAACGGTTTTCGTACTGCTGGACTTTAGCAACGCTTTCAACACGGTGGACTTCGACATTGTACTTGGTATACTGGCCTATCTCAACATATCTCCAACAGTGATTGACTGGTTACGAAGTTATCTATTTGGTTAAATATTGATGGCACTACTTCGTCATGGTCTGCTGGCGTACCATAGGGTGGCGTTCTCTCTTCTCTACTCTTTGCAGTTTTTATAAACTCGATCACAAACAACTTATCTTCATCTTACCACCTCCACGCAGTTGATCTCCAGATTTATTCGCAAGCTTCATAAGACAAGTTGAATGTCAATGCTGACTTGAGTATCATTTGCAGCTAGAGTAAATCATTTGCCCTGTCGGTAAATCCGAGTAAGACACAGGTCTTCGTTGCTGGCAGAGCTAGAATGATGGCAAAAATTAATATGCTCCTCCTACCAAAAGTTAGACTCAATGCTGATATATGTTATAGTGCTAAAGCAAGAAACCTTGGAATTCATTTAGACTCATGCTTATCGTGGGGTCTCCAATTACAAGAACTAAGTCGCAAAATGTTTGCTACTGGGGGTTTCTTGCGTAGGTTGAGAAATTTCCTCCCTTAAGCGTAAAGATTGCACTTGTACAATCGCTACTGTTTCCCATTCTAAATTATGGAAGACGTCAGGTATCTTGATCTCACCGAAGACCAACTAACTGAACTTGAGAGGCTCCATAATTTTTGTACAAGACTTTGGAATACGGAAATATGACCACGTTTCTGATTTTCAACAACGACTCAAATGGTTACAGAAGAATGTTTTGTAATGTGTATTAACAGTCAGCAATATAATTGTCAACATACAATTATTTAGCCGACCAAATACGTAAAGAAGTGATACGCAATATTGTAGGTTTGAATAAAAGTGTCAGCGTTAAGCTGTAAAAGGAGGTGCTCATGTGGGTTGGACACGTCCAACGAATGAGTGAGGAACGATTGACCAAGAATATGATAATGTGCGAAAGTGGAGAATAGGAGTCAGGGTAAGCCGAGAGTTACATATGAAGACTACATAAGCAGACTGCTCAAATAAGGAAGGATCAAAAGTACTTGGATACCTAGACGTGCATGTATGAAGTGATTAATGACTATACAGGAAGCCAAAAAAAGTATGTGCATGGATCGCAAAGCCTGGCAATCTGTCCTCTCTGACTACCTCGTATACCTCGATAAGTAATTAGTTTTTTTTTAATAATTTGTAGACTAGGTACAACAGAGTATTATAGGAATGCTGTTGGGGTTTTTAGTTCTTTGCTACTATAGTGCTTCTAACATTTTAACATTACCTACAATGATGGTAAGTAATTCTTGACAAACTTAAACAATAATATTCCTTTTATTTAACTAAATACAAATTATATACATCAAGTTAATTTAAAAATTGGTAGTTAATAGGTAAATTACTATAGTGTTTCTAACATTTTAACATTACCTACAATGATGGTAAGTAATTCTTGACAAACTTAAACAATAATATTCCTTTTATTTAACTAAATACAAATTATATACATCAAGTTAATTTAAAAATTGGTAGTTAATAGGTAAATTATATCATATCATAGGCTATTAGTGTCTAATAGCCTATAATATTTTTTTTTATTTCATCATCATCATCCGAACGTCTGTCCCAGTTGCGTCTCGAGACGCCCGGGGTCTGCTAGGTCTTTTTAATTTAACATGCATTAATCTATATATATATAAAAGAAAGTCGTGTTAGTTACACTATTTATAACTCAACAACGGATGTACCGATTTGGCTGAAAATTGGTGGGGAGGTAGCTTAGAGCCAGGAGACGGACATAGGCTTTTATCCCGGAAACAATTTCCTGTGAGAAACGGGAACGGAAAAACTTCTCTACACGGGCGATGCTATGTGAAATTAATAAACGACGGGATTAAATGGGTGCCACGGGGTTCGAATAATGTCACGGGCGAAGCCGGGCGGGAAAGCTAGTTGCTTATGTTTTTGGGGTTCTGTACCTCAAAAGGTAAAAGATGAACGCTTATAAGATCACGTAGTTATTAATCTGTCCGTGTATCACCATCGATTCTTTTCATCAGGGTCGACCTAGCAAGTTGAAATTTATTCCAGATACTGAGGTTAACCTATTGTAATAAGTAGGTGTATAAAAATCAAGTTCCTGAGGCAACACGGTAAAATGATAAATAAGGGCAAATTTAAATTTAAATTTTGGTACTAACTTTGTTATGGCGGTATAATGGGCTGGCACGGAACCGCCGGCGCTTGACCAGCGATTTTTACGTTTACTGCCAAATATGTTCACAGCCCCCAAATTCAAAATTGCCAAAATTAGTTCAGGCGCTAAACATCATTGGTCCTTTCTTATTTATTTAATTTTGTTTCTTAAATAAAAAAAAAACGTAAATAGTTATTTTTAAACTTTCGCGGTGTATAGGTACTCATATTTTATATACTACTCGGGACTTCACGCAAAACTATTCTACTTACATTCATCGACGTTTTGAACGCGTTGCAGCGTCCGCGGTGTATAATATGTATGGAGTTATTTTTTTGTGCAACTAGTCTCCATAATTATTATAACTAACTTACTAACTATCTTTACGCTGTATCCCTGACGTAGTAGTCAGTGAGGACAGATGGCCAGGCTTCACGATCCATGCATACTTTTTTCGCTTCTTGCAGATTCATCAATCTGGTCTTCATATGTAAGTCTCGGCCTACCCTGACTAATTATTATAATGATTGATAAGGCCAGCGACACACCACACCCACTACGTCAGTTTTGTTTGGCACAAGATTTTTACGTTTATCTTCTAATTCTTCATCAATGAATTCCAAATCCCAGATAGCTTGATCCATCTTCCCTGTTCCCAATTATTGTGTTTTCTAATTTCAATAGCTTCACACACCATCCGTGGATAGTAGTGGCGATCAGTGCATAGAACTTTGGGTTCCACTGATCCACTGATTGTGGGACATTTGTCGGATATTTTTTTTTTACACTTTCTCAGTACGTACCTACTCTTTTTTTGATTTTGCGGTGGTCAGACGGATGATGATTTTGGAGTTACTATGAACATGGGGCCTTATCAAAATTAGTCTCACCTGCAAGTGGTGCACCTCCTGCTGATTAATGGGCGATGTAAATCGCTGCTCTTTAAATTGTTCAAGCCGCCCAAAAGGCCTTCAACCAGGCTTAACGACTGCCATTTTACTGGCAACCGAGACCAACGGCTTCACGTGCCTTCCGAAGCACGGAAACGCTTGCAAATGTAAATTCCACAAAGTGGTCACCCATCCACGGACACGTATAGCGAATGTTGCTTAACGCAGTGATCATTTACAGAACACTGAGTCAGCGGGGCCACGAAGGCTTCAATCGAAGACAAAGTTGTATAAACTGAGTGTCCTTTGCCTGCCTAAATGGGTGAAGACAAATAACGAAAAAAATTACGATTTGTAATCTTATACGGACTTTTGGCGCCAACGCGAGCGGTGACGCACGTTTGTCGTATATTATTTTCCAAAACTAGTGTAAAATTCGTGTTTTTGTGTTTAATAATGGTGGAATATTATACATAAAGAGTTCGGAAAAGTGCATTAGTGAACGAAAGTGATAAATTGCAAAGAATAGCGGTGTTGTTTGTGTTGGTGCCAAATTTCCATAGATAGCCGCAATAAGGGATCCACTGCCTTATTGGGGTACGGACTAGGACCTAGGACTGAGGACTTGACATCGACAAGCGACTAGACAGGACTAAAACAAAATTATAAGAAAATAATAAATACTGAAGACTAGGCTGTATGGACTAAGTTTCCTTTGCCTGCCCAAGATGGGCGAAGACAACAAAAAAAAATGTAAACTTATACGAAGTACCAAGTACCAGTACTTCGTCTAAGTAAGTATTTATTAAACTGAGACTAACTGAGATTTAATTTACCATCATTTAATTGACGTTGCCATTATCGCCGACTAGTAAGTAGGACCAAACACTCCAAACATTCTCTAAATGCGACGCTTTTATCATAATTGTCCTTTCTTGTATTTTAATAAATTACTAATATATTTGCAGAAAAAGATAATTAATCTAATAGTAAAGTAAAACATACTGTAAAAAAAAATCCGAAATCTTGTTCGCAAACAGCTTTGTTTTTGTTCCAGGGGTGTTTGATCGTGTGTATTTGATCAGCGAATAAAATCATCAACCGATACCACTATCACTTCTAACCACATGATAATAGAAGTGTCCTAAGTAGCTTAAAGATGCGTATTAGGCGTAGTGTTTTGGAAGTAAGTGAATCAATCTACTTATCTCATCTCAAACCAAAGTCGATAAGTACTCCCAGGTATTCTCATATCTCTATATCTCATATCTCTATCTCTATATCCCAGTATACTCTGTAGTTATCGACACAGTCTCTGGCCCCTATTTTATGTACGGGGTGAATGACTGCTTTCGTTAGAGCGGCAGGAAAGGCTCCTACTTCCAGACATCGATTAAACAAGAAAGTTAGATGTGGTACCAGTACATAAAGGGATTCCTTTAGAATTCTTATTCCTTAATTTAGAATTAAAAAATCTAGGTGTTCTTCCATCGTAACCTACAGCACAATCATCGCGTAACTGCACAATTAATGACTCAACTTCCCCCTCGTCCACCGGAAGAATTGTAAGGGAGTTGACTGGATAATGCTGGGGAGCGTTTTCGGTTGCGGTTGGATGGGCTTCAAAATGGATTATCTGCTCTACTATTTTACGCCCCATGTTGGTAAAATATTGGCAAACCTTATTATTGGAAAGTTTTGGGGTTTCGCAAACGCATAATAATTCTGTGGGGCTATTGTGTTTGTTTTCAGTGTTTGTTATTCCTTTAAGAGGTTTCCAAAGAGCCTTGGGGTTATTTTGTGCCTTTTGAAGTTCTCTTTGTTCATACGCTTTTTTAAGTGTGCGAAGAAGTTCATTACAGAAATTTCGGTAACGGCTTTCAGTTATTTTCAAGATAAGGTTTTTCGGAGATTTTGAAGCTTTGATATGCATGTTATCACGATTTCTCATGCATTTCAGTAACTCTGCTGTTATCCATGGTTTAACAATTTTGTTGCGTCTGGGTATTTTTTTCTGTCGTATGTATAACCATACTTGATTTTATAATTTCTATAATATTATTCTAATTCTTATATTTTTTAACTTACTTAGTAATGTCCGTACTCCAGAACGTCAACTCATGAGACTAGTTTTTGCCTTATAAAATCTAATCTCAAGAGTCGAGTATTGAGAAACGTTCTGGGATACGGACCTAAGACGTAGAGGACGGGGACATTTTAGATATAATAAGAATGAAGATTGAAGTAATATGAATTAAGTTATGGCTAAAAGGTCTTAGTAACCAGGCCATAAAATAATAACAAAAAATCTTTTTTGATGTCTCAACAATATAATAGCCGTAACACACGTCTGGATTTGGTATTAGCCCTAATACACTTCCAGATTTTTTCCTACGGATCACGACAGATCTTTAGCGCAATTCCCAAATCTCGGATCCAAATCGTCTACTTAGCAAATGTCATCGATATTCGAGTTCTATGAACATCGATGACATTTGCGCAGTAGAGGATTGGATCCGAGATTTGTGAATTGCGCTACTGATCCGCCGAGTCCGCCGACCAAAGCTATTCTCGCAACAGACGACCGTATCAGATCGCACCGGACCGCAGACAGGCTGTCCAGATTGGGGGCTTTTTTCCCTATTCTGGGGTAAAATAAAAATTATGGGAAACTTTTGGGAAATGAAAAGTATGTAATACGGTACATACTTTCATATGCATTTAGTGAAAAGCTGTTAATTTGAAATTTCAAACTGACAATTTAAATTGATTCATCTGTGTAGATATCTCGTAGACAGAGAACACTATAGACACATAGTCAGCGTGCCGCAGAAAGGGACTGGTAGTGTTATAACCGGGTTACCATATTGTTGCGTATTCGAGCTAAGGGAATGCAGCGGGACGTGTGTATTGAAACTCGGTATATAGCACACTGGTTTAATCGTACGCTATTGAGTGCGGCGCAGCGCATTAACTTGAGTAGCTACATAGGTACGTATAACTATGCATATAGAACACCTTTTCCCCCAAAGAAAAATAAACGACTGGATTAACTAAACTAACTAATTTCAAACAACGATAGTAAAAGTTACAAACACCTTTAGAAGAATTTCTTATAGTCTACTCTTGTCCTGTTTCTACGGATGCGGCCCGGCTGTGGTGTTTCAAAGTCATCACTATCATCATCCCGCGCCGCTGAGGGACTCGGCAGTGGTGCACTAAAAACCATAGGACTGCCAGTGGACACTTTAAAGCTCACAGGTGGCGTCCTGGGTGGGCTGTCACATGTTTCTGTGGAGTTGGGTGGCGTCACATCAGTTTCAAGTTCAGAGGGTGCCGAGTCCATGGCGGTCGCGTCAATAGTGTGGTGGTGGATAGGTGGTGGAAGAACATGGTTTAGCTCTGCTGGTGCCGTTTCAGATTCAAGCGACGGTGTTGGTGACGGTGATGATGGCGGCGACGCCGACGTGAACTCATTTCCCCCGCGGTTTAAGTTTAGTTGATTGCAGTGTCTTACTATGGTTTTATTCAGTTCTGATTTAATTTTATACAGGACCTTCCCGATTCTTTTAATAACCCGGCCCTTTGACTAATGAAATTTAGTTTTGTTAACAAAGTTCTTAAAATAGACCGCATCTCCAACATTAAAGTCATATCGCGGTCTGCCACCAAAGTTTTTAACCTGTGAGCACTGTTTTTTTTTATTAGAGCGGGTAACTCCGATGACGACGGTGTTTTAGTGGTACTTGGCGCGGTAAGGTCTAATCGCGAACGTAACTTTCGACCAAAAACTAGTTCTGCTGGTGAGGTCTCTGTGGTACTGTGGTTGGAATTACGATAGTCAAATAAATATTTAGAGAGCCTATTTTGAAAGTCATTTTGGTTACCTGATACAAGAATCGAATTTATACTATACCTTTCTTTATTATTTTCACGAACGACTCGGCCTGGCCATTGCTCATAGCATGATAAATAGGTGAAAATAATTGAGTTATATTGTTCAACTTGCAAAAATTCGCCAGTTCCTGTGAGGCGAACGAAGTTCCATTATCAGTGACTATTACCTGTGGCATTCCGAACCTAGACATAAAATCACACAATTTATTGATGACAGCTTTGGTGGTGATGTTGTTGTTCATTATGTAACATTCTACCCATTTGGAATAGACATCTACAATTACTAGAAACATTTTATTGTAGATAGGGCCTAAAAAATCCATATGTATTCTATGGAATGCGTGCGGTGGGTGAGGCCAGGGGGCGAGTGGTGTACGAGGAGGTGAGATTCGCAACTGCGCACACACTTCGCAGTTACCTACTAGGTACTCCAGGGCCTTGTCGATACCAGGAAACCAAAATCGGGATCTGGCCTCGGCCTTCATTTTAACAATTCCAAAGTGAGAACTATGTAGTTCATTTAATATTTTTTTGTAATATTAATGGAACAACAACCTTATGCCCTCGCATTAATATACCATTTTCGACTGATAACTGCATTCTACACAAGAAGTATCGTTGCAACCTGTTTGCTGTCACTTCAGGAATACCGCGTTTGGCACCAAATATTACCGTCAGTGGCTTATGGTCTGTGCGCAAGGTGAAAGGTTCCGATCTACCATAAAGATATTGGTGGTATTTTCTCACGCCAAATATTATCGCCGTAGCTTCTTTTTGTATTTGTGAGTACCTTTTCTCAGCCTGCGATAGTGAGCGAGAAGCGTAAGAAATGGGTTGTTCTAGGCCACTGCTACCTATCTGCGATAAGATCGCGCCGAGCCCAACGGGTGAAGCGTCTACAGTTAAAATAATCTTTGCATTATTATCGAAATGAGCAAGAACTTTATCCGATGATAATATTCTTTTTATTTTTTTGAACGCCTCATTCTGCTCATTGCCCCATTGCCAATTAGTATTTTTTTTTAAAAGATCATGCAAAGGGCTTAGTATAGAAGACGCATTAGGTGTAAAACTCCGATAATAATTGATTAAACCCAAAAATGACTGAAGCTCACTAACATTTTTGGGTATAGTCGCTTGCAGTATTGCATCCACTCGGGTCTTTTTTTATGCCGCTTTTATCGATAATATAACCCAAGTAAGCAATTTTCTTCTGAAAAAAAAACACATTTGTCTCTTTTCAAGGTAAAACCGGCCTTTTCCAAGCGATTTAAAACTTCTTTTAAACGAGCCAGGTGTTGGGATCTATTTATTCCCGTTATACATACGTCATCCTGGAATACAAGGACCCCTTCCATGTTACCTAACAATGAATCAATAATCCGTTGAAAAATGGATGCCGCGCTAGCTAAGCCAAAAATTAATCGTGTATAAATATATAAACCCCGCGGCGTGTTTATGCAAGTAATATTTTGTGAGTCTTCGTGAATTTTTATTTGATTGTAAGCCATTGACAAGTCCAATTTACTAAATTCCACTCCACCATGTAGTTTGGTGAAAAGTTCTTGAGAGGTAGGTAGTGGATATTTTTCCACTAGTAATTGCTTATTGATGGTGACCGAATAATCGGCACAAATGCGCACAGTGCCATCCTTTTTCAACACAGGTACAATTGGAGAAGCGTATTCGGAATAGGAAACCGGTTTTAATATGCCCAGCGATTGCAATCTATCCAATTCTTTATTTACTTTATCTTTTAAAGCAAATGGCACGGGGCGGGACCTAAAAAATATAGGTTTTGCATTGGGTTGCAACGGTAATCTGATCTCAGAGTTCGTAAAGCATCCTAGTTTATCGGAGAATACATTAGGGTAGGTTTTCACTAAATCATTATTTGATTCGCCAATTATGTTACAACTACGGTCGATGCCAGACACAATTCGTAGTCGAAACGCTCGCATGAAATCCCGACCCAAGAGGGGAGGTCCACCTTTACAAATGACATAAATGGGCATTTTTAATGTATGGCTTAAGTAGGTCACATCTATGAATATACATCCTTTTACTGTCATTCTAGTACTAGTATAAGTTAGTAATTTTTTTGTGGAAACTGATAATGGAACTTCTGAAAAATGTTTATTGTACAAAGTTTCAGAAATCACAGATACGGGTGAACCGCTGTCTATTTGACATCTGATATTTTGACCTCCCAGACTCACACTTTCGGTCATCGGTACTTCACTACAGCTATGTAAATTCAGTAATAACTCACCGTCATCGCCCTCGTCATCAGAGTTACCTTGTTCGATGTAATTCATTTTTTTATTTCTACACATTTTACGAAGATGGCCCTTTTGGTTGCACAATCTACACGAATAGTTAGCGAACCGACACTGAGATGACTTATGGTTCTTATAACCACAGACTGAGCACTTCTCACTGGTGGTGACACGCGACTCTTTCGTGCAGCTGCTGTCCTGTTGCTTTATTTTGCATACAGCTTCGATCGCGTCTCGGTTAGAATCGGAGAAGCCTGATGGTGCAACGGAAGCGCCTGCACGCGCACAATGAATGCTTTCTGCTAGGTCTATAGCTTTGCTCAGCGTCAAATTGTTAATATCCTTTGCAAATAGCTTTTCTCTCTCGTGGCCGGGCAGCATACCCATAACGAATTTGTCCAGCAGTTGATCCTCTATATTTTTGAACTTGCAATAGGTAGCGAGACCGCGCAGTCTCGCAGCCCATTGCGAATGCGTCTCGCCAGGTTGCTGTACAGCTGTGTAGAATTTATGCCTTTCTGCAAACCCGCAGCGCTTTGGTAAAAAGTGATCATCCAAAAGCTTCACAATTTCTTCAAAAGTCTTGTCGTTCAGCTCACCAGGTAAGGCCAGGTTACACGCCAATTGGAACGTGCTCTCCGTGAGTGCGCTTAATAGTACTGCCTTCTTCTTGACACCCGCTTTATCCGCTGCTGCCTCGCCCACACCGTGAGCGATGAACCATTGCTGGAGCCTGCCCTTGTACAGCTTCCAGTCTTGATTGTGGTGATCGAAACTGGCTATAGCTCCTAATAACGAATTGTTACCGAACATTTTTTTTTTGTTTTAATTTGTGGGTACGGCCTCGTCGCCACTGTTGCGTATTCGAGCTAAGGGAATGCAGCGGGACGTGTGTATTGAAACTCGGTATATAGCACACTGGTTTAATCGTACGCGTTATGAGTGCGGCGCAGCGCATTAACTTGAGTAGCTACATAGGTACGTATAACTATGCATATAGAACACATATGAAGAAATTTTCCCCATATTTTGTTTCAATCTAAATTCATCACTATGTAAAAGAGTCTCTTTCTTCTTTTTAAATAAAAAATTTTGTTCAAATGTTTGCTGCAATTTTTTGAAGTTGGTTTTGGTGACCAATTGGTTCATCCTGTAGCTGTTATCCAAATCTGACGCGAATCGCCACTTTTAGGAAAGCTGCAAGAAACCTATAATTATTTAACTAAACACAACAAAATAAAAAAAAACATAAGAGTGCTTAAGTATATTCACATGCAATGCAAACTGATACACCTGCTGACAAATGAACAAGGTCGGGCACAGGAGCGGATACCTACTAAAAGAGATTGGGAGATTAGGCAGCAGTCGTTTCTAACAACACCGACAACAAAGATATTTCAGCTGCTACTATTAGTCTAGCATAGCAGACACCGACCACTAAAGTGGAAAATTTGGGCAAACCGAGACCTCACGATTAGGTAATACAATATATAAAATAAAATATTGAAGTTTAGAGCAGTTCCGACAACATCTTAGGCATTCGGTTTCGATTTGTCGCTGCCGGCCGTGGTGCAAGCCATGGTCGGCAGCCAACAGTGCTGGGCCGCCGTCGCTTCGTCGTCGTGAACAATTCATGCGCACCCCCGAATAGTGTCTGGCCGCGGGCGGAAGGTCGGGGGACCCCGCCCAGCTGGCCACTTGGCGACGGGCACCCTTTCTGTATTCCAGGGGGCGCCCACTTATTGCGCACGCCCGTACCGGCCGCTCTCACCTCCTCTGCTTACTGAGGTGCGCTCGAGCTCGAGCGGTGGAGGTGCGGGCTAGTTCTTTAGCTCCTTAGGGAGCTCCGGGGTGGTCGCTTATCGACCGCCCCCGAGACGGACCCCTCCATTTTGGGGTGCCCCTTGCCGGCTCGCAGTGATTTAACCTCAGGCCTACCCTGCGAGTCGGTTTAAGGTGAGGCGGAACACCGCGGGGTTTAGTGGGTAGGACGGCCTCTCTCTCACGGACCGTCCTTACTGCTCCCGCAGCAGGGATTACGCGGCGCGTAAATGCATTCACCACGATAAAAAAAAACATCTTAGGTATGTAATAGCGTGTCTATAAACTACTTCTACTTGAATCACAATCCAGATCTCCGCCTCACCTGCATGTTGGTGCTAACTGAATAATGAAACCAGGGCGCTGATACACGTAGTAGGTTATGGGCACCGACAGACTAGAAGAAGAAGACATAGAACATCTGAATGTGGATCAGATAGTAAGCTTCTGCAAGGAAACAAGAAGGTTCGACGGGGCGCCGTGAAGACTGCTGGGATACCCAATCCAAACCGCAAGGAGAAGTTTTTCGGGGAAATGAGCGAAGTGGGCGGCAAAAGATGCGGTCGGATCGTTCGCTCGGCGGTGCCGGCGTCCCCAACAAGAAAATAATAATAATGGTTGGGAGGTCCGAGAGTAGTTATTTCCAATATACCCAGGCCTAAACTTATGTCGCACAAAATATAAATAACGGTAATTAAGTGGTAAGTAGGCTTATATATATATCTCTCAAAGTTAATTTTCTGTACGTCTCCCATTTTTGTGCTTCTATTAGGTTTAAATAAATGTAGCATGTACGACACGACCAGCATTTTGTTTTAAAATAAAATCAGATAAGGGGTAATTTAGCATACATGATATGGCGACCCTGAGTTTTATTTATGTTAGGTGTTTGACTTCTTAAATAACTATATTTAATCTTATTTATGAATGAAATTTCATCTTGAATGCAAGATGCGCAATATACTTCTATTAAAACCTAGTAACTGATAAAACTTGGTAGTACTTACGAATAAAAAGATACTATTTTTTTTCACCATCACTCTGACATCCTAAAACACTACATCGCACCATCTTTTATTGATTTTAATTAATATTTCGTTCGTCATATTACTCCACAATGTAATATATAATAGCATTTTTTACAATAATGTTAATGAACTACAAAACAGCTGTCAAAGTTTTTTTTGCTCATTAGGATTGTGCTGAAAAACCGGCACGCTCGATGAAAGAAAAAATCTAATCATTATGTTTCTTTTCTTCACACTAGACTTAGTTAAGTTGTTTTCTTTCTAGTGTGAGTGAAACAAGAGCTATCAATTCGTCTATAGTATTTTCTGTCTACGAGATATCTGGATTGCGTAGTATTCCTTTCCATAGAGCAAATAAACACTACGCTATGTATTAACGTAGTTCTTTTTCCTTTTTGGGGAAAAATGTACAAAGAAGTATATTTTTGGGCAAAGTAAAATCGGTTTTGGGGACATTTACGACGAACTAACTAAGACGTAATTTGTGAAATAAGTTGCTTTGAGTGAAACAAGAGCTATCAATTCGTCTATAGTATTTTCTGTCTACGAGATATCTGGATTGCGTAGTATTCCTTTCCATAGAGCAAATATACACTACGCTATGTATTAACGTAGTTCTTTTTCCTTTTTGGAGAAAAATGTACAAAGAAGTATATTTTTGGGCAAAGTAAAATCGGTTTTGGGGACATTTACGACGAACTAACTAAGACGTAATTTGTGAAATAAGTTGCTTTCTTTCTAGTGTGAGTGAAACAAGAGCTATCAATTCGTCTATAGTATTTTCTGTCTACAAGATATCTGGATTGCGTAGTATTCCTTTCCATAGAGCAAATAAACACTACGCTATGTATTAACGTAGTTCTTTTTCCTTTTTGGGGAAAAATGTACAAAGAAGTATATTTTTAGGCAAAGTAAAATCGGTTTTGGGGACATTTACGACGAACTAACTAAGACGTAATTTGTCAAATAAGTTGCTTTCTTTCTAGTGTGAGTGAAACAAGAGCTATCAATTCGTCTATAGTATTCTCTGTCTACGAGATATCTGGATTGCGTAGTATTCCTTTCCATAGAGCAAATAAACACTACGCTATGTATTAACGTAGTGCTTTTGCCATTTTGGGGAAAAATGTACAAAGAAGTATATTTTTGGGCAAAGTAAAATCGGTTCTGGGGACATTTACGACGAACTAACTAAGTCGGTAACATTGGGAAAAACTGTATAAAAAAGTGTCCAAGGGAAAAATAAAATTAGATCTGGGGAAATTTACGACATAGTAGCTAGGACGGCAACAATGTTCCCGATTAATTAGGTTCGAGGCAGACTCAGTTAATAATAATTATGTCCGCCGGACTGCTCTACGCAGATTTGATCGGGAGGCAAATCAAATTCGTGGTCGGGTCAAACCAAATCCGGACGTGCGTTAGCGCTATTAAGCATATTTCGTACTTTGTTCAACTTCAGTCCACTCATTATTCCCTTCCACTGATTCCATCATGATAGATTAAGATCACGTAATTTTTTCGTGTCATTTATGTAGGACGTAGATAGGGTAATAGGACCAGACCTAATTATTTGCGGTTTGGTATTTCCATAATATTTCTTTATGCCGTAATTGTCTTTGGACCGGACTTAACTGGTTCTGAGACTGTCGATAGACCACGCGCAAAACAAAAATAATGATGTGATACCCAATAGTGATAACTTCAAAGATTCATTGTTAGCTGCTCACGTTCTGTATATCTATATATACAACCAACGTCTTTATTTGTGTTGTATCTAATTGGATCTTGGACAGTGGACTGTTGGACGACAATAGATGGTAAAACTGAATCACAGTGCAAATAGAAATATTATAAATTCAAACAGTAAGTAGTTCAAAAATATAATGAAATTTAAGTTCCAGGGAGCTTTTATACTTACAATAGTTTACTCTTCTATTACTTAACTTTGTTTTATGCTCTATCGAATACTAAATTAGGTAATATTGCCTATTATTTCAGACTAGTGCTGTTATCCAAATAACACATTGCTAAGTATTACATCAGCTTGTAAATGTTTTAAAACATGGAAGCCATGCATCATACAGCACCTCATGGACTAAATGAGGACAGTGAGTTGAACGGTAAAGTGGAAGGGCCTTATGATGATATTATAAATTTGCCTATAAGAATGTCTCCTGTACAAATACAACAAGAGTATTTTGAAAACTCTGGTGACTGTGACTGGGTCAAGTAAGTATACCTGACAGCTATAAAATTTTACACACCTCAACAGCGATATATTTTCCAATAGAAAGCTGTTCTGAAACTAGGTAGTGGACTAATACTATATATTTCACAATCATACTTCTCAAGCTGCAGAATAGAGACAAAATATCTGTTTTTAGCTATCATAATGTTAATATAGACTACTCAAAAAGCAAATAGCTACTTACAGGCACTAAAATACTGTACATGTTAATAACATTCTATAGGCCGGCTGATAGAATTGTACTGAAGTGCAATTGTAATAGTAGAATACAAAAACTGTCAATTTTTCTGTCGGCTTTCTATTGAGCGACAATTTCTATTCTCTTCTGATGCAATTGAATTAGTAGACTTGGCCCCCAGAACATAAAACAGTTGTAGTAATTTGCAGGTATGAGAAGAGTAACAGAAACTATTTAATTCAAAATATAGCATTTGCATTGTTTGGGAGCCCAAGCATTGAAGGACGACTTACAGAATCAAAAGATGGCGAATGCGCACACTTAGAAGGCTACAATTCCAGACAGAAAGAACAAGTTATGAAATTGTATGAAAAAATATGTGAACAAGGTATGTAATACCTTTCATATTGTTTCACCTATTCACCCATGAGTTGTCATTACTGTGTTAACACATTCAACAACAAATTATTGTTCATTCACAGGTAAATATTCATTCAATGATGAGGATATTTATTTATCAGTGCTGCTTATAGTATGTGCTAGACCTCATCCACTAAAATTCTATCAAATTCAACCATCAAATTATTGGTTGGACCTCCATGAGAGAACTGACTGTGAAATATGGTGCACGGCTGTATTTAAAATCAGAAAATGTATTCCTACAACTGTTGGTGGTAAGTGACTCACTACATTATGGAAGAATGGGGTAGGATGCACTGCCATCCAGGCAAGGTGAGGTCATGCCTGATGTGTAACAGTTTCAAGAACTTTCTGTTTATGATGTATGATTCACAGTATTGAAGTAGTTTCACTGCTTAAGAATGGTGTATGGGGTCCACCACCTTATTGTTATAAGATAGGTGTTAGTGCTTATTTCTTATTTAACGGTTTATGTACACACAAATACATTACAATAAAACTTACAGATGAAAAAAGAGAGGGTTTTTATAGATATTCAATATTTTTATTAACAAAAAGAAATCCTGTAATGATAGCGTTAAGGTTAGGTAAATAAATAAATACACTTAAGCAACCTCATCTGTTAGAATTCGTATCCGCAGTACAATTGATGAAGGCGATGATGCAGGTGCCTTCTGGGTTGAGAAGTCAGAGTAGAGGGTTGTCCCTCCTATCAGCCACAACAATTGGATGCAAGTCTTTGCAGCTGATGAAAGTGGATCTCAAGCTCTAAATGGAGAACACAAAAGGGTCAAAATATTACTGTCAAATACAGCTAAAAGTGGACCGTAGTTTATGTACATTATATTAGTTTTTTTTTACTTCAATATACAGTATTTCCAAAGTTATAACGACGAGAAGTTTCAGTCCTTTTTTTAATTACTGAGATTAGGCGTCCCCACTATGATGTCACAGCCTCGCAAGAGTGCGACTGTTGAATGAGTAGCGTTGTTATGTTATGTTATACCCTTGTTATAGCACTTTGCTGGTAAATATTTCAGCTATTTCCTGAAATATAAAGAAAAAATAATAACAGATTTTCTCGTATTTTTTGTAGATTTATTTGGTATTTTAAATGAAAAAAAGTTTGTCAGACCCATTCAGGTAGAAATTTCAAACAACTTGGAATTAGCAAAGATGAAAAAGAGAGGTAGTACTACTGGGCTCTGGAAATCTGGGTCTCTGTTTTATCCAAGGAAAAAGTTACAAAAAAGTTTTTCCATACAACAGTATATCTTATCTTCTTCTTATCTTTTTCGGGGTCGGTAGATACCGCGGCACTGCGTCCCTTCCGAAACTATTGTACCACACCCCATCGCTTCACCCATCCCCCCAGCGCCTGTGCAGCGCCTCCATGTACCTCAATATGTTCCCAAGGGGGATGTGCCTGTAATCCTCCGGAGTCGGGTATGCTTGACCCAGAAGACTAATTCTTCTTGCACCGAGTGCCACACATTCGCACAGCAGGTGGTACATGGTTTCGCCAGCGTCCTCACAGGACCTGCACGTCGGGTCTTCCGTGAGCTTCATCCTGTGGAGGTGCTGCCTCGTTGCGTAATGCCCTGTGAGCGCTCCAGTGATTCTTCACAGCTGCTCCCTGGTATGTGTCCACAGTTTCTTGGACCATCCCTCTCTGATGCTTCCCAGAAACATCTTTGCGTGTCTTAGACCTGTTGTCGACTGCCACTGGGTTTCATGTGCCTTAGTGGCTGCCTCCTTTATTGTTCGTCTTATTACTCCATAATCGAGTCCGACGAACGGCTCCGGTCCAATGAACCCTTCCTCCGAGCCCTTCCTTGCGAGGGCATCCGCCCTCTCATTACCCTCGATGCCCTTATGTCCTGGCACCCAGACCAATTGGATCGTATTGCGTCTTCCCAGCCTATTTAGGCTTTCAATGCACTGCAATATCAATCCGGATTTCACTTCACATGATGTGAGCGCCTTGAGTGTAGCTTGGCTGTCACTCATAATATAGACTGTCTCATCAGTGACCCGTCTATCTAACATTTCTTGCACGCATGTCAGTATAGCATAGGTCTCCGCCTGGAAGACCGTTGCATACTTGCCCATGCTTTGACTAATGTTGCAGTTGTCGCTGTGAACCCCTGCACCTGAGCCGGTTTCCATCTTGGATCCGTCCGTGAACCATATCTGGACATTTCTGTCCTGTGTCCGCATTCCACACTCCCACTCCTCTCTCGTGGGGATGTGTACACTATAGTTCTTTTTGAAGTTATAGACCGTCTGTATTTTGTCTAGATTCATAGTCATAACCCCTTGCTCCTGTGTTGCCTCAAGCGCCATATGCCCGTAGTTCCGGCTTTGGCCTTCAGCTCCGAGCCTGTGAACGGCTTTCCTTGCCTCCAGCTCCACTCTGATGTGCAGCGGAGTAAGGTTTAGAAGTATTTCCATCGCCGCCGTAGGAGTGCTTTTGAAGGCTCCTGTCATAGCCATGCATGCCATCCGCTGTAGCTTGTACAGGGTTCGTCTGCAGCTCTCCTGTTTAGTCTTGGGCCACCATACTATACTCCCGTATGTTATTAGTGGCCGCACCATCATTGTGTAAATCCATTGGACCACTTTTGGTTGTAGTCCCCATGTCTTACCGTACGTGGAACGGCACATACCAAAGACTCTCATTGCCTTGGTGGTTGCTGTTTCCACATGTCGATTCCATGTTAGCTTATTATCTAGGATGACTCCTAGATACTTCGCTTCCGTGGACAAGCAAAGCTCTTCGTCATATAGTCTTAGCGTCTCCATTCCTGTTAGGGTTCGCCTCTTCGTGAAATTTACTATCACCGTTTTTTTGGGGTTAATTGATAGGTGGTTTTGTCCACACCATCCCTCGACTGTATCCAGTGCTTTTTGCATGATGTTTGAAACGACACTTGGTACTTTTCCGTTGATTAGTATCACGAGGTCGTCCGCGTAGCCAACTGTATGTAGTGGTCCTCTGTTAAGTCTCCCCAGCAGGTCATCTATCACCAGACACCATAATGTTGGGGATAGAACACCGCCCTGTGGGCAACCTTTTGTGACTTGAACTTCCACTCGCTCCCCCAGTAACTCCGCGAGTATTGTTCTTCCTTTGAGCATCTTATCCATCCATACACAGATTGTGGATTCGATACCATGCCTTTCCGCCGCTGCCTTTATGGTTCCGAATGTGGTCCTGTCGAACGCTCCTTCCACATCCAGAAATGCAGCTAAGCATATTTCTTGATTACCCAGTGTCAACTCCGCCCTACTCACCACGTGGTGAAGTGCTGTTTCAGTTGACTTCCCTGGTTGGTATGCGCATTGCATTTTGTGAAGAGGATATTTCTTCAGTGCTTTCCCTCTAATGTGCTTATTAACTAGCTTTTCTAGTGTTTTGAGGAAAAACGATGTTAGACTAATCGGTCTGTACGATTTTGGATCTCCATAGTCCGCTTTGCCTGGTTTCGGCATAAATATGACTTTTGCACGTCTCCAGCATTCTGGTGTGTAGCCAAAGGCTATACACGCCCTGTATAACCTACATAAGTGTGGGTTTAGTATTGTTTCCGCTTTCTGTAGTAGTATCGGATATACGCCGTCTGGTCCTGGCGCTTTAAATGGTTGGAAGCTATTTATTGCCCATTTAACCCCGTTATGTTCTACTACTTTCTTGGCGGTCACCCAGTCCGCTTTTGTGGTACATCTTCTTTCCTTTTCACCACTAAAGCCTGTTTCATTTGCTTGTGCGGTTATTGCCATTGAATCTGGAAAGTGTGTCCTGAGCATCACTCTCAGTGTTTCACTCCCAGTTTCCGTATATCTACCATTACAGTCCTTAATCGTAGTTAAATGGTTAGACCTTGTTATTGCCATTGCCTTGGTGAGACGCATGCTTTCCGGGATGCTGCTTATGTTTGAGCAGTGTTCCCTCCATGCCTTCCTTTTTGCCTTCCGTATGGCCTTGTTATATATACTCAGTGAGTTTCTTCGCATAGTCCTCGAAGTTGTTCGATTTCTTTGCACGATTGAAGGCTGCCCTTGTAGCCTTCCGTAGTTTCGTCAGCTCGGTATTCCACCAAGGTGATTGTTTAACACCGATCTCTTTTTCGGGGCAGTTTTCAGTCCACGAGTTGGCAACTGCTTTTGCAACATGTTCCGCTACCATCTCGATGTCCAGTGTCGAACTTAAGTTCTCTTTGGGGTCCCCTAGCTCGGCTTTCAAATTGCTCTTGAAGGCCGGCCAATCGGTGTTCCTAGGGTTCCTTCTTTTGACTTTTGCCTGTTTGTACATCGTACTGTAATTGTAACATATGTACCTGTGGTCCGAACTGGAGATTATGTCCGGCACGTGCCAGTCCACTATGCGTTTACTGGCCTGGTTTGTTGCTAGCGTGATGTCGATGACCTCCGCCCGTGTTTTCGTCACAAACGTTGGTTTGTTACCTGTATTTATGATTTGTAGGGATGAACTTACCAGATAATCCAGTAGAAGCTCACCTCTGTCATTGCAGTCCGTGCTTCCCCATGTTACATGGTGAGCGTTGGCATCGCAGCCTATGATGAGATTTTTCATCTCCCGGCTGCAGTGTTCCACCAGGACCCTGAGTTCCCTTGAGATAGGTCCTTGGCCTCGTAGGGGAGGTAGGCCGATGCTATTACTAGCGCTCCACCCCCCCTCCCTTGATGTAAGACCTGCATGGTTGTCAGGTCCCTGAAACAGTAATTATACATAGGTATTGCATCAATACCATTTCTGACATAGATGCATGTCCTAGCATTGTTGTCGCGACAGTGATAGTATATGTTACCCCCCGTCGCGCCTAAGCCCCTAATCATCCCTTCATATAAGTAAGGTTCCTGAATTAGGGCAATGTCATATTTATTATTTTGCAGCTCGCGTGCAAGCACGGAAGTTGCTGCCTTACAGTGTTGTAAATTTATTTGTACAAACCTTATTGCATCCATGTTACTGGGTGCCCATTTCCTCCTCCTCGCTTTCCAGCTTGAGCCCCACCAAACCCTCCAGTTCCCCAGCGTCTACCGGCGAGGGTAGACTCTCGAGATCCATGGCAGGGTGGTGGGACCCCTCGAAGAGTCCGCTTATGTCCTCGATGCTGGACTGAGGCGATACTGTCGGCTGCGGTGGTCCTGGCTCCGCCGCCGCCGCGTGGGTCGCTGGTGCAGCTATTGACGGTACCGTCGCTGATGTAGACGGCATCGGGTTTGTAGGTGCAGGTCCAGCTGCCGTGCTCTGCACCTCATTCCGCGTTTCCCTCCGCGGCGTGTCGTCAAGGAGCTTAAACTGGCTAGACGCCAGACCCCAGTTCAGCGTGTAGCCCGCTTCCTTGAAGACCTTTGCTGAAGTGTGGTCCATCAGTACAATTCGGCGCGTGTTCTCCGCCGCCACCTCGGTCTGGACCACCTTCCACTCTTCAGTCTGCAGTTTTGGGTGGACCCGCTGAATCAGTCGCAGCAGAGACGCCACATCCGAGCCCTCCCATGTCCGCATACGCCAGGCCATTTTAACCGGCTTTGGCAAGTTTCGAGCATCTATGGCTTTTAGCTTCACCCCATTGACGGTTTTACCGTCAATGTTGTGAAGCCACTGCACAGATGCAGGCCCCTCACATATGGCATGGAAAGCTCGACCAGCCATATGGAGAAAGTTTATGTTGGGCAAGGGGTCAGGGGTGTCCTCCATGGCTCTAAACAGGTGGGCCTGGATCGCTCCCAACATTCCCTTCTTCAACATACACTGAGGGTGGTCTTCGTGGACTATGGCCATCCTGGTGCCAGTCAGGGCTTCCCTATAGGAGCCCTGCGTCTTTGCCCTTTTTGGGTCGCTGGCTGGCACCCTGGTCTCGTCACTTTCCTCCCTCTGCCTTTTTACAGTCGTGGAAGTCGAAGCGCCACCACTCTGGATCGCAACCTGCCGATTCATCTTCCGGTTGCGACGCTTCAGGCTTCCCTTTCTGCCTCTGCTGGATCCCGCTGGACGTTCTTCCCCCGCCCCAGCCCCGTCAGCCCCGCTGGCAGTTCCCCTTGTGGAGCCCGTACCTGGCGGTGCCGACGGCGTCCTGGGGCAGGTTCCGTGCGCCCCAGCATCTTCCAGCCCGCCAGCCTCTGCTTTCCGACCCGCACCGTCGCCGGACCCCACGATGACACCCGCAGTTCCCCTTACGGAGCCCGTGCTTGGTGTCACTTCTAGAGCCCTGGAGACAGCACCAGCCGATGCTGAGCATGCCCTAGCTACCGGCTTTGGGGGCCGGCCTTTCGCTCCGCCTACACTCCCTGTGCCGTTTCCCTCCAGACCTTTGCCGACCTTGCGGAATGCATCAGCCAGGGAGGTTCCTGACACAGAGGAGCCAGGCTTGGAGCCTCTCCTAACCTTGGACACGCCGGCACCAGTATCAACCGGACCCTTGCCCCCCTTGCGGGAGACAGAGCACCAGGGTGATTCCGGCGTCGACGTGGACGGAATTTGCGCGCCTTGCGCCTTTGTCGCAGCCCCCGTAGAGACCTTGACCTTAGAGTTCCCCTCGTGAGAGGGGCCAGGGTTTTCGTTGTGTTTGTTAAATCCATCCATAAAGGGGGGAAAAATATTTCGCCAACTCGACTCCTCACCCTCCACGGAGCCCTCAAATGGGGATGCTCTCAAGCACCAAGGCTATCGAGTTGGTATAGCGCCCTTGAGTGACGAGCCTGCTAGCTTTCAGAGCCCGAACGTAGACCCCCAACGATGTTGCCCACGCACGTTCCCCTTCCACTGCAGACCCTCCTACCCCCGGACGCTCGCCTGATGGCCGTCTGACCGGACATCGCAGCCGATTGACCTCGATTGGCTAGATCAAGGTCTCCCGTGTAAGGTGAAATCCGGACCAAAGAGGTGTGTTGCCGACAAGAGATATCGACCCGATCCCTTGCTGACTCAACCTCCAGGATTCCTTCATCCTCCCGTACGGGTCCCTGCGCACGGCACAAACACGCAGGAGGTCATTACTGACCACCATCTTATTATATTGATGATGGACACCCGGGGACATGACCTCTCCATCACCCGAGATACGCGCCTGATGTTTTAGTTACGTCTATTTCTTAAGGAATTAGACCAATAACGGAACGGCAACCACGAGAAGGATAACCATCAGACTTGCCTTGGGGATCTACACGACTGTTGCGCTCTCCCCCAAGACCAACGCCCCCTCATCCCCTCTGAAGGAGGTGGATGAGGTAGCCAGGACCCTCTTTGCCCCAGAAGCCTGCCAAGGGCGCGGACAAAGAAGTCCCTGACTGTTCCAAGTTTATACAACACCAAAGTTTATACGACCGTTCCAAGGTTATACAACAGTATAAAATTACAAAAGTATTTTTTACTAAGAGCATCTAGACGTGTTCATTAAGATTTTCTTGTTCTTGTAAGTTGAGTAATTGTTTAGAAACCCCTTCTGTATAACTTGATGGTTTCAGTGTTCATTGGATAACTATTTAATCTATTATTGTTAAAATTGCAGCGAAATCATGTCGCGTGTTTGTGGATGACAATGCCAGAGTATATCATGATTGGCAGTCATACATAGAGAATAACACACTCCCTAAATGTGTTATTATTGTGCCTGAAAATGGTGAATACTCAGGAAGTCTAGCTCAGGTAGCTATAATCATTTATTTTAACTTTTTTTTTATAAATATTTGGCGCCGCCAGCCTAATGGGAACGACAACCTGTAGTTGAGGGCCACTATCATAGCCAGCAAGGCTCCCATAGTGACACTCAGGTTGACATATGATTTTTCACACTTCCAGATTGCCAGTGACCATTGGACAATCTATAATACGGAGCACATCACTACAACTCTTTTAGGCATTTTGGTAGGCATTTCTGTCTCACTCCCCATGTCCAGGTGAGGTTGGCTAAAGATGGGGAAAGAAATCAAATTGCTAGCACATGAAAGTACACTTAAAATAGCTCTCAATTGTTTGATCCTTCAAGTATTTTATCTATCACGCCTCATCCCCGAAGGGGTGGCAGAGGTATACATATCGTATGCCCACTTTTCACCATGTGTATTCCTGTCCCACATAATAGGTGGTGAGCCCATTGCCGTGTTGAAATGGACAGGCGCAGGCTCTGGTGACCCGTTGTTGAAAGTTTTTAAGCTGCCCATAAGGCCTTCAACTTGGCTTAACAACTGCCATTTTTTTGGCAACCGTGACCAACATCTTAACATGCTCTCCGAAGCATGAGTGGGTCTAAAGGGCCGAATAAATTTAATAAAATGTGTCTATTTTGCATAAATTTTGTTAAATTTGGCAGAAATTTTGAACCCGTTGCCTTTTTAGTGAGGTGGTAACAAAAAGGCTAAAAGGTCTTATGTGCGAGACACTAATTAACACGACCAATTAAAGTCCTGGTAGTCTCCGACCATAATTAAAAGTATTTGTATACAAATTTATTAATTATATTATTTTTAGGGTGAAGAAGCTTTCTATGTGAAATTGACAGTAGCACCATCACCATCTCTGGGTGTTAAGGCCCGAGTGCTAAGTTCTGTAGACACGGTTAGCACTGTCGCTTCTATCGGAGCGATTGGTGTAATTGGAGCGGCTGCGTTCACTCCAGTCGCGCCTGTTGTGCTAGTCGGCGCAGCGGCCGCGACAATCGCGACTGGGGTGTATGGCCTTGTACGATCATCACTGCATCTGCATGATAGAAGTGTTCATGAACAGGTCAGTTTGCTTAAATTATACTGAAACTTACTAAGGGCCATATTACAGATCATGTTGTTGTTACTGGGCCGGTTCCGCACTTAGCCACTTGATTGGGCCATTGTGCGTGGATTCTTCATCCATTCACTCCAACCATCCAAGGCAGTCCCAGAAGGTCAGCAGCCTTTTAAGGCCCTGGCATGCGTCCGGGAGTGTTTGCGGCGACAATAGGATGCGCGCCGGTCATCTGCCACGCTCCTGCACTCCATGAGCACGTGGTGTGGCGTTTCTTCTGCCTCCATGCATCCTCTGCACAGGGGGCTGTCTGTTACACCTATGGTGAAAAAGTGTTTGTTAAGGGGACAATGGCCTGTTAAGATTCCTACAATCTTGCCTATGCTTTCCCTATTTAGCCTAATGAGGTTGCGGGTAAATATTTTAGATATCTCCGGAATCGCCATCTTAGTTTGCCTACAACCTTCGAGGGTTATCTATGCGGTCTTATGTGCTCCTTCAGTGTTTGTGCGCAGCGATGTCTTTATCTGTGCCTGGGGTAGGGGTAGTAATGGTTCCGGACCATATACTGTTTCTTCTGATCCCCTTTTGGCCAGTTCATCTGCTGCGTCATTTCCCATTGAGTTACTGTGTCCTTTTATCCATTGCAGGGTTACTTTGTTCTTATCCGCAATGTGTTGGAGTGTGTTGTGACATTCCAATATAAGGACCAATGAAGTTTTATTATTTTGTAATGCTTGTAGTACGGATGCGCTGTCCGAGATGATTTTAATATTAAAACCACGTAAGTCTCTAGCTGCAACCGCTTGTGCTGCCTTAATTAGACCTACACATTCTGCCTGGAAGATTGTGTTTCGTTTTACGGATCATTTACGGAAGGCTTAGTGTACTACACGTTCATCATAAGCTACGGTGACCACTTTCCATAAGGTCGGTGACAATACTTTTTTACAACAACCTGACGAAGATTTGTAATATTGAAAAGTATGATTGTTGTTGTTAATTGTCTTCGCCCATCTTCAGGCAAAGGAAACTTGGTCCATACAGCCTGGTCTTCAGTATTTATGTTTTCTTAGTATTTTGTCATGTCTGGTCCTTGCCCTCAGTATGACTGCCTCGGTGGCGCAGTGGTAGTGTATGCGACTGCCGTGTCTGAGGTCCAGGGTTCGATTCTCGGGTCGGAAAAAAATATTTGTGTACTCCACAAATGTTTGTTTCGGAGTTTGGGTGTTTCCTATGTATATAATATGCATGTATTTAGAAATATATAAGCATGTTTATCAGTCGTCTAGATCCCGTAACACAAGCTTATATTAGCTTACTTTGAGCTAGACGGCGGTGTAAAAAAAAATGTCCTACAATATTAAAAAAAAGGTGTTTCTTATACTGAGGTTTTCAGTGGACTTTACGTGGCATGAGAGAAAATAGCATTTCACTGCATTTATATCATTGTCTTTCACTATAGCACGTTAACACAACTTTTATATCCAAGAAACCACCACTCCCGCACAACAAACAAGATAAATGCACTAGTTTTAGAAAATAATATTCAGCAAGCGTCCGCACTTGTCATTGTTCCCGCGCAAAGTCTGAAAAGTATGAACGATATAAGTGTTGCCAGGGGAAAAACCAAATATTGCCATTACAATTCTTAACATGAAGCGATTGATGAATCTGCAAGAAGCGAAAGAAGTATGCATGGATCGTGAAGCCTGGCGATCTGTCCTCTCTGACTACTCCGTCAGGGATACAGCGTGAAGATAGTTTTATAAATATGTAAATATTTTCAATTTTGTCTATATATTTTATAGACAATAAGTGTAACGGATGCAGAGGCTCGCGGCAGTTGGCTAAACATCGCGGCTTCGAGTGTCGGCTTAGCAGCTGGAGCTGCCAGTACATTACTTTCTAAAACTGCGGCCGCTGGAACTAACATGACCAAGGTATCTTATTAATATCACACACTATATCAAGTCGCCAGTAGCCTATCTCTCCTTTAGTGTAGGCGGAGGCCATGGGCGTAGACAGACATGGGTGGAGGAGGTATTATGAGGTTCAAACTCCCCCCAAAATGTTAACCATAATAACAATCATCATCAGCCGAGCGTCTTGAGCCCGTCTTATGGCCGGTTTCAATATTCCATCTTTAGTTAAACATAGATCGCTACCACAGTTGATTTATTACTTTTCTGACAGATAGTTCAATGTCGTAGGTAAATATTTCTATCAATCTTTGGTTATTGAAACCAAAATTTTCGTCGATAGGTACCGATGAAACTATTTTGACATTATTTTAGACAAAAGTAAAAGATAGATAGGTTATTGAAACCGGTCGTTAGTTGTGTGCATGTCGGCCGGTATCAGCCTTCCTACTTCTTCTCCCCCACTTCGCACGGTCATCGACATCTCCAGTAGCGAGGTCGCCGATTCGAGAGTTCATCCACACATCCACCGCAGTACTTTCGTTGCCGCGACAGAGGTTACATAGACCTGTCCCTTCAACCTGAACGATATTATTGGGTCACAAATGACACCAGTATCCCACCACTTGGCTCAGCAATGTATGTCTTGACGTCTGTCTGAGAGTTTAGTTTAGTGTAGTTTAGTGTAGAGTTTAGTGCCAAGTAGGTACTCAGTTTTCACCACATTAAGTTTCAGACCGCACACATTGTACCAACCTGCCCCTGTCCACCAGCGCGATGTCGTCAGTAAACATGAGTAACCAAGAAGGCTGGTCATGTGAGTCCCTGAACTGAACAAAAACGGACTGAGAACCAATCGGGGTACACTAGCAGATCGATACGATTTTGAGGTTCCAAATGAAACTTTTCGGACCCCAAGTCTATTTGGAGCGCAGTAGGTCAGAAAGTAGGCTTCATCATCCGAGTCCTTTCGGCGCGGAAATTAAAATTAAGAAATGCTCGGCCAAGTCGGTGATCTCTTCCGGTATTATACCTGTCTCAGAAACTTCACTAAATATACACTTTCTGTCCATTCTGAGCGTTCTGAGCTTTCTTCGGAGCTCGCAAAAACCCAATATGTTCTACCTCGAGTTCGATGAGGCGCTCGTCCAACCAGTTATTTACGTAGCGTAGACGGAACTAGAAGAGAGCGTTAGCGTAAACAAGAGATAAAAGTCACCCGTAAATTTACGTCAAAATTTACTGGTGACTATTTGTCTCTTGTTTCGCCGTTTCTACATTAAATATGAAACTAATGACATTTCACCATCAAATTTTTCAAAATTGGGTCCCAAACCTACAACTTACAACCCCCATACAAAAATCATGCCAATTCAATGCAGTAAAAGGGAAACAAACATTATACTAGTATCCATAAGCAAAATTATTAATGTAATATTGATGTGGAGGAACGAGATAAGATAGTCCTTCGTCACAAAAGGAGGAACTTTGGTATAGAAAAGAGAAGTTCATGATGATACTAGGATTTTCTTAGTGATACAGGTTTTTTTTACATCGAAATAGTTCGACTGCCTTTTGCTAGAGGGCACTGGTGCACTCTATGTGAGGCATTACTTTGCATTTATTATATTATAAGTTCAACTTTATAAGAAAGGATTAAGGAATAAATTTGGTTGCTCAGTGCTACCAAAGATTTGAAAAGATCAAATTTAAAAAATATAATGCTATATCCTGGGGGGAATTTTTGAATTCGATTATTATTTAAAGCATTTATTGCAAACTATGTCCTTGATAATTTCAAGGATTACTTTGACTGTACAGGTACAGCAAATACGGCTATAGGTAGGTATTTGACTTAAATTCATCTTTAAGTGTAGGGCTTAGGGTATAATTTTGGCTGTATCTGCAACCATTCAAATCTATGGTAGTAACCATAGATTTGAAATACGCAAGTTTTAATATGTAATGTTATTTTTTGTTATTTCATTATGTACAGACGGGTCAAGCTATAGCAGTGTCAGTAGAAGTACTGCGTCATGCCAACATTGTGACAGGCGGCGCTGGTGTAGTCAACAGCCTCTTGCACATCATCTTCAAGGTATTTTTTTTACACATAATACCACAAATATTTAAACTCTGAAAAGGATATCCGACATTTTCTATGACGTCACTTTTATTATATTAACTCAGAGAAAAATGTATTGTGGATGTAGCATCCACAATACATTTTTCTCTGAGTTAGTATAGTAAAAGACTGTAATAAAACAATTTGGAATGAAAGCGCTAATTTTAATACTCTTGATCTCCCCTAGTTCGCATAACTGGCGAATGTAATCGTTTGTTGGTTCTGGATGACTTTATAACATTTTATATAATATAAATATAAATAAATAAATATTGTGTGACACTTTTCACACAGCACCATCTGGCCCAAAGTAAGCTTTAAGCTTGTGCTAAGGATCTATACAAATGATAAACATGCTTAAATACATACTATTTATATATTATACATAGATATAATATATTATACATAGAATACACCCAAACTCTGAAACAAACATTTGTAGATGACACAAATATTTAAACCGACCCTGGAACCTTTATGTTAAAATTTTTATGTTTGTTTTGGTTGAATATTGTAATTTCATTTTGAAGCAGCTATCTTCAACCGATTGAGCTATATATATACGTTTAATTTGTATGTCAAAGCATAGTAAGCTGTGTGACGTCATTCTTAATTCAACATGGTGGATTTCTCAAGATGGCAGTGCAATTATTTTTAATGCCCTGCTATAATATAGGTATCAAATGAAAGGCTTTGCTGAGAATTACTTGGAAAATAAAGTGACATTACTAAACCCAATATGGCAGACTACTAAAAGGCCGGTTCTTATGCTTTTCTACTACTGCAATTTCTCCAATTATAGGATCACGTACACGGATGCCGTCAGGGATACAGCTTGAAGATAGTTACAAATCACTATTAAAAAATGTTTTTATTTATGTATTTAATAATATAAAAGGACATCTGAATTAATTATATTTCGCGCGTTTTAAAACTTGTGATTTAAATTTAAAGTTTTTTAACGATGATTTTTTTAATTATGGCTTTTAAATTTTCCAGTATCGTAAGCACGGCGAACCCCCGACATCTCTGGAATTATTCCAATTCACTGCAGCAACTTTGTTCTTCTGCCACTCTGTTGTGTCAAATAGGACTGCGCAGAATATTATCGAGGATGCACAGGCTAAAACAATCAATGAATATCGCTCCACACTTAGAAGCAATAGACACAGGTAAGTCTATACTTATTTCAGGCTAGACGCACTCTATGCTAGCTAGGAAGGCTGATCCATCCGAAAGGACCTAGATTCTTTTTAATTTTACGTCAAAAGAATTATGCTACATCGTGATTCCAATTCTTTCTCTTGCTGAGAGAGTTATTCCGACCGCTAAACTATCGAATCTTAATATCGAAACTAGGAAATATTTCATTTTATGGAGACCACAGACTATTTACTGTACATCAAGCGATCGAGCGCACAGCCACAGTATCGTTATCTTTAAAAACGTCGAAAATAAACGAGTTTCTTGTATGGGAGCCCCCCTTAAATATTTATTTTATCCTGTTTTAGGTATTTGTTGTTATAGCAATTTCACGGTAAACGAGATACAGCCTAGTGACAGACTAACTGAAAGGTGGCAATTATGGCCAAAGAACTGCAAGCACTTAAATGTCAGCAACCAAAAATGTCATATGCGGATAAACTAAGGTTACGTTTGCCAGCTAAATCGGCCCCCGCCCCAGCAGCAGTGAAGGCTCTTCCAACCCGACCCTGTGTGGTGGCTTACCCCGCGCCTGATTGTTCAACCGAGTTCACAACGGCGTCCGCGACTAAACAGGCACTTATGAAAGCTATCAAGCCCAGTGACGATGGCTTCCAAATTGTAGGCATTAAAAAAACCGCGAAATCGGGTGTAGTACTTCGTGTTGCGAGCGAAAGCCAACTCAAGAAGTTGGAATCAGTGGACGCAATCAAATCGACGGGCTTGCGCTTAGAAAAACCTAAGGGTCGTAAACCGCGAATCCCAGTTAAAGATGTTCCTGGGTCTATGGAAGACCATGACTTTATTAGAGCCTTATATCGCCGAAACATTAAGGACGAATTAAAAATTAGCGAGGAGGACTTTATTAAGAATTCCAAAATAGTTCGTAGGCGTCGTTTAGCTAACGGTCGTTCGTGGGTGGGTTTGGAGCTGGAGCCGGAGATCCGGAATCATTTGGTGGCCACGAAGGATAAATTATTTATTGATTGGGCCACTTGTAGATTTATCGATGACCTCGAGGTAGTGCGTTGTATGAACTGTCAACAATATGGTCATGTTCACAAATTTTGTACCAGCAAGTCCCAGCTGTGCTAATTGCGGCGAGGAACATGATACACGAGCATGTCCACCTAAAGACAGTCCTGATTTTAAACCCATCTGTATAACCTGCAAAAGGTTTAAAAAGCCCCATGACCACCGTTGCGGCTCTCGGGAGTGTCATACCTATAAGCATAGGCTGCAGCAGCTCATTCTGAGCACAAACTACCTGTAGTTGTGTCATTTAAATAAAAAAAAAAATCTTGGAGCATGAAAAATCTAATTATAGGACAGCTTAATTTACACAACGATAGGGCAGCCACGGCGGAACTGGACCGCCTAGTAATAGAGAACAAATTAGGCATTGTCCTCTTACAGGAACAATATCAGAGCGCCCACCTGCGTAACAGAGTGAGTAAGTAAGTACTTACTTACTTACTTAAGTAATACTTTATTGTACCCCAAGATTACAGTTATAATTAGACTAAGATATAAAAAAAAAATGTACAGGTGATACAATTGGCGGCCTTATCGCACAGTGGCAATTTCCTACAGGCAACCATGGGATGAACACTGCGTTAAGGATTTAGAGGTGGGGCAGTAAGATGCATTTTTTTTTTCAATTTCTTACAACTAACTATGTACATTAAATACACAAATTCACAAATACTAAACACACTGAATACACATTTACATATCTATAATACATAACCATATAAATATATACATACCTATACACATATACATACAATCACAAATATATAATGATATATATAAATATACAATACATACACACAATGATGATTTCCTTAAAAAAATATCAGGCGTAGCCAATCTCTCACAAATAATGATCATTGACTTGCTTTTTAAAAGAAGCCAAATTTTGTGCTCGTCTTATAGTTACCGGTAGAGCATTCCACAGCCTAACCGCTTGTACTGAAAAAGACTTGTCCATAAAATTCGTGGAATGCTGTGGCATTTTTAACTTCAGATTCTCTGATGATCTTAAAACCCTAGAGTGGTACAATTACATGCCAAGGCACGAGCTGGGATTTATGTTTCTAGTACAAATTTTACTGTAACATCTTTGAGCAACCTCATGAAATCTCATTGTGCTGTTGCTGAGGCTACTTCCTCGGCCTATAGGGTGTTTGTTGTGAGCTGCTACTTTCAATATTCACATCATATCGATCCTCACTTACACCATCTTCGTCACGTCCTGCAGTCTCTTGCCGGTCAAAGAATAATCATAGGCGCTGATGTCAAAGCCTCTTCTACATTATGGTATGGCAAACTACGTGTATTCGATAGGGACCGGCGCTATGCCGTCGAAGAATTCATTGCAGAAATGAATTTATCTATACACAATTGTCCCAATGCACCACCTACTTTTTGCTGCCCTATGGGTGAGTCTTCTATTGACGTGACGCTTTCACGCGGCGACGTCTCGATATCCGAATGGCATGTCCTCCCGGCTCTTACCCGGTGATGCACGAGAGGCGCAAAGTACTACTTGTAATTTTAAATATAAAAGTAGGGGCGCAAACTGGGAGCTCTTTGGTTCTCTGTTTGCGGCTCACGCTAAAGATTTTGGTCGTGGTAACCTGTCTGTCGAAGAGAGTGCTTCGTTAATGTCAGAAACTTTTACCTACTGTGCCGACGTGGCCATTGGTCGTGGATCTATTAACAACACTCAGAGATGCGATTGGTGGAGTGATCGTTTAGATGAGCTTCGAAGGCGTTTCAGGAGAGCTCTTAGAAAATTAGATTATTTTAAAAAGCATAAAATCAGTGCCGGTGCGAAATACAATAGCGCTTTACTTGCTCTTAGAGTTGCCAGGTCCCAATACAGGGCGGCTGTTGAAAAATCAAAGTGTAGTTTGCTACGTAAACTAGTGCATGGGCTGGAAGCTGAGGGTCCGTGGTCGCCTATATACCATGAGTTTAGGGCTAACCGTTCTGTTGATCTTGCCTATGTACGAAATATCAAAATTAACAACTATAGGTCTGAAGGAAACCGCGGATGACTTCTTGGATTCTCTTATACCCGACGACTGCTCGGAAAACGATAGTGATTATCACCGACAGATAAGACAGTGGGCTCTTGAGCCACCATACCCACCCAGTCAGACCTACCAACTTCTGATGAGTTCCTCGAAATTGTTAGGTCGTTGTCCATAGGTAAGGCGTCGGGTGACGATAAAATATCTAACAAAATGATAAAGGAGGCTTGCAAGCTGTCGGGTGAAGTAATATTAAATGTTTTTAACCGATGTATTTACGAGGGAGTGTCCCCCGTATTAGGCGATGTGGCTATATTCGAATTATTCCTAAAAAAGGCGACAAGCCGCCAGATGACCCTAAGTCGTACCGACCGATCACATTGTTGCCCTTTTTGGGAAAGCTTTTAGACCGTCTCATAGTACCCCGGCTCCTGCCGGGCGGTATTAAATTTCACGAAAATCAATTTGGATTTACAGTAGGAAAATCTACTATTAACGCAGCGATATCAGTGCGAAAGACTGTCACTTCATCGGTTTCTCAATATGTCCTGGCCATCTTCCTAGATATTTCCGGGGCTTTCGATAACGCTTGGTGGCCTATGCTATTAATGAAATTAAAGTCTCGCGGTTGCTATAGAAATATTTACTCTCTTATTTATTCATATTTTTCACAAGGTACAACAACTTTAAAATTGGATCATTATTCTGCTACCAAAACGTTAATAATATTCTGTCCTCAGGGGTCTGTGCTAGGCCCACACTTGTGACACTTAGGATTTGATGACTTTTTCAGTTTACCATTACCGGAGGGCTGTTCAATGACAGGATACGCCTATGACGGTATGTTGCTCGTTCAGTCGAATACTCGTGCGGGACTCGAGAGCTTGGCCCACACGTGTTTGCGCGTTGTTGCGGAGTGGGGCGTACGAAACAGGTTATTTTTTGCACCCAACAAAACATTTCAGTTGCTTTTAAAGGGAAGTTTGAAAGTACCACCGCGCCTTAAATTCAATAACGTTTACATTAAAAATAAAACTTCGGTTTGCTATTTAGGATTGATTTTAGAGAGAAATTTTGCATTCGTTGAGCACATAAAAGCTGTAGGTGAAAAGGCTAAAAATAGCTTTTATGCGTTGTCGAGAATATCTACTGCTACATGGGGACATTCGTTCAAAACACTGAAGGTCGTTTACGGGGCCACTTATCTAGGCTGTATGTGTTACGGGTCGCCGGTATGGACAGGTAAGGCTACTATTGGTGCTGCACGTTTAAAGTTACTGCACAGTCAACGCCTTGCATTGATAATTTTATGCAAGGCCTACAGGACGGTTAGCACGGAGGCTCTGCCGGTGATGGCAGGGGTCCTCCCGGTTGACCTCGAAATTCAGAGACGCGCGGCTTTATACTATTCGGCTAAGGATGGCATGGATGATAGGTTCTTTTTTTGAAAGAGATCGCCATAGAATTGCCAGACTGTATTGTGATAATGTACGTGAAGAACTTTTAGACGAATGGCAGCTGCGTTGGAACACTTCCATCAAAGGGCGCCACCTCTACCAGTTTTTCCCAGACGTTCGTGAACGCCTGGGAATGTCCTGGCTGGAGGTTGATCACTGTGTTGCTCGATTTCTTACGGGACATGGTAACTTTAGGAGCAAATTACATTCGTTTAAGCTGGTTGAGTCACCGTTCTGTCAGTGTTCAACTGCTGACGCCAAATATGATCAGACCGCCCATTATATACTTTGGGAGTGTAGTATTTGGCAAAATGAGCGATATAATATGCTTAATTGTTTACAAGTAACGTCGGAAATAGTTTACTATGCGGATCTCGTGGCATAGAGGGTGAATTTTCGTTATTCTGCCATACATATTACTGAAATCAAACAGCTCACACATGACCCGTAATATACTATAACCGTGGTGCTTCCCTATTTCTATAGGATTTACACCTAGTTGCTTTCCAGGTCTCCCGGTTTGCAAAGGAGGGAAGAGGCATTACGTTCCTTTCTTACTTCCTCACATTATCTTCTGATTAATTTCGTTGCGGGTTCCAAGAGCATGTCTTGGAACCCGCAACTTCTCCTGGGACATCACCGAGATCGAGCTTGGTGTAACTTTTCTGGTGTTTTGGTGATTGCTGTAGATCCTGGTTTACAGGAGTCACAGTAATGGGAATGTGGGTGGGATTAGTCCCATTAAAAAAAAGACTGGAAGCGCTCGTGGTCCCGCGGTCTCAGTGTTCTGTAAACGATCACTGAGTTACGCAACTTTCACTATGGCTGGTCCTCGGATGGGTGACCACTTTGTGGCATTTACATTTGCGAGCGTTTCCGTGCTTCGGAAGGCACGTTAAGCCGTTGGCAACCGGGTGCCAGTAAAATGGCAGTCGTTAAGCCTGGTTGAATGCCTTATGGGCGGCATGAAAAATTTCAACAGCAGGTAGCCACAACCTGCGTCTGTCTATTTCAACACGGCAATGGGCTCACCACCTATTACGTGGGACAGAAATCCACACGGTGAAAAGTGGGCATATAATATGCCTCTGCCACCCCTTCGGGGATAAGAACATAACATCGAAGTTTAGTTGTTGTCAGAGCCGGACGTGCGCAAAGTTTTTAGCTATAAATTTGTTTAACGTGCAAAGAACTCTCGTTCTAATAGTCTACAAGTGTTGTGATAGTTTTGTCTGGTTGAAATTAAAATTACATTATTAAGATAAATACATATTAGTGTGAAGTGGCGGATCGGGGCCCGTGCGGGGGGACAGCTACCTCACCGCTACGACAAGAGACAGTACGCATAATTGCTCTCTCTGTCTGAACCAGTTGCAACGATCACCGCGCCAGTTCATATATATATATTTTATAATTATAAGGAGGATAAGTACGTAGTGGACGAGTACACTATGAATCGTTGCGCTGCAGAATGTACCATTGATTTAGATGCAGATGATTATATGGAGTGTACACGGTGTAAGGATGCTTACCATTACGTCTGCCTGAACCTGTCCTCTACTGAGGTCGCAACTCTAGACCACGATAGTAAGCGTAACTGGTCATGCCCCAGATGTTTCAGTAAGCAACCGAAAGGAGGAAATATTAATCTACCAGTACGCCCATCAACTCCAACATCTACAGCCGAAATAACATTTAACGCTACTCGCCGCAAAGTGCAGCAGAGAGCAGAACCAATACAAAATACTACTAGTCGGATTTTGTTTTGCGTAACGAACTAAGGGAGTTAATACGTGAAGAGATGCGAAGTGTTGTGAAGGAGTGTATCACTGATCTTAATACTACATTGAGAGAAAATCTGCAGGCAATGCGTGAACAGATTAGTAGTTTTAGGGACTCCCTAAACTTCATGAGCGATCAATATGATAACCTGCATAAAACGGTGGAAGAATGTCAGGCTAATCTCACCTCTTTAAATAAGGAAAATGAATGCTTGCGGTCGGAAAATATTAAGCTATCAAATAAATAGTCGCTACTTGATCAGGTATCCCGATCCTCTAACATCGAGATTTTATGCGTCCCTGAAGCAAGATCTGAAAATGTCATAAGTATTGTGAAACAGCTGGGTCGAGCTGTTAACTGTAACATCAATGACAGCGATATACTGTACTGTTCGCGTACTGCGAAAATAAACCCTACAAATACTCGCCCACGTTCTATTTTGGTAAAATTAAACTCCCCACGCACCCGTGATACGTTATTATCAGCCGTGATAGCTCATAACAAAAAACATGCGCAGGATAAGTTGAATACTGGCGACCTTGGCTTTGGTAGCAGCAAGTCACCGGTTTACGTGATAGAAAACCTTTCACCCGAGCATAAATCGTTACATGCGGCGGCTCGTCAGCGTTGTAAACAACTACAATATAAATTTGTGTGGGTACGCGGAGGCCGAATCTACGTGCGCAAATCAGAAACAACACATGCGGTGTTTATAAGTAATTTAGATGTACTAAATAAGTTAAGTTAGATTTTTTTTTTTTTTAATGGAAACGTCTTCTTATTTTATTATCTTTGTTATCAATACATGCATATTCCATTACAAGAAATTATAAATTCATTCCAATTAAATATTAATTTACACAACTACTCGTGCGTGGCAGGCTCTGTTATTATTATTATTAGTGTTATAACTAGGTTTTATATACCGTTATCTTATGATATTTCACTTCAATATCGTTTGGATCTTCAATCCAGTATAATAATTGATTTAGCAAGGGTGGAAGAATCAAATGTCGTGTCGGTCTACCACATGAATTGCCCTGTTATTATGTCGATGAATGCACTGGGTCAATTAGGTGTTGGGGAGGTGAGTGAGATCTCTTATGGGTGTTATGAGTTGTGTTCACTTATGTATCGTATTGCTGAGATTACAACTGGGTGCATTTTACATGGATGCGGGACCGGCGTTGAATTAGTAAATAAGGGTAACAGTGTTCAAATAAATAATACATATGTATATATGGGTCTAAAGTCCAATTGGCTGCCATTTGTTACTGTTCATTGTGACAGTAGGGTCCGCTCTCTGCTCCTTACTATACATGTAATTCTAATTCATGTACTTTATCGACACCTTTTGTGTAATAACCGTATAATATTGACGTCCCTTCCAAGATTATGGGTGGAGATGGTGATTGAGGATAATGAAGATAACCTACTGTTATACCGTGACAGTATCACTGGGATGCCCGGAGATAGTTCTTTGAGAGATGGTTGTGACTGCCCAGGCTTGAATCATAGTGCTGAATTAATAATACATTATGTCTACTAAGGGTAAAAGCTTAAGTATCTATTATCAAAATGTTCGTGGTCTTCGCACAAAATGTTTGAAATTGTATAACAATATTCTGGGTCACAACTACGACATTATTTTAATAACAGAGACATGGTTACAAAGTGATATACTAAATTGTGAATTGTGTGATAATAGATACGAAATTTTCCGTCTAGATCGTGATCTGTCACTTACCGATAAAAGGAGCGGCGGTGGGATTATGATGTGCATTAAACGTAAATACATGGCTAGTGTGCGGTTTGATTTTAGTGGTTCGGCGATCGAGCTGCTTTGTGTCACTGTTTCCGCCCAGATTTTACAGACACCAGTCAGTTTACATATTGTTTTGGTGTACGTCCCATCTGGTAGTCCTGATATACCTACTCAACTCGAAGAGATTAAACAATCAGTGCAGGAGATTATTTTTTCCCATTCTTCCGATACGATTCTGTTGGTAGGGGATTTTAACCTCCCTTGCTTGCAATGGTCCGATGATGGCTATGTGCTAGCCAACATCGGAACTAAAGAAATTCAGTCTGCGGCTACCCTATTTATCGAAGATCTATTGTTTCAAGGTTTACAACAATTCAACTGCATCAAGAACAGCATGAGTCGAACACTTGACCTGGCATTATGTAATTTACCCCTTAGCGTGCTCAAATGCAATAGCCTTTCGAAGGAAGATATACTGCATCCTTCGTTCACAATAGAAATAAAAGATTTATATATTACCTCATTCAAAGAAAAAGATAATATACGACGTAACTTTTACCGTTGTGACTATGAGGCTCTAAACGAACATTTAGGTCGGACTGATTGGTCTGCTATTTTGGATGCTCGTACGGTGGATGATGCGGTGACTAAATTCTATGAAATACTAAATGATAGTATTGAAATGTTTATTCCTTTAACCAAAAAACACACTAATTGTCAGTATCCTATATGGTTCAGCCCATCTTTGGTAAAAATAATTAAAGAAAAAAATAAATTACACAAAAGATGGGTTCAGCCCATCTTTGGTAAAAATAATTAAAGAAAAAAATAAATTACACAAAAGATGGAAAAAATTCGGTAATCCCCGTGACTACCTGGAGTTCGCTATTATGCGTGATAGGCAACACCGTGAACAAAAGATATGCTATCATTACTTTATAACTAATACTCAATCTAATATAAATCGCAACTCAAAAGCTTTTTGGACTTACGTTAAGTCGAAGAGAGGTGGCGGTCAGTACCCTAACCAGTTTACATCAGGAGGGGTAACTTTTACCGAGGGACCAGCCATTTGCACAGCTTTTAACAGTTACTTTCATAGTGTTTTTAACGACGTTACTTGTAATAGATTTGAGAACACTCCCGATACAGATTGTGATACTGGTCTCAGTGTTCTGTCAAAAATACATATAACTGAAGACAGGGTTCTCCGTTTGTTAACTAGACTTGACAAGTCAAAAGGTCCTGGCTGTGATGGATTGCCAGCTATATTTTTATCAAAATGTGCTAAAAATCTATCCTATCCTATTTATCTAATCTTCCAAAAATCACTACGTGATTGTAAATTTCCATCCATTTGGAAAAAAGCACATATAATACCAGTACATAAAAAAGGATCTAAGTCAGTAATTCAAAATTATCATCCTATATCTATCCTTTCAGTGATAAGCAAGATCTTTGAGAAAATTGTATACAACAGCATCTACCCGGTTATATCACAAGGCATCCCAGATACGCAGCATGGTTTTGTGAAGGGCCGTTCGACTAACTCTAACCTTGCTCTGTTTTCTAATTATGTGTTGTGTGAGATGGAGTCCACTGGGCAGGTGGACACAATTTATACAGACTTTGAAAAGGCTTTTGACCGCGTCCCACACAACATACTGCTTGCAAAATTGTATGGATTGGGAATCCATGGAGATTTATTGCGATGGATACGATCGTACTTAACTAACCGCTCACAGGCTGTAACTGTGGGAGGTTTCAGGTCTAACTTTATTGATATCCCTTCAGGTGTGCCACAAGGTTCTCACCTTGGGCCTCTGCTCTATTGTGCGTATTTGTATGATATAGACAAGTGCTTTAGTAACTCAAAACATCTAATGTACGCAGATGATAAAAAAATATATATGAGGATTAAATCTAGACTTGATTGTGAGTTGGTTCAATGTGATTTGGACTCTTTGTATTCATATTATAAACGCAACGGTATTACCGTTATCTTTAATAAATGTCAGTGCATAAGTTTTAGTCGTCGCAGAAATCCTATCAATTACACGTATAGTTTTGGTAATAATGTTATCAGTAGAGTGGATTGCGTGAGGGACTTGGGTGTAGTATTAGATTCTAAGATGCTTTTATCTCACCATATAGATGCCGTTACTAGTAAGGCTTTTAAAAACTTAGGTTTCGTTATGCGCACGTGCACTAAATTTAAAAACATCAACTGTCTTAAGACCATTTACTGCGCATACTTGCAAAGTATTCTGGATTATGGTAGTCCTGTTTGGTCTCCTCAGTATGTAACCTATATGGATAAAATTGAGAGACTTCAAAAACGTTTCCTGAGACACCTAAATTACAAAACTAGAAGACGACATATATCATATCTTGACGATTGTAGGTACTATAATCTGCTGCCGCTGTCAAGCCGACGCGTATTACTAGATATGGGCTTTCTATTCGCTATTATAAGAGGTGAAATTGACAGTATCGAGCTTCTTTCAAATATTAGTTTAAATGCACCCAAAACTCGTACTAGGCACACCCGCCTGTTCGGTGTTCCTCGGCACCGTACTAATTATGGGAAGAATGCTGTTCTCACTAGATTACCTAACTGTTACAACGATAATTTTAGCGAAATTGATATATTCCACCTTTCAAAAAATGTTTTTAAAAAACGAGTTACTGAAAGCCTGCAATCATATTTGTAGATTTAAATTCAATATTCATGATAGTTAAACTACGTTCCATTACAAATATTGGTCTCTGTACAACATACCGTAATTAGTTATATACTTTGTAGTATACCTACTTAGTTCTAAGTAAATTATATTATTTATGTGTTAAGTGGTGCACGAAGTTTTATTATTGTCGGGAAACTTTATTATAGGCTAAGAGTCCATTGTAATATTTAACTTCATCCATGAGATATGTAACATAGCTGTTAAGTTTCTAAATAAATAAATAAATAAATAAGGCGTGATGGATATTTATTTATTTAAAAAAAAAGACTAACAGACAGACGGAAAGCGGAGTCTTAGTAATAGATAAAATACCCTTTTGGGTACGGAACCCTAAAGCGTGTCATTGCGATGCTGCGTCCGGAAGCAGAGTTGCTTAAATCGAGGTACAGCATTGATATAGCCGTAAAATCGCCAGTCGCCGATCAAATCAAATCCATAACACCATTTCTTAATTTTTTTATTTTTTATTTACTTATGCACTTATATCAATAGTCATGACAATAATTAAAAAAAAAACTAAACTTAATTATCTTCACGCTGTATCCCCGACGGGGCAGTCAGAGAGGACAGATCGCCAGGCTTCGCGATCCATGCATACTTCTTTCGCTTCTTCGAAATTCATCAATCGCTTCATACACGCACGTCTGGGTATCCGAGTACTTTTGACCTTTCCGTTTTTGAGCAATCTGCTCACGTGGTCTTCATATGTAAGTCTCGGCCTACCCTGACCTCTTCTACCCTCTGCTTTCTCACAATATATATTCTTCGTCAATCGTTCCTCACTCATTCGTTGGACGTGTCCAAACCAACGAAGCACCTTAACGCTGACACTTTCATGACAATAATTAAAATGATTTTTTTTATTTACTTTATGGCCTAGTTACTAAGACCTTTTAGCCAAATCTTAATTCATATTTTTTCAATCTTCTTTCTTTTTTATCTAAAATGTCCCAGTCCTCTACATCTTAGTTATGTTAAGTTAGTCTTAAGTCTAGGTCAGTCTCACCCTAGTATAATGGTAGTGGTTATACTGAGATTTCAGTGGATTTTATGCGGCCAAATAGAAAATAGCATTTCACTGCATATAAATCATTGTCTTTCACTATAGCACGTTAACACAACTTTCATGTCCAAGAAACCACTACTCCCGCACATAAAACAAGACAAATGCACTGGAAATAATATAAAGCAAGCGTCCGCACTTGTCGACTTTCCCGCGTAGAATCAATTTAAACTGAGAACTATTATAGTTGCCAGTTCCAAGGGCAGCCTCCCCTTAATGGAGATGAATCAGACAAGAAACCCCATTAATGCTCTTTTAGAATGTAGTTAGGTAGTGGCGTAAGATACGAAAAGTATTTAGTCTGCGGTGTCCTATATACGTCATGGGGCGTTTTTAATTTTAAATTTTACTGAAATTATTATGGCATGAGATTATTTCTTGATTGTTTTTCAGGAAAATATTTGACAAAATAAGCGCTGAATCAAGGAGGGTTCAAGGAGTCGTTCAAGGCAACACCGAAGTAATCAGAGGCATACAGAACATCGCTAACAAAGATCAGTTCTTTGCGGACGCGCTTAGAATAAACAAAGACATCAACCAACACAAACTTAGAATTTCGATGACCGCCGATGGCCAAGTGAATATCAACGCACAACATAAGTTCAACCCTTCAGATTTGTACAACCTGGGCAAAGACGGGCGCGCACAGCTGTTTACTAGCTTAGGACCTGCTGAACTTTCTGCCAGAAATATGCCCACTCGTATCCAGCCCTCAGTCACAGCAATAAACTCTTTGTCAGAAATCGAGGAAGAAGAAAGTACAATGCTTGTTGGAATTCATCCCGGAGAAGTTCTGAGAATTGGCAGTCTGCTTATACGTGTAAGCACTTTAGGTGTTGAGAATATAGCATTGTTATTAGAAAACTTGAGTCAAGAAGTCTATACAAATTTAATGACAGTAAGCTTGAATATAATGTCGAAATTAATTCCCAATGAAATTGCTAGTCTGAGACTTCTAAATCCCGAAGAGGATTTATTAGTACAAGTTTTAAAGTTTGTTTTTAATTATATGAAACATGAAAGGCCTCTTGGGGACCCGTGTAGCGATGATAATACTATTATGGTAGTGTTAAAAGAATTCTTTCAGGAAGGTATGGTCCGTCAAGATACTATATTAATGCTGAAAGACCGTCTGCTTGCGTGGGTCGATGAGGAAATGGATATAAGACGTAAAAAGTATCCGAATAAGAAATCTACGGTCTGTGAATGTTGTAAGGGCATTAGATTTGCATAGTATATTATTTATTATCCAAAAAACTATAATTATACATTTAATACAATATTTTTATCTAATAGCTACCTATATTTTCTAAACTGAAAGAAAAGAAGATTTGTTTTACAAAAAGAAAATAGATATTCTGCTCTATTATAATGTCAGTTTTAATAGTCAGTGACGATAACGTGTTTATATAATCGAATCAAAATTTAGATTTTTACGACAAAATCTGTAAATAAAAGTAGTTACTGATTGACTGATCGATTAACGCACAGCTGAAACCGCTGAGTTTAGAACCATGAACTTCTGCACAAATATTCGTTTAGTGACGAAGGAAACGGGTTACAGGAATTTTTTTCCACGCGGACGGGGCCGCGTGTGTCCCCAAATATAAAATTTGTTTGTTGTCGTCAACTTTACCCCTACTATATAGAGCTCGACGTTGTAACTACTGAGAAACACGGCAATATCAGTTAAACATGATTATAAACAATTCAATAAAAAAAAAAGAATCTTGGTGCTAATTAAAAATTTAAATAAAAAAAAATATAAAAAAGCCATAAGCCTCCTGCAGTAGGAATGACGGCGGGTAAACGCATTCCCCTCGTCAAATACAAACAAAATTACATATCCATGTAATGAATTATTCATTAAAATGTCTGTCCCAAGTCTACAGAAAATCAAGCACTGGTGCTAATTCTGTTGTTGAAACCACTAAACTAAATTTCTCTAAAATTTTCTTATTTTTATTAAGAGATTGCCAAATGCTATTCTATTATTACGTTGAACTAAACTTGGTGATATTATAAACAGCACTAAATTTGTATCTGACATCATGAAAATCCCTTTTATGTGATAAAATTCAAGAAAACATGTTTTACATGCCAACTAACTTAGTGATTGAACTTTCTATGTATATTTTTCACTTTTTGTTGAATTTTATCACATAAAATGAATTTTAGTGATGTCAGATACAAATTTAACGTCACACAAAATTTAGAAATTTTCACTAAAATTAGACGTCACCTAAATAGGTGACGTCAAATTTTAGTAAAAAGACTAATTTTAGTGGGTCGTTTGTTAATTTTAGTAACCGTTTGAAACGTGAAAACTTTTAAAACGTAACGTAAAAATTTACATATGCAGTTCAATCATCAAGTTAGTCGGCATGTATTTACATTCGAGAGTCTATGTACATTTTTCACGTCTTGCTCCATTTTATCACATAAAATGTTTAGTTACATCAGATACAAATTAAGTGCTATTTATGATATCACCAATTTTAGTTTGACACTTAACAAAAATTTGGAATTTTAGAGAAATTTAGTTTAGTGATGTCAACAACAGAATTAGCACCACTGACGATCAAGCATTGGACGTGTGTCGTTAAAATGTTTCAAAGATTTAAATTGAATATCACGAAGTGGTCTATGAATTCACCTCCAGTGAAGTGATTCCCGTGGTCCCACAGTTTCGTCCCATTTGGACAATGTGGTGAATTTATGGGTTAGAGATTAGAAGTGAATTTTAAATATTGTAATCGTGTCCATTTTTCCTATAGATAGAGTAGAGTATATTTAGACAAAATTTGTTGATATTGGCTATAATTTGAGAAAATGTTAAAGGGTAGCTTTTAATATGCAATTTAGATTTTACCTACCTTATATACGTATGTGAATGCTCCTTAATCATCGGGGGCTACCACCATCTCTTAGAGCAATATTATTGTTATACTAACTGAGCGAACGGCTCGAAACGAAAGCTCCCTACGGCACCCATCCTGTCATTTATTAAATTTACCATACAATAAACCATTACATAATTAAATAAATATAAATATTGAAACTAAATAAGGCTACATTTCCCGACCCTATGAATTGAAAGATTAGTCGAAATTTTACTCATAGTATGTTTTACAGTTTTTGTAAAGAAATATGAAGATCAACGAATTTTCACTCACTTTCGATTCGCGTGATCGAGAATAGTTGCTCCTTGTAACAACTATTCGTAATTTCCGACGAGAGTCCTAATCGATGAAGATGTTAACTTTTGAATAGAATGGATAACTTTACGAAAGATTGTGAAAAAGGGGACTGATATTTTTACTCTTCTATCTTTTCTGATTTAATATTTATTATGAATATGTTAAAAAATCTAATAATATTAGGCTAATATGAGACTCCTAAGAAAACAAAACATATCACAAAATAGTCCAAATTATGATGTGTTTTTACACTTGTAGGTACTTAATATTATTATAAAATCACGTACACGTTTTTTAAATACTCTAATATAAACTTAAAAAATAAATAAAATATCCATCACGCCTTATCCCTGAAGGGGTGGCAGAGGCATATTATATGCCCACTTTTAATATAAACTTACTTATAATATTAAAATACATATAAACAAAGTTATATTCCAAAAATTATAAGTTATGCCACAATATAACACAAGTAATTAAGTAATTAGTCATATTATGCCATTTACAAATTTTATTAAAGTAAAACTTCATTACGCACGCTTGACTTGAGGAGGTAACTGGTGAATGCGTTACAAAAGTGTGATTGGGCGAGGCGAAAGTAAGTTAAGAAGGAGATGTAAGTTACTGAAGATAGAAAGAGGGAGAGTTACGTTTCTTATATTATTGTACGGTCAAGAGAGAGAGGTGCATACTTCTTATATTATTGTACGGTCAAGAGAGAGAGGTGCATACTTCTTTTTCTCTCTTTCCTTCATAGCCAGGATGGAGCTAAAAAAGGTTTTATTCCAGTCGTGTGGTCTAAAGCACACTCGATGTTTTTTCATAATATTATTGTAATGTATATCACTATCTGTGCCTAAATTAAAAAAGAAATATCAATTGGTGAGGCTAGCTCTGTGTTTTACTTTTATGTACCCGACAGCTTAAGACTGCGGGAGTTGCATTAGGTGCTATAGACGATACTTTCCACCCAAGTTTGTCCGTGTAATGACGTTCATACCGAGTCAGAGACCGACGTACCTATGCGTGGAACGCGGGCGATGTATATAATACCTAGTAAATTACCATCTATCGTATACTGTAGATTGGCAGGGGTGATTTCCCTGCCAACCAAAGCTTAATAATATATGAATCACAATGTATGTTCATACATACATCAAATATTTAAGTTTTGCTATAAAGAGCATGGTGCCTCAATTCATATTGAGGCACCATGCTCTTTATAGCAAAACTTAAATATTTGATGTAGCAGAAGTAATAGAACAATAATAGAACAAATCGGGAAATTTGTAAAGAAATAGTATCAAAAACTACAACCCTTGAAAGTGTGGTCCCTCAGTTTTCACAGCCCATCAGCCAGATCTAGGAAAGTATCTGCAAATATTGTGGCTACTGACATTTAGTAGAATGTTGCAGATGTTTATTGAATAACAGACCGAAAACCATCAAAGATAACAAATGTATTAGCGACTTAACTGTGGTCCCTCACACCACACACAGATGAAAAATATCTTGTGAATATTATCCAATCAAATAGATAAAATCTTTACTTTTCTACATAAAGTTTTAGTACAACCCTTAAAACATTTTGTAAAAACAAATGGAGAAAAACTATCTACGCAATTCGATGATGGCGATTTTTAAAACTGGTCCCTCAAGAGTAGCCTGGCTTGATGAGGGAAATATCACTTAACTTTTAGTAAAAACTTTCTACTAAATAATAATGTATCCAAAATTGTGGATATATTACCACTTAGCTGAGAAAATATTATTTTTATAATCCTATGAAAATTGACGGAAAAGGGTAACCACACAATGAAACAATGGATAGTACTGATCATATTATTTTTTTAGTATTAACTATAACATACTATTTCACAACACAAAAACACTTGTACTTGTATTGAGTACAATATTGTACTCAATGACATCGGACATATATAAAATATGTGCTAACCTTTGAAAATGCCGTAAGGCGAAACCAGTCAGGTTTAAGTAATAAATAAGTGGAACAGTACAAGTGTTTTTGTTCATGTGACAAGTTCCACCAAGTGCCATCAATCAACAGTGTAAACAGTCATAATATTTCAATTTTGCGCAAAAAGAGCATGGTCCCATGGTGGTGAGTTCACACATCTTGAATCACAATCTAAACTTGACATATGTATCACAACAAAGCATAATAATATTTAAAAAAAATACAAATATATAATTAGCAACTTAGTTGTACAAATGGCTTTTTGGCACTGTGATAATATTGCTTTCATTGTACAAAAATGTGTGCCTTGGAAGGTTTATACTAAAAGGGGTAATTTGGTCACTAAACATATTAAGACCTCTCAATCGATGCTTGAGAGTAGATTTTATAAGGCAAAAACTAGCCTCAAGCTTTGATTGAGTATTGAGAAACGTTCTGGAATATGGACCTCAGTAAATTTAATGAAGAAAACATGTGGCCATAGGTTCGTCTGAGGCTTATAAACAAATAAAAAATAAATAATCATCACGCCTTATCCCCGAAGGGGTGGCAGAGGCATATTATATGCCCACTTTTCACCGTGTGGATTCCTGTCCCACGTAATAGGTGGTGAGCCCATTGCCGTGTTGAAAATGGACAGACGCAGGTTGTGGCTACCTGCTGTTGAAAATTTTCAAGCCGCCCATAAGGCATTCAACCAGGCTTAACGACTGCCATTTTACTGGCAACCGTTATAAACTATTATTGTAAATAATAATAATAGAGAATAAGCATTGCCATACAACGTGGCAATGCGGCCAGCCTTATGGGAACCTTACCGGTTGATTTTGATGGGGAGGAATTCTTCGACACCTAGTCGGGGCATCATTGTCAGTCTTGTAATAATTCCCACCACCCGCCCCCTTCTTTTTGTATTGTTTTCTGTAAATATGTTAAATTTTAATTTGTTAATAACCATGTAATTATTTAAATAACTTCGAAATAAATATTTATTGTAAATAAATAAATATTGTGGATATATTTACACACCGCCACACCCAAAGTAAGCTAATAATAAGCTTATGCTCCATTCACTAGTTTATTATTAGCTTATAGTTATATTATTTTATATTATCAGTTGTCTAGATCAGATCGATGTATAAACATACTTATAATATATTTCTACAGACATGTATGAATAATATAAAATCGCGTATCGATTTCCCGCGGCAAACCATCGAGCATTGGTTTGGTTTTTGAAAGCGCGGCAAAGAAATTTAATTTCAGTGAGTTCTCACGCTATTATTGTCGACTACCCCAGAGTAAAGAGTATCGATGGATAGGTCTTTCAAAAATTCCGGGATCTGTGTGTGAAATATTAACTATTTAAGAGCTAATATTAAAGTTCTTAGCTTATTTGTTTAATTCACCGAATTACCTCTTTTAAAAGTTGTTAAGAATAGCAAAAATATATACAATACCTACTCATAAATATATAAATTTACAATATATAAACTACATGTTATTGTATTGTATAACAATTTATAATACAGTTTGCATAATACTTCCGGGTCTATTATTACCTCCTTATTGATCTTACGGTAGCGCGATTCTTCATCTAAGGCATTTTAAGGTAACACCCAAGTTTGATACGAGCAAGTGTGAGGGTCGCTTGAGCACCACATCACATAAACTAATAATTTCAGCCGATTGACAGACACTACTGGAAAACTCCACATTCGCTTTAGTATCGTTCGCATCCAATGGACTCCACATCTTGCTATGGCATTTCTGTCCAAACGGATGTCTGTTCTACAGCAATATGGCACGCCCACTGTCACTTAACGCTTTTTTAAGACCTATTTTTGAATCAAAAAATAAATCGGTAGTTGTGGAAATTCACCTGTGTTCGGAATAAGACGGTAAATGAAACGACGACATTGCATGAAATTATTTATTTTAATGCTGCTATTTGAACTCCAAAATCTTTAAAATTCGTTATTCTAGGTATAACATTGCCTTGTAAATAAAAACAATTGTGAAATTTACAATTACGTTCGTAAACTTAAACTACTTGATAACAAGTTTTGCCTTTAGCTACTTGGCTCCCAGGTCGAAAAAATCTGGTTGATAACATGAAGTATTAAGGTTCGGATTCTTTAGTTTATACATTTACTCATTTTGTGGTCTATTCATAAATAAACCACCATAAAGGCCTGCGCAGACGAGTGACTTTTGTCTGCGGAGGACAAAAATCCCTGAAACGTGAAGAAAATGTCCACAGAGTACTTCACGCGGACTCAACGCACACGGTCTGCGGACATTTGTTGCACAGAAATTTTAATGAAGCGCACGCTATGGAGTAATAACGCGGACCCGCTGTGTGCGTTGCTGCGCTTACGTCAGTTCTATTTTTTCGGGGACTCCGCGTACTTTTGTCTAGTCCGGACTGTCGATGTCCTCAGTTTTTCGGGGGATTTTTCTAAGTACCCACTTCGAACCGAGGATTGTCCCTCGTCTGCGTAGCCCGTAAGGCATCATAACGGATTTAGAATACCATAATTGCCGTATGTTTTCTTTAAATATCTGTTGCAGACAAAATTGTATTCGGTAATTTTCAAGTGACTCGTTGTTTTTTAGACCTTGGGATGCTACATTTTAGACTTTCTGCTATCAACTGCTCTTTTGTAGTTACGGTCCGTCATGCACAAAGAAATTAACAAAAAAAATACATTTATCGGTAATTAGATAAACTAGTTTCAGGAAATGTGTTAGTAAGATGTTGGTTGTTGTTCTAGCTGTGTTCTCATTACATTTTCTTTTTCCCTTTCTTCCTCTAAAGGTGGGTTGTATTCGAAGAATTTGGCTATAAAGTACCTGCGACATGATAATTTTCATTATGATTTATGCAAACGAGTGATCTCTATCAAGATGTTAGGCGTCCAAACTAGAGCATATCCACCGAACAACTCCCAGTAGATGCTGACCTGTGACCGGCATTGAAGTTACATTACCATCTTCAGACTCAGGTGGGTCACAGACCAACTTGACTATTTGAGGCTAATTTGGATGCAGAGTCGACAATATCGACTCTGCATCCAAATTATTTTCTTAACCACTTTTAGAAAACGTCTCCGACTATATCTTCTGGGGGCGCAACGGAGGTTGGATAATGTAAATACGAATCTGTCTGATTTGATGCAGACGCACGTCCCCTTTGTTCTTCACTTAGGCGCTAGATTGTTCTGTTTGTTTGTTCAGGTAGTATGGTATTTAGTTTATGTGTATGATATATATATCTATCACGGCTTATCCCCGAAGGGGTGGCAGAGACATATTATATGCCCACTTTTCACCATGTGTATTCCTGTCCCACGAAATAGGTGGTGAGCCCATTGCCGTGTTTATATGTGTATGACGTATGTGTATCATAATTATTTATGTTTCAGCCTATGTATGTGTAGATTTGTGTATGTATGATACCTATGTTATATGTAGTTTTTATCTAAGTGTGCATGCTTAAAACCAGCGTCAGGCCCTAACAGGACACTTCCTGACATATGCTGAACTGGACACCCATTTGGTGCAATATAAATGTTTTATTTAGATAAGAATTCAGTTTATGTTTTCTATTTTATATTTCATTTTTTACTATTTTGTTTTTTTTTTGTTTATGTTTTTTTTTGCACCGAATAAATACATATTATTATAATATGACTTTGGAGCAACCGAACCTTCTTTTATGTCCCCAACGGCCAACTACCGCAGCACCAGCCAAGATTTCTATTTGGAAAGTTTGTAAGATTATCTTATGGAGATCAAAGACACGGTAAAGAAGAAGAATGGTAAGAAATGTAAAAATACATAGTTAGGTTCTGTATTTGTAAGAGATGACGTAAGAACTAAGTGCGAGATTTGGGTAAACCAGAAATGTCTAGAGCAAGCGAATGAAATTGTTATAAGTATGTTTAGCGTGGACGGAATATGTGATTCGGATGTAGAACGGCGGGTAGCTGCCGGAAACAAAGTTAACGGTGCTTTGTCTCAATTAGTAAAGCAACAAAGCATCGTAAAAAAATCACGACGCGCGATTCTTAACGCTGTGCTAGCGCCCACATTGCTTTTCGGTAGCGAAACCTGGGTATGTAATGCAGAGTGATGATGTGTAAGATGCAGATGAAAGTAAGTTAAATGCTGTTGAGATGTGATTACTTCGAAAATTGTGCGACGTAACCATGGGCGTACCCAGGATCTGAGCCAGGGGGGGCAACTCAGATTTTTTGTAAAGTTATCTGTTTTTAACCCCCGACGCAAAAAGAGGGGTGTTATCAGTTAGACGTAGATTTGGTGTGTGAGTGTGTCGGTCTGTGGCATTGTAGCTCTCAAACGGACTGACCGATTTCAATGCGGTGTTTTCATTTGAAAGCCCGTTTCTTGCTGGTGGTTCTTAGCTATTTTTGGTTTATATCGGTCCAGCAGTGTAAGAGTATCAGCTTTTTTTTATAATAATGTAAGGCATTTTTGGCGTATGATTACTCTGTTAAGTGCCGCGTGCCAGTACGAGTATAATCGTTCAATTACAATTAATTGATAACTTTGACCTAATGCTGCAATGAAAATGATCTATCTTGACACGTGTACTGGCAACCTGACCGGTTTGCCTAGAGGTTTGTTGCAGTACAATATATTGTATTCAATCAATGACATCCGAAATACATAAAATATGTGCTATCCCTTGAAAATGCCGTAAGGCGAAACTGGTCAGGTTAAAATAATAAATAAGTGCCGCGATGGTAGCCAAACTCTACCGGATACCCAGGGAGGATTTGCGAGGAGTTACTGGGGGCGCCCGGTGTTAAACTGATAGGTAGAGATCGTGTGTTTTTTAGTCGTTTCAAGTCCAGCTTAATGCTGCTAACAAACAGTTAAAGGGGCCGTGCATCACGATTTTGATTGACTCCAAAGCCGGGGGGGGGGGGGGGGCCTCCCCTGGGTACGCCCATGGACCTTGACCGACCGAACACGTAACGAAGTGATACGCAATATGGCAGGTTTGAATGAGAGTGTCAGCGTTAATCTGAAAAGGGCATGCTCCGTTGGTTTGGACACGTCCAAAGAATGAGTGAGCAACGATTGACGAAGAATATATATTGTGCGAAAGTAGAGGGTAGGAGTCAGGATAGGCCGAGGTTTACATAATATAAAGACCACGTGAGCAAATTGCTCAAAAACGTAAAAGTCAAAAGATCTCGAATACTAAGACGTGCATGTACCTATGAAGCGATTAATGAATCTGCAGGAAGCGAAAGAAGTATGCATGGATCGCGAAACCTGGCTATCTGTCATCTCTGTCTACCCCGTCAGGGATACAGCGTGAAGATAGGTAGAAATACAGTTACCATACTAAAACTTCGACGGTGACGAGAAGCGCCGCAGCTGCAGTTTGCAGGATCACGCGGCTCGGCTCAGCGGCACCACGCAGGACCGCAGCGAGCATGGCATCACTCGTGTCTGAAGCCGCTTCTAGCGCTGCTACCAACAGAGCTGGAGCGGCCAGCCAACGAGCGCCTCGCCGCCACCAGGCTCGCTTTAATAATGTCAGAAGATTCTTTTTCAGTTAGGATATAGATAGGTTTGATTTTGATTGAAGACTCGGTGGAAGTGCCTACTTTTCGATCGTAAATTTAATCTGGACCTAAGTCTAATTTTAATCTAAGTACTTACATGACGTGTCATTTTTTTTATCTATCACGCCTTATCCCCAGAGTTGGCAGAGGCATATTATATGCCCACTTTTCATTATTAGATATTCCTGTCCCACGTAATAGGTGGTGAACCCATTGCCGTGTTGAAATGAACAGATACAGGTTGTGGCGACCTGCTGTTGAAATGTTCCAAGCTGCCCATTAGGCCTACTGGGCTTAACGCCTGCTAGTTACGGGCAAACGGGACCAACGGCTTGACGTGCCTTCCGAAGCACGGAAACGCTCGCAAATGTGAATGCCACAAAGTGGTCACCCATCCGAGGACCAGCCATAGTGAAAATTGTTTAACGCAGTTATCGCTTACAGAACACTGAGTCCGCGAGGCTACGAGTGCTTCAAGACGTGTCATCATTTGCGTTAGAACTTTGTTTGATAACAATTTCACATTTTTAATTGGATAGACTTTCTTTCTTCTACCTACCTTAGACATAACAGCTACTAGTAACAGCAGAGATGTAGCAGCGGTAACGAAAACGCTAAGTTTGCCATAGCCCATTACCAGTCGAATCGTGGGTTTCGTTATTCTGTAACAAAGCTTTTGTTAGTGAAAACCGTTTTAGAAAAATTGTTGATATTAATTCTACGCATTGGAGGCCCGGAATCAATTTCTAGTGAAAAGCGATCACAGGCGTTAGTATACACCTTTCACTTGAAAACGGTATCTATACCTAAAGTGCAGACTGTAGGTACCTACGGTGCACTTACAGCGAAGGCATCTCATATCTACGGCAGACAAAGATATCGGAAAAGATATTTTCCGATGACGATAGATGATATAAATACTAGTTGACGGTCGCGGCTTCGCGTAGAGAAGTTTTCCTCGTTTCCCACGGGAACTGGTTCCCGGGATAAAAAGTAGCCTATGTGTTATTCTGATGTATAAGCTATATTATTGGAAAGTTTCATTAAAATCTATTTAGTAGTTTCTACGTGAAAGAGTAACAAACGTCCCTACAAACTTTCGCATTTATAATATTACTAGTTGACGCCCGCGGCTTCGCCCGCGTAGTGAAGATTTCCCGTTCCCGTTTCCCACAGGAACTTGTTTCCGGGATAAAAAGTAGCCTATGTGTTATTCTGATGTATAGGTAAGCTACATTGTTGTAAAGTTTCATTAAAATCCGTTCAGTAGTTTTTACGTGAAAGAGATGAGCAAACATCCATACAAACTTTCACATTTATAATATTACTAGCTGACGCGCGCAACTTCGTTAGCGCCACATGAGAGAAACAGACAAAGAGACATTTGTAAAAGAGGGTGTGCGTAGGCTATTCTTATGAAACAACTTCTGCGCTTTATAACAACAAAAATTGCATGAAATCTGAATACTATACACGCGGGCGAAACTGCTTGAACTGAATATCCTGTGCGAGATATTTCCTGAATTAATACATAGGGTACCTACTTTATATACCGGAAAAACTATTTTATTCCTGCGAGTCTTCTTGTGTACTAACGACTGAGGTGTACTAAGGACGTGAGCGGAGCCGCGGGCATCAACTTTCGGAAATGTTCTACCTATAAGCCGATTTTCATCAAAATGTGATTAAATAACATACGTCCAAATAATATAGAAATCTTTACAAACCTTTACATTTATAATATTATTCATTTATAATATTTATTATATATTACAGTCCCGTGGAAACACCGGGAATTCTTTCTTGGCGCTCATCTAACGTAGGTACGTAAACAATACGTTCATACGTTCACCAAACTTTAGGTTGTGTATGGGTTTACCCATGTAGTTCTCGTTCCTGTGAGAATACCGGGTATTCCTTTCTTAGTGCTGATTCAAGGTAGATACCTAATAAATAAATACTTTCACCAAAATGTCAGGTATGTACCTATGTTAGATAGTTTAGACTGTGTGTGGCTTCATCCGCGTAGTTTCCGTTTCCATGGAAATATCGGGAATCCCGTTTTTATAGCTTATCCAAAGACTTTCAGTATACATTCACCAAATTTCAGGTTTCCATGTTTAATGCTTAGGCTGTGCGTGGTTCACACACATAGTTTTGGTTACCGTGGGAACACCGAATCGCTGGTAATACAGGACTTAGGAGATTCTTCTAAAACAGGCGTAAATGACAATCTTCCATACAACCGTTCATCCCTTATTTACGTACTTAGGGGTAAAAATTCACAAAACCCCTTCATAGGGGGCACCAACGTGTTAAAAGGAACCCCATTGCGAAGTTTGGACATCATAGCTCCGTTATCTCCGTGGAGTTTGTGATTAATGAGTCAGTCAATATAACCCCTGTTTTACCTCCTTATAGGTATACTTTTGCGAAACCGCGATACACGTGACCATTTATTTGTAACCAGAAACAGGTGTACGTAAATTCATGTATCTAACTTTGAAAATGATGAACTTCCACACAACCGTTTATTACGCTTATTTACGAATTTTTTATCAGGTACAATTTCGCAAAATCCTTTCTTACGGAGCACTACGTGTTAAATGGAACCCCTATGCTAAGTTTGGGCTTCGTAGCTTTGTTAGTTTTATAGGTTTCGTGATCAATGAGTCAGTTATTACAACTCCTGTTTTATCGCCTTAAGGGTTTTTTTATACAGAAGCAGGTATACGATATTTGGTGTTGTTATGTTTGAAAATGAAGAATTTCCCATTTAAACTTTCAACCTTCGTTTACCCCCTTATAGGTAAAATTTTGCAAAACCGCGATACACGTGCCCATTTATTTGTAACTAAAAACAGGTGTACATAAATTTATGTTTCTAACTTTAAAAATGACGAACTTCCATACAACCGTCTACGCTTATTTACTTCCTTAGGGGTAGAATTTCGCAAAATCCGTTCTTAGCGGAAACCTACGTATTAAAAAGAATCTCCATGCGAAGTTTGAGTTTCATAGCTTTGGTAGTTTCAGAGATTTCGTGATCAATGAGTCAGTCAGTGATTTTGCCTTTTAAGTATATTATACCTATACTAGCTGACCCGCGCAACTTCGTTAGCGCCACATAAGAGAAACAGACAAAAAAGAGACATTAGTTAAAGAGGGTGTCGCGTAGGCTATTCTTATGAAACAACTTCTGAAGTATTCACATTTTAACGACAATAAACTGAATGAAATCGGAATACTTGTTGATGATTTACTTACAACTGAATAAAATACACGCGGGCGAAACTGCTTGAACTGAATATCCAGTGCGAGACATTTCTTGAATGAATGCATATCTATTTTATATCCCGGGAAAAAATCCTTTTTCCGCGAGAAAACCTTGTTGTGTACTAACGACTTCACGTGTGCGGAGCCGCGGGCATCAACTTGCGCAAATGCTGATTTTTATCAAAATATGATTAAATAACAAACTAAAAAAAACTTAACTATCTTCACGCCGTATCCCTGACGGGGTAGTCACAGAGTACAGATCGCCAGGATTCGCGATCCATGCATACGTCAAAAAAAAATAAAAAAATAACAAACGTCCAAATAATATAGATATCGTTACAAACATTCACATTTTTAATATTAGTAAGATTAAATTCCCGTGGGAATACCGAGAATTATTTCTTGGTGCTCATCTAACGTAGGTTCGTAAAGAATACGTTCACCAAATTTTAGGTTGTATATCGTTTTACCCACGTAGTTCCCGTTCCCGTGGGAATACTGGGTATTCCTTTCTTAGTGCTGATTCAAGGTAATAAATACTTTCACCAAATTTCAGGTATGTACCTATGTTTGATAGCTTAAGACTGTGTCATTTCATCCGCGTAGTTCCCGTTTCCATGGAAATATCGGGAATCACGTTTTTATTGCTTATCCAGGGACTTAAAGTATACATTCACCAAATTTCAGGTTTCCATGTTTAATGTTTAGGCTGTGCGTGGTTTACTGACATAGTTCGGTTCCCGTGGGAACACCGAACTCGTTGGTAATACAGGCCTTAGGAGATTTTTCTACAGGTGTAGGTAGGTAAGTTCATGTTACTAACTTTGAAAATGACAACCTTCCATACAACCGTTTATCGCTTATTTACGTTCTTAAAGGTAGAATTTCGCAAAACCTTTCTTAGGGAGCACTACGTGTTAAAAGGAACTCCCATGCAAAGTTTGGGCTTCGTAGCTTTGTTAGTTTTATAGATTTCGTGATCAATGGGTCAGTTATTATAACTGCTGTTTTACCCCCTTAAGGGTAGAATTTATCAAAATTCCTTAACGCGTACTTTTTTATTTGTATACAGAAGCAGGTATAAGGAATTTGATGTTACTATGTTTGAAAATGAAGAATTTCCCATATAAACTTTCAACCCTTGTTTACCCTCTTATAGGTAAAATTTTGCAAAACCGCGATACACGTGCCTATTTATTTGTAACTAAAAACAGGTTTACATATATTCATGTTTCTAACTTTGAAAATGACGAACTTCCCTAGGGGTAGAATGTCGCAAAATCCCTTCCTAGCGGAAACCTACGTATTAAAATAAATCTCCATGCGAAGTTTCAACTTTATAGCTTTGTTAGTTTCAGAGATTTCGTGATCAATGAGTCAGTCATTGTTTTTGTCTTTTATATATTTATAGATAGATAGATTAAGATTAAAATGTCATAGGTACCTACATCTTTGTTGTTAGGTATATCCATAAACTGTGTTCGAACGATGAAAATCGGGTAATAAAAAACACGTACCTACTTTATACGTATTAAAATTGTTCTAGATTTTAATACGTATTTTGCCTGATATTAAAAATGTCCTCGGATCCACGGAGCCAAGATAACACTAGTACTTTCTCGCCTCTGTTCTCGAGCTTTACTCATGTAACCGCACTGGGTATAATATACTGCTCACCCCTGCCCCAGCTCTTCCGATAGTTGCTGGAAATGTAGTTATGACAACTTCATATCCCCGCTTCCGATAAAAAACATCGGAATTATCTAAAATCGTAACCTGACGAGTTACGACCCTGATCTCGTGGCATCCTGATTATAATAGGCTAAACCGTGGTTACATTTGGAAACTAGGTAGGTACCTGCTAAGTAAAATTCTAAAAAAAGCAAAATACATTACCGCCTGGCAAAACAAACGTTGTTAAGCTTCTGTGCGACGTCGTCATCGTCTAGTTCTAGTTCAACCGGCTGCGAAGCACACGCGCACGCCGACATCGACACTCCGAGCAGTGCGACCAGTAACGCCCGCAACTTTAACTGGAACCCGTCAGAGTTCTCTTCGTCGACATTTGATAGCTGTTGGCAAAATGTCCACTTGAAAACTGATTGAGAGAAGCCTCAAACTCTTTGACGCAGTCAAGGAGTACCTACCTAAGATGAAAGAATTAGGTACTTAACTAGTTGCTGCCGGGTCTAACCAAACTACCTCCAGCCAAGCGCGGTTCCACTATTGTGTGCACGATGGGCATGCTCACAACCCAATTGTTCTGTGATAACACACTTTATCGGTCTATGGCGACATTTTCACCGAATGTAACGGTTTCGAGTCGGTTTTGGTTCAGCTATGGAGCTGGAGGCAGCATCAAACGAAATTTAAATAGGCAGTTGAATCTGGATTGAAGGACGAAACCAGTCCAAATTTCTTCAGCAATGGGTATGGGTATACTCACCGCAATTGTTCGATTGTTATTATGCTTGAGTCGCATTTGCTTCAGTAAATAATCGTTGCTTTCAGTTGTCATTCTGCTTAAGTTTAACCACTAAGAACCTTCATGTTACACGGTTCTGTGGTGTGAAAATACAAAAATATTCATTGCATGAGAACACACGAATTTTTACATAAAATAGATTTAACTGTTACATAATGTGCCACATGAGAAGAATGAATATATGAATGTTATAAGCGCATTGTATTCAATTTTAAGTAATTAATTGTATCATTTGTGTCACTGTCAACGTGAAGTTAAAAATCAATAATAAAACCAGTACTTTTTCTATTTGACGTATTAAAAAAACAATCTTTGGTTAGTAAAAAGTTCATTTAGGGTAGGCTGGTCTGGGAGTAACTAATACGCACTTAAGATTCAAACTGTACTTAATAAATAAATGATTAACTTATCTTCTATTTTGTACCTACATCTGTGTTTGTACCATAATCCCATTATCCCACATCTTGCATAGAGTAAGTTTTTTCTAGGTTTTTCTTTCTTTTACTTCTTTCTTTAACTTATTTATGTTAACCTAACCAATACCAAAGTATAAAGAGTAAACCTACGTCTTTCGGTTGTGCCAATACTAAGTATACAGCCCCGATCTGTGATGACACCACAGATATAGAAGAGATGACACACAAGATATTTACAATTGTGAAAATTGTAACTTTCTACTTGCTTTACTTCTACGCCTTCACACGTCGTACTAACTTGCCCCTGTCTGCGTCTGCCAGCGCCTTTATCAGCATACATGAACGACCATGGAGGTTCTTCATGAGAGTCTCTGATGCTGTTTGACGTCACCTCTAACATCATGCTAAACAACCCCTTTGGATCGCTGTGCTCACCAGATCATCGCTCGAGAAACACAGTCGGAGACCTTCTGCATGTCCAGGAATGTATTTCTCCGCGACAACCCTTAGGGCAACCACATTCTTCTACGGGTTCAATGTTAAATAATATCTTTATCTAAATGTAGTTAGTATAGTGTATTAATTATTTTTCTTAAAATTATTTTATTAGTTCTTATTTCTAGGTATTTAGTTCTCACTCTTTGTAAGCCTGTATATGAAAATCGCCTGACGTAAGAAACCTGGTGACCTATAAATACAGATACTATTGTATCTAGTTTAGGCACCAGTCCCCTAATTATTAGATTTTAATTCATTTGTATACTATGTATTAACTTATACACTGCTTAGAAAGTAAGATTTATAACATTGTCTGGGAGAATAAGGAAATTTATTGTTATTATCCTCTCAAAGATTTCCATGGTGTGGGACATAAACTTTATACCGCGATATCTCCCACACTACTGCACTAACCCCTTACCTTTGAAGACTGGAGTAATAATACTCAGCCTCCATTGGTTTGGGATCCGCCCTTTGAGGGGTACGCGGTTAAAAAGGTTTGCTGAGATGCCCAAACCACGGGAACCCATCGCCTTACAGGCCTCGGTGGGGACTCCATCGGCTCCGACAGCTTTCCGATTCTTCATGCGGCGAAGCGGAGGGAGGTCCGGAGGCTGCACCTTTTTATGCTGTTTATTAAGCAGCTCCTGGAAATACGAGCGCCATCTCTCCTTTACCGCGAGGTCTTGGCATAGCAGAGATCTGGTCGCTTGCTACTTTTTAAAGCGAGCTTATTTCTCCCTAGTCTCGCTCAGGACTGTGTCGTTCCACCACCAAGTTTCTTTGTCAGATTTGTGAACACCCTTAAACTGCCTTCGCCGCTAGAGCGATAGCCGCCTAAATCCAGTCCCAGTACTTTTGAATTGGTTCGCCTTCAGTGTTAGTGCACCTGTCACCGACAGCTAAGGTGAACTCCTGGGACCTGGTTTCATTGAGTAGCCACCATCTGATGCGGCGCTGGCAGCGCTTTACACATTTGGCTTTGGGCTTCAGGAATGGAAAAACGTGTTCATGATGGCAAGATCGGCTGCCGCACACGTTTTGTAGATAGTCTTCCCTCCAGTGCGAGCTAAATATATAAATAATTAGGCTATGAAGACAATCAAATAACCGTCCATTATTTATAATTTATTGAAACCAAGTGAGTTACAGATCACATATACAAAGAAATTGTCTAAATACACAAAATTCTTGAAATAAGTTGAATATGAGCAAAATTAAAGAAGGCACTTTATGCAAGAGTTTCAGCCATGCTTTGAAAGAAGGCAATAGTAAGAGAATATTGAGAAATTTCACTATTATCACGACGACTTGCCCCAATAGATGAGGCAAGAATAGTGAAGGATTTTCCTGAAAAATTAACGTAATTTAAAACTTAGAAATTCCTTACGTTATATAGAAGTTCCTTTCTAGATAATTAATTAACTGGTACGTAATGATCTGCCGGTCAAGTCCCTACTGTTAGCTATACATATTGACTGGCATAGTTTTGGAAATTTAAATGACCTACAGTTTGGAAAACCACCATGCTACTTTGAATAAAATAATATGTGTGTGTACCAGGGTACAAAACATCTCAATGACATTTTTTACAGCAAAAAAATTCTCTCATATTCTCATTTAAATATAACTAAAATTTGTCTCGATAAAGAAGTTTCACTTATGATAAAGAAGTTTCACTTCAAAACAACATGGCGCGTAACCGAAAAACGTGTCGATTTTTTCTTACAGCTATAAAATTTCTCTTAACGTCGATAAAAAAGTTTCACTTCAAAAATCGTAAGAAATCCAAACTATCCAACACTAGCTGACCCCATGGTTTCGCCCGTGACATTACTTCTAACCCCCACCGCACTAATTTAATCCCATACTTTGCATTTACTTTACATTTACTTGCTTTACTACTACTGATACCTACTTTCCATAACATTTACAATAATATATGAAAATTTGCTGGATTTTTTAATTCGCTCTCTTGTGCAGTAGTAGCACGATTAGGCGTACCTATAGTCTACAACCTGCCTTGAAACATGGGCTATCTAACACAAATATAATATTTCAATTCGGACCAGTAGTGCGCGTTCAACCAAACATACAAGCAAACATATAAACTCTTCAGCGTTATTTAGTAGATTTATTAAAACGCATCACGGATAGTTACCAAGAATAAGCTCTAGGCTAGAGGAGAACGATACAAAATTTTTAATCTTCTTACGTTTAGTTGTTTCATAAAAATTAGATAGAGACCATACCATACCATGAACGGTACTACCAACTTTCTACATTGAAAGGTTATACAGTCATAAATTTACCTCTGAAGGATAAGGTGAGATGGAGGTAAGAGAGAGATAAGAGGCATACACACCCACATATCATCAGTTGCATTTTGTCCCACATAATAGGCGAGTCCCCCAAGAATGATACAATCTTTTAAACCGCCAGAGCTCTTTGATGCCTTCTACCTGACTTAATGACTACCATGTTACTGGATGCTGGGACCAGCGACTAGAAGTGCCTTTTTTAGATTTGTCGAATGCCACAAACAGTTAGATTTAAATGAAACACGGATGATACAAGTACTAGCTTTTCGGTTGCCTGACAGAAATAGCTTTTAGGGATCATACTTCATCCTCTATATAATATTATCACGTCAGAAATCAGGAGAGCCTCAATCAGGATTGTTACGGCACATATACGATGGGATTAAATGGGTGGCATGGGCTTCGAATTGCCATGAGCGTTGCCGCGGGGCTCGGCTAATATAAGTGGTCACCTGTCCTACAATAAAGTGTACTTAATGACTTACTGACAAACACCCCGCTATTAAGCAGGCGAATTGTACCAATCCCATCGACGCTGCAATTATCTTTAAATCATGTATAAGCATCATGTTACTGGCTCCGAATACGTGATGAATTGATTCCGTTGCGTGTCCACCCAAATGGATTCGCAGATGATTTGCATTGATTAACTGAAACGTTTACCACATAATTTATTGAGGGACATGTCTCCCCAAGACCTATAGATGAAAATATTTTATGAGTACGGAGCTTGGCTCGATAGTTCAATGGTCTAAAGCAATACTCCTGGTAAGGGAGAAACACAGGTTGTAATCCTAACCAGTTTATACTTTGTGATAAACTGGTTAGGACTACAAGGATTTGCTTTCGAATGTATGGCCACATACAGCCTTGAAGTAGCATTGTTTTACCGGGATGTCCATCACCATCACATGCCCCGAGGATATAATCCATTTTCAGGAAGGTTCTTTCTCAGGCTCTATGTACATTTTGCCTGTGTCTAGCAAATGTAGAAGTAATCATCTTAACGTTCATAAGTGCTACTTTGCGCCTACGTGAATAAAGATATTTTTATGCCTTTAATTCTAATCTAAATAACGATTCTCATGCTATAGCCCTGACGAATTAGTCAGGAAGGACGACTAAAGACTAACGATACTTATAAGTACTATAACGAGCTATAAAATTTACCAAGAAATTCTTACTATACCAAGTACTCCAAACATGTATGTGTAATATATACTCATTCTGAATGCTGGGTGGTTGCAGAACGCTCTGGATCGACCAAGATACGGCTTCAACATTGGACCTAATACCATGTGGAAGGGTAGCTTCATGTTTGATTGATATTTATGGTCATATAATTTAATTTAATTATCGTCATAATAATATTATCACATCTATAATTTATACGCATCTCTATAAGGTCTACATGTAAAATGTCAAAATTACGTTTTGATGTTTCTTTGGAAGTTATAATGAAAGAGGTCGGCAAGGTTTAAAAATTCTTCTTGTAAGGTCATGCATACCCACAGACGTACAAGAGTATCTTACTGGTCATATCTCAGTGTACATACCGTAGACAGAGAATACTAATACCGTGTGCATACCCACCTACCAAAGACAAAAATTGTAGAAGCAAGAAGCACAGAGGCCTACCCACAGAGGGCTACCCACAGATATGGCCTACCGAATTGTCCATTTTTAATCGAACAACTTGGCATATGTTTGTGTGTAAAAGGCCCTACTAAAAATGTTATAGGCCCAAATGATCTCTCCTGCCGATTGACGGACGAGGCACCAAACTACACTAATGTCAGCGTCTACCGCATGAGCTGTCTATCCCGTCAGGGTGCCTGCGTATCCATGGAAGGTTTAAAGTAAACGTTTCAGTATTAAGCTGTAAAAGGGCGTGATCCATTAGTTTAGACACGTCCAAGGAATGAGTTAAGAACAATTGACGTAAAATATTTATTTTGCGAAAGTAGAGGGTAGAAGGCGTCAGGTTATACCACACACATACCTACTTTCATATTAAGACCCAAAGACCACTGGCCAAAAAAACCACGGGTAGGAAGTGGAAAAGACTGACTTGCTTCTTTGTATAATTCACAGTTCAGGCAAACGTCTTTCATTTAGGGCTAACAGCTTTTTAAGCAAACTCATATATATATATAAAAGGCAAAATCACTGACCGACTCATTGATAACGAAATCTCTGAAACTATCAAAGCTATGAAGCTCAAACTTCGTACGGAGATCCTTTTTAATATGTAGGTTTCCGCTAAGAAGGGTTTTTGCGAAATTCTACCCCTAGGGAAGTAAATAAGCTATAAACGGTTGTATGGAAGTTCGTCATTTTCAAAGTTAGAAATATGAATTTACGTACATCTGTTTTTGGTTACAAATAAATAGGCACGTGTATCGCGGTTTCGTAAAAAATACCTATAAGGGGGTAAAACAGAGATTGTACTAACTGACTTATTGATCACGAAATCCAGGAAGCTAACGAAGCTATGAAGTCCAAACTTTGTTTTGGGGTTCGTTTTAACACTTAGGTGCCCCCTATGAAGGAGATTTGCGAATTTTTACCCCTAAGGACGTAAATAAGGGAAAATGGTTGTATGGAACATGTACTTACGTACCTACACCTGTTTTCAAATAATCTCATAAGGCTTGAAGAAAGCTCCTGTATTACTACAGAGTTCAGTGTTATCACGGGAACCGAATATGCGGGTGAACCACGCACAGCCTAAGAATTAAACATAGAAACCTGAAATTTGATGAATGTATACTTTAAGTCTTTGGAAAATAAAATAAAACGGTATTTACACAGGAAAAGGCTCGCGCCTAAACTGCTCCAGCTACTGGGCGATCAGCTTGGTCAGCTTAGCTAGTAAGGTGTATGCAAAGGTTATAACGGCACGAATGCAAGAAAAGTTTGAAAGGTATTTATGGGAGGCTCAATGCGGATTCCGACGTGGAAGAGGTTGCATGGATCAAGTGTTTTCTCTCCGCATGATCGCGGAAAAGTTTCTGGCTCTTAGCCAGAAGGTTTTCTGCGCTTTTGTGGATCTAGAGAAAGCATTTGATAACGTTGTGAGAGAAACGTTGTTGCTGCCCGGATATGGTGTGGACGGCTTGCTACTGCGGGCAATACAGTCGCTTTATAGGGACTGTAAGGCATGCGTGCGAGTAGGGGGGGATGTGTCACCTCTTTTTGATATCTGTACAGGCGTCAAACAGGGATGTGTCATGTCCGCCTGGCTGTTCATAGGACAGTTGCCTGCAGAAGTTGAAAGATTTTAATATGGGTGTGAATTTGGGTGCCTTTACAGTAAACTGTCTGCTGTACGCTGATGATGCGGTGCTCAATTGGCCTCATCAGAAGCCGACCTTCAGGCATTAGTCACTAATATGAAAGAGGAGTGTGAAAGTAAGGGTCTTCGCTTGAATGCAAGTAAAACTAAGGTTCTAGTATTTGAAAGAGGTGTCGTAAGAACTAAATGCGAGATTAGGGTAAACCAGGAACGTCTAGAGCAAGTGAATGAAATTGTGTATTTAGGAAGTATGTTTAGCGCAGATGGAAGATGTGATTCGGATGTAGAACGGCGAGTAGCTGCCGGAAACAAAGTTAACGGTGCTTTGTCCCAGTTAGTAAAGCGACAAAGCATCGTAAAAGAAGCTCGAATGGCGATTCATAACGCAGAGCTAGTGCCAAGTTTGCTTTACGGTAGTGAAACCTGGGTATGTCAGCAGATGCATGAAAGTAAATTGAATGCTGTGGCGATGCGATCACTTCGAAAATTGTGCGGCGTAACTTTGGCCGATCGAATACGTAAGTGATACGCAATATGGCAGGTTTGAATGACAGTGTCAGCGTTAAGCTGGAAAAGGGCGTGCACCGTTGGTTTGGACACGTCCAACGAATGAGTGAGGAACGATTGACGAAGAATATATATTGTTCAAAAGTAGAGGGTAGAAGGAGTCAGGGTAGGCAAAGACTTACATATGAAGACCACGTGAGCAGATTGCTCAAAAACGGAAAGGTCTCTCAAAAAGTACTCGGATACCAGACGTGCGTGTATGAAGCGATTGATGAATTTTGAAAAAGCAAAAGAAGTGTGCATGGCTCGCGGAGTCTGGCGATCTGTCCTCTCTGACTACCCCGTCAGGGATACAGCGTTAAGATAGTTAGTTAGTTAGTTATTATTCCCGATATTTCTACGGGAATGGGAACTACGTAGGTGAAACCACACACAGCCTAAACTATCAAACATAGGTGAAATTTAGTGATAGTACTCATTAGGTCTACCTTGAATCAGCACTAAGAAAATAATACCCGGAATTCCTACGGGAATGGAACCACGTGGGTAAAACCATACACAGCCTGAAATATGTTGAACGTATTTTTTACGTACCTACCTAAGATGAGATCCAAAAGGAATTCCTGGTATTCCCAGGGGAATGTAATCCTATTAATATTATAAATGTACAAGTTTGTGAAGATTTCTAAATAATTACATATTTAGATGTAAATTGGCATGTAGATGGAACATTTTCTGAATTAATACATAGGATCCCGGATAAAAAGTAGGTATCCTATGTATTAATTCAGAATATGTTCTATCTATCTGCTGATTTTCATCTAAAATACTTTTTCCCGCGAGAAATCCTTTTTGTGCACTAATGAAACTTCCCGTGAGCGGAGCCGCGGGCATCTGTTATTGAAGATATTTGAAAAATATTTTTGTAGGACATTCTATAATCGACCATCAAGCGGAGAATCCTGAATTAAATTTGGCATGATTTGAGTTTAAATACTCGCGGTTCCTTTGCATGTGAGAGGATGAAATATGTGTAAAATGTATGTTTTGTTCCCGCAGTTCCGCCCACGATCCCGTGCTTTGTTGTTAGAAAGGGGATACTTCAAAAGTTGTTTCGTAAGAATATTCTACGCGCCACCCTGTTTAACTAATTTTTTCTTTGTCGGTTTCTCTTAAGTGGCGCCAACGAAGTTGCGCGGGTGAGCTAGTATTTAATAAAGGCTTTCATTGGCATGTTACATTTAAATTTAAGGTTGCTGTGTTACAGCAATGAACCGAATATACTTACCTGTAATTTTAAATAAGGATTCCTGATAGTTATATTAATAAAATATATTGGTAATACTTGCACATTATCATATTGTAATACTAAATTTATCGAAATGCCGTACATGCTTCATCTACATCGAATAAGACTATGAAAATACAATTAATAACAGAAGACAATATTTACGTAACAAGAAATTAAAAACTACAATATATAAATATTGTTGCAGTAGAAATCTTCTTTAAATAAACCAGAACATTGAGTTACTAAACTATCTTGAATGGCAAATTTGGGATGCATGCGTTGACAACCAGCAGAAATTAAGTGGCTTAAGAAGGGATGGAGTCTTGAGGACGCTGCTATGAATAGCCCTTCTGGATCTAATGACAGAAGATATGATCCAATGTTGGTAGACTGTCCTACTTTGTTCTCTTTAACTGCTTGATGAACGTCATTACGACCGAAACCATCAATAGATGGCATCATGCCATCCGTTAATACTGAAAAATCATAAAATAATACCACTTGAGGGTGATCAGAATTATTCATCTTTTGTGATATGTTCCATCGATCGAACGTATCGTTTCCTTGACCAGACATGTTAAAGTTTTTCCCAGTATCTAAGGATGTTACATATTCATCTTTTTTTAGGTTAGTTGTATTAGTTGAATTTAAAATTACGAAAGAAACAGAACTGTTCACAGTGTCGTTATTTTCTGGTCCGGTTATAGAAATGTCTCTCTTATTTCTATGTGTTCGTATTAAAGATTCCGTTTTATAGTTTACATCCTTTTCTTGAATAATTCGTGGTGCCTGAAAGCTTTTCGAAAAGAATGATCGAGTTTCATTAAATATGGATCGTATCATAGTATAGAATATTGTAAAGAATTCACTTTCTTCTTCGAAATCTATTTTATACAGCGCTTTAGTGTATTCCTCAGGCTTGATTCCATCATTATGCTGTTTTAATATGGCATTAATTCTACGATCGAGAAGTTGACGATTATTGAAATAGTTATTGAAGGTAATTAAATCCATTCCAACACCTCCATACTGCCAAACGGCGAACACACGTGTGTAGAACGAAAGATACGCAACTGGAATGTTTCTCCATTTGTATTTTAAAGGAGTCATTGCCATGTACTTGCTTAGAAGCATAACGGTTACGTTGACATTCTGATATTTTTTCTCGAATTCGATAAGATTACGTTTGCTGATTTCATCTAGTTTGTAACGCGGGCACGAAGTGGATAAAGGCATAGAAATTAAACTATTAATGAATCTTGGATGCCTTGGTACTCTATAACTACTTTGTACAGAGTCGTCGATTAAAAAGTAAACATGGAATTTCAACATTGGGTATTGCACCGCCATGCTTGATAGGTATTCGGTGTACAGTATTATAGGTGGGGAGCTACCTCTTGGTATAATTTGGTGATAAAACACGTCAGTCGCAGGCTTTGAACTGTTATATTTGATGAGCATAACGGGCTGCCTTCGATATACTTCCATTCCTAATGCATAAAATACGAGGAATGATATCGCCAATAAGATGAAAGTCATCCAACATGCTGAAATGTACTCTGGAAAAGAAAGTATTGGCATAATTCATATTATTCCTTTGCAAAGAAATTATTAAACATTTACTCTGTACGAAAGTAATTCATTACAGGTGCGGTAGTCAAGTCACGTATAAACACCGGTGGTCTTACTGCAGTAAACTCATTGACATTATGTGGATGTACCTATTATATACTTACACTAAGACTTGTCTTATGTATTTTATTAATCAGTCACGCCTTTATCCCGATGGCTTTTTCATCTGTTCTCAATCTTAGATCTAACTAAAAAAATCTAAGTATCTTCACGCTGTATCCCTGACGGGGTAGTCAGAGGACAGATCGCCAGGCTTCACGATCCATGCATACTTCTTTCGCTTCTTGCAGATTCATCAATCGCTTCATACATGCACGTCTGGGTATCCGAGTACTTTATACTTTTCAGTTTTTGAGCAATCTGCTCACGTGGTCTTCATAAGTAAGTCTCCTTCTAGATCTAAGTACATTAAAATACAGAATCTGACGTGTCTGTATGATACAGGTTTCCTTAAGATATTCGTAAGAGCAGGTTGCAGGTTGCAACTATGTTTGCTCTATGGATTTTGAAAGACGTTGACCACATTTGTTGGATTAAAGGGTGACGACGGCTGTTTCACCCTAGATGAAACAGGCCCACGTTAGTTGGTGTTGTTTTGCCTATCGAACAATGAGCAGGGACATAAGAGAGGTCCATATACAGCCATAAAGAAGTACAGTTTGTTATAAACAGCTAAAGTTAAATATATTGTAACAAAAAATATGTCCAAAATCGTACATTTTGGACATAGTTTTTGTTGTGGTGAAAGCTGATTATCCAAGAAAATTGTACTGACCTGGCCAACGCACTAGCCAGGACTGCTTAGGGGTACAAGTGACCCCCCAACCCGTAGTGACCAGTGCCGGCGCAACTTGAGGCCTCTGTGCATTGCCATCTCCTCCACCGCCGTCCACCTTCAACAATGGATACTGTTCTTCTATTTTTGTCTGTGGAGCTATCTCCACCATTTTATTGGGCTAGAAACATTTGCAATTTTATAATTGAGTCCGTTAGATATGTGTCTGAATGCTAAAGCGCAGGCGCTCTCAAAAGTGAATGTCAGAAATTGCATGGCATCTAGCAATACCGAAAATAAAAAGTTAATTTTTAGCTGCTCGTAGTAGCGAAGCAAAGCAGATCGGATTTCAAAGGGTACATAGTTGACCACCTTTAGACACAGAATATATGAGAGAAGTAAGAAAAACTAAAAATATGCAGGCTCGTCGCCTTTGTAGCATATTGCACGACACTTTATTGTTTACAAAATCACAACATGGATGAAACGGTAACATGACTATTAGCCTTATAAAATGCTATGTTATAGTGGTTGGATGGTGAAAGATAAGGTATGAGGATACCTAAACATACCTTATCTTTAAACCAGGGAATATTCGAGAATTCGCAGACAGTATTTTAAAAAAAAATTCAAGCTACATAGGACTGTATCTTCTACATTTGTGCAACCCGCTTTTGAGCATAAGTCGCCACAAAGTTCGGTCCTGTGCCACCCGTAATGGCTGCACAAAGCAACCACTTTACCACTTTGTAGGAGGCCTACCCGCGCAGTATTTTCTGATTAACCGGATTTTTTGGAAAACAGACCAGACCTGTGATGTTGTCAAGTACTAAGCAAAATACTAGTATAAGGTGATGTATAGTATTAGGTATGACGGTGATGGCCTAGAGTAAAAAGGATCTAACGAAAGCATTGCCAGTACATATGTTATTAACATAACAACATAAGTGACGAACATTGCTAGTGACATTGCTCCCAGGAAAGTATGCCCTGAAAGTTACCTATTGAGAATGGTAATATGTACAGCTCTATTCTACAAAAATTACCTTATTTCAAGGATCAAGACACTATCGTGTTATTACGGATACTTAAAACTTTCAATATTCAACCAAGTTACAATTTCAAAACGGGATTCACTAATAATTTTGCACCCCTTCCAATTTCAAAATAAATGTCATATTATACTTTTTACTGCCCTGTGTCATAAATACAACTACCGCTTCATCAAGGTTCCATAAAAAAGTTGTTCATAATTCATAGATGTAGGGACATTAACTTTAGGATGTAAAAATACATCAAATAAATATCCATCACGCCTTATCCCCGAAGGGGTGGCAGAGGCATATTATATGCCCACTTTTCACCGTGTGGATTCCTGTCCCACGTTATAGGTGGTGAGCCCATTGCCGTGTTGAAATAGACAGACGCAGGTTGTGTATACCTGCTGTTGAAATTTTTAAGCCGCCCATAAGGCCTTCAACCAGGCTTAACGACTGCCATTTTCTGGCAACCGGGACCAACGGCTTAAAGTGCCTTCCGAAGCACGGAAACGCTCGCAAATGTAAATGCCACAAAGTGGTCACCCATCCGATTACCAGCCATAGTGAAAGATGCGTAACTCAGTGATCGTTTACAGAACATTGAGACCGCGGGGCCACGAGCGCTTCAAAGCGCTTAGGATGTGACATATTAAATGAGATAGAATCTGAATAAATCGGTTCAGGTTCATTCTTAGACCACCTAAGTTAGATGTTAGATAAAGGTTCAGTAGTTTATACTGTGTTAATATATCAATCTTTAGAAGTAAACCTCTGTTCTCTCAACGTTTTGTTTTAACAGAATTTATATACTAGTATAGGTACTAGTATGTAAATTCTGTTCTATAGATAAAATAGATGTAGGCATCTAATATATGTATGGAGGTCAGTGTAAGCAGTACATACATACATTTACATATGCCTTAAGCCTTCTTAAGCCCAAGTGCAAAAAACAAAAATAATAAGTCAATTCCAACTATAGTATTCTCTGTCTACATATGAAACCCTTTGGTCTAAGCATCGCCTATGTTGACATTTTATTTGAATCGACTACATAATAACTAAAACTGCCGCGCTCTCCTGCGTGCGAAAGAGACAGGTAACACAGGAATGAGAAGGTAGGTATTAGTAGGTAAGGGAGGTAAAGTCATATAACTTGATAATTTATGGCTTAATTTATCGAATGCTTCGTAGGGATTTAAGATACACCTAGTGTAAACTTATGATACGCCTAACTTTAGTGCAAATGGGCAATAGTCACTCCAAAACTGTAAGCAGTCGCATAATACACCTACATTTCCCCAGTTATATTTATCCCACATACTAAGAAAACCGTGATGTCAACAAGCTAGGACATCACGGACTGTCATGCCAAAAAAGTGCAGGCCGCTTCTCGAGATATGCCGCACTTAACCATATCATTCGCCGGTCTCTTGTCACCGTCAACGTACCAAGTCTACTTGAGTCGACTGGTATTGCAAGAGACGATGGCAAGAGACCGGACGGTATTTTGATTCCATGGAAGATAGGCCGGGTGCTGGTATGGGATGCAACCTGTTCAGACACCCTGACCCCTTCCCATCTACATGGAACCAACAACAGAGCTGGTGCGGCTTGTGAAGCGGCTGAAAAAGTTAAGGCATGCAAATACAGGGGTCTAGGCTCCGAATATTATTTTGTCCCATTCGGTGTCGAGACCCTTGGTCCGTGGGGTCCTAGGGCTACAAGGCTTTTTAAAGAAATAGCAAAAAGGTTAGTCGACATCACAGGAGACCGAAGAGCACTCCTTATATTAATATATTTTAAATTATCATATTTTAAGGTTATTTAAATAAAAATATCTTTGCACAATAAAAAAAAAGAATACCGTCTGAAAATAGACTGGGTCAGATTATGGTTAACTTTTTGAAAGTTTTCAAGCCGCTTATACATAAGGCCTTCAACATGAGTTATTGACAACGCATTACAAGTAGCCGAGAGCAAGGACTAAGCGTCCTTTTCAAAGCAGAGATTAACCGTAACAAACAGACACACAGAGAAAATTTTAAAAAATATATCTAAACTCCCGAACAGATTCCAAAATATTCAAAATATGTACTTATTATATTTCAGTAGGTACATTACTCAAAGTCAATTAACAGCCACTTAAACTCTTCCATAGTGCCGATTCCCCTAATGAGAAGTTATAATATGTGTTATAAGGAACTGCTAAATGCACCTAAGTGCTGCAGCTAGACGTATCTTCATGCTAATTATTTGCATAATTTTCAATATTCAGCTTTAATATTAATAAATTTGTACGTGAGACGAATGATGTGTTGATTCAACAAAATTATAGCGGAAAATGTTTACGTGCCGAGGACCAATATTATGATCGTATCCTACTTAGGTAGGTACGTGTAAAACGCTATCTACATTTAAACATTGCTCATGTTGGTTGTCGTGATTGTTACATAAAATCGTTGTATCATTATTATCAATTACAAGTGTCCATGTGGTTAGTGAAATACAAAATAAAATGACGGTACGTATTTTTATAATAATGAGTTGAGCGCTGACGCGTTGGACGAAGTACTCTCGAAACCCATGATTGTGTTACCTCCTTCCCCGCCATGAGGTGGGCCCGACACCTACATAGCCAATTTAAGTAAGGGGAAGTACCCAAAGATATGGCCTAACCATGTGTGTAATACTCATGACCCTTGTAGCGTTACCACTCTCTCTAATGCCGGGTATCCAAATATTTTTTACTGTGTAATAATGTTACTAATATAAAAAATGGGAAATTTTTTGAATATGTGTAAACGACTGACTCGATCACGCTCTAACCCTTGAACTGACTTAGTATAGAGATTTCAACCAAATGGTTTTGGGAATAAGATCCTGAGGGAAGCGGAGACGGGAAATCTTTTCAACGCGGGTGACGTTGCGGGCATCAGCTAGTAAGTGAAAAAATACAAGATAAGAAATGTTTCACAGTGGCTGCTCTCCGTCTTACTTTAATTATGTATCATAAAAGGACTACAATCTAAGACTGAGAAGTCTCGCTTTTTGTTTTCCACGAAGATGCAGATTTTGTCCTCCTGACAAATCATATTTCCTTGGGATTCATAAATTTCAAATCCCCTCCTTTTCTATATTCAGGACACTGGTGTTCATAAGAATTAATGACAAGATTCTGCATGTCTGTATCTTTCACAATCTGAAGACTGGAAGACAACTACTGACCATTTACCTCAGTGCAGAAGTGGATAAGACTGTCTTTAGGAACCTCTGGCAACTATCTAATTGCAAATGTACTTATTTATTACTTAGATTTGTACTTTACACTGGAGTATAAGGGGCACCAACAAGATCTTTGGAGACCATCTGCTAGCGTTACACCTACTGAATAACGCATGAGGCAACGATACAAGCGCAGTTCCATAACTGCGCTTGTATTGTGTGTGTAACTGTCGTGTGAGCTTCCAACCCTATGGTTGGAAGCTCTCACGACAGTTGCTCCTAACAATGCCGTAAATAAAAGTCAACCGATAGCTACCCCTAGCAGTCAAATAAAAGTGGACCCTAGGCTCCAAATCCAAATAGGGTTTTGAAGCAACTGGGAATAAACCACATTGAAGAGAGATGCTTGCATCACTTTAGCCTGTACAAAGTGCATGATCGGTCGTGTATGGAGTATGGTCTCACATCTGATGCGGTCTTTCAAATAGCAATAGGAGTTGATCGAGAGGCGAATGATACTGGCGATAACTTTCTGGGCTTCCAAGCTTTGAGCATCGATATAGTGCTGCATATTTGTCGATTACCAACCCTTGCTTCTTCTTCTATCCGATAGCTACCTGGCTGTTTTAAAGCACACAGCGCTTTTGGTACATATTTTACATCGATGTATTCCATACGGGCATTGAATTTGTATTCGCACATAGCCATAACCATGAGTGTCTTCAAATATTGAGTAAAGATATTATAAAGCGCTCGTATCGTTGCGCTCGATCATTGCACAAAGCCTCTTACAATGCAGTCTGTTCTGGTGAAAATTTGTGGCACTTCCATTTACGAGCATTTCCATACTTTTTAAGGCACATAAAGCACACTAATATTATAAAGAGGAAATATTTGTAAGTTTGTTTGTAATGAATAGGCTCAGAAACTACTGGGCCAATTATAAAAATTCTTTCACCATTAGTAGGTTATACTCTCGAATATTACTCACGAAGACATTCTTCGTGAGTAATATCTATCGGCTATATTGGATTTTACAAAAGTTAAGGATTCCGTAGGAAATATCGAATAGGAGAATTTCAACACACTGCGAGCATCAGCTAGCTACCTATAATATGGTAGACGTCAAACAAAGTTGTTATTTCAATTATCCACATCCAAATACCTAACTTAATAATAATTATATTTAAATATGGCAAATTTCATCCACTTATGTAGCAAACAAGCATAGGGCCTTTAATATTAAGTAAATTTTCAACAGCAAGTAACTACAGCCTACTATTGGATCCCTATTGGAATAGTCTCTGCCCATTTTAACATGTCAATTAGGTCAGCAGCGTGAGCATTTCACCACTTCCGTTGCAAAGATCCATAGGCTACGGTAACCACTTTCGATCAGGTATATATCAGGTATCGAGCCATATATCTGCGGAGTTTGAACCTTTATATATAGCAATTGTAAGACGAATGCGAGTTTTATGCAGTTTCTCACATCTTTTGTAAGTTTATAACAGCAAGTGGTCAAAATTTCAGGCAAAAAATAAATAGATACGCAAATAACCAATAGATCAAGCCATGGTGTCATTAAGTAGTACTTTTTCATTGAAATTTTGCTTCCTGAAATAGTCGTACATACATAGCATTACATGTATACAATATTACTTACATACTCTTTAGAGAAATGAAACCGCCATTAAATTTATAAGTTGTAAATTTTGTCATGACGTTTGCTACAAAAAAATACTTAATTTTATTTGAATAATATTTGTATTAGAATAGTAGATTTATATTTATTTTTGTTGTTAATAGTAGAATCGATGGGAAGTGATGAGTGAGTATCATCAAGAACAACATCCGTTACTATGTGAGGAGGCGTCAGAGGAAGAGCTCTATAGTCCTAAGTTTTACCGGCGAGTTCATCCTATGACCTACAGGGGACGTGCCACGGTTAACCACAAAGGGGCGGCAGCAATCCTCAGACGTTGGCCAGGTATCACATTATTTTTATCTGTCAAATATTTTTTTAGTACTCACCTAATATACAAAATAGCTACGGGACACTGGCAAGTCGCTGCAAGAGCACAGAAAGCCATAATAAGAATTGAATTGAATTGTATACAAAATATTGTTAATGTATTTTATTAATTGATTTATTTACACACACATACACAAAGAACATGAAAAATAAACAACTAAAATATTAAAACGCTCTTCTAGTAGGCCTGAGATAGGAGAAGTAAGCAATGAATAAAAATTGTGTGTGTAGGTAAATACGCTTACATAAGCTATGGCTAAATACACATATATCTAAATAAATACATATTGCCTTGTAGTAACTTAGAAGCATTCGTAGCCCTGCTCCGCTGACTAAGTGTTTTCTAATCGATTACGGCATTAAGTATCTTACGCTATATCTGGTCCTGTTTTCGAGTTTTGGAGGGCACGTTAAGCCGTTGGTCCTGGTACCTTGAAGGTACCCGTTAAGAACCTGCGCCTATCCATTTCAATACGGCAATAGGCTCACCCTCTATTTTGTGGGACAAAATATACCTAAATGGTGAAATGTGGGCATAAAGTCATTGCCTACCGCTTCATAGATAAAGGTGTGACTATATCCCTGATATAACTTATACGTTGTAGTTACTTAGGCCTTTTAAATACAAATCCGGTACATTGACCACTTGCGGTTCACAGAAAGTATTCTAAAGAGCACATAAAATATCTCAATACATACCGCTAAGAGCGATGCGATATGGGCAGCCTCATCTGCTACAGACAATACTTTTTAAAATTATTGACTCTACATGACATCTATAGATTGAAACCTGCCGTAAAGACAAACTACAAAACGCACTGCGATTTGGGGAGAGGCATTTAGAGGTTTCCATCCCTAAAAAAATTATTTGGGGTGGTAAACTTAGCCGTTAGTCCCTGTTGCCAGTAACATTGCAGTCGTTGAAAATTTTCAACAGCAACAGCGCCTGTCCATTACAGCACGGCAATGAGCTCATCCCCTGATAAATGGGACAAGAATGCAAACGGTGAAATGTAGGCTCTGCCGTGATATAGGTGTCACAATGTGTAAATTTAGGATTCACCCAGCTAAAAATTATATCAGCAAATTATTGACAACCACCATTATATTCGTAATATACTTCACTCACACCTACTTTGCGGTGGATGTTCCTAACAATATAAATGTTTTGCTCGCTTTTCAGATCACTGGTCGTCTTTTCTTACATACTGGTGGATAGCAATCGGAATGATCAGCTTAACGACGTTTGTCATCTACAATAGTTTATTTGCATTTTCAATGCTTCCCTCAACAAACACGAAGCCCGTGAACTCCGAAGTAACCAAGGTAGATTCAAGTACTTCAGTAAAAATCTCTACCTTACCAGAAGTATACATACATGTATTCGCGGATCCACACGAAGATATGAAAATAAATCAACATATGCCATATATTGACGAAATAGCTGGCAATTTTCAGGATTATACTTTTAATTTTATTGTGATTGTTAATGATACCGATGTAGCCTGGATGAGTGCAGAAGACAACAATGAGTTAGCTTTAAATTTGCTTTGGACTAAAGATAAATATGTTTATCAAAGAGAAACTCATAGTTCTAATATAATTATTGAGTATATATCACTATCGACATTTATGGACTGTTCTCCGCTCAAAAAAATTTGGAGAACACTGCCACATCAATTAATTGAGTTCCTAGCCCGCACGGTTTCTATTTGGGACAAAGGAGGAATAGCTTTTAATCCTGATATTTTAACTCCTAGTTTTCAACACACTATTTATATTGAGAAACTGCAGAAGCTTTTAAATAAATATGCACACACAAATAAAGTAATCAAAGATTTTAAAGTTCAAAATAAGAGGACCAAGACCCCAAAGAAAATTAAAAAAATCAATAACATTAGAGATATAATTGACGCTTTAGAAAAGGAAGATAAATCAGCAAATATAGATACTCAACAAACGCTTTTTGAGGCTGAGAACAAAAATATACCAATAATAAGATACAAACGTCAGGTGCCCGTGTCAATAGATATTAAATCAGTACATCCTCATCATGAAACAGACAACATACGTTCTAAAACAAATACTAATGGTGTTTTAAATCACACAGTAAATAATACCAATATTGACACCTTGAAAACTAATAATAGTAGTAAATTGAATTTATTACCATTATTGTTTATGGAGTTTTTGTTTCTAAATAAAAATCATAGATCAAACGAACCCATCCTAGCTACCAGAACTCGTAAAAGTATCATAACTCCAAGCCCCAAAAAAGATAATAGCTCTTTTCATAAGAGTAATTTAGAGGAAAAGGAAAATGGTACGGAATATTTACTTAAGCCAGTAATTGTATCTGCTCCAGTTAATTACAATAAGTCAAATATTTATAATTTTACTAATACATTTCGTACTAATGAAACTGAACAGATTACACAAATGAATGAGCTTACAATTGATTTGAAAGGTAATATTATAGCAACTGATACAGCTTGTCATGCCTTTTTAGGAACAATATATAGTAATGTAGTACATCACAATCAAGAAGAAACTATTACTGACTTCATAATTGCAGAATTAACAATTTTTTGTAAAGGGCTTTTGTCATCATGTATGGGTATCGACTTGATTTTACTATAACTACAATATATTCACGTTAGTTGTTATTATTTTTATATTAAATTGTATTTTAAACGTTTATTTTCGGATTTATTTTTCTTCGCTACTCGCTACAATTTCAGATGATTTAAAGACTAATCAGAAAATTCTTTTCTATCTGGAAAAAAAATAGGTTTCGCTTAGGTGTAATTTTTATGATAATCAACGATAAGTTACACATAAAAGCATTGTACCTAAACACACTTTTGTATGTTACCCTGGTGGCAAAATGGAAACGCGAAAGTTCGTAAAAATGTATCGATGATTGTTTGTTACTCTGTCACGCAAAGACTACCCAATGGATGTTCCTGTGGGAAACGAGAAAACTTCACCACGCGGCCGAAACCGCGGCCGTCAACTAGTGTTTATTTATAATTTAGGTGTTTTAATATCGTTTATGTTTAGAAATATAAACTAAGTATATTTTTAAACTATTCCATAACACACACATTTTTTTTGGGCTACGTGGCGTTAAATGAAATAGGTCACGCAATTTGTTTACTTCATCGTGTCTGACTCAGTGTTCAGTAAACGATCACTGCGTTAAGTAATTTTCACTCTAGCTGCTCTTCAAATGGTTGAACACTTTATGGTATTTACATTTACGAGCCTTTCCCTGTGCTTCAGAAGACACGTTAAGCCGTTGGTCCAGGTTACCAGTAACGTGGCAGTCGTTAAGCCAAGTTGAAAGTCTCATGGGCGGCTTGAAAATTTTCACCAGCATGTTCCCACAACCGTTTCGACACGGTAATCGGCTCACCAGGCCCCTGATACGTGGGACAAAAATGCAGACGGTAAAATGTGTACAATATATCAACATACTAATAGTAACGGTACAATATGTCTCTACCACCTTTTCGGATATAAGGCGTAACTGATAAACATAACGGAAACGTGATTTTTACTCTCTCCATGCAAATGTCGATGACATTGAGTTGAAACTTTTCACACTTATCTAGGACCTATAACTATACATACATACATACACACATACTGTCACGCCTCCATCCCCGAAGGGGTAGGCAGAGGCATACTACACTCGCACCTTTCACCATATGCCCTATGCTCTTTGTCCCACGTAACAGGTGGTGAGACCATTGCCGTGAATATAACTATTTCTTAAAAAAATAAACTTGTGAGAATTATCATCAGGATTTTTATGCTACTACGAGTAGGTGTTGAAGATAAGCATACGGGGTATCCTACTAAAATCGAACTTGGTAACCGTGGCCACTAGAGGCTTGCAACTCTAAAGGAAAAGCTACTAAAATTATCAGAGAAAATGGTAGACTGTACATATAAAAAGCTTTCAGTTAGTGTCGCCTATCCTACAGATTCATGACTTTTCGATATGTAGGATGTAATTGAAAACAAAAAAAATCATTTGCTAATAATTTATTTTTCATCTTTATTAACTAACTTATTAAGTCGTGATCAAAATATTGTATTGTAAAATGTTTACAATATTTTGTTCACAAGTTTTTTCTTAACATACCTAACAGTACTGTTGCAGATTAAATGATAGACTAGACATTCTTACATTTTACTAATGATCAGAATAGTAGACTTTACAATGCTTACTATGTATCATCTCTCACCGCTCTGGTACAGTTTAATAGGACTGTACCACTTTGCTTTTAGATATCATCCTATTGATGGTCTTAAAAAAAATGTTTAGCTCCGGTGTTAAACTAAATTGACATACCATAATAGCTATTACCTCACGATGTTTTTCAAAGAACATATTTCTTAAAAAAAAAATTAAGAAATAGGACTTAAGTCCTTTATGTATTTAAATACACTTTTATTACCAATGCACAGTACAGTTCGTATACATGTCATGTAACTGTGTCCCTCGGATCGCCCATAGTGATATATTTAGAACTGCTGTTGCACTTTAAACCTCATTTATTTTTTAATTTTTCCTTTGTAATCGTAATGTTCATATTTTTGAGCATATTTTACATAGATATTGTTCAACGTTCATGTTTCTATCTATATATATATATATAATAGTATCGGCTGAGCGTTGATGATGACTTAACCAGTTTCTTTTACACTTATACGATAGACAAATTATTCTATAAACATAATATCCTGATAATTGTAGACTACTTCTTGGATGAATGTTATGAAATCATGGCAACTACAAGACATGATAATTATCTACTAAACCGAGTACACTTGCACCTAAAGTATGTTATCTATCACAAAATAAAATGCTTTCTTTCAAATTGTTCCACTGGTACTAACACTATGCATATTATTCTACCATGCCACATTTTTTGTCTCCATAGGTATCTCCCATCTCCTTCTCCAATCATTGGTGACCGATCGCTTACAATCACTGACTTTGAACATCGGTTCGCACCTTCTACTCACTGTCCAGAACAAATAGCCCGCTGGACACTGATACACCAATCCACGTAGCTTATTTGACCTGACCTCCATACATTTTAAAAATCCTGGAGAACAGTCACCATCTGTTTCAAAAGGATAGTATCCAGCCGCGGTACAAGCAAAACTTTTTTCTGATACCACAATCTGAAAAAGTAAAAGTTTGTGTTATTATTACGAGAAATAAATTTATAGGTTGAATTTTTCAAGTGGGCCTTCAGGGCCAAATCCTAAACTATAAAGGATATCGAAAAATGCTCAATCCTCGAATGATGGTAATCAATGAATAGGAATGTGAGCAGTTTTCATAGAGGGTAAGTTTTGCTTGGCTTGTCAATCCTAGGTTGAGATTTAGAAGTATGCTTAAGTTAGGTTAGGCAAAAGGCGCCCTGCCCCGCATGACTAGTTTTAAATCAAAAAGTAGAAGTGCGTTAGTGAAAGAGGTCTGCAGAAAACGTTCTTTAGTAAATTCTGTAAAAATAAAGGAAGAGGGAGATTTTTCTACGAATTTTAACATCTCATCATTTTGAGTAACTATAGACAATCTAATGATTATTAACAAAGTATTAAACATAACAGTTTTCCTAGAGGGTAAGTTATAAAGAAAATGCGGACAGCATCTCAATTCGAATAAAGGACCGCCGTCCCTAGTTCGGCATCGGACACAAGCGGGATCGCCTATGTATAAGCCAGTGGTCTTGGCTTGGTACCAATCCGCGCCTCCGCGGTAACAAGGCTGGAGAGGTGCGAAACTGAGTAGGTTAGTATAGATTTTTTTCTGTGGTAACAGTGAAACTGTTAATATCTTTTGTATATAATCACACCACACTTAAGTAATATCACTTAAGTGATACACTTACGTTTTTGTTAGGGAAAAGTTATTATATATACATACAATATGTATTTATATATAGAATAATAAGTTTTTATACATACATACAAACATATGGCCACGCCTTTATCCCCGAAGGGTTAGTCAGAACCATACTATACGCCCAAATTGCACCATATGTAATTTTGTCCCACGTAACAGTTGGTGAGGCCATTGCCGTGTTGAAATAGACAGGCGTAGGTTGTGGCGACCTGCGTCGATATTTTTCAAGCCGCCCAATGGGCCTTTTACCGGAACCAACGGCTTAACGTGCCTTCCGAAGCTAAGAAACCCTCATAAATTCCACAATGTGGTCACCCATCCAAGGACCAGCTATTGCGAAAATTGCTTAACGCAGTGATCCTTTACAGAATTCTGAGTTAGCGTGACCACGAGCGATATATTTTTTATTAAATATATTTATATTATTAGTTATATTTCAATGTTACTAAAACAATAGTGAAAATACTCTTAATTATAAAAATGTAGGTAACTACTTACTGGATCGTTGACATTGTTGTCTATTCTATCTTTTCTCTTAACTCGTCGCTTTTTTGCCATATTACCGTCACAAGGTTTCTCTGCTTTGCTGTTTTCAACACATTTTACTTTAGTTTCATCGTATATTGTATTATTAGGGCAAGTAAACATTGCAATTTTTAAATCGTGTGTATCATCATTTTCATCGCATTGATAAAACAGATTACAATATTTTGGATGTCTTCTAAAAGACGAAGGACAAACAAATAAATTTTGATCACTGTCTATCTCTGGACAGTTCGCAGTTGCAAGAGTTTCTGTAGAAGATTCTGTTATACTCTCTGTTGTCAAATTATTCTCTGTTATTGTTTCCTCTGAAGCCTCAGTAGTACTTTTTTCTGTATTTTCAGTAGTACTTTCACCTAACTGTTCAGTAGTACTGTCTTCTAACTGCTCGGTAGTACTTTTTTCCGACTTTTCAGTAGTACTTTGACCTAACTGTTCAGTGGTACTGGCTTCTAAATGCTCGGTAGTACTTTCTCTTGACTTTTCAGTAGTACTTTGACCTAACTGTTCCGTAGTGCTATCTCCTAACTGCTCTGTAGTACTTTCTGTAGACTGTTCCGTAGTACTTACTAACGATAAATCTTCAGTAGTACTTTCAACTGATTTATTAGTTGTGCTTTCTCCTAATTCTTCAGTCGTACTTTCTCCTGACTGATCAGTCGTACTTACTGTTGACTGTTCTGTTGTGCTTGCTACTAAATGTCCTGTAGTACTTTCTAATGACTGTTCTGTAGTACCTTCTCCAGATTGTTCTGTAGTACTTTCTTGTAATAGTTCAGTAGTAGTATTTTCCCCAAAATTGCTAGTAGTCAATTCATTTGCTGGGTTTGTTGTAGATTCGATTGCTGATAAAGTTGTCAAGTTTGGTGTTGTAGGATCGGTGATAGCCTGACTTGTCATTTGGGTACTTAATTCAGTTGTAGTTGTGTCTTCAGTTGTCGAAGATTGTGAATGAGATCCACTGCAATCTCGAGGTGGATACACAGAGTCTTCATGATTACATGTTTCTAATGCTGGATCCCAAATTGTACCTTCACCACACTCAAAATGGTATACTGAAAATTTAGTTTCATTTCCATCCCAATCCACACATCGATAGAACTGTTTACAATCGTCTGGATCTGCAAAAAATCCAGCTTTTGTACAGTTAATTTTCATATTTACGGGCTTTTTAGAAGTTTGTTGATTGTTTTCTGTTGTACTAGTTGTTGAACCATTGAACGATGAATCTTCCGTAGTACTACTACTATTCTGTACCTGATTGCACGATGGATGTACTACATTTTCTGGATGATTACAAGTGGTAACATCTTTATCCCATATAGTGCCTTCTGCACAATCGAAATCATATTTTGTGTAATTTCCTTTGCCATTACCTACACATCTATAAAACTTTTTGCAATCTTGAGTATTCCCAAAATAGCCTTCACTATTGCATCTATCATTACCTTGTAAGTCAGTATTAGTTATAGGCTTCTGTGATATATTTGATGTAGCTGTTGTGGAAGAAGTGGAAGTTACAGAATGGGATGTTATCATTACGTTTTCAGTGGTTTGAGTATCTTCATCGTACATTATAGAATCTTTACAAGAGGCTACTCTATTAATATGATTGCATGTTTGGACGTGAGAATCCCATGCTGTACCTTCACTACAAGTATAATCAATTTTAGCATAACTACCTTTGCCGTTATCTACACACTTATAAAATCTTCTGCAGTCTTTTGTATTCGGGTAGTATCCTTCTGACAAACAAATATCACTTGCAGCCGGAAGTGCCATTGTGACACTGTTGCCAACTTCATCGTTTTGGTTTTCTTTCTCTGTGTGTTTTGAGGTAGTAAGCTCATATTTTTTAGTTGTTTGTTGATTTTCTACGTTCGTTTGCTGATTACAATAGACCTCTCCAGTGTCATGATAACAAGTTAACATTTTTTGTACCCAAATTGTACCTTCTGAACAAGCAAATTCATATTTTGTGAACCCTCCTTGGTTATTAGCTACGCACCGAATGAAATTGTTACAGTCGTTAGGAATAGCAAAGAATCCTTCCGATTCACACTGTTTGCTGGATGATGTTGTAGAAATTGTTGAGGCAGTAAGATTTTGTTCAGTGATTCCAGTATCACTTTCAGGTTTCGTCTGACTATCATTATTTTGTAAATCCCCAGCAGTTGAGTTTGTACATTTGCTTTGTGATTCGTGATTACAAACTTGTAATTCTTGATCCCAAACAGTCCCTTCCCCACAGTTAAAATAATATGTTGTATAGCTTCCATTTTCATTATTAACACATCTGTAAAACTTCCTACAATTATATTTATCACCGAAAAATCCTTCAGAAGTACAAACTACTGTTGAATTCAGTGGATTTGGTGTTGGGTTTTGAATGTTATTTTCTTCTCTAGAAATTGTGGTGGTTACTGTATTCGTAGTATGGGGTATTTTTATGGAAGTAGATGTTGTTATGGAACTCTCAGTAATAATTTCGCTGGGTTTATGTATTGTACTATCGTTAACAGTACCGCATTTTTCGACAGCCCAAGCATGGTTGCAAGCATTCAATCCTTGGTCCCAAACAGTACCTTCCCCACACACATATTCATAGCGAGTAAAACTACCAGATCCGTTATCGACGCATCGATAAAATTTCTCACAGTAATTTTTGTCACCAAAAAAGCCACTGTTTACGCAAATCTGACTTTCGGTTTCATGTTTTACCGGTTCTGTAGAAGTAGTTATGACACTTAATGTCGTAGCACTAGTTTCTGATTCTGAGTTAACACTAGACGGGAATTCAATGTTTTCATCGTTTATTGGTGAAGATCCAACCACTCCACATTTAGATACAGCCCATGCATGGTTACATGATTTAATTTCATCGTCCCATAAAGTACCTTCTCCACACATGAACTCGAATTTCGTATAAGATCCATTTCCAACATCTACGCACCTATAGAATATTTTGCAGTTATTTGAATCACCCATAAAACCACTTTGTGTGCATTTACTACCTTCTGATGTAGGTGATTCTGAATTTGATGCCGTTGTAGTTACGAGCTTAGATGTGGTAGTTCCAATATCATGTAAATTATCACTATCTACCTGCGAAACGTAGCCTGGAAGATCATTATCCTGGAGATCTGGAGGCGGGTGTGTGTACATGGGTGACGAAGCTGTTGGTGTTTTAGTTATTGAGTCTACTTTATTAATATCTGGGAAGATGGTTCCGCCACACTTTTTTACCGCCCATGCATGGTTGCATGCATTAATTTCTGGATCCCATAAGGTCCCTTCGGCACAGTTAAAAACATATTTCGTAAATCCCCCATTATTATTTTGAACACATCTGTAAAATATTTTACAATTTTTATCATCACCCATAAATCCACTGTTTTCACACTCTGTACCCCTTAAATCAAATTCTACCGTTAATGTTGTACTAGATGATGATGAAGGTAGATAATTCGGCTTGGAGTTCCCATAACCTATATCTTCATCATCTTCATTAACAGTGACTTGAGGAGTCGTGTGATAGTTTTGTGTAGATATAGTCGTAGAATAACTTGGTATATTTTTATTTGTGGTTGTCGTTAAAGTGTTGGTAGTAGACCCCTGTGAACTACGTGTACACCCACTGAAAGCCCTAAGGTGGTTACAGGATCTGATATTTGGATCCCAGGCTGTACCTTCAGCACAAGTAAATCCAAATTTGTGATAACCACCCTGCCCATTTTCAATACATCTGTAAAACTTCTGACAGTTATTTATATCCTCCATAAAACCGGCTTCTGTACATTCTGTAGTATCATATTTAGTAGCTTCTTGACTATCAAGATGACGTGTAGTAGTAGATGCTTTTTCTGAAGATGTTTCGCTAACCTGAATCTGATTTTGACTTGCTTTATTAGAATGATCTATTTGTAATTGCGTTTGAACTCCTTTGTTACCATAATTAATTTGTAATTGCGACTGACTTATTGCTGATCCATTACTTATTTGAGTCTGATTTTGTTTAGTTCTTTTGTCATCATTTTGATCTATTCGGTCTCCATAGTTAATTTGTGTCTGATTTTGATTCACAAAACCATTGCTTATTTGAGTTTGCGTCTGAGTAACTTTTGTACCATAACCAACCTGAAGCTGCTGTTGGGTCGTGTGGTTCGAAACAATTTCCCTAACGTTTTGATTCGTGCTATTTTCTAAAGGCAAATGTGTGATTTTATTATCAAGATTACCACATCTTGTTCTCTTTACTGCCCAAACATGATTACAAAGCTGATTATAATTATCCCAAATAGTATTTTCAGTACAAGAAAATTCATATCTCGTAAATCCTCCCCTTTGATTTGCTACACATCTATAAAATTTACGACAATTTTCACTATCCCCCATGAAACCATCTGAAGTACAAATATTATCTCGAGAAATAGGGCGCGGTACATTAGTTATAGTGTTTAATGGTTTCATGGCTATCGCATTATGATCTATATATATCGGGTTGTTCGATGATCCCCATGGATAAGAGCTCGATGGTGTAGAGGTTACATGAGATGGTATTAACATGTTTGGATTGTATATGGGATCACTGGTTACAATCGGTGAAGGTATCTCGTTGGACATTTGTCCTTGGATTTCATTTATTTGTAAATCATGTGAAATAGGTGGTGACAAACCACCACATTCAAGTCGTCTTGTATTGTGAGGATAATTGCATACTTCTTTCTCAGGATCATAGACAGTTCCAGGCCCGCATTGAAACTGAAACAATAAAATAAAACATACAAGGACTGTTTATACTGTTGATTGATGACAATTGGTAGAAGTTGCGACAAATCCTGAATAATGACACTTGTATTATTCCACATTACTTTTTAAAGAGTAAATAGGGTGACAGCTCAGTGAAGTTGAAGGCCTTATTGGCGGCTTAAAATACTTCCAGTCTGAGACTACCAGGACTTCAATTGGTCGTGTTAATTAGTGTCTAACACATAAAACCTTTTAGCCTTTTTGTTACCAACTCACTAAAAAGGCAACGGGTTCAAAATTTCTTCCAAATTTAACAACTAAAATAGACACACTTTAATAAATTCATTCGGCCCTTTAGACCCACCCCAGTTTCGTGCTTCGGAAGGCACGCTAAGCCGTTGGTCCTGGTTGCCAGTAAAAATCAAATTTCAACAGCAGGTCGCAATGGCAGCGCCTGTCCATTTCAACACGGCAACGGGCTCACCACCTGTTACGTGGGACAAAAATGCATACGGTGAAATGTGGGCGTTTAATATGCCTCTGCCAACCCCTTCGGGGATAAAGGCGTGACAATATGTATGTCGTTGTATACAGTTCAGGTAGTTCAGGTGCTGGAACATTGCCCTGGTTAGGCGAAGGTCACAGGTTGAATCCCTGTCTCGAATCGAATTGCCTTTTTCCACTTTATTAAAAATTTATGAGAAATTTTGCAAAATAATTGCTTTAAAAATTTATCAATATACTGAGTGGAGTCCATTGCATCAATGTTTAAAAATGGTTGTAACACGGTTGGTATCGAGTTGTTCATTAGCTCGATAGATGGCTCTGGTCATACTCTTAAAATACCGACTTAAATATGGTGGAGAATTTCAACTTGGTTCGATACGGTTCGGGTAGTTCAGGTGGCTAGAACATTGCCCTGGTTAGACAAAGGTCACAGGTTCAATCCCTGTCTCGAATCGAATTGTCTTTTTCCACTTTATTAAAAATTTATGAGAAATTTAGCAAAATAATTGCTTTAAAAATGTATCAATATGTGTGTATGTTAAAATACTTCATCTGCAGGTAGCCACAACATACGTCTTCTTACACATACTCGTATACTATATGCCTAATACTTCATAAAATTTTATTGATAACTTACCCTAAATGAAGTGTATTTGTCTTTTCCTGATTTCATACAACGATGGAATACTGCACAGTTGTGCGGATCAGCCTGGAAGCCCTCGTTATTGCATAAAATAGGTTCAGGTCGTGTTCCTGAATACTGGTTTATGATCCTACCCCTGCCTGGGGATCGGTGGTTCGTATCTGGAGAACTATCTGTAATAAAATCTATTCACAAGGCTTTATAAAAAAGTTTAATAATTCCAAGAGTGTAAAACAAAGTTGAGTATTTTTCGGAAGATTTTAAGGGTTCTGTACCTCAACAGGAAGAAACGGAACCCTTATAGGATCACCCTGTTGGCCGTCTGTCTGTCTGTCTGTCAAGACATTTTTTCTCAAGAACCCGTAGAGGTATCAAGCCGAAATTTATATCAAATACTTAAGTGGCGCAGTGGTAGTATATGCCACGGCCGCGACTGAGGTCCAGGGTTCGATTCCCGGGTCGGAAAAAATATTTGTGTGATCCACAAATGTTTGTTTCAGAGTTTGGGTGTTACCTATGTTTAATCTGTATGTATTTAGAAATATATAATTATGTTTATCAGTCGTCTAGAACCCATTGTACAGAACTCAAGCTCATATTAGCTTACTATGGGCTAGACGGCGCTGTGTAAAAAAAAATATCCCACAATATATATTTAAATTAAAAAAAAGTCTTAGAGCTGTGAAAAATCAAACTTCTAAGCTAACGAAATCAAAAGATACAGTCGTTTTATGCTGCAAATTTTCGACACTCGCAAGGGAATCAGAACCTACAGGGTACATTAGTTCCCGGGAACTCAGAATCTTGACATTTGGTACGAAGCAACGTCACAAAATAAGTAATAATACTATGTGGCAACGTCTTATAGCAGAGATAAAGGAAAAATTCCAAAAAACAAAAGCGTTTAAAATTAAGGGCCGTATTAGAGTAGTATTTATGAGGCAAAACTAGCTTCAAGCGTTTTTTGAGTATTGAGTAACGTTCCAAAATACGGCCCTAAGTTTTCCCATACATACATAGTTCTCCAATTAACATAGACCTCTGAGTTGTATGGGTGCTCATACAATTTGGAGGTTTAGCTTAATTGGTATATATCTCAAATAAGGTACAATATTTTTACGGAACCCTCGGCGCACGAGTTCAACTCAGCATTTTGGCGATTCAATGATGTTGATGATCGTGGGTAGGACCTGGGACCGACCTAGGCATAACTATCTGAATCCTTTTTCACTCCTATCTCGTACCTTGAAGTCCACTAAAACCTGCAACGCTTAGTACTGTAGGTCTAAATACAACTGATAATCTGTGAACGGTTTTTTTATATACCACTGAGGTGGCAGACAAGCGTACGGCCCACCTGATGGAAAGTGGTCACCTTAGCCTTTGGAGTTGCGTGTTAATAGATCACTCTATTACTGTTGCCTCAAATTTTAGATTGATGAAATATAAAATAGTTCGACCTAATACAAAGTTTAACATAATTTAATACACATACCATTAGAATCTAATGCAGTTGTCTCAATAATTAAAATTATAAATAAAAGTGGCGGCAATAGCTTTTGTAGTAAAAAACCCATGTTGTTTTATGTTCGATGTCTTTTATGCCAATAAGTTCATTTTCATTGATGTCATCTGTAACAAAAAATACGAAATTTAAAATTTAATTAATCTAATTATAATCAATTAATTATTCAAAATTTAACGATAAAATGTAAAGTCTGAAACATCGTCTCTGAACTACCGTTGAATATGACGTCATTATATTTTTTTTTTCAGATTACTTTTTATCATGAGAATACGGAGAATACATAAAACAACAATTCCATCATTAGACGTCATCCTGCCAATTATATAACACTGCAAACTCATACCCCATTTACACTCTCGCACGAGCCACGAGACGAGCTGCAAGACGAGCCGCGAGCTCGAAAAAAATTTACTATAATACTGTGCTTTCCCTCGCGGCTCGTCTTGCAGCTCGTCTCGTGTCTCGCGCGAGAGTGTATTACATATTTGTTTGAATGTATGTACATTTTGATGTGAAAATTACGTTTACATTTTCTAAGAAGTAAACGTAAACGTGAAATTTTCTGAACAAGTGAAGTATAAGCGCGCTAAAAAGTATAGATATGAGAGATTGAAAATCGTTGCTTTTCAGAAGAGGTTCTGAAATCGTGTGAAACTTTAAAACCTCTAAAAAGGTAATGTTCTTGAATCCAAACATGTGCACGCACGTCTACGACAAAGCCCTATTCATTCTTTAGCAGTATGTGGGTGTGATTGATTCTGGTCTTGGAGGTTATTGTTGGTACTCGGAAACATTATGTCTTATGTAAGAAGGTACCTACTACAAAAAGTATAATTTATGTTTAGATCAACGAGTTATTTGACATAAGTAAATCTTATTGCAATAACTTGCTGTAATTCGCAGACATACCACTTTAATTTCTTTGTACAGAGTCCAGGTTTATTACAAAAAGGAACGCAAAAGATCTAGCAGAGGTGGCCCTCCGCAATGAATATCCAACCATTCCTAAGGCATACTTCATAAAGGTCACAAGTGAATAACCAGCTAGCCTTCGTAAGAACAAATTGATCCTCGTAGTTCGTTGCCACAGTAATTACAGTGGCAACACGTTAACAATAAGGCTAAATAATATGGAGCCAGTCTTTTTATATCATAGTTATTTTGTGTCATCACAAGATACTTGTATGCCAAGTATTATGCAAATCGAAACTGGACTTCTGTAGTCACAAAAAGATGTATAATTTTAATTCATTATGAGAGTCTTATCCAATATCTCCATAACCATCTTTATCTATACTAGTCTTTACTTTATATCATAAAGTTAAACAGTTTGTTTGTTATTTGAACGTACTAATCTTAGGAGCTAATCGTCCCAATTAAAAAAATTGTATTTTGGATAACCTATTTGTCGAGGAAGGCTTAGGCTATATATATCATCAGTTACTACCCAGGAGACGAAAGAGAATTAATAAACGACAAGATTCAATGGGTGCGACGGACGTCAAAAGTAAGTCACAGCTGAAGCTGCGGGACTCAGATTGTATAGTATATGTTACATATAGTATGTGTACACAGACGGTGGGAAGCTATCGCTTAAATCTTTTAAACTACGTAACGGATTTTAATGCGGGTTTATCAATAGATAGAATTATCTAAGAGGAAGGTATACACAGAGCACCGTATTTTGTGTTTATTTGTTGAAATATGACAATAATTTTTTAAGACGTCGAAAAGTGGCAATTGGATGCTATTTCATTTACTTCATAATTTCAACACACAGGTTAAATAAATATCTTAGTGACATTTTCGTTTACGAGTGTTTCTGAACTTTGGAAGGACCTTCGATACAGACTGCCAGTAACATAGTAGTTAATTTCCTTAAGTCAAGTTGTAGTCATTATTAATGGGTTAAAACTTTGAACAGCAGGTAACCATAGCTTTCCTGCACTTTCCTTGACGGCCATTTCCATGCGGCATCACTCACACATGGGATTAAATATATATTACAACGGTGAATCGTGGATCTGAATATGAACCTGCACCAGGTTACTGTATAGACAGTGGAGTACACAGAAATCATTGAAATAGCTATCTTAGCCTATGGTTTGAATTCAAGGAACTATTCAGGCCATCTTACGAGGCTCGGGATTAGAAAAAGACAAACGGTTCACTCTTTTTTGTGCTTTCACCTCTCTGTCTGTATTTGTGCATTACCCTTTTTATTCGTATGAATCCCTTCTTCTTCTTATGAATATATCACCTCATCGGAACTAATGGTAAAATGGGCATGTAGTATTCCTACATCATACACTTAATTTATACGTTAAGTTCCAACATCATCTTTCAAGATATAAAGTTTGCATCAAGTCTGGTTTCAAGTTACTAATAAAGTACTGTTACCAGTTCTATAACTTTACTTTTCCTTACTGACCTAGTACTTTCCTACTATTGCATGTTAATTAACTTTTACTATCTATTTAAATATAACTGTTTGTAATGGCAAGTGCAGCAAATAGTTTGTTGCCGAAGTGTAGGCACGATGAATATGAAACAGGTTTGTTTAAGATTCCCTTTTCCAGCAGTTAGTTGTAGCCTAGACTGCATTCTTGTGGTTGGCACTCGATTGAATCCCGATAATTTAATATCTAGAAACAAGTTAGCCCGAATGGTGATATATTTTTTTTAAGTTGAATGTGTTTTTGATCAACTTTATAACGGATGAGATCTTTCATTCCACAAACTTGGTATAACTATTGTTATCGACCAAATAATGGTTATAGGAACCGGTCTTGGATCATTAGATTTATCAACAGTTTAAAGTTATTAATCAATAAGGCACTTGAAGGCTTCAAGGTGTTTGGTGTTACTCCTTTTTCGTTTCGTTTTATCCCTCTGTAGCTACTACTAACACATTTTTGTATCAATCCTTGGACTTTGTACGCTTGAATAATAATAAGTTTTTATTGGCTCATGATGCGTCTGATCAAGACCAATTTCCGATGACTTGAAGAGCGTTCTGGACTTCTTCGTGCATTACAGCTGCTTATATTTGGAGGGAATCAGATTAATGTATTATTTGTTGAACAGCTCAAGGAAGTACACACTCTAAGCTCTTCGCATGACAGATTCCTTATATCATTTAAAATAAGCTGATGGTCCGTAGAAGGAGCAGCCAACATCTTGATAAGTTTTTGGAGATCTCGTCCAGTTATGACTACAGCTTTTTCCTTTAAAGAGCACTTTCTTTGATCTATTCTCCTGTAAGAAGCGATCGTCCCTATCATACTTGCGTCTACCCTTATCTACCGAGTATCGGCCTAGCCTTATCAAAAAAAGCCGCCGCAAATGGGTACTTGCCTGACGATATATTGAAATCTCAAGCTAGTCAAACCTAAAAGCGCCTGCTGACATATGGACGAGATCATAGCGATGAGAAGAATAACTCGAAACAAAGCCCTAGTCGGCCATACGAATTTACAGAAGCCATTCTTCTCAAAATGATATTGGGTGTGGCCAACAAGCTGTAGAATGTGAAAGGGTGATTTGGTAAAGTAATATTTGACTCGGTGATCTCATTATCTGGAACGCTACGGACCTAGAAAAGTAAATTTGCTTCCAAAGAAGCCTGAATGGCCTTGGTGCCTGTATTTTAGAAATCACAATTGTTGCTAAACACCTTCAACGCTCTTGGTTTATATGAGACTAGCGGCCCGTCCCGGCTTCGCGCGGGTGGACATTTATTTTTTAAACATTTTGGCAATTAAAATAGCCTATATTATTAATCAGTGATAATGTAGCATTCAAACAGTGAAATAATTTTTAAAATCGATCCAGTACTTGTTGAGCCAATTCCTTACAAACATACTTACATAATTTTTTTTTCCTCTTTATAATATTAATATAGATAAACACAAACATAGAAATAAAAATAACATGAAGTCTTTAATAGATCATTTAAAGATTAATCAATTATATCAATATCGTAATACAGTAATTAGGAAGATATAATTCTGTTCTTCCGTTGATCATCAATTACTAGACCAATTGCCTATTCAATACGGAAATACTGACAGCCTATAATTAAACATTCATAGTAAAAACTAATAGTATGCAACGCGATAGTTTTAAATATGTTTAAAAAAATATCAATTAGGTATACGCGTAAAAGATTCGAAAACTGAGTTATAGAAAACGTGTGAATTTAAAACCTAATACTCCTTATGGAAAAGTCTTATAAATGGAAAAGTCTGTAGTTTGTATATATTCTACAAATTCTATGTATTCCTTTCACGTTTTAAGATATCAATAGATTGACGTAGTCAAATATAAAGGAAACAGTTTAAGCCTGTTTTGAGGTTTGACAAGTTTTATAGAAATATTCATTGGGCTAAGCATCAAATTAGTCTAATTTTTATACTAATATTTTAAGTGAGTACGTAGTTTTAAGTAAGTTTGGTATGGTCTTGCGGCAATCGCTGGGCTACGTGGGAAACAAATGTCTGGCCATGTCAGCCCCGCCGGGTCCCGGTAAGAGGGGAAGACCCAAGAAGAATGCGTGCCATTGGTCTCACTACAGGGGATGCCGACTACCTTGCGAATTGGAGGAGAAAATGTAGGAAAGCGGACCCCGGGCGTCGGGAGACGCAACTGGGACAGATGATGATGATGATTTTAAGTAAGTACAAATATTTTTTTTGAATTACTTTTACTTGTTTTAACAAAAACATTGGGATACAGATAACTAACTATCTTCACGCTGTATCCCTGACGTGGTAGTCAGAGAGGACAGATCGCCAGGCTACGCGATCCATGCATACTTCTTTCGCTTCTTCGAGATTCATCAATCGCTTCATACACGCACGTCTGGGTATCCGAGTACTTTTTACCTTTCAGTTTTTGAGCAATCTGCCCACGTGGTCTTCATATGTATGTAAGTGTCGGCCTACCCTGACTTCTTCTACCCCCTCCTTTTGAACAATATATATTCTTCGTCAATCGTTCCTCACTCATTCGTTGGACGTGTTCAAACCAACGGAGCACGCCCTTTTCCAGCTTAACGCTGACACTTTCATTCAAACCTGACATATTGCGTATCACTTCGTATTCAGTCAGCCAAAGTTACGCCGCACAATTTTCGAAGTGAACGCATCTCCACAGCATTTAATTTACTTTCATGCATCTGCTGACATACCCAGGTTTCACTACCGTAAAGCAAAATTGGCACTAGCACTGCGTTATGAATCGCCATTCGTGCTTATTTTACGATGCTTTGTCGCTTTACTAACTGGGACAAAGCATCGTTAACTTTGTTTCCGGCAGCTACTCGCCGTTCTACATCCGAATCACATTCCATCCGCGCTAAACATACTTCCTAAATACACAATTACATTCACTTGTTCTAGACGTTCCAGGTTTACCCTAATCTCGCATTTAGTTCTTACGTCACCTCTTTCAAATACTAGAACCATAGTTTTACTTGCATTCAAGCGAAGACCCTTACTTTCACACTCCTTTTTCATATTAGTGACTAATGCCTGAAGTTCGGCTTCTGATGAGGCCATAGCACCGCATCATCAGCGTACAGCAGACAGTTTACTGTAAAGTCACCCAAATTCACACCCATATTAAAATCTTTCAACATCTGCAGGCAATCTGGCAAGGCAAGGCAAGGCTGTCCAGATACACTATGAACAGCCAGGCGGACATGACACATCCCTGTTTGACGCCTGTACAGACATCAAAAAGAGGTGACACATCCCCCCCTACTCGCACGCAAGCCTTACAGTCCCTATAAAGCGACTGTATTGCTGGCAGTAGCGAGCCGTCCACACCATATCCGGGCAGCAAGTCCCACAGCGTTACTCTCACAACGTTATCAAATGCTTTCTCTAGATCCACAAAAGCGCAGAAAACCTTCTGGCTAACAGCCAGAAACTTTTCCGCGATCATGCGGAGAGAAAACACTTGATCCATGCAACCTCTTCCACGTCGGAATCCGCATTGAGCCTCCCATAAATACCTTTCAGACTTTTCTTGCATTCGTGCCGTTATAACCTTTGCATACACCTTACTACGAGTAGCTAAGCTGACCAAGCTGATCGCCCTGTAGATGGAGCAGTTTAGGCGCGAGCCTTTCCCTTTGTAAATAGGTACTACAACTGCTACTCGCCAGTCATCTGGGACCTTACCCGTCCGCCAGCACAAGTTGCATAACAGACATAGTGTGTCACAGACGCGCGACCCACCGTACTTGATCATCTCAGCAGTAACTCTGTCTTTTCCCGCAGCCTTACCACATTTCATACTTCTTATCGCTTGTTCTATTTCTTTCATACTAATGACTTTAATGACATCGGGATCCGGAGCATCGAAGTGAGCTCCACATCCCGATGTGGCATCTCTGTCTTTTCTTGCATACATCTTTCCATAATATTCACTCCATCTCTGCAAGACGTCAGTTTGGTCTGTTAGGACGTCATTGTTAACACTAAGCACTTTATTCATACTGCAGATTGCCGAACAACTCCGGGTCTTGCCTACCTTTATCCAGAAGAGCTTGACATTATCCCGGAAATTGGATGACAACCTTTCATCCGCTTTCATTCTGCACCTTTCACGAGCTTCTTCTATCAGTGCCTTCGTGTTAACTATCTGCAGCTTGTATCTCTCTTTCATATTAAACTACTACTACTATCCCTAAGGTTCTGCCAAACACTTTCCACATTTTCACAACTTACATTGACGTCGCCAAGCTTTTCGGCTACCCTTTCTTTATATTTATCCCTAATGGATGCATCCTGCAGCTTCCAGCTTTTGATGCTATAAGTCGGTTCAGGTTCAGGACACTCAGTACAATGACGCCATCCCGCGAACAGACACCTAATCCTATTTATGACTAGTAGTGGTCTGATCCCAGCTCAGCGCCTCGATAAACCCTTGTGTCCATCACCTGTTTACGGAGCCGACTATCCATTAGGAATTGATCTATTATGCTTCTCTTTGACTTACATCTCCTCGTATACATATGAATTTGTTTGCGGTTGAACATTGTGTTTGCCACAAACAAATCCTTTTCTTTACAAAATGCCAGTATTAGCTTGCCAGCGTCGTTCACCCTTTTATCCCCATACTTCCCGAGTATTGACTCAAAACCATCGCGAGCGGTACCCACCCATCCATTCAAGTCTCCACATACTATAAGTCTTTCATTTCCTTCTATCACATTTAGAGCTTCTCTCATACTCTCCCAGAAGTCCTCTAGCTCACTCGCGTTCAACGAAGATACTGGCGCGTAAGCAGCTACCAGGAAAATCTTCGTCAAACCAAGTTTTACACTGATCCAGAGGATTCTAGGACCTACCAGTTTGTACTCATACATACCGGAGGCCAATCACGAGGACAGCAAAATTCCAACCCCCCGACTGCCACTCTGGTACTGGTCTCTGCCAGACTGGTACTCCAGACCAAAGCGCGAGCACCCCACCCGGGAGCTCCAAGACTTCGCTGCCCTTGAGCTTGGTCTCCGTCAAGCACACTACATCTAACTTTCTCTCATTCATAACATCCATCAACTCATTCATCTTATCTGCCATTCCACGCAGCTACCCTGCACTTCATCCGACACTTCCCACCATGTCGGGCCGCGCTGGCACACACTTATCGCACCAACGGGGACGAACTAGTGCGTGTCGCCTCGGGGGCACGCCCTAGAATTATTTGCCCTGGTGGCACTCGTGTTGGAGTAGAATTGCAGACGTAGCTTGCAGAGATGGCGACGTTCACGCTTCTACCAATCTATCATCTGTTTCTCATCCCGGGATACAGATGATAGATTGTAACCTGGAATGGCTTGGGATACATACTGATCTAAGAAAAGAGTTGGTTCTAAAGAAGACTTTATATAAACATTGAGCTATAATGTAGTACTTATCATTTACGCCTTTATCCCGGAGGAGGTGGCAGAAGCATATATAACAGGTGGTGAGCCGTGTAGCCATGTTGAAATGGATAGGCGCAGATTGTGGAAATTTTTGAAGTCTGTCATAAGGCTTATATATTTCCGCTATGTATATACGGAAATACATATTGACCTAGCTTTGGCACATAAGCCTTAAAGTGAAAATGATGATGATGACGTCTCTGCACACGCATTAGAGGATAGGCAGGTGTACAAATGTATGAATATTTTAATATTAATCGGAGTGCGTTCACTCAGCAACAATTACGAAGCGAAGGCAACAACCCTGAACTTGAACCAATACGCTTGCAAATTACAAGATCAAGTTGCAAGAACCACTTGCACCTGCGTACTGGTCTCACAACTATAACTCGTCCTATTTTGTACTTATTCGGTCACATACCTACATTGTTTTATTTCTTTTTCTTTCCCAATGAACAATATTATAAGTTGATGTAATGTTTATAACTAAAGAGTCATCGCCTCTTGCACTTATAAAAGGCTAAAATATTTTTTTATTATTTAATATGTGATTCCTACGGCTTAGCTCGTGACACATACTTAGAACTCCCGTTGCACCTATTTAGTCCCGTCGCTTATAAATTCTACAATAATGTATAATTTGGTAGAATGTTGACATTTATGATTACTGCTCCGCTCTTCAGGGGAGTAGCGTGATAGCCTTCATAGCCTTCCTTGATAAATGGGCTAATTAAAACAAAAATATTTTTTTTAAATCCGACCGTCGTTCCGGAGATTAGCACGTTCAACCAAACAAACTCTTCAGCTTTAGATATTAGTAAAAATATAGATTGTTCAGTCTGCGAATATGAGTACATGATATGAAAAAAGTAATAATATTTAAATTCCAGTTCTGAAACCATATTCAACTATCAGGCAAATTTAACTTATATCATTTTAGTTTTTAATATAAAGCTTAACTGCTTCCTAATATAAAGCAGTACAATATACAGAGATTATAGTTATAAGTACAAAGACAAACTTATCGCTAAAAGCCACCTCTTTGTATGAAGAAAATATTCATGGAGTGAATGTTTTTTTATTCTACAAAAGTGGCAGGCAATCATACTATCCATCTATTCAAACTTGGTCAGCGTAGCTATGAACATTCGCAACACCAGTGGTGTTACAGTTGTGCTACTGTGCCTATAAAAGAAGAGAGGAAACTGCGTCAACCAGACGATTTAAACAATGTTGGACTTAATGGTCTTAGTATGTCTTTTGAAGCAAGTAAATTGTCTCAACTGCCAGCCATTATACCAGTTTCTGACCAGTTGGATAGTTAAGATCTATCCCCCTTCCAAAATGAGAGAGAGAAAAGCGAGACCTAGGTCCAGCATTGAACTGCAATGTAATATAGTCTGAATTGATTGATTGACCCAATGAACCCCAGGCTGGAAAAATAAAATTCGTTCATCCCTATGATATACTCTTAGAGATGACCAAATTTTATTTTTCCAGCATCGGCATTGTTTGGACCACTGTCTGACTACCCAACCCCGTTAGGGCGCCTGCATTGTTGCTTCATCCGTTGGCTATACTAATATATTAAGCTGAAGAGTTTGTATGTATGTTTGTTTGGTTGAACGCGCTAACACCAGTAAAAACTGGTCGGATTTGAAAACATTTTTTTTTGTTTTGGATAGCCCATTTGTCGAGGAAAGCTATAGAATATATATCATCCGGCCACTACCCTGGAGAGTGGAGCAGTAATCATAAATGTCGACAAATCGGGCAAAATTTTATACATTGTGGTAAAATTTATAAGCGACGTGATTAAATAGGTGCGACGGGAGTTCGAAGTATGTGACGGGCGAAGCCTTGGGGGTCACCTTGTCATTAACAAGTAAGTTTTCGTTTCATATCCCTCGTACACATCACTCGCACACATCCCTCGCACACATCCCTCGCACACATCCCTCGCACACATCCCTCGCACACATCCCTCGCACACATCCCTCACACACATCCCTCGTACACATTCCTCGCTTGTTTTGTTTGCGCAAAAATCTAATTTGCTGAGCTGTTTCCACCAGAGCTGTGCTGACCGAGGCGAGGTAAAGGAAGCGATTCTATTGATTCTTCACAAACAAATCCCTCGCTACGCATCCTCGCACATCTCTGATGAAAACACAACCTATGTCAGTAGATGCACCCCTAGCAGATGAGGTGGCTCAGGCCCATCACACCCAATATGAGAGATATAATTATTTGACAATATTTTGCCCCATGGTTCTCATAAATTGTACTCCAAATTACAATTGAAACAATAAATTTCTCGTTTCAATACATTTTGAACTACCTACGTTATGCATACATATTTACGTAATCGAGCGTCGCGCTTATTCAGCCGCTTGCGCCTGCGCTGGTTCACGGTCAAGGCGTGTTGCATTGCACAGTTATTTATATACGATCGAACGCCAACCAGCAATTATTGAAGAACTCGTCATTCACGAATAAACTGTTGAAAACTTTACGTCTCTCAAATTTCCCACAATTGCTCGTTTACTTATAATAATTATGATAATTTATTCAACATTATGCTCTTTTTGTATACATAATATTGAGTAGGTACCTATCTAAAAGAGCATCTAATATTGTTTTTGTCAAACACAAATAGTATATAAATATGTTCTTTAAAGTAAATAATCTATAAACATATCTATATTTATACAGATATATATTAAGGTAAAGTATTTGTTTGTAATTCTTAATTGACAATTAATCATTTAAGGCATATGAAAGTATATACGGTACTTATATAAATATAAACGAAACAATTTTAAAATTTGTCTTCTGTCGGTCTGTTTGTTTGTTCTAGCTAATCTCTGAATCTAATCTAATCTCTGGACTTCCCCTCCCTGCCTCCATTTTCCCCCCGATCGAAATACCCGCTCTCCAAAAGTTGTTGGCTACATTAAGGATTGTCTATGCCAAGTTGCATGCAGATCCGATGAAAAATGCGACTAGACTAAATGAACGGACGGACGGTCGGACCTCAATAGCATTTTTCCCGTACCAGTGGAGTTAAAATGGAGACTTTCGTCGGCTCGCTTCCCTCGCCTCCTCAGACAATTATTAGTGCACTCAGATTTTCAGCTAAGTAACTATTATCTAATACAGACTACTATAATAATAATAAATTTGTGTGGCATTTTTTTTTACACGGCGTCTTCTAGCCCATAGTTAGGTAATATAAGCTTGTGGTATAGGTCTAGACAACTGATAGACATACTTTGATATTTCTAAATACATACATATTTTACATAGAAAACACCTAAACTCCGCATACACCAACACTGCGCGAGGCAGTCAAATACACTTATACTCTCATTCTTATGCTACTATTGCTTATTATTTTTTGTATATTTAAACATAAATAAATGAATCAAATATGATGAAACTCTAACATTGACTCAGCGAAATAAGTAGGTAATAGATACATGTGACTAAAGTAATTAAAATGATATTTATTCATATTTGTCCACTTAAATGTTGTAGACCACTACCTACGTGAATCATTATTACACATTATTATGTTAATTAATTTACATTGTTTAATACGACGAATGAATATATACATGGTGTTCCAGTGCTCAATTAATGAAGCCCTATTTTACATGAACAGAAGTTCTGCAAACGCCATTAAGTTTTAAATGGAGCTAAGCCTGAGGATGATAACAATCATACATATTTGACTGCCTCTGTGGCGCGGTGGGAGTGTATCCGGCAGCTACGCAAGTGGTCCCGGGTTCGATTCCCCCACGATTCCCAGAGGCGGTATTGCTTTAATGCTCCATCACCAAGCGTCTTCTGCTGGGGTGACCTCACCACATCTATCACGCACAAAACAATTTATAAGTGTACAGTTTCAGATCGATTTATTAAGAAAAAATACATATTAATAGCTCTAAAAATAGTTATTCATTTTGTATTATTCACCCTGTATAGTGTAATAGATATGTGATGATATTAAGACGGAATCTTGGTATGATGTAAGGTATTTTTTAATCGTAACACAGATCGCTATAAAAATATTATTCACTAAAGTACTTAGAAACGAGTACTTGCTTTATAGTCGGATAGTTTCGTGTCTAGAAAACAAAATCAGATCTAACAGAGAAATGGTTTCTGTTGTATCGAGGGCTAACCTAATATACTCTTCTAAAGTTGTAAAGATTTCTTCTTTACCCTAGCTCCATATCATGATCGAAATATAAGGCAATCTCCCAAGAAAGTCCGTGTGTTGTCCCAGACAAGACTTCGAAATTTAAACAAAAATTACTTTAATACCTTCTCTTTTACATTTTTCGTATCAACCTATGGTTAATTTTCGTCACCGAGGTTCTGAGTTTAAATTTGGAAACTTAAAGGAATAGTGGTAAAGAAAAAATATTATTCAAATTTAGTTTTAAATGATTGATTTTAATTTTTACTCTACAGTGTTAGAACCAAAATATAAAACGATCTAACAGTATGTTAGTATAGTTATGTGCCTTTATAATATAAAAACGTGTACAGACAGCGATAATTACAAACCAAACCGTATCTAGCAATAATTTTTTGAGATAATTGCTGACGGAAATCAAGTCTAGTACATAGGTACATTTAAAACAATTAATTATAAACATTTAATTATAGCCATTGAAGATGCCTAGAAATGATGCATACCAATTATCTGGAGTTTCGAATGTCTAGATTTTAATTACAATTACAAAAAGAAAATTGATAAGGTATCTGGTACCTATCTAAACTGATAAACCTCAAAATCTTTGAAGCGCTTATAACCCCATCAGCCCAATGTTCTGTAAATTATCATTACGTAAAAATTCTCCCAAGCGCTTTCAAATATATTAAATATATACATATGTTTTAAAGCGCTAGAATTTTAACTTGTTTTGGTAAGGTTCCAAAGCCTTTCCAAAGGCTTTATAGCATTGCCAGTTAGCAAAGTTTACGGGTACAATTCATCTGAACTGGGTAGTGATTTTAAATGTTAATATTTAAGAATAAAAGAAATTTTTGTCAAAAAATACATTGATACCACGACCAAATTTGGCATGCTGTGTTCTCATCTAGCAGGGTACAATTCATTACCTCTGTATCTGTATTCAAGCACTGTAAACCGTCTATGCAGTTTTAGTTGTAACGAGATTTATTTAACAAAAAAAAACATCAGCCGGTTTTTTTTACGAATTTGACCATTCAAGTGTCGTCGTCGTTTTGATGGTCTTAAAACCTTTAAAGTTGTCTTGCTTCGCAGAGTTGCAATGTAGGTGCTAAAATGTTGATATAACTCATATAAACTTTTCTCTTAAATCGCTCGTTCTATTGATAAAACCCGCATTATAATCCGTTCTGTAGTTGAAAAGATTTATGGGCTATATAAATGGGCTATCTAACACAAAAAGATTTTCTAGAGCTTATTAGCATGTACAACCGAACAAACTCTTCAGATTTATAATATTAGTATGGATATAATTATAAGCGAAAAGTGTGTGCCAGAGCGGCGTAGGGGACCGCCACCATACACGCGCGGCCCGACACGGCGGGAAGTGGAGGACGGAGTGCAGGGTAGCTGCGTGGAATGTTAGGGGAGGAATGGCAGATAAGATGAATGAGTTGAGATGGATGTTATGAATGAGAGAAAGTTAGATGTAGTGTGCTTGACAGAGACCGAGCGCAAGGGCAGCGAAGTCGTGGAGCTCCCGGGTGGGGTGCTCGCGCTATGGTCTGGAGTACCAGAGAGCGAGCATGGCAGTCGGGGGGTTGGAATTATGTTGTCCTCGCGATTGGCCTCCGGTATGTATGAGTACAAACTGGTAGGTCCTAGAATCCTCTGGATCCGTCTAAAACTTGATTTGACGAAGATTTTCCTGGTAGCTGCTTACGCGCCAGTATCTGTAGTAGTAGCTGTAGCAGTAGGGGGAAATGTGGAGACTTGAATGGATGGGTGGGTACCGCTCGCGATGGTTTTGAGTCGGTACTCGGGAAGTATGGGGATAAAAGGGTGCATGACGCAGGCAAGCTTATACTGGCATTTTGTAAGGAAAAGGATTTGTTTGTGGCGAACACAATGTTCAACCACAAACAAATGCATATGTAAACGAGGAGATGTAAGTCAAAGAGAAGCATGATAGATCTATTCCTAATGGATAGTCGGCTCCGTAAACAGGTGATGGACACAAGGGTTTATCGAGGCGCTGAACTAGGATCAGACCACTACCTAGTAATAACTAGGATAAGGGGTCTGTTCGCGGGTTGATGTCATCGCACCGAGTGTCCTGAACCGTCTCATAGCATCAAAAGCTGGAAGCTGCAGGATGCATCCATTAGGGATAAATATAAAGAAAGGGTAGCCGAAAAGCTTGGCGACGTCAATGATAGTAGCGAGAATGTAGAAAGTGTATGGCAGAACCTTAGGGATAGTATGGTAAATGCCGCTGTAGAAGTGTGTGGAGAAACGAGAAGAGGCAGTAGTAATAAGCGTGACGCATGGTGGAATGAGGAAGTGGAAAGCATGGTTAGACTACTTAGCCTCGCGGAATGATTTTAATATGAAAGAGAGATACAAGCTGCAAAAAGTTAACACGAAGGCACTGATAGAAGAAGCTCGTGAAAGGTGCAGAATGAAAGCGGATGAAAGGTTGTCGTCCAATTTCCGGGATAATGCCAGGCTCTTCTGGAAAGAGGTAGGCAAGACCCGGAGTTGTTCGGCAATTTGCAGTATGAATAAAGTGCTTAGTGTTAACAATGACGTCCTAACAGACCAAACTGACGTCTTGCAGAGATGGAGTGAATATTATGGAAAGATGTATGCAAGAAAAGACAGAGATGCCACATCGGGAAGTGGAGCTCACTTCGATGCTCCGGATCCCGATGTCATTGAAGTCATTAGTATGAAAGAAATAGAACAAGCGATAAGAAGTATGAAATGTGGTAAGGCTGAGGGAAAAGACAGAGTTACTGCTGAGATGATCAAGTACGGTGGGTCGCGCGTCTGGGACACACTATGTCTGTTATGCAACTTGTGCTGGCGGACGGGTGAGGTCCCAGATGACTGGCGAATAGCAGTTGTAGTACCTATTTACAAAGGCCTAAACTGCTCCAGCTACAGGGCGATTACCTTGGTCAGCTTAGCTAGTAAGGTGTATGCAAAGATTATAACGGCAAGAATGCAAGAAAAGTCTGAAAGGTATTTATGGGAGGCTCAATGCGGATTCCGACGTGGAAGAGGTTGCATGGATCAAGTGTTTTCTCTCCGCATGATTGCGGAATGTTTCTGGCTATTAGCCAGAGGGTTTTCTGCGCTTTTGTGGATCTGGAGAAAGCATTTAATAACGTTGTGAGGGAAACTCTGTGGGATTTGCTGCCCGGATATGGTGTGGACGGCTCGCTGCTGCGGGCAATACAGTCGCTTTATAAGGACTGTAAGGCTTGCGTGCGAGTAGGGGGGGGATGTGTCACTTCTTTTTTATGTCTGTACAGGCGTCAAACAGGGTTGTGTCATGTCCGCCTGGCTGTTCATAGTGTATCTGGACAGTTGCCTGCAGAAGTTGAAAGATTGTGATATGGGTGTGAATTTAGGTGACTTTTCAGTAAACTGTCTGCTGTACGCTGATGATGCGGTGCTCATGGCCTCATCAGAAGCCGACCTTCAGGCATTAGTCACTTATATGAAAGAGGAGTGTGAAAGTAAGGGTCTTCGCTTGAATGCAAGTAAGACTAAGGTTCTAGTATTTGAAAGAGATGATGTAAGAACTAAATGCGAGATTAGGGTAAACCAGGAACGTCTAGAGCAAGTGAATGAAATTGTGTATTTAGGGAGTATTTTTAGCGCGGATGAAAGATGTGATTCGGATGTAGAACGGCGAGTAGCTGCCGGAAACAGAGTTAACGGTGCTTTGTCCCAATTAGTAAAGCGACAAAGCATCGTAAAAGAAGCACGACTGGCGATTCATAACGCAGTGCTAGTGCCAACTTTGCTTTACGGTAGCGAAACCTGGGTATGTCAGCAGATGCATGAAAGTAAATTGAATGCTGTGGAGATGCGATCACTTCGAAAATTGTGCGGCGTTACCTTGGCCGACCGAATACGTAACGAAGTGATACGCAACATGGCAGGTTTGAATGAAAGTGTCAGCGTTAAGCTGGAAAAGGGCGTGCTCCGTTGATTTGGACACGTCCAACGAATGAGTGAGGAACGATTGACGAAGAATATATATTGTGCGAAAGCAGAGGGTAGAAGAGGTCAGGGTAGGCCGAGACTTACATATGAAGACCACGTGAGCAGATTGCTCAAAAACGGAAAGGTCAAAAGTACTCGGATACCCAGACGTGCGTGTATGAAGCGATTGATGAATCTCGAAGAAGCGAAAGAAGTATGCATGGATCGCGAAGCCTGGCGATCTGTCCTCTCTGACTACCCCGTCAGGGATACAGCGTGAAGATAGTTTATAGTTAATTATATAATACAGCTGCTTAATTATTAATATTAATGCTAATTTTTTAAATCTTCAGTCATCTAATTTCTGGTACTCTGCTAAGGTAGTATCAGCAAAATTTGATGCCTTTGTTTTTCTTACTAAAACAAGGTCAAAATAAACTTAAGTAGCGTTTAATTATGCATGTATATTACCTGTGATACAAGCCTTGACTCAGATGTTGACCAGGATAACATCCGAGATGAGCAACAAACAAATATCTACCTACATTTTCTTTCGGCATCACGATTTTCATGCCGACGGTTATTAGGCGATGACTTCACAGCGTTATTACTGAGAGATTTCTGTCAGCAATTACCGCGGATACATAACTACCGTCATAGTTATACAATAACTCATGCTTTAGTTTTGTTTATCTTACTTCTGAAGCATCGAAGACGTCGATTTAATACTTCCTTAGTCAATTTACAAGCAAATAATACGTTGTACCCAGCCCGCGTTGTTTTTCTTGTGTGGAAATCCTCATGGATGCTATGCCGTACTCCTACCGACTAAAACCACACGTATCTCTTCCATCTGTCGGCCGGGAGTCCCGGGTGAGCCCTCAGAAGGATAGCCCCAGGGCTCCCAATAGACTGTGTCCACTACCTGGGCAATATTTAGCCAAATCGGGTTTAGAGCACGATTGAAGGAAAACAAAACAAATACACTTACGTAGGTATGTATAATATTAGTATGGAAGTATGGTCTATACGTATGGGGTATTTACAAATCAGTCGACACTAGCTACTGATCTGTCAGTAGCTAGTGTCAGAATGTTAAGTTTACATTTATCGATAGATTTAGAAGAGTGACTCCTTTGGTTTTTGTAAATGGCTGGCATTTAGTTCTAATATTTCGATTACTAGAATACCCTGACCGTAATTACAGTTAGATCCATTTAACAATACAGGATTAAACAATAAATCAATCCAACAAAATCGTTTAGTAACTTGCATCATGGCTTTAACTGGTGATGGTATCGTCCCATCCGGCGATTCTACAGATTCGTTGTGCAACGGTATCTGAAAGAATCTATTCACTTTCTCATTGTTTTGTCTTAATTATATAGACTGAAACCAATGGAACATTCGTATGGAACAGTGTGTAGAGGCAAGGTCAAGAGAGTAAATAGCAATTTATTAGTTCAAGGCCTTTACCAGATGAACCAATGGACTAGTTGACATATTTCGATGTGTGTACACAACGCTGCTTATCAAGAAACTGTAGGTGCATAATATGCCAGTACTTTAGTGCTAAAAAGGCGAATGTTTTTGAGTGGAAGAAACTAAAACAACTGAAAAGGCTGAACCAATTCAGATATAACTTGGTGTGGAGGTAGCTCACACTCTGAATTAACACATACAATCAGGCTTTTTATCCTAGGAATAGGTTCCTGTGGAAAACGAGTACCGGAAATCTTTTATGGGGATATTTTACCACTGCGTGTATTATGCCATTTAACCCCAATTAAGGTAATATAAGCTTGTACTTGTAATTACTACTAATTATTCTGTACTCGTACTATAGAATATTGACTAATGAAACTAAATACCTAGTTAGTTTTTATCCTATGGTTAAAATGGAACTAACCAACTTCACGATTTTTCAGACAGTTTCAGCATGTTATTTGCAAACGCTAATATCAGCTTACGTCCTTCACTATTATTTGTCTAGTATAAGTATGTCTATACTTATCATTCACGCCTATATCTCCGAAGAGATGACAGAAGCATACTAAACTCCCACATTTTAGTGCAACCATTTTTGTCCCGAGTTACAAGTGGGAAGCTCATTGTCATGTTAATTTTTTTCAAGACGCCTATTTGGCCTTCAACATTGTTTAACGACTGCCAACCGGCATATCACTGGCAACCGGAACCAAAGGCGTACTCGCCTTTCGAAGCAAGAAAACATTCGTGAATATATATATGCCACAAAGCGGTGACTCGTCCGAGGACTAGCCACAGTGAAAATTGCTTAACGCAGTGATCGTTAACAGAACACTTTAGCTTCTATACTGTTATAAAATTAAGAGACAGTTTGTAAATAGTTACTGTAATCAGTTATTTATTTATTAAAATTCTGAGTTCGGACTCAGAATCATTCTAATGATAAAAACCATGATGTTTTTCATCAATTCGTTTGTTTGTGTTGTTCGGTGTTGACAGAAAACCATTGTATTAATTTTAAATTTTCTATTACTTGTTCATACGTTTTTTTAAGCGTAAATACGGCGTGTCCTATCAAAATGGTTTGAGCAGGAATATAGGTAGAATTCGAACTCTGATTTACTAGACACGTTGAACTTGAAGAGGCCAGAGTAAAATGGTTAGGGTTTCTGTGGGATATCTAAATTTCCCGCAGGCGGAGCTCTGGTCTACCGCTAGGTTATAAGTAAATACCACAATTATCACATTAAATCACACTTTATGACTTTTCCATTGCTGTCTATTTGTAACTGTATCTAAACACAGGCCATGTTTAGATACAGTTTCAAGTAGCATTTAGCATTACAAATAGCATGATTAGCAACCTGTATGTCAAAACTACTTTTATAAATAGTAGCACAAAAATTGGAACAGTTATTTATCATTATTATCTACTACTCAATTAGCAGCTCAAGTTCGTTGTGCCTTGTTTATGGTGCAGCTGATATTTAACTATCAAGTTGCGTCTTACTATTAATACAATGACCTGACTTTTTATTAGCATTGATTAGGCCCAATCGCGGTTAATCAATTTAATCATAGATTTAATATCTTAGCGGTATTTTTTTACTGTTTTTATATATATAATAACTAGTGGTCACTGCGAGTTCTGCACCGCCGATTTATAGAACTTTTAGAACATTTCCATAATACTTTTGAAATTACACTTCTTTTGGCGCGTTAGGGAAAAATGATGAGGATGAAATCTTATTAGACTAAAGCAGTATTACTTTTATCGCGTGTAAATAAGTACACACACACTTTTCTTTACTTAAGTATACTGCTATTTAAGGTAGAGAAAAATCCAACAAATCAAAGATCATGAAAATGTATCCACCTTTTCTTGAGTAAAGTATTTATCCTGTAGTTGACACGATTTTGTTTTACGTATTAAGAACTGATATAAACTATATTTTGGAATATTTTATTCCTAAAATCGAAATAGTCACTTTCCTTACACTGTTTCAAGTTTTTATTTCTTGAATGGTTTGTAATCTCATTTTCACTCATAGTATCGAATTGGCTTTATACTGCTTGTTATGCAAGAAATAAACCGACCTTAAACGTTATTTATGAACCTGGGGGCCGAGTCTGCTATTTAAATCGTGTCGAAATAGAATCGAAATTGTCGCTCAATAGAAAGCCACCGGTACAATTTTGACAGTTTTTCGTAGTCTCCTATTACAATCATACTCTAATAGACTTCTATCGGTCGGCCGATAGAATTCTACTAACACATACCGCGCCCCCAGTGACCGCATTTTTGATAGTCTATTAACATTTTGACAGCTAAAACAGCGAATGAGTTGGGAATTATTTCAGGGAGCACTTAGGATCAAAGTGATAACTAGTAATTCTAGATACGATAACATGGGTTGGCTGAAAACCCGGTGAATGTTGTGGGAATCCTCTGTATTCAGGTAGTAGGTACATTACTATAGCCTGTTGTGCGACTAGAATGATTGTTGATAGATTTTGAATTATGGTTGAATAGCTATTTGTACTTTATACAAAAACCTTTCTTTTAAAATTCATTCTTTTAAACATTTAAAATCCTTATACATTGTCTAATTTCTAATATCACGTATTTTACGTGACTTTTATGCATTTAATTTTATATTAATTCTAGAATAAATAACAAAGATATATTATGTGATTTTATCTAGCAAGTAAATTCAGCAGTCGGCATTTTATGTGTCAAATCTGACAAAATGACATGACCTCACACGTGTCCTCATTATTTAACATCAAATACATAGTTCAGACCTAATCTAACGTCATACTTGTAATATAATTATATCCGGTGGAGAACAATTATACAACAAAGTGTTATTGTTAAATACGGAGCTTAATTTGGGATGAGAACGAAAAAAAGCACTTTTTGTTGAACGAATTTATTTTATACTCGAAGAACAAAACATCCTCGTTTAGTACATATCGATAGGGATCTTTGCGTAATTACATCTGGGGATTATAATGCTGGTCAATGACCGTGTCGTGAGTCAACAAAGCCTCTTTGGATTAACTTGTGAATCATGAGTAAAGATCAGTATTTTTATAGAAATTTGAAATTTTAAATACACTAAAATAGAGTTTAATTATTTGGCTTCATTAGGAATTCAAGTAAATGGCAACATATAAGACAACCGCATATCCGCCACTTTACCAGTGAGCAGTACCAGTTCAGTTGCCCTCAGTACGAAAATATTGTTAATATTAATATTACACTCGTAATGGCAAACAGCAGGATCAATTTGGAAACATTTGTGTGGAGGTAGCTGACACCCTAGATTTACACATAGTCCTATGTACTTTGTGCTTTTTGATCAAATTGTTTCAGATGAGAGCAGGTTCCCGTGGGAAAGCTTAACGATGCGAGCGTCCTTTAGTTGAATATTAAATGTGGCGTACAAGTATAGTATGACTCTACAATTACATAGTTCCTTCGGGGAAAAAGTGATACTGTATGTATGCATAACTAGGAGACGCCTGCCGGATGGAAACTGACCCCAGAGTAAAAGGTAGGCTGTGTCAACCCAGTGCGTCAGCTACCTTTACAACAAATTGATAAATTTCAAAAACACATCCAAACTTGCAACCCTTTTTCACCCCCTTAGGGGTAGAATTTTCTAATATCATTTCTTAGTGTACACCCATGCTATTTTAGAAATATTTGTGCAAAATTTTATAATCTAGACTCAGTGGTTTCAGCTGTGATTTATCGTCAGTCAGTTTCTGCTTTTATAAATGGTCTGAAGTTGCAGGTGGAATTGTTTTGTTTCAAGGCATTTAACACAGTATCAGGGTGTCATCCTTATCGCTGTTTCGAAGACATTGCAAGTGTCAGAGCCTTCGTGGAGTATCGTGTGGGGGCTAAAGCTCGTGAGGTTTCACATCAAAAAAGTACATCGAGTCAGAACCTTGTCTGGCAGTTGTCAGCTTACAAGTAAGATCAGATCAAATTTGGCTGTGAAATTCTTAAATTAGTCCCCCCCATTATTCTGCCTTAGTGATGTATCAAGTTCGAATTTCGGGTCAGAACAAACATTTGTGTAATTCACAAATGATTTGTTTTTGCGTTGCCTATGTAACATATAGGACGGAACCGCTCGTAGTCCCAATAACTTGTTCTATAAACGATCACTACAAAGAAACTTAGTTAAAGCTGATGCTTGAATGGGTGACTGTTTCGCGGCAATTTTCGCGTTTAGAATGAAGTAGTAGAAATATAGAAGTATGCCTAGCTTGCATAGTACAAGCTTATATGACCTAAATTTGGATTAGATGGCGTTGTCTAAAAATGACATTATATTAATTTATTTACTCTAAATAATACATAAATATGCAGTCTTGTACTTTTTTCTTTCTTCAAATGATATTTTTATAATGCTCTTAAGAATATACCCAGAAGTTATTAACTAAGATCTTCATAACAAACTTTCAGCAGCAAACTAAATCGTTTGTAACAAATTAACAACCTTTTTTATATTCTTCAACAAGTGTTGCGTATTTGTTTTTTTTTACTAATAAGATGTTCTACTTATCTAACCGAATAGTCTTTGTACCGTCATTTTAACATTCTAATTAAAAAACATAATGGACTTGTTATTTTTATATTATAGGTGATAAATATCTTCTTGCCATCTATATTGGCAAAATTGTACCTATTGCTTTTGTTGAGATTAGACTATTATTTCCGTGTTAAAATATAATAAGATGACGGTATTTATACATATTCGTAATACGAGTATTACAGTTGTGTACATATCTCTTCATATGTAGAATCATGTTTACTGTCAAATGGGACCTTAGTGGGACCCTTACCGACCAACAACAACATAGTAACATAGTAGTACATGCATACTACTAACTCGATCATCTTATTTTAAACGGCCTCGGTGGCGCAGTGGTAGTGTATGCAACTGCCGCGCTGAGGTCCCGGGTCGAAAGAATTATTTGTGTGATCCAAAATTGTTTCGGAGTTTGGGTGTTTCCTATGTATAATAAGTATGTATTTAGAAATATATAATTATGTTTATCAGTTGTGTATATAGCATACCTCAAGTTTATATTATCCTACATAGGGCTAGATGGCGCTATGTAAAAAAAATTCCATCAATGTTTATTTATTATTTACTGGCAACCAGGATGAACAGCTAAACGTGCCTTCTGAATACCACAAATAGAATAAATTGAAAACCCACAAACAGTTTCTCATGACGAGATTTATTCTATATACACTGTGGTCACTTTAAATATTTTAAATAGTGTATGACATTTTGTAAACGCCGTTAAAATTGTCTATGCAAAATAAAGATTTTTTTATTATTATTGATGACCTGCAGTCAGCTGCCGTAAGAAGCTTCAGCAATCGTTTTGAAGAACACTGAACTAACTTAACTAGTCTTCTAATTATTTACTTCAAACGCATTGATTTTTCAAAATTCTATGGGTATGTTTATCCGTCTTCCTCCTAAGCACTTTCAAATGTAAGGCTATCTCCTTCTTCATTATTTTGGCGAATCATTATACAGCATTGTTGCCGTCAAACTGTAATATAGATTCTTATCTCGATGACAAAGAGTTAAATACTGTTACATACGAAGTATGAAGTCATAACCACGCCTTTGACGTGCCCCTTTTCTTCATTAACTTTCATACTACAACAGTTCTTTTTTATATTGTATGACAAATATTTACCTACACAGCCCCATCTATTCTAAAGTAAGCTGATGTAAGCTTTTCATATGAGATCTAGATAACTCATAAACATACTTATTTATTTCTAAATACATACACAATACTCGAATTATATAAATGAAACAATTTTGAAAAGCAATTATTATACTATCCTTTTCTAAATTTAAATTTAAAAAGTGATAAAATATTTTAGTCTCGATCTGGACTCGAACCAGCTTCTTCAGGTTCAATGCACCAGACGCGTTTATCAACTACACCACCGAGACCTACTCGAATCTGACGAATTAGTCCACCTCTTCACGTTTTAAGGCGACGTAAGGCGCCATCTATCGGCACTTAGCAAACTTGCACGGTACGAATGTATAGAATTGCATCTATAATCATTCGATTTGTGATGACACCTGCCTAAATATAATATATTATACATTTGAAACACCCAAAATCTGAAACATTTACGGATCACCGAAATATATTTGTTTCGTTCCGACCCGGGAATCGAACCTGAGACCTCAGTGCGGCCCCTTAACTTATGGCTGTTTGTGAGTATTGTTATGAATTCTTGTGTTTTCAATTAAGTACCACTAAGATATCAGCGGTTCTAAACGATTTCTCCTGCCGGCTAGTCCCGCCACTGGCTAATGGGGTAGCTTTATAATCGGACCCCAAGATACTTGGGGTCACATGGCCGTTGAATACTTCTATGCTAAAAAAAATGATATAATAACTGTTTCATCCAACCATAGCAAACCTCGGTACTATGGGTGCCAGACAGTAATATGCATGACAGATTTTTGCGATAAGTAATTATAGGTATATTTCCTTTAACGGGTTTAATATACAATTTAATTATCGAGAAGAGTACAGAATGTCAAAGTTGTGTATTATGATTTATGACCATAAAAGTTTTTGGGATCTGTCATTGTCAATGCAAACTAAAATCGATCGGTCTTTACATATCTTTAACCTAAATACTTTAGTTTCTGCTGTAGATAGAGGTTTATATTTATAAGGGATTCTGAAATAAATTAAACTGGTTTTGGCAGATGTTAATCTTCACCGTAGGACAGTAGGTAATTTTTTGACGGTTGCGGAAAAAAAATTAATGATATTTTTTAATAATTAATTATGAATATGCAAAGTTGACAAAAAACGACCTTCTTTAAATGAAAAATAATTACTAGGTGTAGCCTATGTAGCCGTTCATGTGACACGTTTGTATTTTAAAATAATAGTAATAAGAACTAGTGGTTTTGTGAACCGTAGACCTCGGAGTAAATAGAGGAAAAAGGCTATACATATTGAACGCTCTTGCTAACCACTACTGGACCATTCCTCAACCCCGCCCCCTCCCCCCCCCCAATCGAAAAACCCCTCGCTAAAAGTTTTTGGCTATTTCAAGAATTGTCCATGCCAAGTTGCATGCAAATCTGATGAAAAATGCGACCTGTAGACTGAATGGACGGACGAACGGTCGGACATCGATAGCATTTTCCCCGTACCAGTGGACTTAAAACGGAGACTGACAATAAAAAAAAAACTAGATGATTCTATTATTTTCAAGGCCATTCACATAAGTAAAATATTGATTTTCTGGATATTTATCATGTACACTTTCACGCGCGAGCATCCGATATTTCGACACTGTTGCAAGCGTTTTACTCGTACTATACTCCGTGATTATGGCGCCTGTAGCATAAGACACTTTGTTCTATACACAAACTTTTATTGATACTTTTCCCCGGTATTAGTGTCAAAGAACTAGCCTCGTTAAAGTAACAGTAGTACCTATGCGTTCCGAATAATATCTATACTAATATTATAAAGCTGAAGAGTTTATTTGTTTGGTTGAACGCGCTAATCTCTGGGACTACAGGTTCGATTAGCATAATTCTTTTTGTGTTATGATGATAAATGGACTATTCGTCCATTTATCGAAAAAGGCTATAGGCTATATAGCATCACGCTACGACCAATAGGTGCGGAACAGCATTGATAAATGTGGCAAAATCGGGGACAAAATATTCCTTTTGATAGCTTCCGTTGCGAACGCTGCGTAAACGATTAAAGTTACGCAAAATCTATGTATTGAATAATTATTCCCCTTTAAAAGTTCTAAAATAAAATCTACGGCAGCATATGCCTATCTTTTAAGGTTAACCTAATATAATCATTTTATTGTGAAAAACATGGTCTTAAAATAACAAGTGAAAAGTATGGCCGATGATTTGCGATTTACGCATGCGCGACGTCGCGACTAGCCAATAGCGAGCGAGCTCTGCGAAGTCCGCGCGTCTCCTTGGTAACTACTGCCTCTTTGGCGCGGTGGGAGTGCATCCGACTGCTACGCAAGAGGTCGTGGGTTCGATTCCCACCCAGGATAAAACTTTGTGTAATGAGCACGATGGTTTATTCTGTGTCTGGGTGTTATTTATCTATGATATGTATGTATTTAGAAATATATAAATATGTTTATCAGTTATCCTGGTTACCATAGTACAAGCTCCGCTTAGTGTGGAATCAGATGGCGTTGTGTGAATTGTCCCAACAATATTAAAAAAAAGAAATATACTAACAATAATAGCTATACTAATATGTGTTGGATAGCGCATTTATCGTGGAAGTCTATAGGCTATATCATCACGCTACTACCCTGAAGAGCAGGCAGTAATCAACACATCGGGCAAATATTCATACACAATTGTAAAAGTAGATAATAAACGACGGGATTAAATGGGAGCGATGGTAATAAAGGCGTGACTGATAAAAGGCTATCTCATCACGCTACTACCCTGAGGAGCGTAGCAGTAATCAACAAATCCGGCAAATATTCATACATTATTGTAAAAGTAATAACGACGGGATTAAATGGGAGCGACGGGAATAAAGGCGTGACTGATAAACTAATGGGAGTTCGAAGTATGTCACGGGCGAAGCCGCGCGGGTCAGCTAGTATATAGTATCTCTATAAAATAATGATTTTAAGGGAGATCACCGGATTCTTGGCAATGAACTTGATATAGTAGGTACCTACTTGGCTTTGTTGCCAATTGGGCCGAGAGATTACTGTGTTCCTATGTATAACGTAAAATTAGAATAAGTAAAGAAACTAGTAAAACAACAGTCACCTCTTTTAAATCTGCATTTTATTAATTTTTCAGTGTGAGTATTCCTGCTAAGGTGAAGAAACTGGATGCCTTAAATACTGATACTTTTAACGGTATTTACACAGGATTTTGATTTTGCAGACCATTTGAACAGATGGTAAACATACACAATCACATACTTTCACCTTTGTAAAAAATAATATTAACTAACTAACTAACTATCTTCACGCTGTATCCCTGACGGGATAGTCAGAGAGGACAGATCGCCAGGCTTCGCGATCCATGCATACTTCTTTCGCTTCTTCAAGATTCATCAATCGCTTCATACACGCACGTCTGGGTATCCGAGTACTTTTGATCTTTCCGTTTTTGAGCACTCTGCTCACGTGGTCTTCATTTGTAAGTCTCGGCCTACCCTGACTTCTTCTACCCTCTCCTTTTGCACAATATATATTCTTCGTGAATCGTTCCTCATTCATTCGTTGGACGTGTCCAAACCAACGGAGCACGCCCTTTTCCAGCTTAACGCTGACACTTTCATTCAAACCTGCCATATTGCGTATCACTTCGTTACGTATCCGGTAGGCCAACTTACTACAACGCCGCACAATTTTCGAAGTGATCGCATCTTCACAGCATTCAATTTACTTTTATGCATCTGCTGACATACCCAGGTTTCGCTACCGTAAAGCAAAGTTGGCACTAGCACTGCGTTATAAATCGCCAGTCGTGCTTCTTTGACGATGCTTTGTCGCTTTACTAATTGGGACTAAGCACCGTTAACTCTGTTTCCAGCAGCTTCTCACCGTTCTACATCCGAATCATATCTTCCATCCGCGCTAAACATACTCCCTAAATACACAATTTCATTCACTTGCTCTAGACGTTCCTGGATTACCCTAATCTCGCATTTAGTTCTTACGTCATCTCTTTCGAATACTAGAAACTTAGTTTTACTAAAAGTAATATTACTAGAGATAATATTAATAATATTATTATTAGTACTAATAGTTATATTGTAATTTAGTTATAGCGACTGTATATTCATTGACATTTTGTGTTTTGTGCTATCATTATGGATATTCAATAAAAAAAGCTATAGTTCGGCTTTTAAAGTCTGTCATGGCGTTCTTTTTTATGTAGCATTGTTTCATCATTACATCTAATTTATTCCCAGAACCATATAGGAATGACGTCACTCAAATTCAAAAAGCGATCTGCCGGCGCTCAATAACTAAGGGCCGTATTACAGAACGTTTCTCAATACTCAAGAAACTCGAGAGTAGTATTTTAAGATGAAAACTAGCCTTAAGCGTTTCTTAAATATTGAGAAACGTTTTATAATACGGCCCTAAGTCATCTGGGGAATATTATTTTAAACGAACTGAATGGAAGAATTAACGGGAAAATCCAATACCTTACTTTTCTTCTTCTACCCACACAAATGTACATACACAATGATCATAAACTATTGTGATCATTATTATTATTCCTATATTGATCGGATTTAGATGATCTTGAAAATGAAGCATTGTGTTTCAATTGAGGATAAAGATATGTTTCATGATACAGTGTATGTGATAGCTTTCTTACCATATTTGAATATCGTCAGGCAAATAATAATAAATATATAAACAATAAATAAAAATGTCTTTATTTTGCATAGACCATTTCAGCGGCGCTTACAAACTAGAACTACATAAAAAAATAATTTTAAAATTAAAGTGACCACCGGTTTGGAACGCGGCCCACCTGAGAAGAAACTTAGGAAGGCTTTTTTTTGATGGCCTACTTACAATTTAATATTATAATTATATTTTATGACTATATTATTTTATTTGCCAGGAAACAATAGTGGTTACCGATTTTGAATCTTTTCCTATATGTAATGGGCTTGAAATAACTTGATATGCTGAAGGATGACAAATGTAAATCTTCTTACTAAAACGTCGAAGGATAACTAAGGTTGTGCGAAGTAGAGTAAGATTTTGTATTCAATAGGGTATTGAGGTTCCGAAGCGAGTGCCTCAAATGTAATCGAGACGAAAACTCAAATGATGATGGATTTTATGCCTATCGGCGATGGGGTGTATTGATGAAACGGGAATATTATACTTCTTCAAAAATTTTCATTTTCAATTTCCTGAACTGAATTGAATCAAAGGAGGCGTATTTGTTTTCAAAATAAGGTTTAGATATTCAGGAATGCAACAAACCATGTAATTTTAATACATGTTAAGGTTACTGTTTTGCTCCAATTATTAGAAACAAGTGCGTTGTGTTTAAAAAATAAACTAATTGTGTGAATAGGATTTCAAGATTATGTTAAACAATGATAAATCGTGTTAAGGTCTTAATGAATTGTATACATGTTGTTACTATGTTTTTAATCAGGCTGTAGGTTAACCTAACCCAAATCTTACGAACAATGACGAGAGACACGAACACAAGACTCCAAATGAAATAATGTCGAGATGTTGCTGATGATTCTTATTATATTTTTATATTAATACAGTGCAGGCAGGCATACAATAATACAAGAGAATCAAAAATAATATAAGATAATCTCTGAAGTAGGGAAAAGGAGTTACGTTCTTTTCCTATTTCCTCAAATAATTTTCTGAAAAATTTCGTTGCGGATTCCAAGACATGCTAAGATCTCCTGGGACTTCACCGAGATCGAGCTCGGTGTATCTTTTCTGGTGTTTTGAAATGCGGGTGGGATTAGTTCCAATTAAAAAAAGAGAATCTCTTATTTCCCTACCTTTGTGGCCGTTGCCAAGGCCTCTTATAAACTTTAGATTTGTTTTTTTTACTCCTAATTAAGATATTGTTTAAAATTTTAGTTCTTCGTGCTTCGATAGGCACGTTCTGCCGTTGCCAGTGACTTGGCAGTCGTTTAGCCTGGTTTAAGGGCTTGAAAAATTTTAACAGCAGGTCGTCACAGCCTGCGCCTGTCCATTTCAACACGGCAATGAACTCACCACCAATTGTTACCTGGGACAATAATGCATACGGTAAAATGTGAGCGTATATTATACCTCTGAAATAAAGGTGTGACCATATCTTTTGTATGTTTATGTTTTATGTTATTTTAGTAATAATCATGTATTATATGTAACGCACTAACACGTAATAAAAGTTATTTTACTGGCAAAGACCTCATTTAACCTTCAAAACGTATTTATATTCTTTACATTTTGGTCCGAATTTCAGAACGTTTCTCAATACTCAATCAACGCTTGAGGCTAGTTTTCGCCTTATAAATACTACTCTCAAGTGTTTCTTGAGTAATCATAAGCGTTCTGGAACACGGCCCTTACTCACCAGCAGTGGGAATGAAATCATACCAAAGAAAACTTTGTAGATTATTACTACTTTGGTGAAAAATTCTGTCGATTATACACTTAAGAATTAATCGTGGTGTCGGCGAAACGTTCGTAGCGGAAAGGTTATGTCGTCGATTTGCTCATGAATAAATTCCTTTTGTCGGCGAATCGTTTGTAGTTAAAAAACACATTTTCAACAGACAAGCGGTCATATTCGAAACGTTCTGTCGATGACTCATTATGCAAAGAAATATTTGTCAGAGATGTGTTTCAGAATCGTTCGGATTTTGGTTTAGAATATTGTTCGGAATTTCAGAAATATTTAGATATAAAAATATATTGTATATTTATGAGCGTACCTAGATCCCATAGCGCAAGCGTACGTATGTCTTGTGATTGTTGACGCGGGGAATGCGTTTATGCACCGTCATATCTGCTGCCGGGGCAGCACGAACGGCGTGTGGGTACCCGGCCCTTTAACGACAGTCCAACCCATTATAGACATTCAACTCAACATATTTGTGAAGCAAAATATAATATAACATAAAGTTCCACATTACTTTTATCAAGTATGTATGCACGCGAAATCTTAGGATAGAGAACTTCAAGATAGACGTTATTTGACGACAACGCTTAGTGTGCCTTTTTTTTTTTAGTTCATCTTTGTATGCAGTTATATTGATTGTCGACATATCTACATTGATAACGTATCACTTCATATTCTTAGCATTAATTCCAAATAGTTATTTCAAAGGTCTTATACTAAAAGACTGAACGTCTGTGTTGTGTATATGGAGTATCAAAAATTTTCACCGAAAATGACTACCTCTCAAAGTTGTCAGTTAGAAAATGGCCAAGTGCTAAAAAGAGTGATGGGACTATTCCTTATTTTTTTTATTGATGCATCGTTTTTTCGATCTACCTCTAAATGTTGTGGTCTTTAAAAAGTCTTTAACTTTTAGTGCAGTCCGCTTATTCAGATGATATGATAAAATAATTGAGATCATTATCATTTAATGCAGTTATTGTGGTAAAATCTTTTTAATCGTCGATTGCGGCTTATACCTGATAAAAAATGCACTGAGGTTTTATAACAAATTTGATTGACATTTCGTACGTAAAATCGCTTAGCTTCTTTTATTATTCGTTGCAGTTGCACATTTCAAGGTAGCATTAGTGTCAAAGACGGTCAAAGATTATAAAGGCAATCTTCTCGCTTACCATCAACCTTCCATCAACAAATGGAAAAAAGCATTGACAATATAGAGCTTCGTTTTGGTACAATGTCAATGAAGCTCCCATTGTATTACGAGTATAAAGGATTTATTTTTCTGTTCTCCTGAGGTGTGATCGCGTGTTGTTATTGTTGCGAACCGCGTCCGATCATTATCGTAATTATCAATAATCATTTGCATTCCATGTTTAAGATCTCCCAAAACCTGTTCCAGATCGGTAAACAGACCACCCTTTATACTTAAGTACATTAGTAAGTTGTTCAATTTTAATATGGTCGTCAACATGTTTAGTTCACTTAGGGGTAGCAGAACCTTCTTATTTGACATTCTTTTTATCATTGTAGAAAAGCGACTGTATGGGCGTAAACACCTAAGCCTCGTCCGTGACACTGTCAGCGTTCTTTAATTACTTCAAAGTCAACGCCTTGCAGGGTACATTTTTATGCAAGGCTTGCAGGACATTATGCACAGAGGCTCTACCTGTCATAGCAGTTGTGCTCCTGGCTGACTTTGAGAGGACGCGCTGCTTTGTACTATGCAACTAGAAATGGCATGGACAATCGGTTCTTGTTATAAAGTAATCGTCATAGAACTTTTGGACGAATGACAGCGTTGTAACACTTCCATTATAGAGACTACTACCACTACCAAAGTGCACCTCTATCAGTATTGCCCAGACGTTCGTGAGTGGCTGAGGATGTCTTCTTGCTAAAGGTGGATCATTGTGTAGCTCAATTTCTGAAGGAATATGGTAAATTTATAAATAAATAAATATCCACCACGCCTTATCCCCGAAGGGGTGGCAGAGGCATATTATATGCCCACTTTTCACCGTGTGGATTTACCTGTCCCACGTAATAGGTGGTGAGCCCATTGCCGTGTTGAAATAGACAGACGCAGGTTGTGGCTACCTGCTGTTGAAATTTTTCATGCCGCCCATAAGGCATTCAACCAGGCTTAACGACTGCCATTTTACTGGCAACCGGGACCAACGGCTTAACGTGCCTTCCGAAGCACGGAAACGCTCGCAAATGTAAATGCCACAAAGTGGTCACCCATCCGAGGACCAGCCATAGTGAAAGTTGCGTAACTCAGTGAGCGTTTACAGAACACTGAGACCGCGGGGCCACGAGCGCTTCAAAAATAATATATATATAAATGGTAAATTTATAATTGAACTTTATTCATAAACGAATAAATAAATACTGCCAGAACGGCTCAAAATGCTTATAAGATTATTGAGCCGCTTTGACAGTATTCAACAAAAGGATAAATGGGGTACACCAAAGGATAAAGTTAAAGAAGAATAGTTACTAATGACCGTATTTTTTTAAATTAAATAACGCGGACGAATTAACGAGTTACGGCTAGTATATAGATACTATAATACTCGTATCTTAATAAATATCTATTTGAAATCATCAATTTGTAGTTGAGGTAGAGTTGGTAGGATGTAGATTGAAAGAATATCTTTAGTGGTTTTTATACGTGAGTATTTCGATATTGAATTTGCAATCTTATTACAGAAAACCACACAATGAAAAAAACAACAACAAGGTACATTACAAACAAAACAAGTCGCTCATCCTATGCTCCAGCCACAGGTTCAATGCAACTCGGAATCGAACTGGTTTATATTGACGAACTATTATTATATGCAACAACTCTTGGTGGTACGGTTCGTAACTAAAATACCGGGTGACCAAGAATATAAGTAGGAATTGTTTTGGAGTTGAAATTAAAACCTAGATTATTAAATACTAGCTAATGCCCCGCGTGGTGATGGTGAAGTTGTAATATTCTAGATTTCGTACGGAACCCTAACCTTTTTGAAAACCCAATATAGCCTATGTTACTCACGAAGAATGTAGCGTTCTAATGGTGAAATATTTTTTTAAATCGGCACCGTAGACAGTTTCTTAGCCTATTCATTACAAACAAACTTACATATCTTTTCTCTTTATAATATTAGTATAGACGATCTTTTATAGATAGTATCTCTACCAATTTGAGGTTCACTAGTATAACCAAATTTTACGTACGCAGAATCGCAAGTGTCCACTGGTAATACATCAGTATTATACAAGCAAATTGTCACGCCTTATACTAATACTTCCCCAAATGGGTGGGTGTTAGCCTAAAAAAGGCAGTGAGTTTATTGCCGTACAAAACGAGTAGGTGCAGTTTGTGGCTACATGGCGGTAACTTTTTTTCAAGTTGCCCTAAGACCTTAAACTTGGCTTAACGACTACTATATTACCAACGTGGCCCAAGGCCTATGGCGCCTTCCGAATGAATATAACGCTTGTTAATGGAAATGCATCAAACCCATCCATCTGAAGATCACCCATAGCGTAAGATGCTAAACGCAGTGATAGTTTACAAAACGCTTAGCTAGAGAACCTACGAACGCTTCTGCCCTATGAGTGTTAGGTTCTTATCTAAGATATAATTTAAAAAGGTAAGGTTGAAGAGCTTTTAATACTGACGGTACGTGTTAAAATTGTACTTACGCTTAACGGCTCAACAGATACAATAAAAATAAAAGTACAATTTAATACAGAAATGCATTCTATTTACTACCCACCTGTACTAAATAAAAAAATCTAATGAAAGTTGTTGAAGAAAATAACGGCTGCAGATAACATCAGAAACAGATGGCCCATTTAGTTATTTCTATAACCTAAGAAAGTAAAAATAACTGTGAAAGAGATAAGATTATATTTAAGATTTTTTTAATATATAAGATTATATTTATCTACTAGCAATATAGAAATATCTATGAACAGACCAGCGTAAGAAGACAGTGAAGAGAAGAAGCAGAAAGAAGAACAAATAAAAGTTTACCTACGAGTATATGTGTGTATCTCAGAAGTCGTAGATTTAATAGTAATTAATAGTATATTTTTAGGTTGATGATGAAGTACTTTATCTAACGTGGTTTTAAATAAGCTCCATGTAAAAATAACTTTCAAAGGTACATCTGTAATACAATAAAACTCCTAATAACTTTACCATTTCTGTTATAGGTAAGTGTCCAATAAAGCTTTGGTTCTACTTTACTACGCCCAAGGATTTTTATTGTGAGTATCTAGGTTGAATTGATGACTTTTCTCTCAGAGCTCGAACAGATATATATTTTTCGTTAGCAAACAGCTAATATAAAACATATATTTTTGTAGATAGTGCTAACTAGTCTACCTTCAATAAAAACATCCATAGGGTTTGTCATCAAAATCCTCTGCAGAAACTGCTTAGCCGTTTTTATGACATTAATTGTACATATTTGGTAGGTCTTATGCCCCTCGGTTATAAGGCTAGCCCTTTATACTCGTATATCAAAACAATATTTGCCTGGTCAACTATTTTTCATAGAAATTTATTATTTAAAGGTACCAACTTTTTATTTCGCCATGGGAACTGAACCCAATAGCCCAAGACAGAGCGAGAGCCTTGACAGACGTACCTAGTGAATATATTTATGAACGTTTATAATGAGCTTCAAATATGCTGAGTCATTTATCGTGTAGTTTAATATACATCATCTAGTTAAAGTAACAAGTTTAATAAATGCACATATTGAAGCACTCGTGGCGCCGCGGACTCAGTGTTCTGTAAACGATCACTGAGTTGCGCAACTTTCACTATGGCTGGTCCTCGGATGGGTGACCACTTTGTGGCATTTACATTTGCGAGCGTTGGTTCGGAAGGCACGTTAAGCCGTTGGTCCCGGTTGCCAGTAACATGGCAGTCGTTAAGTCAAGTTGAAGGCCTTATGGACGGCTTGAAAAATTTCAACAGCAGGTAGCCACAACCTGCGTCTATCTATTTCAACACGGCAATGGGCTCACCGCCTATTACGTGGGACAGGAATACACATTGTGAAAAGTGGGCACACAATATGTATGCCTCTGCCACCCCTTCAGGGATAAGGCGTGATAGATAAATAAATAAGATTGTAAGTGAAGTTTTCGCGAGTTTGTAGACTTTCAAGTAACTTAAGGCGACCTTGAACTATCCCATCTCTTTTTTTTATAAATTTTTAAATCAATTATTTTGATAAATTTCTTATAAATTTTTAATAAAGTGGATAAAGACAATTCGATTCGAGACAGGGATTGAACCTGTGACCTTTGCCTAACCAGGGCAATGTTCTAGCCACCTGAACTACCCGAACCGTATCGAATCAAGTTGAAATTCTCCACCATATATTTTTTTAATCGTCATTTTAAGAGTAGGACCAGAGCCATCCATCGAGTTAATGAACAACTCGATACCAATGAACAGTGTTACAACCATTTTTAAACATTGATGCAATTATAATTATCATCATCATCCGAGCGTCTGTCCCAGTTGCGTCTCGCGACGCCCGGGTCCGCTTTCCTACATTTTCTCCTCCACTTCGCACGGTCTTCGGCATCCCCTGTAGTGAGCACGCATGTCATCCCTTACGACGTCAAGCCAGCACTTCTTGGGTCTTCCCCTCTTACCGGGACCCGGCGGGGCTGACATGGCCAGACATTTGTTACCTACGTAGCCCGGCGGTTGCCGCAAGACGTGACCATACCAACGAAGGCGACACCCTTGCAACTTGTCTGCAATGTCACGGACGTGAAGGCTGCCGCGGATGCGAGAGTTTCTCACACGGTCCATCCGCGTGACCCCACACATCCACCGCAGCATCTTCATTTCCGTGACACGCAGCTCCTGCTTGTGTCGCTCCAATATCGGCCACGTCTCACTGCCATGTAAAAGGACAGGTCAAATAATGGTTTTGTAGACCTGTCCCTTCAACCGGATCGGCATTTTAGGGTCACAATTGACACCGGTCATCTCCCGCCATTTGGCCCACGCGGCAGCAATGCGTGACTTGACATCGCAATCGATGCAATTATAATTATATATATATTGATATTAAAAAAATATGAGAAATTTTGAAAAATAATTGCTTTAAAAATTTGTTAATATACTGAGTGGAGTCCATTGCATCAATGTTTACTTCTACACTACACTGTTCATTGGTATCGAGTTGTTCATTAGCTCGATAGATGGCTCTGGTCATACTCTTAAAATATCCCATGTCTGTTGTATCAATCGTTGACTGAGCGACGCCTACGCATGTACGAGCGCCGTCGACAGCTTTATAGTACCAATTATTATAATTAAATAATAATCTAAAAATATGTGCCGAATGTACCTATGGTACATACAAACGAACGAACTCTCAAGAACCAGAGAAGTCAACATAGCTCAAATAGTCATCACAATAAAGTGGCAATGAGCTGGCCGCAAAAGATTTACTTTGTCGTATATAACAATAGTTCAGGATAAAAAGCGCCATATAAGCAGTTAAGTTACTCGGCGTGCACAGAAACATCGAGGGACGACGACGTTCTATACGGCAGACTTGAAAAAACACCGTGTGATGTTCTTAAGCCACCCAATAGGATTTATAGCATCCCAATTTGTTTTAATTGATAGGACAAAAGTTGGTATTGGCCGGTCACGAGAGGATGTAGGGCGTACATTTTGCGACTTTTTGGGCACACATTTCATTATTCTTACAGTTATACACGATTGTAGGCGGGACCATACCCGCCTTCAATTAAAATATACATTACTTTATAACGGTGGATAAATTTATCGTATAAAGTAAAAAAATGACCGTATTCGATCCGCTACTCGAATGCAAGACGTATTTTGATATTCCTATTGTCTTCTTATTTCTTTAGTCATAATGTATGCCCATTTCCGAAGTTTGGTCCCTAAACTGAGGAGGGTGGCGGCAGCGCTCTCGCGACTGCTGCCCAATATAAGGGGACCCAACGCTCCCTGCAGGAGACTCTACCTCGGCATCGTGCGGAGCATGGCCCTATATGGGGCCCCAGTATGGGCGAGAAACCTGACGGCCACCAACTTGGCTATTTTACATAGTCCGCTGAAGACAATGGCCGTCAGGATGATTAGAGGGTACCGCACGATTTCCGTCGAGGTGGCATGTCTCCTAGCCGGGACCCCTCCATGGGACCTGGAAGCGAGGGCCCTTGCGTCGTTGTATCAATGGCGCAAGGAGGCGCTGGAGCGGAACAATAGACCTGTGCCCCGAGAAATCGAGGCTCAGCGATCCCTGCTCCGCCAGGAGCTCATGGAGACATGGAAGGTGCGACTTGAGCAACCTAAGTGGGAACATACCACAATTGAGGCGGTGAAGCCGGTCATGGAAGAGTGGCTGGAGAGGCAACACGGCAGCCTCACCTACCGGATGTCACAGATACTTACCGGGCACGGGTGCTTCGGTAAGTTTCTGGGGCGTACACCGGACTGCAGCGAGGATACGGCTCTGCATACACTGGCAGAGTGTGCAGCGTGGGAGATGCAGCGCCGAAACCTCGTTGCGGGTCTGGGCGTGGACATTCTCACGCTGGAGACCATGGTGAGAGCCATGATCTCCAGCGGGAGCAAGTGGGACGCCGCTGCGTCTTTTTGCGAGCAAGTCATGCTCGCAAAAGAGGCGGCGGAGAAAGAGCGAGGAAGAACTCTCCCTCCCGAGTTCCGCAGTCTGCGACGAGGGCGCCGCAGACTTGTCTTCGCCCAAGACTACCAGCCTCCATGACCGGGGGCCTGAGTACGGTGAGCGGGCTGCTCGCCGTGCTTACAGAAGCAGGCCAGGGAAGGTGGCGTAGCGTGAGGGTTACACGCACGTAGCTCACTCCCTCAAGGTAGTGGTATATAACCCGAAACCCCTAAAGAAGCAAGATAACACTCGAACCCCCCAAAGAGGCAGGATACACACCCGAACCCCCCCTGAAGGAGCCTGCGGTAGCGGACAAGGTCTGTCGGGAGCCCTGGGGTTATCCTTCCGAGGGCTCACCCGGGACTCCTGGCCATAGACAGATAGAAGGGTAACGTGTGGTTTTAGTCGGTAGGAGTCCGGCATAGCATCCATGAGGATTTCCACACGAAAAAAAAAAAAAAAGTCATAATGTATGCGATGAATTATTTATTATAGTTTTGAATTATGTTAGCAACAATATGAACCGTTTTACAGTAGATATTTGAGTAGAATTCCAAGAGCTATAAAATATGGAAATCCCCGGACTCGAACCGATGCAAACTATAGCTACGTATCTAACACTGGGCGCCACGAGTTACTCCTCGGAAAGATGTCTCAATGTTCCTGACAATATTCAATAACTGAGACAAAACTTTTTGTTCTTGAATTGTTTTTAAGTTTATCAATCACGCCTTATCCTCCCCCGCTTCCTCTGCTTCCAAAAATTCAGTAGGACGTTTGAGAGCGGTGCGGTGCGGGTTTGTTTCCTCGATTCCTGGGAGCTGCGGGGGGGCGGCACATATTTGATCGAGCGAGGCACTAATATCTAGCCAGTAGAGAATTTTTGTTATGACAAAAAAAAATCCTTTGGACAACTAACACAACGCCATCTCATTTCAAATTAAGAAGAGCTTGTACTACGGTATCTAACCAGATAACTGATAAACATACTTACTCGTATATATTTCTAAATACATACATATCATAGATAAATAACACCGAGACACAGAATAAACCATCGTGCTCATCACACAAAGTTTGATCCTGGGTGGGAATCGAACCCTCGACCTCTTGCGTAGCAGTCGGATACACTCCCAATTTTATACATATCGCTTTAAACCTAAAATTTTCTTAATATATATTACAAAGATAGGTCAGGATAGACTAGTTAGACCAGAATAATATTGTTGATACGAGTAAATACATTGAATTTCTTACTCCGGTCACCCGCCTTTGACATTTCGAAGTTCATGGACGTATTATGTGTCAATGAAAATATAGTGAAGCAACTTGCGTGCATGTGTTTTACGGAACGTCTTTTTTTGTCAAGCTGAAATGTTATTATGTAATCTTCTTAAATAAAATAGAGTTTTGGTATCTATATCTGGATCATGTTAGGTACTACAACGTCCCGATTTTCGATGACATGATTTTCCTAAATAAATGTTAGTTTAAATAACTACAATCGAGATATCTTGGAAACTAAATATACTAAAGCCATACCTATTACGTGGGACAGGAATCCACACGGTGAAAAGTGGGCATATAATATGCCTCTGCCACCCCTTCGGGGATAAGGCGTGATGGATAAATAATAAATATACTTAACTCTTAATAAGTACAAAAAGAATACCTATTTCCAGCTATTTCCTTTCCAAAACAGTTAGTAGTAGTTTTGTCATAAACTTTAATTATCTGAAAAGAGGTACCCTTATCATTTAGGAGTTAGTTTAGGAGAAACCTTTTAAATATACACAAGAAAATCATAGAAATCAGTCAAGCCGTTTCGGTAGAATTCGGTTATAATGTTCCTCAATATGTAAGCGTAGCGTGCGCTTCGTTCTCAGTAGTAAAGTCAAAGTTCTGATTTTTCTTCAGAGAAGATCTATAGTTACAATGAGATGGGTGACCATTACTTAGTGCTATTTACATTTACGATATACATCCCGGGTGACAGTGACATCGTTCGGTCTAGTTAATAGGCCTTACAGGTGACCTAAAAAAAATTAACAGCAGGTAGTCACCAATTTATACGCCTTAATATTCGTATAACCTTACTCGATAAATCCAATACAGAAATATTATTTCTATTCAAACCAGTAGTACTAGAGATTAGCGCTAACAATCAAACAAACTAACTCTTCTGTTTTATAATATTAGTATAGATTGTACTACTCGTACCATCGTTACATTAATAAAGGCTATATCATTGTAACACGTATCTTATTATTGCTCATGAATAAATTGTCGTAATAAGCAAGTACTAAAAATATAATTATTACTACCTGCAAGATCTTTATCTATAAACTAGGTGACTCACACGGCTTCGGCCGTGATTTAGTTCCAAATCCTGTTGCACCTATTTAATCCCGTCGTTTTAAAATTCTATACAATAATATAAAAAAATTGCCCGATTAGTCGACATTTATGATTATTGCTTCGCTCTCCATGTTTTAGCGTGATGATATATTATAGCCTATAGCTTTCCTTGATAAATGAGCTATTTAACACAAACATAATTTTTCAAATCTGACCATTTGTTTCTGAGATTTGCGCGTTTAACCAAACAAACAAACATAGTCTTCAGCTTAATATATTAGTATATAGATAAAAATAAGAACTGATTATAGCAAACATTAATTTGTGTGATTCACAACTGAATTATATCTTTAGTATTGATCTTGCATATTTTTGTAGATCAGATATATAATTAGATTCAAAATCTATATTTGACCTCTATAGATTGTCTAGGAGTGAAGAGCCTCTATGCAATGACGTTTTATTTTGCGAGTTTTTTTTAGCACTTTGTGCAAGAGAAGTTTTTTTTTTTGCAAGCAAGCAAGTATATCAAATGATGGTAAGTGATCACTGTAGTCTATGGACTAAGTATGGTTGAATCGTAGATGATTTCAACAAGTAAAGACTTTGGCTTAACATGCAATAATATACGCATATATAAGTAGGCAAAGATCGCCAAGCCTGGCGATCTGTCCTTTCTGACTACCCCGTCGGGGATACAGCGTGAAGATAGTTCAGTTTAGTTAATAATATACGTCTAGATAACGAAACTTTAAAAAGAATTCTGCCCAGTATACTTGCTTCACTTGGTGTATAAGGGGCCCCACTAAGATCTCCGGGGCCCAAGCGACGTCATCTACTAGCGGTGCACCTGCTGACTTAAAGACGGGGCAACGACACAATCCTTACTGGGTTTACAGATCTGACAACAGCGCTCCCAACAGTGTCGAAAAACAAAAGTCAAAAGATAGCTGTTATACACGTTAAGCCAACGCTCGGCCGTGCTCGGTAAACTTCGTGTGACCTCGTCTCTACCTTCGTCTTAGGGTTTTTTCCTTACGGAATTTCTTGATTAAAGGCCACTTAAAGCCCGCGATATAAACTATGCAATAGCTTAACACATTCTAATGTGAAAGTATCGATTTATGATTATAAGATTACTGATTCAAACCGATACAGTTTGATTCTCATGTGAATCACTCTTAATTTTGGAATTTAATTTAACTAGTTGGACAGGTTATCAATTATTCTAGGAATATGTGATTCACGAGTCTAAAATTGTAATTAAAGAACAGAGCTGTTAGGGTCAATGACATTCTACAAACTACTTTTTAAATTGAGAATTTATACAATGTAATACCGGGCATGGTATCTTACTGCAGTTTTTGTATCGTATCCAAAAGTACAAGCTACTTACATCATTTTAGCAGCTGTTTAAATAATCTATTACTTGTAACTTGTGTATATGGACTACTCACCGAGTAAGTTTTGTTGATTTCTCCCTCTCGTTCGCGCCCTAATAGAGACGAAAGTAAAAATGGTACGTCCGACTGTAGGCGACTGTACGTGACCTCTCAGTTACCTAACATCGTCTGTAGCAATTCGTGTAATCGTATGACTACAGGGTGACATATTTGGATGTATGAAATACTTCGAACTCCCTTCGCACACATTTAATCCCGTCGCTTATAAATTCTACAATAATTCATATAAAATTGCCCGTTTTGTCGACATTTATGACTAATGCTCCGCTCTCCGGCGGAGGAGCGTGATGATATATGGCCTATCTATCTAGACTATTTAACACAATAATATTTTTTGAAATCCGCCTTGTCGTTCCTGAGATTAGTGCGTTCAACCTGGTTCAACCAAACAAACAAACTCTTCAGCTTTATAATATTAGTATAGATTAGAGCTCTAGTGACATTGATTTCTTACTCTGTTGCTAATCGCCTTCGTATGATCGAAATCCTGGCATTCCATAAAAGTTACGTAGGTAGGTATAGTTTCATTCCTATAAAATACTCTTTTGAGCTTGTCTTAGTAAACTCGGTACGCACGTGCTTTGTCTGTGCTGGCTAGAAAGCTCCCACACAGTCCGATAACATATTAAGGCTTTACTTAGACTTGTTCTTTGCAATAACATAACTGAAAAAGGATAACGTGAGATGCACTAGCAAATTTTTATTTATTGAAGTTATGCTTCTCTTGGCGCGTTAGGGAAAAATGATGACAGGTATATTTTTATGATGCGCGCGCAGACCGTCACGAAAAATCGACACCGTGTAGTTAGATGTTATTATGTTATGTCAAGTGTTTCCATGTCGACTTATATTTAAAGTAGTTTTCATTCTTTTTTTTCTTACTGATTTATCATTCATGTTACCAACATAGAGTTGTGGTTTATGTGATGAAATATTATTAGATTAAAGAATTATAACTTTTAACACGTGTACATGAGTATGAGTACATTTTTTTATATGCAATTTCCTCTAACACTTTCCTCCCAGACCTTCTCTTTGAAAGTTAGACTTACAAATCGAACTGTTTCATTTCTTCTGAAATTGCTCTCAGAGAGTAAAATTTCCTTGCTAAGTTTTTATTATTAATAAAACTATGTAAATTTTTTCAAAAAGTTATGTTGCTAGGTCCAAACTTCGAAACAAAAATCTGTCGATCGCACAAGTATTTTGTTCAGATACTGTTTTTGCACCCAAAACCTAAGGTACATTACTAGTACTATGTTATTAATTTTTACAAAGGTATTACCTGATCTGTAATGCAATATACAGAGCTTTTAAATGGAGGGTTATGTGATAAAAAAGGGCAGGTGTTTTAATAAACTAGCAAAAAGTGTGATTAAGAACAATGAAAATAAGATCATAACAATCTTGTATAAAATATTTAACGCCTGTTTAAAGAACACTATGATGTTTTTCTGTATAATTGGTCAAATATCATGTAAATCAAACTAATGTAATTACTGGCGATTAGAAAAGAGTAGCCATGAGTTTTATTGCCAGGTTCTTCCTCTGGCTCTACCTATTGCTTTGCAAATCTGCAGGAAATGTAAATGTAGAAGCAGTAATCTTGACGTTCATAAGTGTTACTTTGTGACGTACATGAATAAAGATTTTTCATTTTCACTCATCTCCGTCTATTTTTCTCATTCTCGATTATATGCTTGACTGCCTCTGTGGCGCGGTGGGAGTGCATCCGACTGCTACGCAAGAGGTTGTGGGTTCGATTCCCACCCAGGATAAAACTTTGTGTGATGAGCACGATGGTTTATTCTGTGTCTGGGTGTTATTTATCTATAATATGTATGTATTTAGATATATATAAGTATGTGTATCAGTTATCTAGATCCCATAACACAAGCTAATATTAGCTTACTTTGGGCTAGATGGCGCTGTGTGAAAAGTGTCCCACAATATTTAAAATATACGACTGGAGTTTGCCGGAGTTCAACTTGACTGAACTGATATAGAGGATGATAATATATTAAATACCTACTCCCTTCCCCTTACATTGAACGTGGGGTACCTACTAAATAGTTCAAGAATTAAATCCTTACAACAAACATACAGTTTGTTTGTAGTAGTTTTTTGTAGTTTTTTTTCTCCTGTGAATTTGTACTCTCGAAAGGATATGCCTGGAGCTCTGACCAGCCTTGGCCACCAACCCTGAGGACGCTTGCCTACAGTTTGGTGTTATTTGACCTTCCTATAATATTGAGAGCGCGCTACTTCGCTCTACTCATTTAACAAATTAATCACATTTTAACACCTCGAACAGTTCTAATGTGTTACAGCCCTTATCTGGCAGTGCGATACAGGTCATTATCGATCGTATTTGCATTAACCGTGCGCTTGCGTCCGCATCGATATCGGTGAATCTTTCGACGTCCCCACACTTCGAACAATGTTGGTTTTTTACACACACCATGTATGTAGATTTTTCTCTCGGATAAAATTATATGAACAATTAAAAAAAAAAACTAAATATGTACACTTATCATGTTGACACAAATACGGTGTGTACTTTCTTTGTGACCGTAAGGTTTGTACCACTAATCTAAGTATGACAGGTTTTTTGGAACGCATTCCATAAAAGGTCTTATTTTATTGTAAATGGGAAACTGTTTGTTACTTCTTGCAGATAATTGAATTTCAATTATATAAAACACCGTGAATAGCTTTTAGAGCTTTAATTGGTCATAATAGCTTTTTCTAACATCATAGCGGAAGAATTTTTTTTTTTTAGGGGGAACGCTGCCAGTATCTTCGGAACCTTGCCTAAAGGGACCTCTTTTAAAAATATATTTTAGTTATGTATCATATTTTTAAGGTTATATTTAATGTTAATATTAAGTTAATTTAAGTTGATATTTATTAATATTGTATAATAAATTATTTGTCTCCGTTAAATAATATTTTTTTTTTAAATGATCAAAACTGTTAATGTTATTTTTAAACTTTCGCGGTTTATACTCATATTTTATAAAGTACTCGGGACTTCACGCGAAACAATTTTGTACTTACATTCACCGACGTTTCGAGCGCGTTGCAGCGCCCGTGGTCGCGGCTGGACTCTGTCGGTGAATGTAAGTACAAAATTGTTTCGCGTGAAGTCCCGAGTAGTTTATAAAATAAAACTGTTAATGTTCGTATCCAGCTATGTAAGTATATACTATACTATACATTAATAATTATTATGCTGTTTTACTGAAAGGGTAGGCAAAGGTATACTATACATCCACTTTTCACCAGATGTATTTTTCCCACGTAATAGGCGTGGTTCAACTGGCACAGTGTAGGATTTCTATTTGGTTAAATATGAGTTCAAATCCCATACCAACACTCTGTGTATTTAATTTCTTATTGTTATCTAAAAAGTGGCTAAACAGTACAGTAACTTACAAGAAAATATACTACAAAAAAGGCATCTCCAAAAGACAAAGCGTTCGTGGCCCCGCTGTCAAGCCAAGTTAAAGGCCTTATGGCGGGCGGCTTGAAAAATTTCAACAGCAGCTAACCACAACCTGCGTCTGTCTATTTCAACACAGAAATGGGCTCACCATCTTTTACATGGGATAGGAGTACACACGGTGAAATATGGACGTATATGCCTCTGCTACCCTTTTGGCGATAAAGTGTGATTGATAAACAAAAGACGAAGGACAATTGGCAAGATTGTCATCATCTACATCAAGCTATGGTTTTTATAAGTGGGCCTTTTTGTGCCACCTGGCAAAGGAGCTATGTACTTATTTCACAGGCAACAGTGTTGCAATAGGTGATGATTGAATATCAACTAATTAGCTGACTCCCGCGGCTTCGCCCGTGACATATTTTGATCCCCTTTAATAGGATAGATTTGATTAATTTTACAATAATGTGTGAAAATTTGTCCGTTTTGTTTACATTTACGGCTACTGCTCCACTCTCCAGGATAGTAGCGTGAAGATATATAGCCTATAGCATTCCTCGATAAATTGGCCATCCAACACAATGAAAATTTTTCAAGTAAGTAGTTCCTGAGACTAGCGCGTTCAACCAAACAAACAAACTCTCTAGCTTTATATATTAGTATAGATATCCCCGAATTGGGAAATTGGGACAGACCAAGACTGCAGAAGAATGAAGAAGACCGAAATTGCCATTAGTCTGAACAGGCTACTTTGGTTGATTTCAGGTTTTTACTCGGATTTTTTAAAAATATTATTCGACATTTTTACATTCTTTTACTACTTGGGTTTCCCGAACATTTACAGTAGGTATTGTGAGTTTTAAAAAGGATCTTAGAAGGTTCTTGCAGAGTCAGTATCACGTGTGCTGCACCTCTGGTGTTGTAGTTAGTAGATCTAATAAAATGATATTTTATTACATCAATTTTTTTTATATTATCATAGATATATGTCAGTAAGTAGTTCATTGTTACAATGGTATGGGCCGGACTATTGCATGGGGTATCCTTCACCTGTAATGATAGACTAGATGTGATAATAAAATAAATGATAATAAAATCGTTAATATTTTTAAATATGTATATATCATACAATAAAAAAAGCCCAAAACACAAATCATCACTTTACTATTAGCGAGTTATATGCAGGTGAAACTGTTACCGAATAAAAAAAATATGTGTGTGTACCAGAGTACACAGGTATGAAGTGAAATTTCTTTACGACATTTTTTTATAGCTAAAAAAATTCTCTCATACGTCGATAAAGAAGTTTCACTTATGATAAAGAAGTTTCACTTCAAAACATTTTTTTACAGCTATAATATTTCATTCAACGTCGATAAAACAGTTTCATTTCAAAAATAATCTTAAAACAATAATTCATTCATTTATAACTGTAACATCTATCTTATCAGAGGCGAGTTGAACTCGTTAATGTATTTTGAGGTAAACATAAATAAAAATACCGTTGCCGTAATGCAATTAATAAGGTCCTAAAATGGGTTCAACTGCACTGCAATAAAGCAGTGAAACCTTTCATCACGACTGGTTGCATGCGAAATGTAACAACAAACACAGGGATAAAATACCACCAAAATCTAATTTGCACAATATGCTTTGCAATTTCATCCATTTGTTTACTGATCATTATTAAGCCTGGGTTAAAAGGAGAGTGGTTCTTTAAAATTATTGTTCCACACAACCAATTAATAGGAAAAAATATCATGTCATTGTAATTATAGTAGCAAGATAAGTAAATATTAGGAATGTCAATCAAAAAATGATTAAGTACCTGTAAATGTACGAATACTACATAAAAAATGTAGTATTTGTACGTATTTAGTCTAGTTTTTAAAAAAGTGTTAAGTTTAATCCAATGTCTACTACGTCAATGTCTATACGAGCTTTACCATAAAAATAAATACATATATAATATAGAAGGGTGTAATTCGTGGGCCCAATATACCTATACCTACTTAAAGTATTTAAAAATGGTTTGAAAAGCAAAGCTAGATTTAGGTGGACCCCGAGAAAACATAGAAAAAATGAGATACAAATAATGGACCCTTCTTATGACGAGAGTCTCTTTCAGCAAAAGATTTTAAGGAATGTCACAAGACCTCTGACAGTTTATTTTACACGGTTGATTGGGTAAACCGTATATAATAAACATTTTCAAACATATATTTAGTTGCAAAATTATTTATGTAATAATTATACTTAATACGCTACTAATAATTATAAGAAGTTGCGTATAAATAAAGTCAGAAGATAAAAATTCGTTTCAAAAACACTAAATATTTGAACGTAACGTACAACAAACCATCGAAAGACGTCTAATAATTTAGATATCAACACAATGGCGGGCACTTTGAACATTTTATTACAGATTCTGTCAGGACGACCGATATTATAATCAGTTATATCGTATTTAGACATTTTTTACACATCCTTTATCATATATCAATCGCAAAAAAAAAATTATCATAATAATATTAATACACATTGTACTCACCAGAAAATCCTTAGCACTTTTTAATATCACTACACTATGCGATGCAGATTTATTCATACAATGAATAGGTAAAACTTAGACTGTACGGTTTGTTTATTGCGTTCGAGGTGAGCTTCGCGCAGCGAAGTAAGTATGAAAATGGTCAATTTTCGTAGGGGCTGGATTCGTCCTTGCGTGGCGGACAAGGTCTAAGCGAGGCTATGGAAGCGCGCCGATACTCCGAAGCCTCTTATACTCGTATGGTCGTTGACAATGATAGACTTGGCACTCTTAGCACTACGTAGTCTTCAAGTCGTGGGGCTCGTATTTGTTTTTTTTTTATCTACGAATTACCATTTGCCTATTAAATAACGATTTATATTCTTTGTCTAGTCATGCTGTACTTATTGTAATAAGAATAAAACAATACAAGTACATAAATAAAAAGCAAAGATTAAGACTGAGGGAAAATGTATATAAGAAAAGTTAATAAAAAAGCAATACCTAATGAGTAATAGCAGTAACTGCTAATACTCATTTATTATTTCTCATGTTTTTATGACTTGGTAAAGTGCATTTAGACTTTATGTCCTCCAGGCCTGAAAAAGACTCCTTATACTACCACAATGTTCCACTTCACCCCTACCGAGTCGCAAGTATGATATTTTCCGTTTATGTTGTATCACTCGTGATAGCCCTTCAAGTTATTTTTATATAAGTATGTAGAACTAAAAATATATTTCATGGCTATTAAATTTGTACATAATCTAGCAGTCGCAACCATCGTACCGTCTATGTCTTAGAACCCAATACGGCAGGCACGCAAGTCTAACAAATCCTTTGACGTAACATTTTTTGAAAATATTTTGAACAAGACAAAAAATAATTAGACGATTTGGTACAACCGTCCTTAATTTATATTGGGAAATAGACCCGACAAAAAGCTTATTGAATATTTTACAAAAAGCTGAAATATTATATATTCTATAATCTGTCTCGCTATTGTTTTAGAATTTTTCACACGTCGGTACATAAATTAGTTTAAAAAATTCTTATTACATTAACTTGAGTTTGATACGTCTAAACTTAATACTATCTGCAATGCAACTGCTGTTATGTTGGTATATATTTTCCCGCATTTCTCCTTTATGTTTCATATTAAACTGTAACCTCAAATTCCTGATTTGCACTCACTATTACAGGCATCTTAGACCTTCATTCGCCGGTTTCTATTCAGTAATTTGGGAAATTTTGCGTTTATTTCATTTACATTGACAGCAAATGTGCTTTATATTCATTTATGTTAAAAGAAACATAATCTTCATCATGTAATCATTATAAATATTGTTAATTCAAACATATCATTCCAGGATTATGAATATGTTAAAACAAGAATAGTGCTTAATATTAGTTTTTTATGTAAGTAGCAAATTTTTGAAAAATATAATTTATAAAATTTTCAACCTGCTTTGACGATTTTGTTTAAATATATTACTTAATTTGGAATCAAATTCAAAATTATTATATCTATAAATAGTATCTGTATATATTTTACTATTGTCTACTGTCTAACTGTCATAGTTTTCAAGATTATTATATTAATTAGGTCATAGATTAATTACCAAAAACTAGGTCATTAAAAAATCGGGACGTTTAGTGGATAAATATCTGTCAATTTGATCGACCAATGAGCGTAACGTAAAATACATTTGTAATTATAATCCATATTATTACCTGAAGTTTAAGTGATAATTTATCAACACCGAAGAAAAATTTTGTCATATTTCTTACTTGTAGTTATTATGACAAACTTTATGCAGTTGATAAAGATATTGTGGCAGGCATATAAGAAATTATATTTTATCGGTTATTCAAAATGAATCAATTCTCATCACCAAAACAGAAAAATAATTATGTTACACAATTTCGTCACACACAAAAAAAAACTATAGTGTTGCCAATAAATCAATATCTACTCGATCAGTGTTCCATAAATCCATGGTGACGACTTAAATATACCTATTGTGGGACATTGTGGGTCATTCTTTTAAACAGCATCGGCTAGCCCAAAGTTAGCTAATATAAGCTTGTGTTATGGGATCTAGATAACCGATAAACATACTTATATATTTCTAAATACATACATATTATTCATAGGAAACACCCAAACTCCGAAACAAACATTTGTGGATCACACAAATATTTCTTTAGACCCGGGAATCGAACCCGGGACCTCAATCGCGGCAGTCGCATACACTACCACTGCGCCACCGAGGCAATCCAATTTTAAGTTTAAAAAAAGACTAGTGTTAAAAAGTATTAATGAGGGCTGATTATATTATTTTTATTAAAATCTACATTTCCAAAAATACTGTTACTTTGTCAAAAACTTGTCAAATGACTGTCAATATTCTCGTGTAATTTAACTAGTCTTTTATAAAAGTTTTACAAAGATATTTCAGTTCAATATAAGACCCAGGAGTTTGGCCTACTGTTTTAGAAATAGAAAATGACACCTTTAGGTACGTTGTTATAATCCTTTGACTCCACACAACTGCTATTGATGTTGTAGTAACTGGTTTAGTACGGGTGCTGGCAACTATAGGCTCAATTTTCTGTACTTAACCACACTCTTTTTGTTAAAAAGTTAAATTGTTATTTATGCAACTGTTGTATAATAAAGAATATTAAAACACGAATGTGGGTTTATCAAACGAGGCGAAGCCGGGTTTAATAATAGTATCACATAAGTGTTTTAATACCTAATTATCAACAGTTGCATACAAGACTTTTTCTACACCCATAATATGAAACCTCTCGAAATATCGAAATAAAAACATGGCGGAGATTCAAATAAATACTTTTTTAAAATTGTTCTGACGGTGAAACGCGCGTGAATGACAATGTTCTATTTTGAAATTCATACAGAAACCGATACGCATCAAACAGTAAGAATATGGCTGTTTGTTGAGTAAACCCTTTCTGAAGAAGAGATAAAAAAACAAAGGTGTGTTATTATATTAATATACTGACTTCTGCAACACAGTATTAACTAGCGCAGGAGTCAGAGGTTCATCCATCAAATATGTAGAAAGTTTATATGTCAATAAAGATTATTATAGTATATATATTATTATGAAATACAGTACAACATTATAAATCAATTTCGATGATATAATGGTTATTATGACATTGGGTATTGTACTGATTGCAATAAACTTACTGTTTCAGAATCGTTTATAGAGGATAATATTTAAAGCATAGGTGTAGATAAAGAGTTTTAAAGGCTTTAAATTTAAAAATATAACGATAGTTTTAGCGAAGTCACAATATTTTATTTCGAATTTTATTATACTTTGTTAGGAACCTACTTAAAAGTAATTAAGTACTAAGTGGGTACTTTTGCAAAAGTGTTTCTTGCTCTTCCTTTTCTACATACACAGGTCCCTACGGGGCCACACATCGCGGTATAGTCGAGAAAAAATTAACATCGTATATGTAGCTAACAAAGATGTTTTTTTCCAAGAATAAATTTCACATTTGTCTCCTACATAAATATATCATAGGATACTATTTTTAAACAACGCCTTCGAGCTCAAACTAGGCTAAAACTTCTGCATTGAAAATGAGACCTCAGCGTGGCTGTCATATACGCTACCACTTACGACATCAAGGCAGTCATGCTGTCAAATATAGCGAAACTCTTATACCCCATTTACACTCTCGCACGAGCCACGAGACTAGCTGAAAGACGAGCCAAAAGCTCAAAAAAATTTACCATAATACTGTGATTACACTCGCGGCTCGTCTCGCAGCTCGTCTCGTGGCTCGTGCGAGAGTGTAAATGAAGGGTTAAGAGTTCCTTGTTGACTACGAGCTTTAAAAATAGGTTTAAATATAGCAATGACAACTAACCCATTGGTGACTTGTCTAATATATCCCCCAAAACCTCCATGGCACGTTAGACAGTGACGGAATTGCCGGTATCGGCACCGGCATAGGACCAAAGCAAAAAAAAGAAAAATTGACTAATTGATTAGTCTGTGGTTCTATATTAGCCTGTTATATAATATTTTGGTTCTTGTCATTTCTGTACTTTGAACTATGAATGACCTTGATCATAAGTCAGTGAAAAACAAAGACTTCATCAAATTGGTTACTTTCATCGATTTGTTTCATTAATGTGAGCCTATTGCCGTGTTGAAATAGACAAGTTGTGGCTACCTGCTGTTGCAATTTTTCAAGCCGCCCATAAGGCCTTCAACTTGGCTTAACGACTGCCATGTTTCTGGCAACCGGTACCAACGGCTTAGCATGCCTTCCAAAGCACGGAAACGCTCGCAAATGGAAAAACCACAAAATTGTCACCCATCCGTAACCAGCCATAGCGAAATTGATAAACTCAGTAATCGTAAGAACATTGAGTCAGCGGGGCCACGAGCGCTTCTTCTGATGCAAATGGTGCACCTGCTGACTAACAGACAAGTTTCTGGCACAGGTGTCCTTACGAGAGTTGAGATATACTGATATAAGAGATATCAGTCGCTCCGATGAATTCTGAAAAGCGGACCCCCAACTATAAATCTAGGTCGACTTTAAGACGAATAAGAAACGAAATGAATCGTCCTTTAGTAGAATGGTTCCGCTATGTACTTGCTAGGCTTTATCGAGACAACAACGTGCTGACCGCAATATAAAATAATACTGAGGTTACTGAAAGTCTTGAGTCATTAGAATCGCATAGGAAAATTGTTTTTTTTTTGGATGCATTTGAAGTGTTTTGAAGAGCTCATTTAGGTACTAATCTGACTGAGTATATATTTCATGAAGTGGTTTTACAAACCTTAGGTTTATGTTACAGTAAAACGTAATAATAGGAGATCAAGTGAAAGGAACCATAATGTACACCATTATGAGTAGTCAGAACGTGTCTAAGAAGACATAACTACATAGAGAAGTGATTCTCACGCTTTTGTATGGCAGTGAAATATGGGTATGGTAGAAGAAGCATAGAAAATTAATGCAGTGGAAATCAGAAGTCTACGAAGTATAGCTGGAGTGAAGTTGATGGACATAGAAAGATACAGCGACAGAAGATTCAATGACTAAGATAGAAAATGGGAAAACTAGATAGGAATGCTTAGATGGTTCGGATACTTGGTTCAAAAACTTATAGCAGACATGTCGTATTTGGGTTCAATAGTACTTTTTAAGGGTTGTTGCTTACACTTTAAGTATTTATAATTTAATTTATGTAACTATTGGTCGCCTCATACAAATTAGGTGACGTTCGACCATTATGAGCTATTTAGTAAAGCAAGTCAAGATTATAATTTGGATAAAATATGGATTTCTTTCTTGAATATTTCAATGGATATTTTTTCATTCAAGCATATCAATTTTTAAAAAAAATATTTATATATCAGGACACCACGTTAGAAAAAAAGTAGCAACCAAAACAATTAGTTACCTATTTATTGGCCTGGCATTGAAAAATCTGAATTCTACCTACTCTCCCGAAGGAATAAAAAAATACAAAAATTCGAACGATGGCACACTGGGTACGTAGATATAATTAAATAGATACGTAAATAAAATACAACGTTGTCGATCCAACGCAATACAACATAACGTACTCGGTTACTTATTGAACAAGTTATGCAGATATCATTAAACCTTTTATTTCTCTTCTTTACTTTGCACGCTATTCCAAAATGAGATAAAAAGTCTTGCCAATTACGAGTTGCAGATGTGACGCCGTGATGTATACAGGGTCGTTCATTATGCAAGCAGTATAAAATTAATTCTAGCAAAGCATTTAGTGGCATCGTTCCTTTGAATAAGCGTGCAGTCAAATGAAAAAAGTTACTATTTAAAAACGATCTAGAAACAATTTTAAAAATCAATTAGTATGCTAAAAGGATAAATGTATGCTGAATTTAAATATTAAGAGGAAAAAATTTTCAGTCACGAGCTGGACTCGACCAACGTCTTCAGGTTAAACGCACCAGACGTGTTTTTCAATTACACCACCAAGACCTACTCGAAACTGACGAATTAATCTACCTAAACTTATCTATAAGGTAAGGGTGTAAGAGCCACTGCACACTGGCTTCTTTTTTAGTATCCGCATTAGTATCCGCTACCGGCGACTTTAAGACTTTGTCGATACTGTTTCGCGCTCGGTTGCTTCATCTGCCTTCCACAAAGCTACTAAGTCGCCGTTTGCGAATACTAAAAGAAGCTAATGTGCGGAGGCCCTACCAAAATCTACGGGGCCTAAGCTACCTTACCTGCTAGTCGTGCACCTGCTGGAGTTAGGCGATGATGATATTTTGGGAAGTACCGCTCCCCACAATGCCGAAAAATAAAAGTGAAACGGTAGTTTGCTTCCAGCAGTCAAATAATATGTTGAATTTATATGTATTATGTGAATGGTTGAGTATTGTGGTTTTCTTTTTACACTGCGCTACTGAGACCGATATAGGTGCATCACATTTTAGCAAATACGTTTCTTTCTGTGTCAGTTTGTAATGGATAAAGGTTTATTCCACTTAAGCGCTCTATACGCGTACTTGTTTTTAGAAAGAATGTGAATCACATTTCAGGAGACACTTTGCTTTAAGTTACGCACAATACAAATTTCTGGCAATAATTTATTAATTGTACTTATGTATTGTATGTGTATAACAATAGCTTATAGCCAAACGCTAATATATCGAATTCATTATATAGGTATATATATCGTTTCGTTGTCATTACTATATATTCTGATACTTATTTACTTCAATTCTGTTCAAGCTTCATTTTCGATTTAACGCCTAGCATAAGTAGAGGTTCAGAATTTAGAAGTTTCCATTTTGTACGTGATAAATGCATTATGGCACTTCACTCACCTGCTGCAGGGAGCAGTAGAACGGCTTTTCGGGAAATTCTTTAAATGCAGAAAATGACTTTTCTGGAAGTAGTGTACTTACTAGCTACTAACGAGGTCATGGCTAAGAAAAAGAAAATTCTAAACATAAGCCTGTTATAGCTTTTTGGTGCATCAATAACTTAAAACACTCTCCAGATTCCCACAGGATTATAAGAACATATAAACGTACTTATGGATTTTATTAGTATGAACAATCGCTGCCGACAAGTTTTGAACTTTATGTTAGGTACATACAAAACACCACGCGAGCGTAGCCGTGGGTGAAAGCAAGTATCTGTACGGATTGAATTTGAACCTCAGCATCGGCTCTTGCATTTGTGCATTTTTGCATCTCATTGCATACGTGCTCTACCGGCACAGCCATATTACCTGAACATTTTTTAAACCTGACAAATAGACATTTCACTATAATCATTTTCACAAAGTTGTCATAAACAAAATGTCCATGAGGACAGTGTTTTGTCGTAAATTGAAGTCATTGACCGACCAGGTCAATCACCCAATGCAACATAATTTCAGCAATTTTCAGATAATAGTAAAATAACACATTTTGTTACTTATATCTACGCGGATTGTAACGTGCAGGGGTCGACACATTTCATTATTTGCATGGTTGCAAATCATTCATTATATTGTACCACTGGCCTGGAAATTTACTTTCTCCATGCTTACAATTATTTTTCACTTTATTTATTTATTTTGTCAATTTGTCCGAACACAAACCCCCGGAACAGTCTATAAATGAACTTTATAGGCATAGCCTATGACCTATTCTCAGAGTTACAAAATATATATTAAAATGTTCATAATAATCAATCAAGCCGTTTCGGAGGAATTCGATAACAAACATGACATTTTTCTATACTAATAAAAAGACTTGTAAGTTTATTTGTAATGAAAAGCCTCAGAAACTACTACTTTTAAAAATTCTATAACCATTAGTAAGCATTATTCTTGAGTAACATAGGCTATATTGGATTTTCAAAAAGTTGAGGGTTTCGTACGAAATCTTGAATAGAAAAACTAAATGATGCGGGCAAACCTGCGGGCATCAGCAAGTAAAATATATATTCTATGACACAGGTCTGTATGTAAAATCATATTTTCATTTTTCCCATCGTCTTGAATGACGTTATCATTGAAGCATGACTACAAATCACGCTATGGCAATTAGTAATTATTATTCAGACAAATGATTGAGGCATCATGATTTTAAAAATATAAATCTGTAAAAATTTTATAAATTTATGTAATTTTTCACTGTCGTTAATAACATCTATGTTGTAATTTGTATTTTATTAGGAAACTGGAGGATCATCACACTAGATATCATCAAAAAGATTTACATTTTTATTGTAGACCAGGAAATAAATATTTTAACAAGCTAGTTATACTCGTATGACGCACAGTTCTAAATAAATGATTTATCGGCAAGATACGAAACAACTTTTCGTCCAAAATACTGTTATGTCTCAAGAGTCTTTGGTCTCAGGTTAACGTGTAATGATCCATCAGTAAGTGACATTGAAAAGTGTTAATAAGTGACCCAGATCACCGACATAGTCGGAAGAAGTGGCCAATTCAGGGCAGTGGAGAAGACACATTGCTTATAGAACTATGGGTCCCACACAAAACTGCGAATTCGCATCGCATCGCAAATATCTGCAAAAATTAATATAACAATATATCCAATGCGGTGCAGATAATATTTGCGATGCGATACTAATTCGCAGATTTGTGTGGGAGCCCTAAGCCGACGGAGTCAAAAGGTTTTGGAGTGGCAACCGTGTACCGGAAAAATCAAGGGGGTATCATACGCAAGGTGGACTGACAACCTCATAAAGGAGTCGTGGTCACAGGAGCCTCGAATGCGGGCTTCGCAAGGCTAAGTTCTATAGCGATCTTTAGGGGAAACCTATAGCAACAAGATGATGATTTCTAAGTAATAAGTATTAAGAAGAAATCGTTGCGATCCAAAGCTAAAAGATTCAATTGACAATTAGACTATCAGTTCAAATGTCAGAATCTGCTTCAGTAGGTACAGTAACTACTTAGTATTTATAAGGTAAGATATTATATCTGCAAATTATTATTATCAATATGTTTCTGCATATGAACACATAAAATTAAAAAATATTTAAATACGATTACATTTTTATCAGTTTTAACCATTCCCATTACAATACAAGGAGTAATGTATATCATATGTAAATTTGTAAATAATCGCATTGTGACCTCAGAGGCACGAATTATCAGGTTTTAAGATTTCGAACTCTTATCAAAAACATATAGTATCTTTACCCTAGTGACACATTTAGGGGCGTACCACCGTTATATGACCACATATATCTTAGTTTAAACATAATTTTATGTGTAATCTTCATGTTTTTAAGTGTATAATCTCTTCATAATTCATTTTACCAAGCATACTCGTTTTATACGAAGTAATATAAGCCCAGTTAATATTTCTTCAAGTTACTCGTAATTTTCAATTTTAAAAGCATCCAAATAAATTTGAACAAGGAAGGAATCTCCTCGGCCGTGGCAACCTTGACCTTGTATAGCGGACAAATTGAATAAGAGTTTTGCAATGACCCCCTTTGGGAACAATAAATTTGCTGGGCTTTCGACTGGAAAGTAGACATAGGAATTTCATGAAGTCCGGGCTAGTCCTTTTGCAGAAAGAAGAGTAAGAAAGTGTATTATGACTCTATTGTACTTGTAAATATAAGCTAGATGAAATGAATATACCTACTGTGCTGTGGTTCCTTGGTATGTCTGCTTCTTTCACTGGTAGAACACATATCTACAAATCCTAGAAGAACACCTTGTACTATTACATGTAATGGAAATGTACTAATCCATAACGATTAAGTACTACATCTTTATACATACATACATATTGTCACGCCTTTATCCCCGAAGGGTAGGCAGAGACATACTATACGCCCACATTTCACCGTATGCATTTTTATCCCCACGTAACAGGTGGTGAGCTCATTGCCGTGTTAAAATGGATAGGCGCAGGCTGTGGCGACCTGCTGTTGAAATTTTTCAGCCGCCCATAAGGCCTTTTACAGTCTTAACGACCGCCATTTTACCGGGACCAACGGCTTAACGTGCCTTCCGAAGCACGGAAACGCTCGCTAATGTAAATTCCACGAAGCGGTCACCCATCTAAGTACCACCTATAGCGAATGTTTCTTAACGCAGTGATCGTTTATGCAGAACACTGAGTCAGCGGGGCCACGAGCGCATATTATACACATATAGTTTTTTTTTTATTGCATGTAATAACTTTATGGGTGGCTTGAAAATGTTCAATAGTAGGTATGCCACCACAACCTGCGCCTGTCCATTTCAACACGGCAATGGACTCACTACCACTTAAGTGGGACAAAAATTCATACAGTGCATATGGGCGTATAGTACGACTCTGCGACCCCTTTGGAGAAAAAAATATGCCTGATGTTTAATAATAATAATTAATTAATTTTTGTACCACAATCAATTCAACATGGCAATATGTATATTTTGTGAGGAGACTTGCGCCTAAGCTAGGCTCGTGACCTGTGTTTCAGGACACCAAGACCCCACCCGAACATCTTACATTCTTATAGTCCACTCAATTATATGTACACGCGTTAGAAGTTATACTGCTATAATGTAATAATGTTTCATCACATTTAACAAAACTCTTTGTTTGTACATAACAGGAATGATAACTTTGAAAGAAAAAAAACATCAAAAGAATGAACTACTACCTTTAATGAAACTAACTACTTTTAATGAAATGAAAACTAACTAACTGCTGTTATAAGTTGTCATGGACTAAATAAGTTGTCATAGAAACACTTATTAGTTAACTTCGTGGTGTGAGATTTTCGCGACAGTCTGCGCGCGCATCGTAAAAATGTACTCTTATCATTTATCCTAGCGCGTCAAAAGAATTATTTCTTCTAAATGCTAATATAATACGTTAATTGAATACTTCTATCAGTATAATAGGAACTTACTTCACAGGACACTTTAATAAATACCGAGAGTATGTACCTCTATATTAAGAAAGTAATTGCTTCATTCCCGTTGATTCCATAAAACAATGTACGTGACTTCACTAACTTGATATATCTTTTTAAAGATGACCAATTTTCGCCCAAAAAGTACTTTAATAAAAATTCACGATATCTTAAATAAGGTTTGGCGACTGTAAAATGTAAGATACGCGGTTTTTAATGAGCACTCGATTACCACGAAATTGGGCAATTGAAACCCCGTTTCAGATATTCTCTTCATTTGAGCGTAATTCCCAGTTGGATACAATATCTGAACTGTGACGTTCGGGGTCTGCTGGAGCGGGAAGTGCTAAATAACCTCTCGACTTCTCAAGACTTCAGGACGCAGAAGGTGTATTTGTATATACCTATGAGGCAATGGTCCTGGAGATCTCCCGCTATTAGCTGATTTTGGATATCATAGTTGTAATGAAGAACCGATTTTTCTTTGTTGTTTACTGTACCTACAGCGGAACAGGTAGCGATGTAGTAATACATAGATCATAAACACAAGTAGTAGTCTGAAACATTAAGTTTTGAGCTAAACGCATAAGCCTATAGAAAAACTAACATAAAATATAATCAGATACACCATTTGAAACCATGACTGCGGAAATGGAAGAGCCTTTTAATTGTTTAAAATCGAGTTGATTGACGTAATAACATTGGTTTCAACGACTTTTATACTTTCCGGTATCGAAAAAATTGCACACAGATACATAATACTTAACTGTAGATGAGATACTGTAATATTTATTACTCAGACCCAAATAACTACTTTATGGAGTTGCTACAATATGTTTGAATGACAATACGAGTACATGATTTAACTTCGCCCTCCTATTATACGCACAGGCGTCACCTTGGGTTCAAACAATATAATTTGAGGACATTTTTGACCTTAATATACCACACTGGCCAGTTTACAGGCCAGTGTGCTATATTTGGCAGGTTGTAAAATTGTCTTTATTTCAATTGAAAATCAAACAATGATATTTTTGGCCTTAATATACCACACTGACCAGTTTACAGACCAGTGTGCTATAGTTGGCAGGTTGTACATGACTTTATTTCAATTGAAAATCAAACAATGATATTTTGGCCCATATTTACCACACTGGCCAGTTTACAGGCCAGTGTGCTATAGTTGGCAGGGTGTCCAATTGTCTTTATTTCAATTGAAAATCAAACAATGATATTTTTGGCCTTAATTTACCACACTGATGGCCAGTTTACATATCATTGTGCTATAGTTGGCAGGTTGTACAGGTCTTTATTCCAAATGAAAATCAAATAATAAATGCATCTAGCAGCCATTTAAAGGTGGACCTCAGGTTTCAAATCCAGGTATGGTTTGGAAGCAACTAGGAATACACTATAAGACAAGAAACAAGTATTTGTGTTTTAATGGATTTAGATACGGACTTTTCGGTAACTTCAAATTCTTACTCACATCAATCCTGTTCTACTGAAAAAAAATATCAACCCTGGATTTGCAGTCAGCTGTTTCTCTCAGTTGCATCCGCAAAATGTGTAAAAGAAATTTCTCATTCTATCTCAACTTTGGCCGTCATTATCATCTGACGGTACGTCTGTACTCTTTCAGGTAACTGACACATGTTATGACATGACACATTGTTAAGCAACTTTCGCTATAGCTGGTCACGGATGGGTAAGCACTTTGTGGCATTTCCATTTACGTTTCTACTCATCGTCAGGCTGATTTGATACTTTCAACATAGCTGAGTTAACTTACCGCCTTATTGAATATCTTTTTAAGTTCAAAGTTATCAACTGTGCTCTAAAAGAGGTAACCAATGTTATAGAACAAAATAAAATTTGGCTGTTAGCCCGATATCTTAAACCAAAAAAGTATTTGCCAAAAATGCATTTGGTCCCGGTTCCCAGTAACATTGCAGTCGTTAAGCCAAGTTAAAGGCCTTGATGATGGGAAGCTTGAACAATTTTAACAGCAAGTAGCCACAACCTGCGCTGTCTTTCAACACGGCAATGGGCTCACCACCTATTACGTGGGACAGGAATGCACATGGTGAAAAGGGGTCCGTATTGGGTAGCATACATTTAAGAGGCATAACTTAAAATTGCATAACGTTTTATGGCATACTCTTCGTTTCGCATAACGTTCAAACAGAATAAAACATTAGGCATACTTTATTTTTCCCATAACTTTTTTATAATAATGATATACCCGCATAAAATGTTTACGCATAATTTTTTTTACAATAACGATTACTAATCATAACATTTATTGGCATCTCACTCTATGGCATAAAGACTTCAAGTCATACATATAGAATACCATAATGTTAACGAGTAAATATTTTTATTTTTATATCTAAGCTTAAACTGTCCTGTCTCAGATTGAAATGCCCACTGATTGAAAATGTCGATAAGTCACTATACCGAAGTTTCAACATTTATATATAGAATAATATATAAATAAATTACAAGAAGAAGTAGGTAGATTAAAACGAGCGATTCCGTTCTGGCGCATCGCCGTCCGCTACCGCGGCCCGCACGCTTCGCTCGCTCGGCTCGCGCGTTGTGGTCACAAGTGACCTAACACTCCTCCTCGCTTCGCTCGTCATCGTACCTATTTACGACTTTGCTCAAGACTAGTATAAAATTAATAAAACCTTTTATATATCATTTCATATGTTATGATCACATACCTACACTAACACTTGTGCCACCAAATCTGTTCGGCTGTCATTCATAAAAAAACTGGTAAAGAAATATAAATTGTGGATATCATTAATTTAGTTTCCGTGCTTCGGAAGGCTCGTTAAGCCGTTGGTCCCGGTTGCCAGTAACATGACAATCATTAACCCAAGTTGAGGTCTTATGGGCGGCTTGCCACAACCTGCGTCTGTCTATTTCAACACGGCAATGGGCTCACCACCTATTACGTATGAAAGAAATACACATGGTGAAATATAATAAATGCCTCTGCCACTAAGATAAGGCGTGGATGTCCACAAGTTCCATTTTATTGATTTTATCATAATATGACTCAGGAGTGAAATTCCGTGAAAACGTAAAATAATTAGTGTTGTTGTGACGCACTACATAGTAATTAATCAGGCTTTGGTTAGTCAATAACCTCTTCCTTTGAGGTGAATGATTCGTGTTCTCTTATTTTGATTCTATAACAGGAAGGCTTCTGGCCAAATTACATAGCAGGGGCTATCATAAAGTAATAAATTTTGGTATAACTAATTACGTATACTACATATCTGTCAAAATTATTTATATCTATCTTAACGGTGGATTGGTTCACGAGAAGGCAGCATTTTTTGTGTTTGTTTGTAAGCGCGTTTGTCGTTTGATCTTTCATCCCCCTTTATTCCCTGTGCCTGTATGTTTGGACTTCGGAGAATAGGTTGCAGAAGAATATATATTCAAAACAACAAAGTTGTAGAACACCAGCAACTCGCTAGGACTAGGTAGCTAAAATTATAAAAACATGTTCTACGATTTTTTTTTTCGATATTGAATTTTTTTTAAATTTAACTTTAATTTAATGTACTAATTGAATTATAGTAATACACAACTCGTGAAAATCACAGAGGATGGGGGTGGACCGGTCATAACTCCTTTGACCTTGACCTTTTTCAACCGCATTGATGCGCGCACATCCATCGTTCATCGAAGCATGCAGTACGCGACGAAAAAGAGACCCAGGAGTTCTTTTAAGCGAATTCAAGAGCGAAAACCTATGACGAAGCCCGAAGTTTCAATGTATGATAGTACTTCGCTGTGTAACGAATTGCCAAAAGTGGTAGAACAAACGTTGTTGGTTATGACCTTGGCTATCTACTCCTAACAGGTTACTAGTGTTTTACAAATGACCCGGTATAAATAAGTTGCAGAGTTTCGAGCAGGTCACGGTGGTGTAGTTGGTAAACGCGTCAGGTGCGTTGAACCAGAAGACACTGGTTCGAGTCCAGCTCGTGACTGAAAATTTTCTCTACTTTAAAATTTAATTATTGAAAAAGTTAGCATCCTAATTGATTTTCAAAATTGTTTCTAAGGTTGCAACAACAAATATTCAAAACAAATACTCGACTTGATTGTGTAGATCCAAACAGTATTTTTGCCGACGTATACTTACCTAATATGACGTTATGTCAACGAACCAAACTATTTAGTTGTGCCTTAGACGAAGTACCAATCTTTAGCATTGTAACTGTTGCTACTGGGTGAAGGGGCGAACGAACGTGTTAACGACGCAGCATTTACGGGGTTGGGCGGTCAAGCGGATGTCGCTCCTAACAATGCCGAAAACCAAAGGCCGAACGATAGCTGCCCACGCAGCAAGTAAGGAATGTATCCCAGGTTCCAAATCCACATTTGAATAATAATAATATGTATTTTTTTAATTCTCTCACACAAAATTATTACAATAAATTTAGTTTAGGTACATATAGCATTTGTATTTATGTGAGAGACTGGTATCTGTACTAGGAGACCTGTGTGACAGTGGAGCACTTTACGTTAAATTGTACGAAAATTGATTTGGTAAGTCAGACGGCAGTCGCTCCTGCTATGCCGATAATAATAAACCAAATCTTATCGGCTGGTAACAGCCAATTATAGCGGACCCAAGTGTCGATGTGTCCCAAATCCAAGTGCCGATTGGAAGTAACCGGGAAGACGCTAAAATATAGAGGAAAAACTGAGAGGCACACTTCGTACACATTCGTGTAGGTAGAGTTGGTACACAACTGCTGATGGGGATCAGCTCAGACGTCGAGTCTTTTACACTGAGTGTTGAATGTTATAACCTTTATCCATAGAAATAGTAAAATGTGTTTACAATTTATATGGTTATAACTTAGCATTTTTCCGACTAAGTTAGAAGTCATGGCGTCTGACGTCATAACTCCTCTATCAGCATTAACGCTAAAGCTTACAGATAAGGTTTCCTTGGGCTTAGTGGTTTTAATAGACTTTGTGTGTTTTAACGTGTTTATTTTGCCAGTACAGAGAAAGTGCAACGCTATATCTCCTTGACCGATATTCGAAGATTTATTTTTAAGAACAGTAACGGTTGATTACTCACAGGAGACATTTATATTCAATACGATAAGGTTTTAGCATACACACCTCTCTCTCGGTTGTGTCAATGACCTTGTTGTGTGGCGGTTACACTTCTAATCGACCTACTATGGATACTATAACGCCTGTCGACTCTATCGATAACATCGAGATGCTTGCATTATTTTTTTATCATCTACTAATAAATAATGCATGGAAAATGAGCTCCTTTGTTCATTACGATCAGAATCGATATTCTAAAAAATCACTGAGAGTCTGGAGACAGTTATAGAGCTATTATATTTTGACAGTGTCGCCGCTTTTTTTACGCCTAGTTCACCTGCTGAAAGAATGATGAGTAAACTAAAACTAAGGATAAGGGCAAGGCGCTAGGTACACACTCGCGCCGAGAATAATCATGATCTCATATAATATGAGATACTCATCATAACACTCGACTTCCATGTGAGAATTGTGAGATCGCAAGTGTGGGCCATATAAAGGGGGGATTTGCGCGGGAAGTTCTCTAAAAGCAGACGCTTTCTCTATAAGTATTATTTTCCGAAACTAGTGCATTAACCTTGTTATAAGTGTAAAAATTGTACCTAGTTTCTTAGACATAAAAATTGTGAAAACGTGCTACCTATAGTGAAAGACGGTGATAATATTGCAGTAAAGTGCTATTTTACATATTGCCGCGCAAATTCCACTGAAAGGCTCAATAACGCTTCTACCACGTTAATGGGGCAAGGACACATGACCTAGGACTGGACTTGACATCGACAAAGGACTGGACAGGACTAAATTAAAAAAATATAAGAAGATTGAAATATAATTTATACTTGCTTAAGATGATGGCTTAAAGTCAAAGCTCCTAATAAAACAAAAAAAACATCTAATGGAAGTAAGTAGTTATAATATACCTTTCATAGAAATATATATAATATCTCTCTATCTAGATATACCTCGGACACTATGTAACGAAAAAGTAAAAAGGGGAAATAGTTAGGTATCTAGAAATTTAGTTGTTGAAACTTGCGGCTGACCACGCTTGCTGCAGAATCGCTACAAGTTTTTAAATCATGACAATGACTTTCAAATCATAACACCATGGGTTACCCATTATTTTATATTTTATTTGCGACCCGCTTACATCCGCTGACTTCTGAACTAAAACTCTAAAGTAGGTAGTTTACCTACCAAAGAAGGTACCTACTACCAAAGAGAATATTGCTCTGTGGCAAGTCATGAACATATTTTGATTGATCACAGTCTCCACAATAGGTACCTATTATACATTAAAGAAATTTCTAATTAGATATCTAAAAGCCAACACACCTACATTAGATCTAATAAATATTATGTCAATATTTTCAACTGACTTGGTAGGTCCTTAAAACCAAGTAGGTAATTTTTTGCGGTACCTTTTCACAAGGTAGCTACTTCTATATTAACTGTGTTACTACTTAGAATAAATACATAGGTCGTGTATGCTGCTGAATAATTTACCTACCCGGCAATTATTAAATACTAAGTACCTATTGACGCCCGCGGCTCTGCACGCGTGGTGAAGATTTCCCGTTCCTGTTTCCGACAGGAACTTGTTCCCGGGATACAAAGTACCTAGCCTATATGTTATACTGATGTCTAAGCTAAATTATTGTAAAATTTCATAATGAAAACCCATTCGGTAGATTTCGCGTCAAAGAGTAACAAACATCCATACTTACAAACTTTCGCGTTTATAATCGGTCGAATACTGAATGGTCTCTCAAATATTTAACGGCAACTTAAAAGTTTGGCAGCTCTTTTGATCATTTTTTCAAAAATGTACGCATTTTGACGACTAAATCTCTGCAAGCGTCTTCCAGTTCTTCTGAACATTTATTAGAAGAATCTGTTCCTTATTGCAGGGATGCATTTGTATTCACAGAATTTTGCGCTCAGGATATTATAAAAACTTTTAAATGTATTGAAATTAAGAAAACCGCGTACCTTTGGGAATTATCAGTCAAAACTACATCATGTATCATTGAGGTCATTGCGCCCCATCTAGCAACTGTGTTTAATGAAGGTGTTTCTAGTGGTATATTTCCTGATTTAATGAAACACAGCAAAGTCATACCCTTGTTCAAGGCTGGCAGCGCCACAGACCCGTCTAATTTCCGACCAGTGTCAGTGCTTTGACAACTTTGAACAAAGTATTTGAAAAAATAATTTTGAATCAAATGCTATCCCATTTTGATATTCATAAAATATTTCATACAAAAGAGTTTGGTTTTACGAAAGGGCGCTCAACTTCCGATGCTGGTGTTGAGTTATTAAAATGTATTCATGAAGCCTGGAAAGACAAGCAAGATGCATTAGGTATATTCTGCGATCTATATAAGGCTTTTGATTGCGTTCAACATGAAACATTGTGCAAAAAATTACATCACTATGGAATAAGAGGCAAAGCTGTCGACCTTCTGTCTTCATATTTGAACAATAGAATACAAAGGATCGATATTAATGGTACACGTTCTGTAGGATCCATGGTTACAATGGGTGTGCCACAAGGCTCGATACTTGGGCCATTCTTGTTCCTCTGTTTATATTAATGATTTACCATTTTATGTAGGGGACAGGAATAGGATTGTTTTGTTTGCAGATGATACCTCATTGATTTTTTGAAAATTTGAAGACAATTAGATAATTATAGCGATGTAAACAATGCAATCACGAGAGTAGTTCATTGGTTCAGCTCAAATAATCTTTGCCTAAATGAAAACAAAACGAAATGTATTAAATTTACTCTACCAAATGTAAAACAAGTTACGGCCAATGTTCAACTTAATGGACAAGTGTTAGAGTTTGTGGAATCAACTGTTGTCCTTGGTATAACTATTGATGCCAATTTGCAGTGGGGCCCACACATAGAAAAGACGGCCTCTAGGTTAAGTTCGGCTGCATACGCTGTAAAATAGATCAGGACTCTAACGGCCGAATACTGAATTGTCACTCAAATATCCAACGGCAACTTAAATTTTTGAGCTGCACCTAAATACAAAATTCGTATTCTCAAACATCAAATTTAAGCATGTGATAAAATTTAAGATGAACTCAGGTTAGTTGCGCTCAGACGCCACTCAATGTAAAATTCGTATACTGGAATGCCACTTAATTTAATTTAACTGTCAAATGACCTGTCAAACTGATTTGAATGTCCCCTAAATGTGAGAATGGTCGAGAGGCAGTGGCGTAACAATAGGGTGGCAGGGCTGGCAAAATGCCACGGGCCCCCGACCTGAGAGGGCCCCGGCCCAAGCGGCTGTTGGTTCAGAAATAACCTAACATTTTTAACAAGATTTATTTAGTTATTATATTTTTTTCAAGTACCCTAGGTACTTAAAATAAAAGCGACACGCAACTTAAGGACCAAAACATACAAATTCAATCTAATAAGATTTTAACAAAAATGTCGATCAATTTCAAAAACGTATCCATTGGTGGTTGCTTCATTTTTTGTCGCGATACATTTAGCACGGGCGAGCTAGTGGCGATGACGATCGGGGAATTACCTTATTCCTTATTCCCTATTGTCTAAGAAACACCCAAGAAAGTACTTTTTATAGCACTGCCAGCGCGCCAGGGCAAAGAAAAGCATTGACATGAATTTTTGAATTTTAAAATGGATGCAAATCGTGTAGCACTAAAATGATGGACCATTTTAGACCCTGAAATTCTCAGTTTTGGTCCACTTTTAGAGTAGAAATTGATAAGTCTTCGTATATTAAAGGACTTGCTGATTTATTAATTGATGCGCTCGTGGCCACGGATATGATAACTCAGTCAACGGCTAAATTAGTGTTATATAAACGATCACTGCAGGCATATACATATACGCCCACATTTCACCGAAAGCATTTGTCACAAGTAAGAAATGATGAGACTATTACTGTACTGAATGGAGAGGTGCTGGTTGTAGCGACCTCCTGCCTTAACGACTGCCATGTTACCTGCAACCGGGACCAACGGCTTTACGTACTTCAGAAGGACGGAAACGCTCGTAAATAGAAATACAACAAAGCGGTCATCCATCTAATGACCAGCCATAGCAAAAGTTACTTAACTCAATGATCGTTTACAGAACACTGAGATAGCAGGCCACGAGCGCTTCATCATTATTTTTACTGATAGTGTTCGGTAACTACTTGTGGTTCATTAAAAATAAATTACATTGTGACAATTTTTACTGGGAGGGCCCCATCTAACAATTTTGCCACGGGCCTCAGATGGTATAGTTACGCCACTGTCGAGAGGTCTCCTAAATCTGGAATTGAATAAATTGAAGCGTTAAAATAATGTGTTTATCTTCGCTATCTTTACTCTCTGACCATGAAAGACTGACTGTCTGTCGACGAAACCTAGAGAACCTAAATACATTCGAAAAATGCAACGATGCGGAGTTTCCTGCACGGTTCCGTATCTCCAATGAGACAATTCTATATTTATATATATATTCCATGGGCGTACCCAGGGGAGGGCAGAAGGGGAGCTGTCCCCTTCCAGGCATGGTTTACGACTCCTACTTTTGTCTATAAAATTTAGCCTGGTAGAAATCGCTTTATGTGATAAGGCCGCCCATTGTACTTTTTCCACAGCTTTCAATCTCCATGTACACATGTATTATCTGGCGCATATTACGTATTGTGTACGTGAAATTCTCACGTAAAGGTGTCATCTTAAGCCTGTATCTGTAAGAAAAGCGGGTAACCCATCCACCGTACTTTTAAAATAGCTAATACTAGGTGAGCCCCACGGCTTCGCCCTTTTTTTTTTTTTTTTTTATTTGTTTGTTAGAGGGGTGTGGGAAATATAATCTGAGATAAGTCGGGCTAATGGATGCTCTCGGACTTTTCTCAAGCGGTGGTGGTGCCAGAGGTATATGTGGTAGGAGTTAGGTGTAATACAAGTGGGGTGGTGGAGATTAGGAAGAGTGTAGGGGCCGTAAGGTGTGTGGCATGAGAGTGTGTGATTGTATTATGTTGTTACTATTTACAGTCTAGGTTACATTATACATTGGCAAAAAGTACGAAAATTGAGCCTGGCTTTGTCTCTTTTTTTTCGTATTGTATTGCAGGCTTACTTGCTAACATTTTACATTTTTTTTTTTTGTATTATTATGTATTTTACAAATAGTTATATTACTTAAATATTTTTTTTTAAACACTTACGTGCTACAAGTACAATATACAATCTAAATTGCTAAAACAACAAGTAAAATATACAATCTTAATTGCTAAAATAATACTGTTTTCCATCTTCATTGTGATTTAAATTATCTGATATATCCAGCTGTACAGTTATGAACTATGATGGTGTAGTCGTGTGATTTGGTTGTGTAGTGTTGTTGAATTCTTTTAGATGGTTTATGATGTTGTGTATATGAGCTCGGTATGTCAGTGGTGCTTTGTCTTTTGATTATTTCTGATAGGTTGTAGGGTTGTTTGCTGTTGTGTGCTGTCATGATGTGATTGAATCGTGTGATGTGAAATTTTGGGCATTTTTCGATGAGGTGTGTGATGGATTGTGGTGTGTCATTGTCACAGGGGCATTTACTATCGGTGGTGATTTTGAATCTGTGTAAGTATTCTTTGTGGTACCCATGGCCGGTTAGAATTTGAGTGGTTTGGAAATCGGTTCCGAATGTGCTAATGAATTTAGTTAATTGTTCGTATGTAGGGAGAAGTGTGAGGGTGTGTGGACTGGCTTCGGTGTAGTATTGAACAGTTTGCTCGTTTGTGTGTTTTCTGTTTGTGTATTTAATGTGGCTTATAGGAATGTGTGTGTATGTGGGGCCCCGATGTATGTAAGCAGCAGCTTTGGCAGCTTCGTCGGCAAGTTCGTTGCCCGCTATTCCAATGTGACTTTTGATCCAATGGAAGGTGAGTGTTAGATTATGTGTTTTTGTAAGTGCAATATTTTTGTGTGTTTGAAGTGCTAATTGGTTTGTTGTGTTAGGGTTGGACAGTTCGAGGAGGGCGGATTTGCAGTCGGAGATAATGTGTGCATAGTTGGTGTGAAGTTTGGGTGAGTGCGCGAGCCATTCAGTGGCTTTAGAAATGGCGAGGAGTTCGGCTTGAAAGGGTGAGCAGAGGTCGTGTAGTTTATATTTTTTGGCGTATGTTTTTGTGTTTGGGTTATCTTTGTGTATTGCTACGAATGCTGCTCCTACTTTATCGTTGTGTTTGCTTCCGTCGGTGTATATGCACCAGGTTTTTTGTGTAGTTGCGAGGAATGAGATGTGTTCTTCTTCGGTTGAGATGTGGTTGAAGGATATTCCTTCTCTGGTTGATGGGTGTAATTGCTGTGCTGGAGGTGCGGGTGATTCAATTGGGATGTGTCTTGGGATGTGAGGGTATGTAGAGTGTCCGGTGATTTTGGTGTGTTCAGTGTTTGCCATTTCAAGGATTTTGTGAGGTAGTGGCGCAAGTTTCGCGAGAGAGATGGCAGTGGCTGTTCTAATCGTTCTGAAACCTTGAATTATTTTTATGGCGAATATGCGTTGTAGAGACAGGAGTTTGTTGTGTACGTGTTTGTATTTGGTAGCTGTGGGTGCCCAGATGGCAGAGGCATAGGTGATTATTGGTTGAATGACATGCTGGTATATTATGCGTACATTTTCTGGGTTGATTCCCCATGTGGGTCTGATGTAACGTGTGAGTTTGTTGTAAATGTTTTTTGTTTTGTTGGTGATGTGTTCAACATGTTTTATGAATTTTAGTTTATTGTCGATGATAAGTCCTAAGTATTTGATTTGCGGGGAGAATGAGAGTTGGCGACCGTTTAGTGTTAGTGTTGTGTTCCGTGCTTTTTTGGTGAATGCGATGGCTTGTGTTTTGTCCTGTCCAAACTCGAGCTTGTGTTCTCTTCCCCACGTAATGATGGTGTCGAGTGCTTCTTGTGTGATGTTGGAGAGTGTGCTTATTTCTTTAGAGTGGGTGATGAGTATGATGTCATCTGCGTATGCTTGTATGTGACAGTTGGTTGGTAAGTCTGTGTTGAGAAGTGACTCCAGGAGCAGGTTCCACATAGTAGGGCCGCAGACAGAGCCTTGTACGCATCCTTTCGTCATTTCCTTATGTGCAGTGGAATCAGCTAAGTTAATGTTTACGGTTCTGTTTTCTGTGTAGTTCTGTAAGATTTGGTATATGTTTTTTGGGCAGTTTATTTGTTTAAGTCTGTAGAATATGGCCGGCCACCAGGCGTTATCATATGCGGTTTTTATGTCTAACGATATTGCTATTACTTGTTGTCTTTTGGTTTTGTATTTGTGTATGATGTTCAAGGCTGTGCTGATTGCATGAGTGGTGGAAGTTTGAGGTTTGAAGCCGTACTGTTTTGTGCAATCGTTTCCGGATTTATGAGTGTGGTGTGTTAATCTGTTAATGATTAATTTTTCAAGAAGTTTACCGAATACGTTTATAAGTCCGATTGGTCGATAAGAGGCTGTGCTATTGTAGTTGTTTCGGTTGTGTTTGGGTATTGTTTTAACTATTGCTGTTTTCCATGGGCTGGGAAAGTATCTTAATTCTAAGCATCTGTTAGCGATGTCGGTAAAGATGTTAGGGAAGTGGTTGATAAAGTGTAGGCAGATGTCTGAGGTGAAGTGGTCTGGTCCGATTGCTTTTTTGTGTTTGAAAGTCTTGATGCAATGTTGTACCTCGTTTGTTGTGAATGGTAGGTCATCTGGGGTGTTGGGCGGTGTGTTTGCTTCTGAACGGATGTGTTTTTGTTGTGTAGTGGTATCTGGTGTGTCGTCGGGGAAGAAGTGGTTTAGCAGAGTTTGGGCTGTGTCTGTCGCATTGGTTGTGTGTGTTCCGTCTGGTTTCAATAGCGTGGTTGGGGGTTTAGTGATTGGTTTAGTTTGTATTATTTTGTTGGTGATGGACCAGACGTCGTCTGTGCCTTGTGTGTTGCAGAATTCTTTAAAGTGTTCTGTGGCGGTAGTTCGAATTGCATTTGAGTATTCTTGTTTTAATGTGTTTCTTGTTGCAAGGAGTGTGTCTGGAATTTGTGTATGCCTACGTGCTATGTGTGATATCTGGCGATGGTTTTGAATAACTTTTCGTTTGAGTTTTTCTAATTGATCATTCCACCAGTGGGCTCGCTTTTTGGGTTGTGCTTTACTAGGTAGTATTTTGTCGCATGCTCTGGTGATAGCAAAAGTGATACTGTGTATTATGTTGTCAAGTTGAGAGGTGGTGGCGGTTCGGATGGTTGATATTGCTATTGGTGAGAGTGTCGATTCAATTTCTTGTTTGAGTTTGTCATTGATGAGTTCCCATTTTATTTGTCCTGTGTTGTATTTGTAGGTGTTGTCTGTTTTATTTTTGGTGAAGTTGTGATGGTTTTTGCTAAGTTTGAAGGTAATGGGTGTATGGTCGGATGATGGGCAGATGTCTGTGTGGTTATCCCAGTCTTCTATTAGTATTTTGTCAGTCTCGTTGGTTAAGGTGATGTCGATGTGTGAGGTGCGTTGTCTGCCGAGTGTGATAGCTGAAAATGTGGGTGTTTGTGTTTGATTGTGGATAGTGAGGTTGTGTCTCAATATAATGGTGTTGTATATTTCATTACCTCTTTTATTATTAGTTTTGGATCCCCATTGGGTGTGCCATCCATTGAGGTCACCGCCTTTGATGTGTGTAGCCCCGGGGGTGTCTGTTAGGAGGTAGTCAAGTTTGTTTATGATGTTCATGTCGTCGGTTTTAGGTGTAATGTAAGGTGTCGTGATATAGTAGTGTTTTCCATTAGTATTGCGTATTTGAATGCATGCCATGTTTGTGTTGGGCGTCGCGAGACGCAACTGGGACATACGCTCGGATGATGATGTCTTGTACATATATTCTACAATAATGCATAATTTGCTCGAACGGATAAGGAAATTTAAGGAAATTGCGAAAAGGTTAGTCGACATCACTGGAGACCGAAGAGCTGGCAGCTACCTCGGACAAAGAATTAGTCTAGCTATTCAAAGGGGGAACGCTGCCAGTATCTTGGGAACCTTGCCTAAAGGGACCTTTTTTAATAATATATTTTAGTTATGTATCATATTTTTAAGGTTATATTTAATGTTAACATTAAATTAATTTATTTATTTTATAAAATATAGTAGTTTGTATAGGGTAAAGTTATAATTTCCTTCAAAATAAAAATATTTGCCCGATTTGTCGACATTTATGATTACTGCTCCGCTCTCCAAGGCAGTAGCGTGATGATACATAGTCTATAGCCTTCCTCGATAAATGGGCTATCCAATACACAAGGATTTTTTAAATCCGACCAGTAGTTTCTGAGATTAGCGCGTTCAACCAAACAAACAAACTCTTCAGCTTTATTATTAGTAAAAAATCCTACTAATATTATAAACGCGAAAGATTTTAAGTATGGATGTTTGTTACTCTTTCACGCAAAAATATACTGAATGGATTTAGATGGAACTTTAAAATTATGTAGCTTACACATCAGAATAACACATAATGCTACTTTAAGGGGATTACCTCGCTCAAATCCCAAAAACAAGGTAAGTTTAAAGAAGATTGCAGATGAATCCGTTTGTGCGGTACCCTTACAAAAAATATATGGTATATTTAAGGTCATCACAAATACATTGTATGGGGTAAAATTTTAATAAACTTCCCAAAAATTTGATAAAACATCTTATTAAATGGGTCCTTTTTCAACCTAAATTGTAAATTTTCTCTGTAACGGCTAAATAGTTAGGCATGAATTATGTATCAAAAAATATGTACTGACGTATTTCACAATTTGTAGTGCTTTTTTTTTTCTTATTTCTTTTAATATTTTTAAATTATGAATAAAAACCCGAAACCTCACCAGCACCCCGCTTGAAGCACCCCCGCTGAGGCCTGTGACGCGTACTGAGAACCAATATCCACTTACCTGGTCATCATCAGACCTTAAGAATGTAGCATGTAGTATCACCAGTGCTCAATTAGATACATGTTGAAAGCTAGGTCATCCTTACTATTTCTGTTACTGAGAACCAATAAGCACTTACCTGGTCATCATCAGTACTTCTGAATGTACCATGTAGTATCACCAGTGCTCAATTAGATAAATGTTGAAAGCTAGGTCATCCTAATTATTTCCGTTACTGAGAACCAATATCCACTTACCTGGTCATCATCAGACCTTCAGAATGTACCATGTAATATCACCAGTGCTCAATTAGATAAATGTTGAAAGCTAGGTCATCCTAACTATTTCCGTTACTGAGAACCAATAAGCACTTACCTGGTCATCATCAGACCTTCAGAATGTACCAGTGCTCAATTAAATAAATGGGTAAAGCTAGGTCATCCTAACTATTTCCGTTACAGAGAACCAATAAGCACTTACCTGGTCATCATCAGACCTTCAGAATGTACCATGTAGTATCACCATGTGCTCACTTAACTTAACTTAACTATCTTCACGCTGTATCCCTGACGGGGTAGTCAGAGAGGACAGATCGCCAGGCTTCGCGATCCATGCATACTTCTTTCGCTTCTTCGAGATTTATCAATCGCTTCATACACGCACGTCTGGGTATCCGAGTACTTTTGATCTTTCCGTTTTTGAGCAATCTGCTCACGTGGTCTTCATATGTCAGTCTCGGCCTACCCTGACCTCTTCTACCCTCTGCTTTCGCACAATATATATTCTTCGTCAAACGTTCCTCACTCATTCGTTGGACGTGTCCAAACCAACGGAGCACGCCCTTTTCCAGCTTAACGCTGACACTTTCATTCAAACCTGCCATATTGCGTATCACTTCGTTACGTATTCGGTCGGCCAAGGTAACGCCGCACAATTTTCGAAGTGATCGCATCTCCACAGCATTCAATTTACTTTCATGCATCTGCTGACATACCCAGGTTTCGCTACCGTAAAGCAAAGTTGGCACTAGCACTGCGTTATGAATCGCCAGTCGTGCTTCTTTTACGATGCTTTGTCGCTTTACTAATTGGGACAAGGCACCGTTAACTCTGTTTCCGGCAGCTACTCGCCGTTCTACATCCGAATCACATCTTCCACCCGCGCTAATCATACTCCCTAAATACACAATTTCATTCACTTGCTCTAGACGTTCGTTGTTTACCCTAATCTGGCATTTAGTTCTTACGTCATCTCTTTCAAATACTAGAACCTTAGTCTTACTTGCATTCAAGCGAAGACCCTTACTTTCACACTCCTCTTTCATATTAGTGACTAATGTCTGAAGGTCGGCTTCTGATGAGGCCATGAGCACCGCATCATCAGCGTACAGCAGACAGTTTACTGAAAAGTCACCTAAATTCACACCCACATCACAATCTTTCAACTTCTGCAGGCAGCTGTCCAGATACACTATGAACAACCAGGCGGACATGACACAACCCTGTTTGACGCCTGTACAGACATCAATAAGAGGTGACACACCCCCCCCCTACTCGCACGCCGGCCTTACAGTCCTTATAAAGCGACTGTATTGCCCGCAGCAGCGAGCCGTCCACACCATATCCGGGCAGCAAATTCCACAGAGTTTCCCTCACAACGTTATCAAATGCTTTCTCCAGATCCACAAAAGCGCAGAAAACCCTCTGGCTAATAGCCAGAAACTTCTCCGCGATCATGCGGAGAGAAAACACTTGCTCCATGCAACCTCTTTCACGCCGGAATCCGCATTGAACCTCCCATAAATACCTTTCAGACTTTTCTTGCATTCTTGCCGTTATAATCTTTGCATACACCTTACTAGCTAAGTTTAAGAGTTGGCCGAAGTACAATCCAGGCGGAGGGTGGACGTGGCGTTCCTGCAGGAGACTCGGTGGAAGGGCAACAGAGCCCGGCCCTTGCAGAATGCCTACAAGCTGTATTATGCGGGTGCGCCTGGTGGGGAGAACGGGGTGGCCGTTGTGCTCTCCGAGGGGCTGCAGAGTGGCATCTTGGAGGTGAAACGCTGTAGCGACCGGCTTATGATCGTGAGGGTGCTTATCGATGGGATTATTACCCACCTGATAAGTGCCTACGCGCCACAGGCCGGTTGTAGCGACGCCGATAAGATGTCGTTTTGGGGTCAACTCGAGGGAGTGCGTCGGAGCATTCCGTTGTCACAGGGAATCGTTTTGGGCGGCGACCTAAACGGTCATGTGGGTGAAAGGTGTGAGGAGTTTGAGCGTGTTCATGGTGGTTTTGGATACGGCACCCGCAACGCTGAAGGAGAAACTATCCTCAGAACGTGTGCGGCTGCCGATCTGGCCATTGTGAACACGTATTTCAAAAATAAATCCGAACATCTCATCACCTACAAGAGCGGGAGGCGTACAACTCAGATCGATTTCCTACTCACTAGGCGACACAGCATCGGCAAGGTGGCCAACTGCAAGGTCATACCAGGTGAGAGTCTTACTGCACAACACCGTCTCCTTGTCATGGACCTCTGCGTGAAGCCCAAAGGCAAACGCATCGAGCGGTGCCAGCGCCGCATCAGATGGTGGCTGCTTGATGAAACTAGGTCCCACGTGTATGACGTATATATCAGCCATCGTCCAACTCAACCATATTATAGGGATTAAGGTGACCCGATACATACGCCACCACTGCCGAGACACTTAGGCGAGCATGGCATACCCAAAAACTGCACAGCAACTATCATATCAATTTCAAAAAATAAATAAGTCTACTTGGTGCTCACACAATAAAAATCTAAAATTACATATTTGTATATTAGTTATTACATACATACATACATATTTTCACGCCTGTTTCCCATCGGGGTAGGCAGAGACTATGGCTTTCCACATGCTACGATCCTGACATACAGCTTTCGCTTTTTCTACTTTCATGAGTGTTTTCATACACGCTCGCCGGTTAAGGGTACTCTTGACCTGGCCTTTTTCCAAAAGATCGTCGATTTGATTGACAAACGTGCGCCGAGGTCGACCCCTACCAGTTTGCCCATTCACTCTCGCCACATATATCTGCTTCGTCAGTCTATTTTCATCCATCCTCTCCACGTGTCCGAACCATCTAAGCATCCCTTTTTTTATCTTAGTCACTACCTCTTCGGTCATACCGCAATGTTCCCTTATCACGCTGTTCCTTTCTTTATCCCTCAACTTCACTCCAGCTATACTTCGCAGACTTCTCATTTACGGCATTAATTTTACTTTTATGCGTCTTCTGCCATACCCAACTTTCACTGCCATATATATGTGTGGGGACCAGCACTCCTCTATGTACAGCCAGTCTTGCCTTCTTAGACACGTTCTTACTGCTCCTAAAGGCGTACATGGCTCCATTCACTTTATTTCCTGCCAAAACTCTTCGCTCAATGTCATAGTCACACTTTCCATCTCTCGTAAATTTTGTACCCAGATATACAAACTCTTTCACTTGTTCTACTCTTTCTCCTGCCACAAGAATTGAGCAATCCGTCGTACTTACCTCTCTTTCAAAAACCATTACTTTCGACTTGTTTACATTTACTTTCATTCCTATTCCTTTGTTTATTAACGAATTATGCATAATGTTTACCATCAACTGCAACTCCTCCGCCGATGTTGCTAGTATTACCTGATCATCGGCGTATAGGAGGCACTTGACGGTCAGTTCATCCATTTTTATACCATACATACTCTCTTGCAGTTCTTTCAGGCAGCTGTCCATGTATAGGTTAAACAGCAACGGCGACGCTACACAACCCTGTCTCACACCTTTTTCAATGTGAAAGAAAAAAGTCTGTGCAAGCTCCGTTGATCCTGACACAAGCACTGGAGCCCTCATAGAGATATTTCAGTGCTCGTATCAAGTGGCTGTTTACTCCATACCTGGCCAGTGTTGACCACAGTTCATTCCTCACCACTCTATCATAGGCCTTTTCCAAGTCTACAAATACGCAATAGACTTTTTGACTTTTCGCCAAAAGCTTTTCTACTACGCATCGTAAGGAAAAGACCTGATCCGTGCATCCCCTTCCTTTCATAAATCCTGCTTGTACATCCCACATTGCGGCACGATGACAGCCTTACACCAATCTCTTGGTACGCTGCCATTCCTCCAACAAAGGTTGAAAAGGCAGTACAGCTGGCAAGCTACCACGCCTTGTCCCGCTTTCAGCATCTCGACAGAGATCCTATCAAGTCCCGCAGCTTTTCCCACTTTCATGCTATTCAATGCTTCCACTATTTCTTCCATACTTATGACTTCTTCCTTACCAATTTCATTCATTTCCCAGATACTAGTCTGTACTTGCATATCCTCTTTTTCAAACAAGCTTTCAAAATATTGCATCCATCTTTTTATCACACATTCTTCTCCTTTCACAAGACTACCATCGTGGTTTCTGATATGGTTGAGATGCGATGTCGTCTGTTGACCCCTCACTGTTCTTATGGACTTCCAAAAGAATTTCATATTCTGTTGGAAGTCATCAGATAACCTTTTATCAAATTCATCTCTCTCATTCTCTTTCTTTCTTTTCATCACCTCTTTTGCAACACGCTTTTGTACTCCTCTTTTGCCATTTTTAGGTCCACATCCGTTGCCTTCTGCATTCTTTGATTGACTTTTGTAGTCAACCAGTCCAACCATGCTTTCTTCTTATCAGACAACGCCTTTCGGACTTCTGCACACATTCTCTTTCTCTTACACCCTTGGCTTCTCTTGCTTACCCCACACACTTCCACCGCAACTTCCACTAGACATTCCTTAAATGACTTCCATACTTCTTCGATCTCACATACGTCATCAGAATTTTCAAATTTCTTGCTCAGCTTACACTTAAATTCCTCTTTTATGCCTATCCCTTGCAAATTCTCCACTTTTATGCGGTCTAGTACACTAACAGGTGCATGCACACGATGCCGCCACCGCTGAAACAGACCTCTTACTCGACTAACAACCAAGAAGTGGTCTGTGTCAATCCCGGCACCGCGGTATGCCCAGGACTAAACGCAGCCAATTTAGAAACCTTTAGTTGTCTGACGTTTCAAATTATTCACAATGTAGAAATGTAAAAATACAACATATATGCAGATTCAAGACAAGTACAAAATAACACAAGATTCATACGAATCCTAAATAGCTCGAGCGAAGAGCAAGCAACTCATTTCCATTTATTTTTATCATTCAAATAATCATTAATTGTGTAATAAGCCCTTTTCAAGAGGTGCGTCTTAAATTTATGTATGTATGTCTAGATGTAATATTGCAAAATATGTGACGTCACACTAGGGAGGGGGGAGTCTCACAAATGTGACCAGCTGTGACAAGGACGGGAGAGGGATCAAAACATCATAAAATTCATGTGACGTAATTTGTAGATGTCCCCTATTAACTACTTGTTACTACTAAGAAGTATAAAGCGGTATAAAAAACAATAGGTAAGTCAGCTCACAAACAAAACAAGTAAAAAATTTTTAAAGTTAATATTATGCTAAATTTCTCAAATCTTTACTAATATTATGAACCTAAAGAGTTTATTTGTTTGGTTGAACGCGCTAATCTCAGGAACTTCTGGTGGGATTCGATGTTGATGTTTAGATGTTGTGTTAGATGGGCCCATATATCGAGGAAGACTATAGGCTATTTATCATAACGCTACTGGGGTGCGGAGCAGTAGTCATAAATGTCTAAAAATCCACTCAATCGATGGATAAATTTTTAAAGCAATTATTATGCTAGATTTCTAACAATTTTTTAATATAGTGGTTAAAGACAATTCGGTTTGAGACGGGGATTGAACCCGAGACCTTTGCCTAACCAAAGCAATGTTCTAGCCACTGAACTAAGTACTCGAACTTTATCGAATCACGTTGAAATTCTCCACTATATACTTTAGACTATGACTAGAGCCATCTATCGAGCTACTTAACATTTCGATACCAATGAACAGTGTTACAACCATTTTTAAACATTTATGCGATGCACTCCACTCAGTCTATGGATATTTTTTTAAAGTAAAAGTAAAAAAAAAACTAAAATTTTATAAGGCAATTAATTTGGTTAAGCAAAGGTTCAAAAGGGTTCAATCCCCGTCTTGAATCGAATGGCCTTTTGCCATTTATTAAAATTTTGAGAAAACAAGTAAAAATTTTAATACCAGAGAGAGCCATCTACCGGCACTTAGTTAAGTTACAAGTTAAGTTACGCGGCAAAGAAAACATTCGATTTATTGCAGCTGCCTAAAATTCAATATTTTTTAAAGCCAAGCAATTATATTTGCTTATTATTCAGTAAATTAGACATTGTTCACTTTTTTTTCATATATGTGTTTGGTCTTGAGTTGCATGATAGTTATATAGTAGGTATAAGGGCCACTATAGCTGTACCTTTGAGGCGTCAGCCTAGTTATCAAAACCCCTATGGAGGAACAGGACTCCCGATTTAAAAATGAAAAATAATGTTAATTTTTTTTAGCATTTTTACGACAGTTATTTAAATCTAAATACTTAAATCTTCTACGATATTATATTAGTTGAAATAATGGATGTGACACGACAGCGTCCACAAGTGAAAGAAAGTTATAAATCACAGTGAAATACGATTTTTCTGGTTACTAGTACAAATAAAAAGACTGTGGTAACATTCTGTTTGATTCGGGATATTTTTGGCACAAACATAAAAAATGGCGCCGTTTTTTATGTTCGTATATTTTGTCTAAAATTAGTTTATAATTCGTGTTGTGTTTAATATTAATAAATTATTTTAAATAAAGAGTTCGAAAATGTGAAATGAAAGTGATGTATTGTAGAGAACAGTCGTTTTCTTTAAGTTAGTGCCAAATCTCTATAGAAAGCTGCAGTAAAGTAAGGATTTGATTGCTTTACTAAGGACATATGACTGGACTTAACATCGATAAAGCCTGCATGGACTCTGAATTTCCTTTGCCTGGCATGGGCGAGGACAAAATAAAACTCTGTGGACCACAGGGATGGCGATTCTTTACGAAAAAGATCGATTTTTAAATCGATTCAAATCGTAGTCTAATGAATCGATTCACGAAAAAATCGAGGCCTACAAAATCGATTCTTAAAAAATCGATCTTTTTTTCAAGTTTGCGTTTACAATGTAAATTTGTATCAATTTTACTAAAAACAAGATTAATATTGCAATTAACGATATCTTATCAGTAAAATCAGGGAATTCAAAAATAACAATTATTTTTATTACCGTATCAAACTATAAGATCAACTATAAAAAAAAAAAAAGTATTTATATACTGAATGTTTTTATTGATTGCAAAAAAGTAAAAAATAAGGTAAGAGTTAAAAGTTTAAATATTAAGCATTGGGAATTATAACTGGGAACTATAGTTCCCAATGCTCAATATCTAAACTTTTTAAAAACAACAGTCTGTCAAGCCTTTTGGGATCCAAGCGGTTACGCTCATCACTTGCGATGTTTCCAGCAATTGAAAACAGGCGCTCACAAGGAACGGATGATCCAACGATACTCATATACATCATGGCGATTGGGTGAACGTGATGATAAATGGAGCTCTTTTGTTCTTGCCAGTAAAGTACAGGATCATACTTCAGGTGCACAACTGCCTGCGATAAATAATGTTTGAATTCTTCATTTAAGCCTTGATTTTCCTGTGCAAGTGCATTGCATAAAGAGAGTTGCTTTTTCACAAGCAACTTATGAAAATCCCATATTCCGTTTTTCATATCCTTATCAGCGCTTTCTATTGCGTCGACTTCCTCACTATTATTTTGTGGAAGTGATTGTCGTGTAATATCCAAAATTGAAGTGTTTATTTTATTTATCGCTCGAGAACAGGCTACATGGTCAGTAAAATGAATTTTTTTAAATCTAGGATCTAAAATGGTCGCAGCAGCTAACAAATGAACTTGTTCTACATTTCCAAATCTTTTCTTCAAGCCGTCCACAATTAAAGTCCTTGTTTTAACACCAATATCCGTTGAATTTTTCATTGTATTATATGTTTCAGTCAGACAAGACACGATGGGTATAATTTTACTGGCTGTAACGTAGTCTTCTCCCGATATTTCTTTAGTTATTACTTCTAATGGTCTCAATATATTTATAAGATCTTTTATAAATTCTAACTGCTGTGCAGTTAGCATTGTTGGCGCTTTAGGATACTTGAGTAATATTGGCGCAATTATTTCGGATAACTCAACAAATCGTTCCAATTGATAAAAAACAGAATTCCATCTGGTACACACAGACTGAACAAGCCCCAAAGGCTTTGTTTGATGACCCTGAGCTTTCTTTAAAGAATCAGCAGCATTTGTATTATGTTTAAAATATGTGGTAATATCTTTGACAGCTGTTAGTAAATTCTTGGCTTCTTCCAGTCCATCCTTATTGTCAAATGGTTTTGATGCTACTAGGTTTAATGTATGGGCAAAACATGGCATGTGTTTATTTTTGCCATAAACATTTGTGACAGCTTTAACGATATTAGCGCCATTGTCCGTGATAAACGCTACCACTTTGTTACTTGTGATGCCCCATTTTTCCGTCATATTGATAATAACTTGTGCTAAGTAGTCAGCATTGTGTGGTTCTGTTAGAGCAGTTACACCAAAAACTATGCTCAATAATTTACTTTCATATATACAATGACCAGTTAAGCCTAAGTAGCTTTGACTATTATGCGAGTCAGTCCAAACATCTGCAGTTAAAGATAGTGCTTCTACTTCTTGTATTTTTAGTTTCAGTTGTGTCGAAAGAATGTCATATTTATCGTCAATCATGTGGGTCATTGTTTTTCTGGCTGGAACTTTATAAAGTGGTGCCACTACTTTCATTAAATATCGAAATCCTGTTTTTTCCACAGTATTTAAAGGCAACCCATCTTTTGCGATCATGAAGACTATTGCATTGGTTATTTGACCACGCTTAATACCAGTATCTGAAAATAAATAAAATAAAGTCTTAATTATTGATCCTGTATGCATCTCACTTTCATAAAAAAATATTCAAAAGATTTTAGTTTCATGCCTTACCTCCAAATGATTTTATATTTGTTAAGCAAGATGTCAATGTTTGCTGTTTTAAGACTGATACATTGGTAGAAGAAGAAGCCACGCTTTCAGCATCCGAATTATCAACGTTTTGCAAATCTGGAACTGGAACGATGCCTAAAGTCATGTCATCAACAACCTAAAACGAAAAAACATAGTTACTTCGATTTATTTAATATCGATTTTTATTTTTTTCGAACTCAGTACATTGGAAAACAAATAATGTGACATAAGAAATGGTTTCACTAACTTGATCATTTCCATTATCATTTCGTGCATTACCACATTTACCACCACCACTTTCACTCTTCTTTTTGAGACTTACGGTCTGAATTGTTGGATGACGTCTTAATAAATGATTGCGCAAGTTTGTTGTGTTTCCCTTAGTTTTTACGTCCTGGTGACAATATTTGCATGTGCCTCCGAAGTCTTTTTTAATAAAATGATTCCATAAATCACTTCTACCCGACATGCTGAAAAAATATATTTATTCCTCATTTATTATATGTATTAAACTTGATAAACAATGATATTTTAAGTAATTAGTCACTAGTTTCGAGTAATATTCAAAATCCTATTAGGATTAGTTAGCATAATTTCTTAATGAATTTAAAAGAATATTTTATATGAAAGAATAGTTTAACATTTTATAAAAAAGTAACCTTTATATAAAAATAGCACCAAATGTGAATCGATTAATTAAGATACGAATTGCTTTAAAAATTGATATTTTTCGGAAAGAATCGCCATCCCTAGCCTGGCGATTACTTGATTAAAATAAAATTAGAGTAAAAGCGATAGTTTATTTTTAAAATGATAATGGGAGCTTTACTATTTTTTCTGTAAACAAGATGAATAATTTGATGCTTTGACGTTAAATAGATAATTGGACATAAAGTAATCGTGAATGAAGTATGAACACTTCCATCAATAAGAATTCCACATATTACTTATTAGTTATTTCAATGCTGATTATTCCTGTGTAAAAGTAAATTTAAATGATAATCACAACTAACAGAACAAACTGAAAATAATAGCGTCAAAGTAAAAAATAAGAAGCGCTTTACTTATTTACTTACCTACTCTCAATTAGTTATTATTTCGCAACAAACACTACATGAAAATCTGATGAAAATCAATCATGAAAATACTTATATTACGCTAATAACAGTATTCATTAAACGACAACAACAAATGAATAATGCAATATCAATCGTCACAGATTATAAATACATAAAGTCAAAGACTACAAACGTAACTTTTTTATTAAAGAAAGGCGAGTAAAGGATACTAAACATACAGCCATCTCGCGAGTTTATGAGTAGTTAACTCTTTAACCGGCAGCACTCTTATAATTCAGGCACATTCAACTAAATGCAAATAATTGTATGGTTTATACCAAAACAGAAAAAATCGAATGTCGATTTTCAAGGGTGATATATCGATTCAGTGAATCGACACAGTACTTCATATCGATTTAAAAAATCGATATTTTCTGCTTGAAAAATCGATTCTTCGATTAATCGATCTCAGATCGCCATCCCTAGGTTACATTTGTTCGATTCTAGTTCCGGTTCCGATGAGACGTCAACGCTAAATTTATCCAATTTTAGTATTTTGCCACTTAATTTTCCACAAGATATATCCTGTTGATAAATTTTAACTTTCATATCATATAAATTTTTCTTCCTATAAATAAAAGCACCATGCCACGCGGTAAGTAAACCGTTTTCCTACGTGTTTGTTTTCTCAATGTCGTCCAAAGTTATTCGAATGTGCTTTCTCAGGAAGCGTTTGTGAAATATCTGTATATGAAACCGAATAAAGCAAATGCAGGCCCAATTGACAATATTAGACACAAATATCTGCCACCGATAAAACACGATCTTCTACGTCAACTTTTGTTTTTGTTCATACTTAACCTTGATAAGAATTGTTTGTTTAATACAATTTCAGGAAAGTTTACTAACCATAAGGGTCGAAACCGCAAATTTACTAGCCCCGAAGAGCTAGAAGAACAACGGAAACAAGAAGAATTGAAACAGAAGTAAGTGAAATGAATACTTTGTACAAATAAACATTTTAATAGACCAAACGCTTTGGTTCAGTTCCAACAAATAAATACTTGAATTTTCAGAAACTTGGACAACAGCAAAACTGTTAATTTATATCTTGCAATTGTTTCTAAATTTGCATTTAACACTTAATATTTGGTGACCTATTCAGGAAACCTTGGAATTAACTTGGTTTTTTAAATATTAAATGTTATTACAGTACATCTTACAAATTGTTATATTTACAATAAATTATTTTACACTAATTAAGGCAAAAAATTGTATGGCATCACCTGGGTTAAGTGACTAGACATACCTCATAGAACTGATATGTGTGCATTCAAGTAATTTTTAAACCGTTCCATCTAGCTCAGTAAATGGCGGGCAAAAATTTTTTTAAATACTTAAGTATTGTAATTATATTACAATTTAAGTGCAACAAACTAGTGATGATTTATGGCTACCTGATTGAGTGAGTAGGTAAGACATCAGACAGCTTCCAGTTATTGTCTGTGGTATTGTAACAACTCATGTCAACATTACATCATAATAATGTATCACTTTATAATATAATTGAATGCTGATACTAAACCTCTGGTGTTGCAAACATCCATAGGCTACAATGACCAGTTTCCATCAGGTGAGCCAAATGCTTGTCTGCCAACTCAGTGGTATAAAAAAAAACTAGTATCTGGTTACTTTTTAATAATATGCATACCAAATATTTATTAATTACACCTCTACAATAAACCATCATCTCCCCCCACCATCAATCCCCACGGTTTCACCCGTGACACTTTGAATTCATGTCGCACCTATTGAATCCCGTCATTTATAAATTCTATAATAATGTTTAAAATTTGCCGTAGTCATTGCCCCACATTTATGATTACTGCTCCGTACTCCAGGGTAATATTGTGATGATATATTGTGGGACACTTTTCTCACAGCGCCATCTAGCCCAAAGTAAGCTAATATTAGCTTGTGTTATGCGGTCAAGATAACTGATAAACATACTTATATATTTCTAAATACATACATATTATACATAGGAAACACCCAAACTCCGAAACACACATTTGTGGATCACACAAATATTTGTTCCGACCCGGGAATCGAACCTGAAACCTCTTGCATAGCAGTCTGATACACTCCCACCGCGCCACAGAGGAAGTCAGAAATATATATATTGCCTTCCTCTATAAATTGGCTATGAAACACAAAAAGATTGTTTCTAATTCCTAATTAAAAACAATAAAAGAATTGTTTAGTCACTTCTCCAGAACAGACTCTAATATTGCAAATTTGTTGCAATAAAGAGATGTTGTTCTATGATATTGCAATTTAAATTTAGTGTTAATGTATAACAAAGTTTACACAATGTAACTTTATTGTGTTTAGCTTTGTTGGCAGAAATTATTAATGGTGCATTGTGTTCTTTGTTTTGGCTGAGACTAACACTAAAGTGTAAAACTTGGCCACATTGTCTACTAAACTGGTGGGCGGGAATTGGCAATCATATGCATTAAAATTTCATTTTAGAGCGGTGATGCCATAAAGAAGTGATGCACAGGTTCTAATGGAGCTCAACCATCATTAGAACTTGTGCATCGCATCTTTAAAGTATATACTGCATATACTGCTTTCCAGGATGTTCCTATAATAAAGTAATACATATTACATCACCTACAGTGCTGCTACAGTCCTCCTACCTCCTTATTTCAAGAATTAATGATCTGCAATGTCTCAATGATGTTTTACCTAAAAAAAATTTGTCAAATGTAATTTTTATTTATTTATGTAGTGCATACGCTGGTTATTTATGTTTAAATAGTTGTTTTAATGAGGTATTCTTCATCTTTTGTATTTTTAAGTAACAAAGAACAGAGCTTTATTTATGTTTCTTTGTCTTTATGCCTGTGTCTTGTATGTCTCGTAAATTTTTCAAAATTTAGCGCTGTATACTTAATGCTCTATTTGCATATATCAGTGTCAATGTGTACAGACGGTCAATCAAGCCTTGATACAACACAATTGAACCAGTTACTGAAACCAAAACTTGGGGTGATATTACAGGTGGAGAAAGGAGCATGGTAAAGAAGAAGAATCAAGTGAGTCTGAGGAGAGTGAACAAGAAAAATCTGGGTCTGGCAGTGACGACAGTGATTCTGATGATGATGTAAGTGATGCACTCGGTATCTCAGTTTTCTGTAATAGACCACTGTGTTAAGCAACTTTCTTTCGCTATGGCTCTTCCTCGGATGGGTGACCGCTTTGTAGCATTACTATTGACGACCGTTTTCGTGCTTCGGAAGGCACGCTAATCTGAAGGAGTGGCCGGTTGGCCACATGACCCTCATTAAGAGGAGTTCAAGGCCTCACAAGCAGCTTGAAAATTTTCAACTGTAGGTCTCTTCCATTTCAACACGACTCACTATCTGTTAAGTGGGATAAAAAATGCTAAAATAAAATATGGGCGTAGAGTATGCCTCTGCCACCCCTTTCGGCGATAAAGGCGTGAATGATAAGTATCTAAGGCAGGCCACATATCTGCATATTATTATGTACTAGGTGACCCCCCTGGCTTAGCCCGTGACATACTTTGAACTTCCGTCGCACCTATATAATCCCGTCGTACCTATATAATTCCGTCGTACCTATATAATCCCGTCGTTTATAAATTTACAATAATGCATTAAAATATGCCCGACATTTATGAATACTGCTCCGCTCTCCAGTTAAGTAGCGTGCTGATATAAAGCCTATAGCTTTCCTCGATAAATAGGCTATCTAACACAAAAAGATTTTTCCAAATCCGACCATTAGTTCCTGAGATTAGCATGTTCAACCAAACAAACCAACAAATTCTTAAACTTTATAATATTAGTATAGATTGGAATAATCAGCTCTTAGATATTGTCCAGATTTGGATACTGAAAAAATTTTTACCTTCTAGGTATAGGCTCTAAGTCTACAATGCATTTCATAATTGACTGTCACACTATTGATTTGTGTGGTATAAGTACTTACAACCTTTTACACACAGATTAAAAGTGATTTCTGGTTCCAGGACCTTAGTAAGCTAGTGATTTTAACCTGTGTTTTCTTCCTTGTAAGTGCTTAAAGAAACAGTTGCCCTCCATACACTTCCTAGATTTGGAGCCCAGGGCTACTTTATTGGGTTGCTAGGAGTAGTTGTATTCAGTAAACTAAGAATACATAAACAATCCTATTTTCAGAAACCAACAAAGGCGAAGGGTGTATCAGGTCTAATTGAAGTAGAAAATCCTAACCGTATAGTAAAGAAGAACAAGAAACTAAACAATTTGGATAATTTAGGCGAAGGTGAAAAGCCCCAGCTATCTAGGTAAGAAATTAAGTTAACGTTTTACAACGTTACACAACTTTGAATAGGCAGGGCCATTTACACTATTAATTTACTTGCTTGCAAATTTAGAGTGTTTGCAAGTTTATAGGATTGGCAATAACCCTTATTGTTCTATATAAATAAACATCTGAGCCCCACAGCTTTGCTTGTGACATACTTTAAATTCCATTATCACCCATTCAATCCCATTCTTTATTGATTTTACAATTATGTATGAAATTTTTTCTGATTTGTTGACATTCAAAATTACTGCTTCACACTCTTGGGTAGTAGCGTGATTATATATAACTTTCCTAGATAAATGGGCTACCCAAGATTTTTGTTTTATTTACCAGAAGTTAGAATATCAAACTCTTCAGCTTTTCAATATTAGTATACATAAGCATTAGGGATGCAGATTGTAGGATAAATATAGAATATCACGCAGGATCAAACAAGAGGTCTCACTAAGATTTGTAGTACTTAGACTTGAGTTGATCTCTATGTACTGTCTAATGTACCTTCCAACTAACCGATAAAAGTTCTGACATTGCTTAGGAAGGGTTGTGAGTAAACAGAATACTAAACAATAATATATTGTGGGCATTCTACAGACGTGAAAGAGAAGAAATAGAAAAGCAACGAGCGGCGGCAGCTTATCAGAAACTTCACGCGGAAGGCAAGACGGACCAGGCGAGGGCCGACTTAGCGCGGCTTGCGATTATCCGCCAACAGCGAGAAGAGGCCGCGAAACGTAGGGAGGCTGATAAAAAAGCTAAAGATGAAGTCCCAAAGAAAAGGTTAGTAAAAGTAACTCCCTCATCGAAGCCGTGGTAGCAGATAGTCTTTTTTATGATACAAAGTTCCTTATCGCGCGTTGCAAAAGGGGACAGGATGGAAAAAATTAAGACCAAAAGTTGTAACGACACTTTTTGCTATAGTTGTAAGGCGTGCGGCGTGTTTCTCTGTCTGTCTCTTTCTCTCTCATAGAAAGCAAGCCAGTTATTTTCGTTTCGTTTTCGTTTATAATTTTAGAAGTAGAAGAATTGTAGAAGAGGCTACTATGACGTCTAGTAAAGTACGGCTAAAATATCCCCAAAAACGGGTGATTTGCTGTGTGGCTTGTTTGAATTTTGGTGGAGATTAATGCCCAGCGTCAATTGACTGTCCTCAAAAACCTACCGAATATCATACATTTAATTGAAAAAAAGATAAAAAAATAATAAGACATTTTTTATTTTATATTTTAGAGTTATGAGGAATAGAATACAAACAGCCAACGAGATTTCGTTCAAGCTCTGACACCTGGGTCGACAGTAGCCTCTGGTTATTAGAATGACTTACCAATCTCTCCTGATATACTTTTAAATAGATTTTCTGTGACGTTATTCATCATCAGCTATTGTCAGATTTTTTCTTTATTTTTAACTATTTGATGTGGACAGTAAACTGTGTGATATTGTCAAGTCATACAGGCAGGCAAACCACCTTGCCACAGGGTGAAGGTAACATTACTTGGGGTGGTTATTGGTAGACTATCTGCAACAGCAAAGGGTTCTGTACGAGGACTGTGACAGACACCTGATGCAACGAACCATTACGAGCGGTGTTCCACTGGGTTCGGTTCTTGGGCCGCTCCTGTGGAACATGAGCTACGATTGGGTTCTCCGCAGAACTTACCCTCCCGGGTTGTCAGTTATCTGCTACGCAGATGACACTTTGGTAGCGGCCCAGGGGGTAAGTTTCGAGGAGGCGGCAAGCGTGGCCAATCAGGGTGTCTCTCAAGTGGTCGGTAGAATCGAGGCGCTAGGCTTGCGGGTGGCACTACTAAAGACAAAAGATGTAGGCTCTAGTCTTTCATGGGCATTATCGCCGTCCGCCACCAGATGCTTCGATAGAAGTACGTACGGCCTTTATACCGGTAAAATCCCATATGAGGTATCTGGGTCACATTTTGGACTCGAGGTGGCGCTTTGATGAGCCTTTCCGTTTGTTGAGTCCCAGACTTATTGGTGCTGCATCCGCACTTGGACGGCTCCTGCGCAACTTGGGTGGACCTAGCATCGGGTGTCAACGGCTCTATACCGGGGTGATCAGATCCATGGCGCTATATGGAGCACCAGTGTGGGTGGAGTCCCTGACCGTCCGCAACAAACCGTATTTCTGGCAAGGTCACCGTAATAACGGTCAGGGCTATACGCGGATACCGCACTGTTTCGGCAGAGGCATCCTGTGCACTAGCTGGAACACCCCCCTGGCACTTGGAGGCGGAAGTGCTCGCAGAGGTCTATCGACTGACAGCACAGTACCGGGTGGATACCGGTTCTCGAACTCCACCTGAGGTAGTCCAAGGATGGCGCGAAGCCGCTCGAGGAGCCATCATGGCTCAGTGGTCGTCCTGACTGGAGGTTCCACGAGCCGGTCTTCGTACCCTGGAGGCACTCCAGCCGGTAATTGTTGATTGGGTAGGGTGGCAGCACTGAACCCTTATTTTCAGACTGACACAGGTGCTTTCCGCGCATGGATGCTTTGGAAAGTACCTGTTCTCGGTCGCCAGGAGAGAACTGAGTCCCGCCTGCCACGACTGTGGGGAGGACTCGGCGCAGCACACTCTCGAGGCTTGCCCAGCTTGGGATTTGCAGCGACGGGCCCTTTGGGCAGTCATAGGAGACGATCTCTCGCTGCGAGCCATACTTACGTTCTATGGCTCGTAACGACAACTGCTTTACCGCGGTCGTTGCCTTTTGCGAGGACGTTGTCTTAAAGAAGGAATCGGCGGAGCGGACCAGGGAGGCAGATCCCCTCGCTGATCCGCGCCGTCGACGGCGAACCGGGCGGACAAGGCGCCTTATGCCGCCCTGAGTGTGGCCGCGGGTGGGTGGAACGGGGTTAATCCTCCACCCGCAAAACGGCCTCCCGCGAAGGAGTGATGACCGTGTGTGCCTGGACATCGCACAGTTAGCAGAATTAAATAACTAAGAAGACGGAGTCCGCATGCCACCCGCGGGCTGGCGTTGAGTGGGTCGTTGACGTTTTGCCACAGCCCCCGACGACAATCACTCTTTTATGCGCAGAGCAGGCATACGGCAGGTTATTTTAGTGGGTGGGAGCCCCATACACACCCCGGGAGACCCTGCTCCCGGGACAGTGCGGAACGGACATTTTATCCTGCCAAAAAAAAAGGGTAAAGGTAACATGGACAGGTTTGATTGTGTTAACCTTTATTCGTCATGAGGTTATTTTATTTTATTGTTATTTTTAGATTGCTCAAAAACGGAAAGGTCAAAAGCACTCGGATACCCAGACGTGCGTATGAAGCGATTGATGAATCTCGAAGAAGCGAAAGAAGTATGTATGGATCGCGAAACCTGGCGATCTGTCCTCTCTGACTACCCCGTCAGCGTGAAGATAGTTAGTTAGTTATTTTATCAAGACCAACTTTTCTGAAGCCAAGATACCTAGTATCTGTGTGGCTTGCCAGAACCGCCGTCTAATCAATGTTACGGTCGTAATTCCTTCGCCTTGCTGTTCTGTGTGTGTTGTGAAAATCCAGCTGTTATGTTGTGGAACGATGACTTTCCTTACGCCAAATTTACTTTCTTTCTCCTTTAGATTCTTTCTGTGTGGCACAATTTTAACAGGAATTAGTGCTGATGAGGCAACTTTATTTTTAGCTTATAAATTATGCCAAACTCTTCTCACTTAATATTCAACAGGCTTTCAATAAACAAAAGCCTGTAAGGATTAACCTAAGGGCAGTATAATTTTTCTTCGAAAAGTCATTCTTCTGATCTATAGTCTGCTGCTCCTGTCAAATTGATATTAGGGAAGAAGCAGCCTTCGTGCATAATTTGTTTATAATATCAATAATTTTGAGAGAACTGATAATAATAGAACTTAATATATTTTTTTAAATATTTACAGGTAGATGAAGAGATGAAGACAGGCCGTTTCACTACTCACAAGCTCATAATCTCAGGCTAGGTGACTTTTCGAATCACACTCCCTAGAGGAACGATGCGATCTTTTAGCCTATACAAATTTTTGCATACGGAATTGCTCTTTCATGATGCATAATATTCCTACTAACTATCACATTATTGGAGCTTACTTACATCCAACTTCCAGTTTCATTGCTTGATACACAAGTAGGGGTATATTTGCTAAATTCACGATTTCACGTCTAAAAATGAGTAATTTATGTCAACGCGTAATATTGTTATTTTTATATACTTAGGGAAATTCAATGTTATTTTTTTTTTTGCGAAATTATAAGCAACATTACTATTGAATTATTTATTTCTACAAGATTAAGCTAGTAAGGGAACGACACTCACTGAATATGGCAGAAGGCTACATTTAAGAAAATAAATATAAATCGAGATAATGACAAATTGGCATCAAATTGATGTATTATTATTAAGTTGGCACCGAAACATTCATTTTGCAATTCAACATTGAAACTTAATATTTATTATTATGTATATTAAACTTTAATAAAATGATATTATGTAATTACGAAGGGTACTTATGTCCATTACATAGGTAATTTTAATTCCACCGGAATAGTTGGTATATGAAGTTTTCTTTAAATATAAATAAAATAGAAAATTTAAAAAAATCGCAATAATTTAAACAATGAGAACTTCATATAGCAGCTAAAATGTATCAATTTGCTTAGGACTAATTGTTAGATAGTCTCACTAGACAATTTTTATAAAGCAAATGTGTATCTATATAATTAAAATTAAAAAGGATTCAATATCGTCTTTTATTACATAAATATTTAAGGACATATACTAAATGAGACAAAAGTGACAAAGAAATGACCCTACTAAACAAGAGGGGTGTTATATAAACTTTTATTAACTTGCATAATATGGATGTTTGTTTGGGGTAATTTTGCAACTCAGCTAAAACAACAACAAAAAAAAGTTTGAAACAGATATCTTCAACCAGTTCAGCTGAAATTCTGGCAACCTATCCGTAATCACACCAAATTGCAACACTGCTGTGACTATGGATCATTTTATTTATCCGTACCTACACTGGTGTGACTACGATTAATTTTAATTATCCGCAGTCACATTAGTGTGGCTACTGATCATTTTACCCGATCCGTAGTCACACCAACATAGGTCACAGGGAGGGACTGTATGCGGAAGATGCAGGACAGTGGCGTGAATTGGGAGAGGCTCACGTCCAGCAATGGAATGCTATAGGCTGATTTGATTGATTGAGTAAAATAATAAGCCTTATTAGGCAGATGAGACCTTCGTGTGTTTGTTTAACTGTATCTTGGCTCTATTACTACCATAAATGTTCTAATAAAGGCACGCTGCAAGTCTAAATTTTCAAACTTCCAGTAATGTTTGATCAATTCCTTTTATAGTTCACTAATAACTACTTCACGCTATATTCCTGACATGGTACTCAGAGAGTATAGAGTAACTTAGCAAATTCATGACTTTTGCATCCTACAGTTTTATTAATCGATTCATAAACGCGTTGTTTAACACGTCTGAGTATCCGAATCATATTATTAAGCTATTGCATAGGTTTTATCGCGGGCTTTGAGCGCGGTGACCGAATAAAAAAATTCCGTAACGAAAAAAATCCAACACCCGATACACGAGCTTCACCGAGCTCGGCCGAGCGTTCGCTTAACGTGTAGGTATGTATATGGTACGACTGTACGAATCTCGCACGGATCGAGACGAGCTGTATAAATAATATTACTTATGTTATATATTTATATTATATATATACCTACCTATTAATAATTGGTACAGTATAAATTAATAATAATAATTGCATAAGTTGATAAAAAATGCTATGCAATAGCTTTACCGCGGCAGTCCCCGAGAGCCACACGGTTTTTTTTTGTTATTAATTGCACCAATGGGTATTATTCTACCGAGATCTACGAAATCCAAGCTGGCCTCACCTGTAAATGATATATCTACCTGCTGATTAATGAACCAGGACGACATATGTCAAGACCAAACGCCCAATGATAGCTGCCAAATAACAATGAGCAAAGACTGATCCGTAGTCACACCAACACAGGTCACAGGGAGGGACTGTATGCGGAAGATGCAGGACAGTGGCGTGAATTGGGAGAGGCTCACGTCCAGCAATGGAATGCTATAGGATGATTTCATTGATTGAGTAAAATAATAAGCCTTATTAGGCAGATGAGACCTTCGTGTGTTTGTTTAACTGTATCTTGGCTCTATTACTACCATGAATGTTCTAATATAGGCACGCTGCAAGTCTAGATTTTCAAACTTCCAGTAATGTTTGATCAATTCCACACTTTCATGCTTTTAGCATAGTGTCCTGCATTTCACACGTTGGTCGAATGCTAGCTGTTATCGAGAACGTGCTTTAAATACGAACTATAATGACATTAAAGTGGCGTAGACAGACTCAAGTGATTGTGCCGTTGTTCAGATGAATATCAACAATGACGATATGGAATTAGAGATCAGAAAGAGCAATCAGGATGGAATCATGCGAGTGGCGTACCTACGGCGTAGTCTATTTTCTAGAAGTCTTGTGTAAACTTTTCTTCCAGTAATATAGGAACTAAACCTACTGAATTTCAAAGTAGGTGGTACATATATTCTTAGAGTGTGTAGATAGGTAGATAAGTCCCGACTTTGGCAAGTAGGTACTTGTGTGGAGTCTGACTCCGGATACCATCACTGCCCTAGCGGCACCGTAGACAAAGCTGAACATACGCTCGCCATATGTACGGCCTAGGAAGGGGCCGCGTAATGCCCTTATGGGTAGCGCTGGTACGAGCCATGGCCTGCAGCTGACAACCTTACATTTGTTTTTTGATTGAAATTATAAATCTTGTATTGTAGTACGGACCCTTTGTACACATGATTTACTCACATTGACACCTTATTGAATTATGTACAGTTTGAATTGAGTATATAGTACCTGTCGTTTTTGCGATGTCTTTTTCTGTGTCTACATATCAAGTGTAAAAGTCACCGTGTTCCAAAACTGCAGTAGACTCACCACCTATAGCTATTACCTGGGACAAAAGAACTCGAATGTGGCCATCTCTCTACCTACCCCTTTGTCAGCTAAACTTCATGGCAATTTTTTGCTAGATAGGTACAACTCTCTTCTTATTTTGTTTGTTTTTATATGTAAAAACTTTAAAACTCGCGCATTACCTTTGTGTAAGTGCATTTGCCTATAACCACGAGCAGAGTTGCCTATACTCACGATACAATCATGAGTATAATGACTGCCTCTGTGGTGCGGTGGGAGTGCATCCGACTGTTTTACGCAAGGGTTCGATTCTCACCCAGGATAAAACTTTGTGTGAGGAGCACGATGATTTATTCTGTGTCTGGGTGTTATTTATCTATAATATGTATTTATTTAGAAATATATAAGTATGTTTATCTGTTATCTGGTTACCATAGTACAAGCTCTGCATAGTTTGGAATCAGATGGCGTCGTGTGAGTTGTTGTAACGATATTTACAACGATACGGTATAATTTAATACGGAGCGGCGCGGGATTTCATATGCAGCCGAAACCGACGCATTGCATGATTTAAATCAAACCCATACAAAATAATACAATCAATAGCTATATTAAAAACGGACCTCAACCAGGACCAACCTATCCTGTGAATAATATTTCATCTGGCATTGATAATTGTATGGATTTTACGGCTAGATAATAATAATGAACTGAACCGAACCGAACCAAATAATAGTGCGATCCGAGAGAAGATTGTGCCGCTATTTTAGAACAATTATATTCCCTATTTAAATGGGTTAGAATTGCTAGAGCGTTTTCTGCCAGGTGAGAACCCACACCTGGCGAAAAAACTATCAAGCAGTCCTTAATTAATTTAACTCATTACAATAAAAAAATAATTAGCATGCCACACTTAACAGTTCCGTAGTTGCACATCTGGCGAATGTAATGCACGCGCATAGCGAGCCAGACACGCGTGCGTTTAGAATTACCAACAAAAGGTAACATGCAAGGTTACATACATACATAAAGCGCGTTTGCTGATAGCCCACGAATTAAAATGGGTATGTATTTTAGACTTATTTAGCCCTTATTACTTAAATGAATTTAGAACCTGTGGTTCACTTTTGTTTAGTTATCGTTAGGCTTTTGTTTTGTCATTGTTGGGGAACTACTACCGTCGGCGTCGGATCTACTTAAGAACCCATTCATTCAGTCATTGCCTTGTCCGTTAGTCAGCAACTGTACCGCTAGCAGTTGAGGTCGCTGGAACCCCCGTGAACGACACCCTTACAACCCCCATATAAGTACCTATATATTAAAGTATTTCTTAGTGCTCGTTAGAAACCTGTAAAACCGTATCACAAAGTCATAAACAAATAACAAAGCTATTAATTTTATCCAGCCAGCTCACTGAGAATCAATCATAGATATCTTAACTAAAGACTTAAGATATCTATGGAATCAACTCACACCTACATATTATATCCTTTCATACCAGTAATATGGCCACCTATCTTACCTATCTTTACACCCCAATATTAAAACCACACCCGCAAATAACTATCTATCAAATTTTCCAGTAATAGGACGCACTGGGATCGAATTTAGGGGAGTATCTACTCCATTACAAAGTATAAATTCTAAGGGCGGTTGTGAGACGTCAGCCGTTCAATTTTTGTAACACAAGGGTGTAGTCAAATTGCCGGCTGATAAGGGTTGGAGTGCGAAGATAGGGATGGTTGATGATGATGGAAGGTTGAATGGGGGTAAACGCCTATGCAAAACGTACCTAGATAATATTGATTTCTATTATTATATTATTTTCTATTTGACTGCCTCTGTGGCGCGGTGGGAGTGCATCCGACTGCTACGCAAGAGGTCGTGGGTTCGATTCCCACCCAGGATAAAACTTTGTTTGATGAGCACGATGGTTTATTCTGTGTCTGGGTGTTATTTATCTATAATATGTATGTATTTAGAAATATATAAGTATGTTTATCAGTTATCTAGACCCCATAACACAAGGTAATATTAGCTTACTTTGGGCTAGATGGCGCCGTGTGAAAAGTGTCCCACAATATTTATTATTATTGTCTCTTCTTCACGGGTATCTTCTATTTTTTTTCTTATGAAGATACCCGGTCTTTTGGCAGGCTTACATGGGGACATATTGGTCCAACATGCAGAGGCCCTTTGAGAATTTTAATCTAATAGGAAATGGGACCCCCACAACAGGCAATCCACGCCCGCCTTATGTAGAAGTACGGTAATGGATCACCTCCAATGGGAGTTAAACTATTGTGAAATGTGCTAACTATGAAATGGGCTATTGGGTTGGGTGTTAAATGGATTGGGTGATTTAAGCTATTGATGAAAACGGCGTCTGCCTTTTTAATATAGATATTATTATCAAAATAGTGGCAGACGGTGACTTGCCAACTCACTAGATGGGCCCCCTATACAATCGCCATAGGCAAAATAAGCCTGTAAGGCGTCAGAGGGCAACACCGGTGTGAGCGGCTTGGGGTGTCGAGCGGTGCGGCGCCGGTTTCACCTTCGCGGGACAGGCCCGGAGCGGGCTTCCCCGTAGTTATGCCCTTGAAAATGACACTTCCACCCCCGAGCATATAGCTCTGGTTCCCTCTCTCTGACCGGCCAATTAAGGCAAGCCAGAGTTGAGATTTGCTGCACTCCCGGGAGTAGCACTCTCACTGCTCTCCCGTTAGGCCATTAAATCCTAACCGGTGCAGAAAGGCAACAAAACTCTGAGGAATCGCGACCAATGTGTAGCCACACACATTCAGCTCGCCACAAGCTGCCCTGCGGATGTGAGCTTTTCAATAACTTTCTGATACATTTTTTTGCTGATATCAGAAAGTGGATGACTCAAAAAGCGAATCTACTATGCCCTCATACGGTTGCGTTTATCCGTTATTATTATTATTATGTCTCTTCTTTACACGGGTATCTTCTTTTTTTTTTCTCATGAAGATACCCGGACTTTTGATAGGCTTACATGGGGACATTGGTCCAACACGCAGAGGCCCTTTGAGAATTTTAATCTAATAGGGAATGGGATCCCCACTGCAGATAGTCCACGCCCGCCTTATGTAGAAGAACGGTTATGGATCACCTCCAATGGGAGTTAAACTATTGTAAAATGTGCTAACTATGAAATGGACTATTGGGTTGGGGGTTAAATGGATCGGATGAATTAAGCTATTGAGGAAAACGGCGTCTGCCATTTTAATATATTATTATTAAACTACTGGCAGACGGTGACTCGCCAACTCACTAGATGGGCCCCCTATACAATCGCCATAGGCATGATAAGCCTGTAAGGCGACAGAGGGCAACACCGGTGTGAGCGGCTTGGGGTGTCGAGCGGTGCGGCGCCGGTTTCACTTTCGCGGGACAGGCCCGGAGCGGGCTTCCCCGTAGTTATGCCCTTGAAAATGACGATACCACCCCCGAGCATATAGCTCTGGCTCCCTCCCTCTGACCGGCCAATTAAGGCAAGCCAGAGTTGAGATTTGCTGCACTCCCGGGAGTAGCACTCTCACTGCTCTCCCGTTAGGCCATTAAATCCTAACCGGTGCAGAAGGGCAACAAAACTCTAAGGAATCGGGACCGATGTGTAGCCACGCACATTCAGCTCGCCACAAGCTGCCCTGCGGATGTGAGCTTTTCAATAACTTACTGATACATTTTTTGTTGGTATCAGAAAGTGGATAAATCAAAAAGCGAATCTACTATGCCCTCATAGGGTTGCGTTAATCCTATAAAAGTTAACGACTGTCCTCGAGGGGTTTATTATAATTATTATTTAGCACGCTTATTAGTAGGTATAGATGAAATCGATAACCAATTAATCTATTTTCTATTACTTTTTTGCTTAGGGACTGTCTATGGTAGTTGATAGATAGATAGATTCTTAGCATCCACTACGATAATGTTGCTCTATTTTAACTTTTTGAATAATTATAGTTGACGGTAGTTCTTGAAAAAAATACGATTTTTTATAGTTCACTAATAACTACTTCACGCTGTATTCCTGACATGGTACTCAGAGAGGATAGATTAACTTAGCAAATTCATGACTTCTTTTGCTTCCTACAGTTTTATTAATCGATTCATAAACGCGTTGTTTAACACGTCTGAGTATCCGAATCATATTATTAAGCTATTGCATAGCTTTTATCGCGGGCTTTGAGCGCGGTGACCGAATTAAGAAATTCCGTAACGAAAAAATCTAACACCCGATCTCACACGAGCTTCACCGAGCTCGGCCGAGCGTTCGCTTAACGTGTAGGTATGTATATGGTACGACTGTACGAAGCTCGCACGGATCGAGACGAGCTGTATAAATAATATTACTTATATTTTATTTATTTATATTTTATACTTATATTATATATATACCTACATATTAATAATAGGTACAGTATAAATTAATAATAATAATTGCATAAGTAGATAAAAAAGAAGCTTACTCTGTCCTTTTAATTAAAATATTACGTACCTAAGAAAGTGCCTGCACATCTAAATTCTATGCATTCGGACACTGAAGCTGTAAATTTTCATTACCATTCTCTTGTGGTTTGCCGTCAAACTATGCTAATTTAACACACGCCCATGCAGGCTGAACAAGCGGAATGCACACTAGCTAAACTTTAAGGAATCTTTGTAAGTATTATAAATTGTGTTTACATACCGGAACAGATTATTTAAACCGAAGTTTCAGAGAGCAAGTTTAAAGACCCGATACCCATAGTGTTCCCCTTGGTAAGTAAAAAGTTTAGTTGCTAAGTGATTGAAAGTTTTAAGGATCAATATTAAGATATTAAGCCATAAAATAACTAAGGATACATACATACATATTGTCACGCCTTTATCCCCGAAGGGGTAGGCAGAGGCATACTATATCACATTTCGCCGTATTTTTTTTTGGTTCCACGTAAGTGGTGGTGAGCCCATAGCCGTGTTAAAATGGACAGGCGCAGGCTGTGGCGACCTGCTGTTGAAAAATTTCAAGCCGGCCATAAGGCTAAATGACTGCCAGTCTACCGGAAATCTGGACCAACGGCTTAACGTGCCTTCCGAAGCTCGCAAATGAAAATTCCTTAAAGTGGTCACCCATCCAAGGACCACCTATAGCGAATGTCGCTTAACGCAGTGATGGTTTACAGAACACTGAGTCACACGGGGCCACGAGTGCTTCGAAAAAATGACTAAGGATGGAAGAGATATTTTGAAAACCGGCCTTTAAGATATATAAGAACATAAATTATGCGTTACCCCAACAACCCCATAGATCTAACTGATAATTATTATTTTTTAGGTTATTTTAAGAATCTACGTAACGTAATTGTAATAGATTCTAAGTAGAGAAAATTATAGTCTGATTTTAAAAAGGGTGCCTTGAAGTTTTCTTATAGGTATGTGCTACAGGTATTATACCGAACTTAAAACAAAAAAAACCACATGGTCCACCTATCTGTCTAGACCCGAGCGCCCTCAGTTTCCTGCAAAAATGCCCCTTTCGAGCTCTTTTCATCTTAGGGTATTCCCTGATGCTCTCCATTCCAATCTGTTTTTGAAGTCTCCCTTACTTAACTTATGGTATCTAACTCAATTAATAATATAATTATTATACCAAATGACGTCTGCGATGCGGAGAAATTTTACAAACATAAGTAAGTATATTATCATTAGTAATTCTTTAATATCACAAATAACACTTGGGTAAGAGATAACCGTACCAGACAATCTAATTGAATGGGTAATAAGTAAAGTGTCCAAGTTTCCCGGCATGTAATAAATAATAGATAAATTAAATGGTCGAGAGCTTGGGCCAAACAGAATTAAAACTTTCCGGGGGTTTCCCGTAAATCACAACTAGCTGATTTATATTTCACGCACCTTCCGGAGCTCGGTGGAAGGCTAAGGCTCAGCTTAATTTGAACGGTCGGCTCTCCGATCTCGTTTATGCGTCCTAATTTCCTTGAATAGCCTATATTTGGTAAACAATTTTTCAAAAACACACGATTGATTAATGACTGGGCAAATATGTATCTCTATTTCCCGCTTTTTTTTCATGTGTGTGTCGGTTAATGTGTTTGTTTTGCTCTACATTAGGTTGAATTTTTTCGGTACAGATTTTTTTGAAACTTGACCAATATGATTGCATGAATTTTTTTTCACTGGCGATTTTTTCATAAGATGAAAATGGGAACGTGTGCGGATGAAGCGACAGTTCATTAATCAGCGGCTTAGAAACGTTCCATAATTAATTCTACATAAAAGTTTAAAAACACAATGCCATAAAACCTTTGTGGTTAAAACCAGATGTGGTTTTAAGAGTTCGTTTAATCAATATAATAAAAAAAAAAGCCTGGCGATCTGTCCTCTCTGACTACCCCGTCAGGAATACAGCGTGAAGATAGTTTATCATTGTAGTAATTATAATAAATCATCGACTTAAATACCGACTGTATTTTAATTACTCTGCAGACGTGGCATAACATTGTATAATGTAATATACATTGATGTTTGTCTACCGTTCACATTTTATGTAGGTACCAGGATAATACAATACCTATAAATGCTCTGATAAGTAGGATAAATAAGTATTACGATATACAATATGTTAAGAAAACCCTGTCCGATCCGTGAAGTAGAAAGGTAGAAATTTGGGGTAATTTCTAAAAATTTCATTTTTAGAAATTACCCCAAATTTAGAAATTACATGGCAACAAAGTGAAAGGGCTATTCGGAACTGCAAGGTCAAAAGGTCAGCTTACACCTGCCGGCGGCTCACAAAATCTGTATGTGCTGTAACAAACAAATCAACCTAGTCCAAAGTCAATGCAGACTTTGGACTAGGTTGATTTGTGACTATTACATTTACCTCTATTGATCAGTTCGGTAAGGTGATGAAGTGGACAGATGTGAAAAGAGATTTCTATACGAACGTCACTATCCTATCTATTTTGGTGGGATTGTATATTAATAGTTTATTTATCTTGACGACCTTAATTTATATTAAAACGTGAAGCGAAATCTTTGTAAATAATCTTTTATAACAAAATAGGAATTTTACAAAAAGAAACATCGTCTAATAATAATTGTATGGTCATCACTTCTTCATAAGTGTGCAAAATTTCAATTTGACCTGTCACGCCAGCGCTTTGAGTAGGGTAAGTGTTTAACACAACAAACTTTTACACAACAATTACAAATGAAGTTGAGTATAGCATTTTAAAAGGAAAAATAAAGGTAGCTGGTCCTGGTTGCCAGTAACATGGCAGTCGTTAAGCCAAGTTGAAGGCCTTATGGGCGGCATGAAAATTTCCAAAAGCCACAACCTGCGTCTGTCTATTTCAATACGGCAGTGGGCTTAACACCTATTACGTTGGCCGAAATGTGAGTAAAATATGCCTCTGCCAGCCCTTCGGGGATAAGGCGTGATTGATAATCTATATAAATAAAAGAAAGCCGTGTTAGTTACACTATTTATAACTCAACAACGGCTGTACCGATTTGGCTGAAAATTGGTGGGGAGGTAGCTTAGAGTCAGGAGACGGACATAGGTTACTTTTTATCCCGGGAACAAGTTCCTGTGGGAAATGGGAACGGGAACACTTCTCTACGCGGGCGATGCCGTGTGAAATTAATGAACGACGGGTTAAATGGGTGCCACGGGGTTCGAATAATGTCACGGGCGAAGCCGTGTGGGACAGCTAGTATATAATAAAGAACGGAGGATTGATAAACGGATGACGTCATAGTAAAAAGAAGCTCTGTACCCGCATAGTCTGCGCGTTACAGTACATTCAGCATTCGACTGATATGAGTTGATTAGACTTGCCAAAAGAGCGAAATTGTTACGAAATTAAAGATTTGTCAGTATCACAGTATCGAGCAGAAAATTAAATAAGGGCCCCGCGGCTATATCCACATTTTATGACAACTTCTAAATCTTTTACACTAGATATGTCCACTATATAAATCCCAAAGAGCATATTTTAATTTAATCCCGTAATTCGAACTCGAAATCGGTAAGGTTGGTTCTTCCAATAACAAAATAAACTTAAGGGTACATGACAAAATACTCACGCCTTTAGGAGTTATACGTAGCTTTCACCTCAATAAAATCAGCTATGTGCTCTGCACATAAAAATGAGTGGATTGACCCTTTGATATTCATTGACCCTCTAACTACATTTCAAAGTTAAGTTGCCATTCCCTGAACCCGAAATAAAATTGAAGAATTTCAGTAAGGATGTGTATTTGTTAATTGCAAGTAATGCAATGTGTACCTGCTGTATAACGGATGAGGTTTTGATGAAGAGAATTAAAATTCCAAACAAATCTAAATCTGGCAACATTTTGTTTTATATTTGGCACGTCAAAATGGCCTGATGACCAAAGACGACGACCCGTGAATGAGGGCCGCTATCTCAACAGGGTTCCAATAGCGAGCCTTATTTTGACGGCCCAGAAATATGCCTTTTCACGCTTCTCTTAAGGACCCAGGACTGTAGGAGGAAAACAGATGCACCGCCAGAGAGTTTTATGTTTTTATGGTGCGGCATAAGAAAGACCTACGGAATCTTTCGGTTCAGGGCACGATTGTGTCCACAGTGTAAGGATAACAGCTCTGCCCCGCTCATGTTGTTCGTTGGCAGTGAGTTGTTGTGTTGCTCGTGTTTCTTGTGTTGTTTGTATCCAGTGAGGCCAAATACCCTTCCAATATGATTAGGACAGGTTTAAGTCCAGTGAGTACCTATAAGCGTATTTGAATATTTAGCGAGCACAGAAGATTTAAATGTTTTTTAGTGTTCCATATAAATATTTTGCCTACATAATATCGAATTGACTTACGCGTATTGTAGGTGTCTCAGAATTCTGCCATAAAACGATTTCAATTTAAACATTTTATGTCTATTCTAAATTTCGTTTTCCGTATTATAATATGTAGATAGATATTGAACATGTTTTCAATTCTCAAAACAAAAACAAAATATACAGTGTGTTTAAAATTACAGATACAAAAGTCAATTGCCAAACAATTCCTTGGCAAACAACATTTCCAACAAGATTATATTATCGATTTATCAAATAGCCTGGAGTGGAGTTATGTACTGAACATACAAATTCAGTTGATGTCAGTTTAACTGTCTAGTCTAGAGCGAGATGAACCCGTAACAGAGAGCAAACAGAAGTTTATTTGTTCCTTTCTAGATTGTGCGCCAACTAATTGAGCTCAAGTTTGACTTTCCGTCATTTATGCCGAGTTTGCTAAATTAAAATATTAAAAGTAGGTAAATTACAAGTTTCAAACTCTGTTTATTTTCTCTACGGTTATAATTAAGAATAACCACAATGAAAAAGCGATTACTTAATTATTATCGAACCGTCTAACACATAACCCACTAGGTTTTGTTTATATTTTCAGACATGATATTTTCGTCACATTCTTTAATTTCTACCGCACTTGTTAATTTCAAAAGCGCTCGTGGCCCCGCGGACACAGTGTTCTGTAAACGATCACTGCGTTAAGCAACTTTCACTACTACTGGTCCTCGGATGGGTGACCACTTTGTGGCATTTACATTTGCGAGCGTTTCCGTGCTTCCGAAGGCACGTCAAGCGGTTGGTCCCAGTTTTTTGTTGAAAATTGTTCAAAAATGATGATAATTAGAATCCATACGAAAGTCGCTTCTAGCACCCAAATAAAAATTTAACCCCGGTAGGGTTTGGGAGCAACTAGGAAACCACTAAATATGAAGAAAATTCCCCATTTCCAAAGTGCAGTTCTGCTAATCTGCAAATGCGGCCATATACTAACTGAAAATATTCAGGCTTAAATCAGCTCATAATAAAATCCAAATAAAAATAAATCCCTACTACTTTAACCCTGGTTTTGATGACAATTTGCGAGTTTGCATTTAGTGTGGGTCAGCAGATGTAATATTTCTGAGTGGGGCGAACGTTTGCAGGCAAATCTGCCAGGTTTGAATATAAAATGAATGAAGGTTAGGTCACTTATGCAAATGGGAAAAGTTGCGGTACTCTCCTTTTGATATGAATTCTCGTACTCACAATGCTATTTTACGTTTCCGTAAGTACAATTTAAATTTTGACCGACGGACGACATATACCAGTATTTATTTTTATTTATTTATTGTAAACTAGTTGACGCCCGCGGCTTCGCCCGCGTATAGAAGTTTTTCCTATCCCGTTTCCCACAGGAACTTGTTCCCGGGATAAAAAGTATCCTATGTGTTATTCTGATGTATAAGCTATATTATTGTAAAATTTCATTAAAATCTATTCAGTAGTTTTCACGTGAAAGAGTAACAAACATCCATACAAACTTTCGCTTTTAAAATATTATTAAGATTACAACGGTTAAAATCAATTACAATAATTCACTTCGACTATACTATACATATTCACAACTAAGTAGGTATAGAATATATTCTTGTGTTACTTAGTCACACAAAAAGCCATGCACACCAAATCGTTCTTTTTATCAGCAAAAATATTGGGATTAAGAGGGCAATGAGTAATTTGAGTATCCTCAAGGTTCGACGGACTGGAGATTGCTCTTGCGACAGAGTTTGGCAGAGAGGCTTAGCAAACAATTCATGGCGACGGTTCTGGCGCTGTCCTAGGTTAATCTTGAAATCCACGTAACTGAAAGAAGTACCGACCTATGTACAAGTCTCTCTTCATCTTTCAAAACATCGAAATTTATACAAATACCACGCATTAAATATGTGGTTGTCTGTTGAGTAAACCCTTTGTGCAGAAGGGAAAAAAACAAAGGTGTTATTATGAAATTCAGTACAATATTATATCATCCCTTTGGATGATATAATGGTTATTATGATATTGATTGTTTTAATGTTGGCAATAAGCTTACTTTTTTTTTGAGAATCTTTTATAGAGGACTAGGTGATCCCCCGGCTTCGCCCGTGTCATATTTCGAACTCTTGTCGCACCTATATCTTTGCACCTATATACAAATTGGGCAAATTATTATGCATTATTCTAGAAATTTTAAGCGACAGGATTTGTCGCTTAAAAATTCTAGAATAATGCATAATAATTTGCCCAATTTGTCGACATCGATGACTATTGCTCCGATTTCCAGGGTAGTAGCGTTATGATATATAACCTAAAGCCTTGCTCGATAAATGAGCTATCTAACACAAAAAGATTTTTTAAATACCATCAGTAGTTCCTGAATTTTCAACCAAACAATCAAACAACCTCTTCAGCTTTATAATATTAGTATAGATTTATACCATGGGTGTACTTAAATAAATAATATACCACTTTAGTATTGAAAGTATTGAAAGTCAACTTCAATAACAGCAGTAAATAGACCACTTATCGTATTTCCCGACAATGCAGCCAATTTCTTGCTTATGCTGCTCTCGAGATTGCATAATTTACTTTTATTTTTCATCGTCTGCGATAGAGAAAATAAAAAAAATAAAACATTGGCGAGCGGGGCGAGCGCTTATTCAGCCGCCATTAGTGTGGGTTGCTAAAGCGAGGAGTCGACGAGTCATCAGGATCTCTTCCCTATTCTATTGAATAGCGATTCATAATCCGAATGACGCTTAATCTCAGCTTTTTAAAATATAAGTACTTTTATTAATAATGTTTAGAGAGCATGATAGTTAATAAATTAGAAAACGCTTATTATACCTATGTCGATGCATTTGAAGTAATATAATAATCACAATTAGCTTATTATTATTTATCTATCACACCTTATCCCTGAAGGGGAGGCTGAGGCATATTTTATGCCCACTTTTCACCATGTGTATTCCTGTCCCGTGTAATAGGTGGTGAGCCCACTGCCGTGTTGAAATAGGCAGACGCAAGTTGTGGTTACCTGCTGTTAAATTTTTCAAGCCACCCATAAGGCCTTTAACTTGACTTACGGCTGCCATGTTACTGGCAACCGGGACCAACGGCTTAACGTGCCTTCCGAATCAAGGAAACGCTAGCAAATGTAAATGCCACCCATCCGTGACCAGCCATAGAGTAAGTTGCTTAACGCAGTGATCGTTTACAGAACACTAAGTACGCGGGACCACGAGCACTTCAAACAGTTTACTTTTAACCAATGCTATGCTTTCGGATCGGATCATTCCTTTCATCTTCCATACTTAAGTACGATGTAGGTACGCTTAATGGCTACAATGTTATTACTAACTAGTTGACACCCGCGGCTTCGCCCGCGTAAAGTTTTCCCGTTCCCGTTTCCTACAGGAACTTGTTCCCGGGATAAAAAGTAGCTTATGTGTTATTCTGATGTATAAACTATATCAATGTAAAGTTTCATTAAAATCTATTCGCATTTACAATATTATTAAGATTTGAATAGTTTTTGCAGCTAAACTTAAAGGGCTAGGAAAAATATAATTGCATTCTCGTAGCGTGTATAACTCTATTGTCTTCGATTTGAATACATTTTTTAAATTACAACAAGTATTTATCTAGTTTTGATTTTTATATTTGACACGTCAAAATGGCGCTGATTCTCTGATGGAAAGCAGATACTTCGACAGACCAGTGATTGACGATCAATATCCCAGCCAGCAGGACCCCAAAGCGATGGTACTACATCCATCATACATACCTACATCGAGTATAAAATCCCAGTGGACAATAACTAGATATATCTTAACTAATCTTAGATATCTTTACAAACTTTATTAAATATATCTATGACAACAACCTATGCTTACCTATTTATTTACCTACCATTCTTGAAAATTTCAGTCAATTATAAACTAGTAAAATATTCATATAACATTAGGTAAAGCTCGTGCGGCGAGTTTGTGACTAGGGAAATGTATTGGATATTCATAAGTTGCGCATGTTCTACAGTTCCACGTGAATGCGGTTCAGGTAAGCCCTCGGGACTTTGATGCATTTGGAAGTAATATGTGGAATTTTATTAAATACCTAGTAACATCCGCAATTGTATAAGTGTATTCCTTTCCCACGTAATAGGTGGTGAGCCTATTGCCGTGTTGAAATAGACAGACGAAGGATGTGGCTACCTACTGTTGAAAATGTTCAAGCCGCCCATAAGGCCTTCAACTTGACTTAACGACTGCCATGTTACTGGCAACCGGACCAACGGCTTACTTGTTATACCTTTTTTTGAGTTTTTATATTGCCTAGTAGTGTATAAATTATAAAAAAAGCTACAAAAGCTATCTTATTAGCAATCTTAAAGATCAATATAATAGCAGGTAAAATTCTACCTCACGCGTTGATAATAAAAACATTCCCTTTTCAAGATATTATTCAACACACGATTTCTATAGGTTGCAAATTTTTAGGTGTTTCCTGTTCGTCCCCATAATACTGTCCCAGTGGCAGCTATAGAATGGGTATAGGGACCATGAGGAAAACCGATTCCTCCGGGACATACAAGAAGGAATATTATTTATGTAGGTAAGTACATACCTATATAACTATATACATATGGGTATTAAATTATGTACCATCTGTACGTAAAAATGTCAGTTTCTACAATTATATAATAATTGTTTTATGGAAAGTATAATATCTGATAATCTTTATAGATATATCTACGAGGGTGTACTGAAATTTTAATTTAAAAAGATAGATTTTTTTTACACTCAACTCACTACGATAGGTGCAAAAATAGTTTAAACTTAATCTTAATATTTTTTTTTTATTTATCTTTATTTATTAGTTTGTTACTTTACTATGGTTGTTACTCTTTCACCTCTTCTTCTTATTCATATCATAAGAACTCAGCGACATGGACGGCTCTTTTGGTGGCACCGTTAAGATCTTGCACGGTGCAGGTACTAGGACACAGTGAACACGATAAGAGGTGGTCCATTGTTTGTAGGGGTGCACCACAGTCACAACCTCCATCCCCCGCATCCAGGTAACCCCACTTTACCTGGTTCGCCCTGCAGCAGCCGACCTGTGATCGCAATCTGTTAAGGGATTTCCAGGTCGCCCACCGCAGTTCATGTCCAGGAGGCAGCTTTAAAATACTTAAAAACATAATTACTTTTTTTTTTACTATTTCACGTACAAACTACTAAATAGATTTTAATGACACTTTACAATAATATAGCTTATACATCAGAATAACACATAGGCTACTTTTTATTCCGGGAATAAGTTCTTGTGGGAGACGGAAACGGGAACGGGATGACTTATCTACGCGTGCGAAACTGCAGGCGTCAACTAGCAAAGAACGTTCATTTTAAAATTACTTCAATTGGATGAAATGAACGACTGAATATTATCTCCATCATGCATCGCACAAATTGTACGCTTAGTACTACTTACGATTTTCCCGAAAGAAAACTCAATTTGGAATTATGTACCACTTGATTCCGCACGTTTTAAATTTTAGATTTTTCACTGCTGGACTGGCTCCATATTACATGTTCCATACAACACTGTTTTACAAAAAAAAAGAAAACAAAGCAAATGTCTCAGAAGAAATCTTATGAAAAGTACTAATTTTTTCTGACTATATTAATTTAATATATTTAAAGATTTGATGCAATTTGTATTCGTGCTGGCCAGTACGATTTTTCGAAATAAAATGCTGCTGCACTGAAATGAAATAAGTAATGCGTTTTCAGTGGAATTTGCGGACGTTAAAGTTTTTAAAAAGTTCTATGCTAGCGACTAAAATAGTAGAAATAATAAGTACCTACTTAAGTACGATTGAACGTATAATTTCTATATTATATTAAAAACAAATTCTGTCCGAGGCAGTGATGTGAAATAGCTATTGGCTTATTATAATCGAAAAACTTTTAGCATATTTGTTAATAACTCGGCTCAACGCGGTTATTTCACATACCTTTTGTTGCCCGATGTTTCGAACAGGTTGCACCGGCCGTTATACGAATAAAACATCGAATATATAGTTATATCGAATATAAATCGAATTACATCGAATATATAGGCATATCGAAATATGTAGTTACTATGTGTCTTTAGTATTCAAAAAGAGTTTACCCGATCTAGAAAGTCGACTTCAACATTATCGTAACTGTAAAGCTAAAGTAATAGTTCTGACTCTCACAGTCTTATGCCTATAAAGTTATTGTACTAATTTTAAACTTATCTCCACAACAAAAATTTTACAACTAAGTACTTAGTATGAATTTAAAAAAATAGTATTAATTTTAATAAAAATCGATACTACGTATAGTATCGATTTACTTTTCTTAAGTGTTAGCGTTAAGCCGGAAAAGGGCGTGCTCCGTTGGTTTGGACACGTCCAACGAATGAATGAGGAACGATTGACGAAGAATATATATTGTGCAGAAGTAGAGGGTAGAAGAAGTCAGAGTAGGCCGAGCCGAGACTTACCTATGAAGACCACGTGAGCAGATTGCTCAAAAACGGAAAAGTCAAAAGTACTCGGATATCGAGACGTGCATGTATAAAGCGATTAATGAATCTACAGTAAGTGAATGAAGTATGCATGGATCGCGAAGCCTGGCGATTTGTCCTCTCTGACTACCCCGTCAGGGATACAGGGTGAAAATGGTTAGTTAGTTAGTTAGCTTTTCTAGAATTGTAAAGAATATCTATCACAATTTTCAATTTCCTTGCAATCGATATTTGACTTTCGTTTATCCTATACATACCAACACCTAAATTTATGGCGTCGCGTCGCAACAAGGAACGCCAATCGATCAAAGGTATCTGTAATCGGATCTTTTACCCGCATGTCCCAATACAAAACGTTTTGCGGTGTGACAGAGGTTCTCAGCGTAAATAAAAGATTCACATTTATACTTTCTCCATTCCATATATCTGTTATTGCGCTGTTAACATTTAAAGTTTACTTAATAAAAACGCAATAGTTAATAAATGAAGTAGTGTATCATCTTGAATGCATCGGCAACGAACATTAGCCTAACTTACTAAACAAAAACTAAGCCTTTAGACAAATAAGTAAACTAACTGACAATCTTCACGCTTTATCTCTAACCGGGTAATCAGAGAGGACGAATCGCCTGGCTTCCCGATACATACATACTTCTTTTTCTTTCACTTTCCTTTTCTATACCTACTAATATATAAAGAGAAAAGATTAGTAAGTTTGTTTGTAATGAACAGGCTCAGAAACTACAAGGCCGATTTTAAAAGCTCTTTTACCATTAGAAAGCTATATTCTTCGTTAGTAACATAGACTATATAGGATTTTCAAAAAGTTTTCGGATCGCCCGTACGAAATCTGGAATAGAAAAACCACGCGGACAAAGCTGCGGGCATTAGCTAATTACTAATAAGTAGATAATTATCGTCAAAGCTATTATCCTCCTTAAATAAATGTACCACGAACCGATACATTATTCCGAAATGTACTTAATTGTACCTACTACATAAGTATACATTTATTATGGTTCAACGGATATTAGTTCCTGAGGAATATTAAGTATAATAATCTGGTTAATACACCAACTTCAGCACATATACCAATACTTTTGCAAAATTAAATAGTCGAGTAAATATTACGCAAGCCGCTTAAGTCAAGTCCAATTCAATAACGTTTGTCTTTGCCAAAGGGATCTCAATTAGAGTTCGAAGTCTAAACAAATGAACCATGCGTGATTTACATCATTGAATAATTATCATAAAACTAATATATTTTTGATATCTAATCTTAAAGCCCTCGTGCCTCCGTTGACTCAGTGTTCTGTAAACGATCACTGCGTTAAGCAACATTCGCTATCGGTGGTCCTTGGATTGGTGAACACTTTGTGGAATTTACATTTGCGAGCGTTTCCGTGCTCCAGAAGGCACGTTAAGCCGTTGGTCCCGGTTGCCAGTGAAATGGCAGTCAATAAGCCTGGTTGAACGCCTTGCGGCTTGTAAATTTTCAACAGCAGGTCTCCACAGCCTGCGCCTCTTCATTTTCAACACGGCAATGGGCTCACCACATGATACGTGAGACAAAAATGCATACAGTTAAATGAGGGCGTATATTATGCCTCTGCCCTTCGGGGATAAAGGCGTGACAATATCTATGTAATCTTAAAGCCTTTACACGGAGGTTGGAAGAAAAATAACGGTGGCCTATTAATTCACTATTAGCTAAGTCAAATTAAATTCCTCAGGATTGTAACATCACAAATGATATTAATTTTTTAATAGGTACGTTCATAATTTAATTCTTTATCACCACTCGGGCTGTCGACCATCGCAGTGGGCGTTTTATTAATACCGGGCTGATTTTCATTTTCGCAGCGTCGTGGGGCGTTGCGTTCGTGACAAAATTGCTTCACAATATAATTACAGTGTACTATTGTCCCGGAATCCGCTGGCTGTGCTTCGATTTACATTTTGAATGGGACGAATTTATACAAATTGTTCCACTAGTTTCATTACAATTCAGATTACAGTTCTGTTTTATTAAACCGTGATTGAAATTAATACGTTATGTTTTCCTATAAATAATATTGATGAGAAAGTCTCCTTGGCGGTATTTCTCTCCAACTGTTGATGTTTATGAATGTGTCACTTTTTAGGAACTGTTTAACATTGAACTCTTGTTCGTGAAGTAATAACATTATAATTTGATCATATAGGGGTAGATAATCACAATGTAGCTACGTTATCTCCCATACGGATCGTAAGGGTAGCCGAAAGCAGTGCAGGCGGTGTATCGATTTCCTGCTACTGAGTAAGGGGAAATCGCTTGTGTGTTTAGTCAATGACATGGACATAGAGATTCCCTTTCCATGGAGTCTAGGAGAACATTCTTTTCATAGACAACAGCATAACCTTAGTTTTAAAAAAATATTTATTTGTAGCAAGCTCAATTGATATACAGTTCAACCGGCTATATACATTTAACGGCCTTTATCCTGTTACATATTTGGGTGTACGGGATCCAACCAAGATCTTTGGGGCCGAAACGACGTCACTTGCAAGTGGTACTCCAGACTCATAACCCTGGTGAGAATTGAAAGTTACTTGGTAGTTTCCTATATTTCATGAGTTATATTTTGTCCCATGATTACCTACTCAATTTTGTAAAATTTTCAACCCGTCCATAAGGCCTTCAACGACTGCCGTTACTGGCAATCGGGACCACCACTTAACATGTATTTCGAAGCATGGAAACACTAGTAAATGAAATTTCCACAAAATTTCCACCCTTCTCAGAACCTAACATAGTGTAAAATGTTTGTTTTAACACTATTTGCAGTGTGTAGGCCATCGAATCGGAGGATCATAATTTCGACAAAATTTGTAAACTACTTATATTATCAGAATTTGACAAATGAGATATCTATCGCTAGAATCGTTTAGATAGTGATGTCATATTATAAATAATATATTAGAGCGGCCTCTAGCGGATATTAGTAATGATAATTGTGGATTCGTTGGACATAAACATACGATTTTTTTTGTTACCTCACATACTCCACAAACTTCATAGCAGTTTTAGGTAACCCAATTAGTAAAAGACTGTACTCAATTGTAAATATCGGGATAGCTCTACTAATTTCCAGAGATGCGTCAAGCTACGTCGTAGTGAGGACGCATCAACGAAATTTACACGTACATACAACGATATCAAACAACGTTTAGTTTCTCTACTACGATATATCAAGACATTTTGAGTTTACTTCTAAAAAAAAATTCTTTATTTTTGCATAGAACATTTTAACGGCGCTTACAAAACGTCATACTCTATTAAAAATATTTAAAGTGACCACCGAATCGGAACGTTCCTGCTTCTCAGGCGGAAACTTAGGAAGGCTTTTTTTTATGACCTATTTACAATTTAATATTGTTTCACTTTGCCAGCAGATCATTTCCATGCGTCCCTGTCCTGCAAATAGTCTTTAACAGAGTTTTTTTTGTCGCGGGAATGCATTTACGCGCCCTCATTCCTACTGCGGGGGCAGCAGGAATGGTGTGTGGGACTCCCGGTCCTTTAGCGGCCGTCCTTCCCACTAAACACCGCGGTGTTCCGTCTTCTTCCCAACCGGGTCGCAGGATAGGCCTGAGGACTATTCACTGCGACCCGGCTAAGGGAATGCCCCAAGATGAGGCTCTCCTCGGGGGGTCTGATGTAAAAACCTTTATCACAAAACTTTCTTTTTATTAACTTTTAAATTGTTTTAATGGTAAATTTCTTAGGTCACAGGGAAGCTTGTTGTAAAAGCGTATACAGTTACCCTGGAAAGAATCGCCAATCTTATGTAGTCGACTGTGGACTGAAAGATTATTTTCAATACACTTACTTATAATGTGGCTCTAATCTCACCGCAATTAATCAAACTGTGGTTTTTTGATTGTTATTAAATCAGAAGTGGGATAATAGATTTTTTATTGCACTGGTTGAGATGCATTATTCTTAAAAAATAATCATTTTTTAAAAAATCGCATTCAATAGAACAAGGAAAAATATCTATTTGATTTATTTAGTATTATATTATTTATAACTATATTGAAAAATGTCGTATGACACACGTGTGTATTGTTGATTACCGTCTTCGGCTCTCTTTAAACCCTCGCCTTACGCCTCGGGTCTCAATAGCGCCTCAGCGGTAATCACTAACTTTACACACTTGTACCATAATCTACTATTTTATATCTAGTGTTTAAATTATGTTTATCACATAGTTTAGAAAACTGTGATAGATTCCCTTGCTTGGTCCGTAGGTAATAACATGTTCATAAGTGTTACTTTGTTAGCTTTATGAATAAAGATAATAATTTTATTTCATTTCATGATCTTTGTTGATTTTTTACAATTGATATAGAAATTAAACGAGAGTTTGGTTTCACTAAAGATCTTTATTTCTTATAATACAAATAACGATATTTACAATATGTTTATTACTCGTTATCTTAAACTAATAGTAATTTACCTAATTTCTCAATCAAAACAACGCAGAACTTGATCGCCGTGTTTTAGACCAGTCTGAGAATAATTTACTTGGACAGTTCTTAGGTTATGGCGAGCGTGTTGTAGGTATGGATTTGTGCCTCGATTATTTCTTATATAGTAATATTCAGGTCGTCAAAGTCCACATGTCGTATATTAACTTGCGGTAATATGAAATGTAGAGTAGTAGTCTAGTCGAGTTCGAGTTGCTAGGCGAGGCATTAACCAGTCATATGTAATGTCATGTGTAAAAGAGTTGAAATACCACGTTATATTCTAAATTTGAAAGAATTGCATTCTTTTTTTTACTGACGAGAACGATAAGGTACCTATCACCATTGTCAAATTTATTCGTTCATCATTCATTGTATCCTGTCGTTGAAGTTTAAGACTTGTGACAGGCAACAACAATCATAAACACTTCATTTATTAGCTGTGATGAGAGCCATCAAATAAATTTGAAATTTTATAACACATTTACTATTCGAATAAAACGCGCATGTAATGCAAACATTTACAGAAAATTTGACGTTCCTATCGTGGTGATCTTCGTACAGGACAGGTGAAATGAGTAAGTTTTATTTCTTGAGTCAATGTTAGTCCAATATAACATAAAAAAAACAAATTTAATGAAATGTATTTACAAAAACAACTAAATAACCATTGGCACTATAATATGATAAACAAGTTTAGTAGTTGTACATCACGGTGAAAGATTTGGTTTATGATGACAAATCGTTGCATCAACTGCTTAATTATAATATAATTAGTTACTCTAATATAATTTGTATCAATCGTATATACACGGCACATATTTTGTTAAATACAACAACACTATTCAAACGAAAAATACGTCAGTGCTTTTAAATATTTACACAATTCCTAAAAATACAAAAGGTACATCAAACCATTATATTTTAAAACAGTTACTTTAACGTAATAGACAATTTTGTTTTGAATAATCACTGGAAAGATTTTGAGATTATATTTTTAGGGCCATAGAACATAAATTAGGGACATCTCAAAGTCAATAATCTTATACCGATAATATATAAGATCATTGGCTAATTGATCTAATTGCTAAACAATCATGTAATACTTTATTCTGTTATTCAAAACAAAATTATCATGCCTCTCAAACAATAACTTTAAAGTTCTTGTCGCTAATTATAATTGTAATAGTTATTAACATATTCACGTACTATATTAAATCACTTTTCGCTTACATATCTGTACTGGAACATAGTTTATTTTATTGCAATGTCACCACAATCACAGCAGACTTCTGAAAACTTGGGTACAAAATACAAAAGATATTTTGTATATTTTATTGTTTTATAGCAGTTTTTATTTTTTATTTCTATATTTTGTATTATTGTACTATTATTTTGCTTTCTCCGTTATAAATGTGCAAGAATTTCAATTTCTGAAGGCGGTGGCGTATGCGTGTCGTTCAAAGCTGTTGATCCAGACACAGTTACGATAACGGGTTGTGAGTCTGTGTGTACTATTGTGACCAGATGTTCGTCTGGATCTTTCTCTAGATCTGGTATTGGTCCGGGTATGCCCTCGATTGTGTTGTCAACGTATTTGAGGTCTATAGGTGTGATATTGGGCAGATTGTCTGCGGCGGTGACAGGAGGGTCGACACGAGGCGCTCGGTACGATGGCGGTCCACTGTATTCCGTCCCGCACCAAGTGGCGCCTGTTGATCCTCTGTTGGAAAGATAAAGAAGATCTATTAATACCTTAATACCATATTTTGGAAAATCATTAAATTCAAAATCATTCAACTCATCATCAAGGATCTCTCTCTATGTTAAAATCTATTTCTTTGAAAATGTCTGTCAAACAAACATTACATTTATAAAAGGAACATTTGTTTATAAAGGGCAGAGTTTAGTCCAAGACTACCTCAAAAGTAAGCTGAAGGAGCTGCTAACTATCGGATCAGATTTTTCACGAAAATTAAAATTTGCCAATTTCTTTTTATCTTATTGACGGACGAATTCAGATATTAACAGTTGCTTGCAAGATTAAACTTAGAAAACAAAGTCAAATTTCAGCAGCTTCTATCTGGGACTACAATAATAAATGTAAAACATGTAGTTTTATTGTATATCGTACCTGACTAGACTGGCTGAATTTGATCTGTAGGTTGGGGGCGGCGACACCGCGGGCGCACTTCTATCTAGCAGAAGTAACCTGTGAAAAACAGCACTTTAAAAAATTTGATAATAAAGCTCTAGTGGATACCTAAGTATTGGGCTGACAAAATGTAACAAAAAGTCAGAGTATAATCAACCACTAGAGGCCCGTCCCGGTTTCGCACGGGTAGATATTAATTTTATTAAAACGTTAGCAATTGAAATAGCGTATATATACCGTGATAATGTAGCATTCAAACAGTAATATAATTTTTAAAATCTATTTTATAGTCTGAGCCAATTCGTTACAAACATACTTACATACAAATCTTTCTTTTTTTTAATATTAGTATAGATTGACTCTATAAAGAAAAAGTGGATGCCTAGGTCCAGCAGTGGGTGTTTATTAGCTGAGAGAATGATGATGGTATAAAAAATATAATTTAGTGCAGATAATAAGGCACCCACAACTTTTTATACCAATAACGATATAAAAAAACTGTTTCGGGTGTTTAAATTGTCAGCAGTCACGCCGAAAGGTCCTACGATTTATTTATGCAAATGGCAATTGTGTCTGAGATTTGTGATAAAAGGATGTTTCACCTTGATAAAATGTAACGACGTCATATTTTTGACGAAAGTAAAGGAAAGAAAAAATGATATTATAATGATAAGCAAACCCTTTACAATATCAACTAACTAAAGAAGACAGCATGTATCTACGTAATCGTTTTTACTCTGTAAACAGAATTGTGCTAACGTATCTTTATATATTATGTAGGTACTTATTTACATACAATCGTGTGAATTTCTATTAGAATAGAAGTCGTGACACTTTGAAATTACAGCACCCAAGGAGGTCGTATGACTAGTTATGATCGTCGACTCGTATTCGAAGTCGTAGCTGGGCCAAATTGTACTCAAATGTGTACATACCTGAGCCGATACTCTTGCATCGAGGCTTGGTAGGTAGGCGGTGGAGGCCTATAGTGGAACTCAGGGTAGAGCATTGCTGCATACGGATGATGCGGTCTTGCGTAGGATGGTGGTAATCGAGGTACGAGACGACGACATGACGCGCGACGCAATCCCAGAAGGGCACAAGGGGCGTCACGAGCGCCTAACCGCCAGGCTAGACCTGCTGCTGTGACAAGGACGACTCCTATACCTGGAAAATATATTATAAACCATTTAAAAAAGTACAATATATTATTTACTTATTTAAGACAAACAGATGTTGCAGACCTCATAAGCTTTTCTCTTTCAAATTTTTATTATTTTTAATTCGTATTATCTACACATTCATTTGTACATTTTTATAATGAATATCGTTTATATTATGAATTACAAAAAATGATTGTGAAAAAGAAGATTGATTTATCATGGCAATCGTTAGTAAAATATGTATTCGTTAAGCGGTGCTCTTCATCAATAGAAAATCCCAAAGGTTTAAATAAATTGATAATAAAGACTCCCCTATTTTTTTTTTCGTATTCATCTAGACTAAACACGGTCTTGACGAATAGTCCGATTTATTTTAAACATTATTGTCTACACATCGATCAATTAATGGTATCAACAATCTTTATTCTTTCCTGTTTCAAACAATAAGGTACTAAGGTCGTGTTACCTTCGGTTAATCTGATATCATTATGTATGGTGGTAATGTATTAAGTTAAAAGTGTGGGAACCAATAACTTAGGTCCGTGTTAATACGAGTATTCATTAACAGTTAACAATTGAGGTCAGTACGCAGGCGTCTTGTCATTGAACTTTGTTAGTTATTTTTTTAAACCACTAAGGTTACTCAAAAACATAGTATCCATCAAGGTTTTCGGTGCACAAGCGATTTCACATGCTGGCAGAGCACCAGCTGACTAAAGCACGAGGTAACAACCCATGCGAGGCGCCCTTGCCGACCGGCTTATAGGCCAGACAACAGTCTCTGCTAACAATGTTAAAAAATCAAAAGCCAAACGATAACAGCTCCTTAGTCAAATAAAAGTGATCCCAGTCACCAAATCCAGATCCATCTCGTCCTTTTGGAAGCAAGTGGAAATATACTCAGATAATGAAGCAGATACGTCGAAAATATTTCATACATACGATCAAACTAATCTCGACAATATTCCAACACACGCTCAATATGGTTTCATTTTCTCAACACGGACTGATTTTGTTTTAATTATTTGCTGAGCCAGACCAGATGTTAACACTGCGTGCCAAAATATAACAATAATATATTTATTATTAAAATTTGACACAGACATGAACAGCAACTGTCGAGTTTACCAACTGCTGTTAATTAATATCGAGACTGTGTATATATGGAACAATATGTTCTACGGGTATTGTAGTTTAATATTGGCTGTAGTTTTTTCTACGACATGTTAAACAATATTATAATTTAACTCATCCGATTTGATTAATTATGTAGCAACATGTACTTTTTATATGAATTTCTATTAAAGTGAAAAACGACAACTCGGTTCAGGACGTGACGTTTTTTAAACAACATTACCTTTCATATTTATCGAAACCCTAGCTAATATTAAAGATGCACTAATGAGTTGGATGCTACGTTTAAATAGCAGCACCGATTTTGGTGGCTTTTATATGAATAATTTTTGAAGAAATAAATGGATCCCAGAGACGGATTATTTATCATCAATTTCCAAATCCTACCTCAAAATTGACGATTTTCCTTTTTAATTCTGGCGTCTGACCTCTCAACCCCTATCAGACGCCTGCGCCAAAGTCCATACGTTGGTCAGTTGACTTGGGCCCCGAAGATCTCTGTGGAGGTCAGTACACCCAAAAGGGTAAATAGCGTATTCCGTATAACCGTTAAGTACCCATATAAAATCGTATATAACTATTTTCAGTATTCGCGAAGCTCTCGATTTGAATGTGACATGGTCGATAAGAGCTTTACGCTCAAATGCGGGCGACGCGTAAAGTTCGGCGGTGAGTGACACGTACAAATTGGTTCGTCAACACAACAATAGGTCGCTTTGGCTGTAACAATATCATTTGTTCCTTACGCTAATGAAAATCCAATTAATTCCACTCTAAAACTCATTTGAAGTTTAATTGAAAACTCGTGGGGCGGGGCGACGGAATGATGTAATGAGATTTTGGGCAGACTTGTTATTGTCATATGCATAGCGAATGACAAATGAGCCACCGCAGATTGTTTCACGGTTAATTGCTGTTGTACGTTGTAACGGCCATTTTAGTCGAAATTATGAATATAAGATGGCGTAAGCGCAGATGAGATTATAGACGTAAGGTAATTTTCGGACACATCTAGACTCATTAGAATAGCTACTCTACTTATTAAGGAAAACTCTTTATTATACGAATGCTCCTACAATAAAGGGTTTCCGTTCAATAAAATTGACTTTAGTTATACTTATATTCTAGCCTCATCTTTATAACACTGAAGTCGGCTTGCAATAATAAATACCTAAACATTTCTGATCGCGAGTTCAAATAACTATGTATTGAAAGCAAATGCATTTTGCAAATTTATTATAATTCAACTTTGTAGAACTAATCGAGGTTCAATAATGATTAAACACGATATTCATACAGGCAGGCAAAAGGATAAATCTTCTTTGCTTGCAGTTCATTGGTGCACTCATTGGGGCGGATATTTTTAATCAGCTATGAGGAAAAAATATGGTTGAGCATGAAATTAGTTGCGAACTGTTCTACGTTCAAAATCTCTGATTATAAGGGTTTCTATTCGAGTGAGCAATTCCAGCGAGAAATTAATCTACGCTTTGGTTTTATAATCTTGAAACTCATGCCGAGGAATTAAATTATTATTACGATATTAATGACTCGACATTATTTAAGTGAGGCATAATTAATTATTAAGTAACAATGAATTACAAGGGTAGAATTTGGCTAAGAATAACTGTTTTCTACATCATTTGGAATGTTGGTTGTAAATGTGTATGAAAAAGTAAAGATCTATCGAGGATTGAGAGAGATAAAGAAAAAATTTAAAGGAATTAACCTTTATTGCCGGTAGTTAGACTGGTAATACGGTCAATACAAATTCCCGCAGAACTACAAACTACGAGTATCAAGTGCATTTAATCTTCTTAAATTGGTAAAATTTGTTTTACTGATCTTCATTTATTTCGTACCTCTACACCACCACTGCAAATATTATATTTGTACATTTGTTACCATCCAAGCCAGTGCGATTCTTTTTCTGTTCTAGTTCATTCTATTGCCATTCTATGATAGATTTAATACACTACCTAGTTTTGGACCAACCGCAACAGGATTTTATTTAACAATAGTAGAATCGGCCCCCAGGGCTTGCAGCAGGGAGAAAAAGAGAGACAGAGAGGGTGAGAAAGCTAGCAAGAGACCCATAGACCCATTATAATGTCTTTCGACTGCTTTGCATGCTATTGTAGCTGAAACCTGTATCAATCACACTGCTGTAACTCAAATATAGAATGTATTCAAATATAGAATGTAAGTAATTCAAGATGACCTTTATTGAAAGGTTCACTTTATTGTAAGTATTATATACCAATTCATAGATTCCGGACAAAAGAAAATCTATGAACTGAAGAAACAATAAAAAAAATTGCAACTAATTGTAACGTACCTATCATAAGTAGAAGTAATGTGAGTGGGGCCTTAGGATGAGGCCTGAGGGCTCCAAGTACCGCTCCAGCTGCGACAAGACACGCCCCGACGACACCGAGAAATAACACGCAGAGCCTGAGCGGAGGCCTGCCGCAACAGGATTTAGGAGCGTTGCCATCGCCGTCTGAGCAAGCATATGCCGCACCTCTCCCGGATCTGAAAGAAAATATTCTATATTAGCTATAGTAGTTATCTACACAAAATATGTGAAGAACTGTGATTCTCACGATAGAACCTAGTAATTGAGTTATCAGTAGAATATCATTGTAGTCATCACAACCGGGGGCCAAGTCTACTAATTCAACGCGTTAGAAGAGAATAGAAATCGTCACTCAATAGCCGTCAGAAAATATGTCAGTTTTCGTAGCCCTCTATTACAATTGCGCTCCAATATAATTCTATTTTGTTTCTATTCTGCAGCTTGAGAAGTGTGATTGTGAAATATATAATAGTTTTAGTACACTACCTAGTTTTGGACTAATCGCAATAGAACCGCTATAGAATAGAACTAGAACCGTATTCTACTGGAAAATAATAGAAACAGCCGCCTGTGTGCTAAATATACCTGTGTAGGTACACCATCGGGACAAGCTAATCTAAACATGGGGAAGTCAATGTGTGTACCGTACCTACCACAGCTCACGGTTAAGATATGGTTATAACTTCAATGCAAATACAAAACATAACTTTTAAAATTTCTAATATTCACGTCTCATTATGGTATTGAGGTGTACTAAAGATCTCAAGGATCCAAGCGACCTCACCTGCTAGTGGTGTAGGTACATGCTGATTAACGAACCAGGGACTTACGGGGTTAGACGATAGTTCTGTGGTAATAAAGGACTGGACAACTGGGATTAATAAAGAGTATGAGTAAAGTAGATATGTGAATAGCTAAAATTCTATAAAATCAAAGCTGAAAATTTATTCCACAAAACGTGACATTTACTGATCCGCGTTTTCAAAAACTGTTTCAATAAAGTACATTGTTTCTGACAGACCAAAAAAGGTAAAAATCTGTCTTCTGCCCTTTTAACGTAAATTAAATAAGTTCTTGAATTAAATATAATAATAACAATAATTTACACTATAATCAATGACATCATGTAAATAATGACATCATTTTTATTATTAAAATAATAAAAAAGCGTATAATAGGCTAATATATTTCAGTCTTTATTATAGCCGGGGCATGAAGACTGCATGTTCTAAAAATGTGCATATTAAATAACTCAACATGTTTGTACGTAGGTACAAACACTTAGAAGGAATTTATTTTACACTATCACTGCACCACCGAGGCAATGCAATTTAGGGTACAGTAAGTGTTGTTCATGGCGTGCACAACTTTACTGGCTCCTAAGCATTCTTATGTTTTTCGAAATATTTATTTCAAATTCTAAATGAAGTGTTTCGGCTTAAGAGCATACTGTGCTAAAACTACTAACCTCAGGGTGATGTCTCAAAGTAATTTACTGCAAATTCTAGGAATTAATAAGGTCACTATGCAATCATCGCCACATCATTATGTGGCAACCATTTCTAATTTGCTTTAGATTAATCTGACACATTCTGTGGACGTTTTTAGAACAACGCTTTAGTGCAAAGCTTTTATTATTTGTTATTGAAGAAATAAACATGCGTAAGAGAGACGTAAACAGAATTACTGTATGTGAAATAGGACAGTATAAGCCGACCCAAAGGAAGGAAAACTTTATTTGAGACTCTTTTCGGAACTAACTCCTCAACCGCCTCTGGCAATAAAGAAAACTTTTTTGTAACTATTATAAGTACCTAAACCTCATCGATTGAACTTGTATAGGTTATATACGTCCTTAGCTACAGTCATGTATATTATTATGAGAAAGTAGCTAGTAATTTTTCCAAAGTAAAGTTAAGTATCTGTTGAAACTTGGAAAATAATATCTGTCGCTACTAATATAATAAAGGCTAATGTTAGTGAGTGTGTATGTTTGTTATGTCTACACGCTCAAACGACTGGACTAATTTGGATACAATTTGGTGTGGACGTAGCTGACACTGGATTATCACATAGGCTTAAATTTGTACCAGAAATAGCAGCCGGTGGGAAACGAGGAGCTACGGTAAAACTTCACCACTTGAGCGCAGCGGTGGGTTTCACATACTTAAGGGGATTACCTCGCTCAAATCCCAAAAACAAGGTAAGTTTAACGAAGATTGCAGATGAATCCGTTTGTGCGTTTCCCTTATAAAAAATATATGGTATATTTAAGTATATTTAAGGTCATCACAAATACATTGTATTGTTTAAAATTTTAATACCTTCCCAAAAATTTGGTTAAAAATTTTTATTAAATAGGTCCTTTTTCAACCTAAATTGTAAATTTTCTCTGTAACGGCTAAATAGTTAGGCATGAATTTTGTATCAAAAAATATGTACTGACGTATTTCACAATTTGTATTGTTTTTTATTCTTATTTCTTTTAATATTTTTAAATTATGAATAAAAACCCGAAACCTCACCAGCACGCCGCTTGAAGCACTCCCGCTAAGGCCTGTGACGCCTACTCGGGACGCGTTACTTTAGGGTCCCGATGACTCTTGTGACGGGTGGACTACACGCGCGTTATTTTTTCCAAATAAAATCTAAAAGTCCACGTTTTGAATGTTTTATGAATGAAATCTTGTAAATAGTACAAATATAATAATTTCGTAAAACAACATTAGTAATTAAGTTTGTAAATATATATAAAGTAGTTTGTAATTTCGTTTTGTTTTTTCTACCGATCATAGAATAAGCCTGACTATGCCTAAATATAAGAATAAAAGTAAGGTGAAGCGTGGCCGAGCTCTCCAAAACTATTGGTAAGTACCTAGCCTATTGAGTACATTATTTCTATTGTGTTTATTTTTTATAGTTTTAAGCTATCTTGAGAATTTCGAATGACGGAGGATGGAGACCTTGGTGACTGATGATGTCACCTACCTTATGGTGGACTACGAAGGTGGGTATACGAACCCAGTGCCCACGCTACGTAGAACCAGCGTGTTTGGACTCATTGGAAAGGTCTCATGGTGACCTTGGTGACTAATGATGTCACCTACCTGATGGTGGATTACGAAGGTGGGTATAGGATCTCAGTGACGGCACTACGTAGAACCATCGTGATTGTACTCATTTGAAAGGTCTCATGGAGACCTTGGTGACTGATGATGTCACCTACCTGATGGTGGACTACGAAAGTGGGTATAGGAATACCCACTTTCGTAGTCCCCCATAAGGTAGGTGACAGGTAGGTGGGTATTCCTATACCCACTTTCGTAGTGGGTATAGGAATACCCACTTTCGTAGTCAACCATCAGGTCACTGAGATCCTTCTCAGTGACGGCGCTACGTAGAACCAGCGTGTTTAATCTCATTCGAAAGGTCTCATGGAGACTTTGGTGACTAATAATGTCACCTACCTGATGGTGGACTACAAAGGTGGGTATATGAACCCAGTAACGGCGCTACGTAGAACCAGCGTGTTTGGACTCATTCGAAAGGTCTCATGGAGATCTTGGTGACTAATGATGTCACCTACCTGATGGTGGACTACAAAGGTGGGTATACGATCTCAGTGACGGCACTATGTAGAACCATCGTGATAGGACTCATTTGAAAGGTCTCATGGAGACCTTGGTGACTGATGATGTCACCTACCTGATGGTGGACTACGAAGGTGGGTATAGGATCTCAGTGACGGCGCTACGTAGTACCAGCGTGTTTGGATCCATTTGAAAGAGGTCATGGAAACTAAGGTCACCGGAAAAATAATATTGTTTAAAAAAAACCTAGTTGAAATACCTTTTAGTTTTTTTGCGGTGTAAATATGGCTACTATCACCAAACTGTAATAGCAAAAAAAAATTACATTTAAGTTATTATTTTTCAGGCAATTAAGAAACCAGCAAAACTCCTAACTCGTAACTTATTGTGTTTGCTTACACTGCGTTATATGTTCGATAGTTTCCCTAGCTAATTTAATTTGACACTGTATTGTTAAAATGTTTGTTTTAGGTTGAAGAAGATGAAGAAGATTTACCAGATTTGATTATTGAAGAACAAGAATCACAAGCAGAAACAAAAAATATATCTGGAAGACGAATTATAGATATAGCTTATTTCTTTTCCAAAATACAAGAAATAGGCGGCCAAGGTGCTTTTAACTGTGGTATACAAAGTTTGAAACTTATAGGAGAGAAACGTGTTGGACTTGCTTCTAAGTTTACAGTAGAATGTTTGATGTGTAAAGAGAAGTTTTCTCTTCGTAATGTCACTGGCGACTTAGATATTAATACAGCAGCGGTCGCGGGCGCCGTTTCAGTTGGTATAGGGTATTCGCAATTAGAGGAACTGTTATCAGCATTTGGCTTGCCCATGATGTCTGAACGTGTATACCAAAAACGCCACGACATTGCTTCCAATGCTTTGGACAAAACACTTAGCAAATCCATGAATGATGCTGCTGAAGAAGAAAAAAGAATTGCTTTAGAAAAAGGTATCATCAGTAAAGATGGATACCTATTATAGATGTGGTTGTAGACGGATGCTGGAGTAAGAGGTCTTACAAAAAGAACTACTCAGCAATTTCAGGAGCTGCTGCCATAATTGGAAGACACATTGGCATTAAAAATAAATACTGTAGTATATATACGCAAGACCTTAATAAAAATCAAAAACCAAGAACTCACCAGTGCTTTAAACATTTTACGGGATCATCGACTGCCATGGAGTCAACAATAATTGTGGAAGGGTTTAAAGCATCTATGGAAATGTATGGTCTGATTTTTTGGCCATCATCATTGCGATGCTACAGAGCAGTATCCCTCGAATTAACGGTGCCTAGGTATATTTTTTATGCTAATATCCTTTTAATCAGGATTGCTACTTCTAATATTGATTCTAATTGTACTGATATTCCAGTTAGAAAAATCTCAATCGGATAGTTTATTAACTAAATATAGCTAGATTTTCTTTTTGAAGTAAGCGGTGTAGATTTATCATAAGCGCTGGAAGCGGCTTGTATTGCATTATGCATGGTATGACCACGCCAACGCTTGCTCCTGGATGATATCAGATTTTCTAGAAACCACACGAAATGTACGACTGCAGAAAGTGAATTATTCTTATGACAAAGTAGGTGTAAAAATTTATGCTAATGAGGTGGCAGAAAAATTACGTTTCACTTGATCAATAGTGACTACTTAACGTAGCCTAGGTTTGCAATACTGAGTTGTTCACTCGGAAACGGACAGCGACTTGCGCTCCCTAACCACTAAAATCCATTGTAAATATCCATCAAGGTGGACATAAGCGTGCAAAAAATACAATAATTGATAAAATCCTGGAATAGGGATTAAAGTGGACATAAAAGTACAAAGACATTTTTGTGGATTGAGGGGACAGGTTGTGGCTACCTGCTGATGTAATTTTGCAAGCAGTCCATAAGACCTTCACTTACTCGACTACCATATTTACTGGCAACCGAGATCATCTGCTAAATGCCCCCTAAGTATTACGAAAACGCTCGTAAATGCCACGAAAGGAAATTTATTAAATACATATAAAATAAATAAGTTAAATATAGTTAAATACCATCATGGATAATCAAAAATTCGTAACGCACCTATTTTTTGAGTTCTGACTTAGTTTTGCTCGCATTGAAATATTTCCTAAATCTAATTCTTTATGGGAAATAAAAAAAAATCGCTTCTCATCCAATTTCTATATCAGATGAGACAAAGTTCAAATGTCAAGTTTGCAGCCCTAGGCTAAGACAGTGTAGTGCTTAACTAGGCAGTCAGTCAAGAAAAGTAACAAACATAGATTAACTCCAAATAAGGGGTAGTTTGTGGTAACAAATCACACATTCAAATGTATGGATACCATTATTTATGTCCAGGTACCTGGGACGTATGGTTAGCTAGTTGGATTTAAAGCACTCAGCTACGTATAAATGCAGGTACTCCGCCAATTACGACTAACTTGAATATTTACGACCTTTTATAACCTAATGAGAATTATATGTCGTAAGAGACTTAACCATTTAAAATAAGTATCGTCTTACTTGTTAGATGTTACATAGGGGGCAGAAATTAATTTATACAGCCTTACTATCTCTTATTTTGCTCTAAGCTTTTCTGAGCATAATTTTATGACGATAATACACAAATGCGTCTATCTATCGCTCTATGCATTCAAACTTTAAATCTGCCTTTTGTGCGTGAGTCTAATATCGTCAATAAATGCGATTACAGCTGAATGCTCTCAAGTTCATCGACCTCACGCCGTCTGACCCCTCAAGGAAGAGGGTTCTTTAATGCTAATAGCATAACACACACATAGTTCACTTTTATCTCTGTCACGGCTCATGATCAAGCTTTACAATCCATTTACCATTCATTCGAGACTTTATTTCAAGAATATTTAAATTGATATTCATAAAACCAATATATCTGATATAAAGAAGGGCACAGAAGCTAAAATTAGTATTCGTGGACGTGATTTTGCTAGTCAATTTAGGAGTAGAAAGCTGAGCTATCAAAAACAACATTGTATTTGGTAACTCTTGTATGAAACTTTTCTAAAAGCGCTTTTGTTATTGAGCCGATACTTTGAGCATATAATAATATTTTTATACTTATCACCCCTTTCAATGCACGGTACCTATATTATAGCTCATACGTTTGTCATTATTGGCTTGGCATCAACTGCTTCTTTTTATTGGATTAAAGCTAAATTCCAATATTAATCACATAATTCGTACAAAAATAACTTAAACTAGTTACATACAAGAAATGTTAATAAATAATAGAGTGAAAAAACTATTATAATAAGTACAATGTCAACTCAAAAAATATTTACATGTCAAATTCAAATAACCCGCCCCTCACCGCTCCCGGCCCAAAGGTGCCCATAATACTAGCCGCGTTTCCACGTTGAATAGCTATAGCCAACCTTTGCACCAGGAACTATCTTGGGCGGGAGTCACCTGTTTTCTCCCTTATTCTGCGTCCTAATTCCCCAATTAAAAATTTTGCCTCGGATCCCCAGCATCCCATGGTTTCCACGGCAATGGGCACAAACAAATACCTAGCCTCCATCTCGGCATATTTCTTCTTTTTCTTCTCCTCTGCTTGTTTCGCCGCTGCTGAAGCTGAGTGCATAGTGTGGCCTAGGTGACTAGCGGCAACGGTGTTAACGCACGTGGCGTCCCACACCAGGCACTTGCCATTCCTCCAAGGCACCTAGGTCAGACCGTCCGGCCTCTTACCATCAGATCTACAGAGACCTGGTGGCTCAAGGACGCAAGGGACACCCGCCAAGACAAAAGCTCTCCGAACAATGTCGTTGAGGGCAACGTTGTTATAGTTATTCCAATATTACCATTGTATTAAAAAAAGACAATCCGTAATTTCTATCATCGGCGTCTATACTGATTTGGATTGTTTTTTAAATATCTATATTATGCAATACAATTAGACCAAATATAATTTTGTTGTTATTTTTGGTTGTAAGGTTTCATGTACACTTGCTAATCGTTTCATCACTAATCGTAAGAAAGTTTTACTTATCCCAAGTGAAGAAGTAATAAAATTTGAATCATTCTCATTGGTTAATTTATGTAAGTAGACAGGATGATACCTATAAAACAATGCTAGCGCGGTGTGGCAGCGGCGGTACGGTACGGACATTTTGATAAATTACTATCGGCACAATAACATTAATTTTGTTGCTCGCTCAGCTCTTCTATTTTAATTTCACTAGTCATCGTCGACCTCAAAGCCCGGGCTCGATGAAAAACACATTTTCTATTACTACTTAAATGAATAAGTTGTGGCTTTCAAAACAATAAAGATTGTACAAAATTTTTACATTCAATCAGTACAGAATAATTTTACTTATAGGTTTCTGCGCATTATTCGTCTATATAGATACAAATTAATTTGTGTTGTTAAGCCGTGAACAATGGTATGGGTTATGTGTTAACCACTTCGACTACTGTTTAATTTTACTTAGTTTAGATTTTAACATGTAACTGTTTTTTGTTCGAAATAAATAAATAAAAAATTAAAATATAATTATTCATATTTAACCCAACGAAACAAATTTAAAGCAACTACACTAGGTTTAGTGAATGGTGTAGGTTATACTAGACCATGCATTAACATGGCCTCAATAATTCACGAAACAACTACCACATTAAGGTACATCTGAGATAGAGTATCATGATAAAAATGTAGAAATTAGCTAAACTGTTAGAGTTTACCATGTGTTCGGAATATCCCAGACTAATTTTCCACAAATACTTTTTGTACTCTGCAAATTTGGTTCAATCTCACACAAAGTCATTCTTATATTAGACAACAAGGAAGTAGAAAACCCGCTATTTATGATTGTATGATTATCTTTACCCCATATTATACTTAGTTATATCAAATAAATAATTATAGAACGCTTAAACAATTCTGTCATTTTACTATCGGAGCCATTCATCCATTTGATAGCATCTCAGCGTTAGGATGACATATAAAAGTTTGCGTGTGAGATGAGGATTGAGATAAGAGGCCTAATGCCTAGGAAGCAATGCAGAGTACATTCAGTCACACCATGTGTGGGGGTGATTAGCCCGATAAGCTGGCACGAGACAATATACTGTTTATGTACACTATGGACATGTCATGAGTACACAGTGAGTGAGTGACCCCTAGCCACGCGACGCCGCGCTTGCTTTTTTAATTACTCTATAGTTATCCCGGTCAACTTTTTACTGCCTTAGAATCTTATTCCTAGATAACGTATGACTTGACATATTTCTTCATGTCTGTTTATTTGTTCTGTTCTTTAAGGAAGAGACAAATGCAACAAATCAAGGACCATAAAAATCGGACCACCCGGTGTTGATTTATAATTGGTGTAACTAACACGACTATGTTTTATGTAAATATTTAGATAATATGAGTGTAGACGTAGCCTTATAATTTTTCACTCCTATTTTCATTAGTACTATGTATGTGTATAATAGCCTATGAGGATCAAAGTAGAATTACATACTCATGCATACAAAATAGCATTTTGGCAAAATGTTAATAAATGAGGCATCTTCTAAAACATTTAATGGATTTACACTACCGGCCAAGGGCGTCGCGTGGAAACACCGTTTTTGAACTACATTTTTGATTTTACTATAACCGTGCTGAACAATCGGTTCTATAGTACCAGAGTTTATCGACAACAATCCTAGAAATCTTTGTATTGGTATCTTATTTTATTAACTTTTTTTAACCTAACACGTCCAATCAAAACGTCTACTGAAGGTAACAAGACCAATATTGACCCGTGTTGAGCCATTAGACTACTACCACTTAGATAATATATATAATGCCTCAGGCAGTCGTCGTGTTGAGTGTGTTATGGGCATATTAAACCCGCATCGCATCTCGAGTGGTGTGCTTCGGAGCGCGAAATTTATGTCGTTAATAAGGGCTAGGAGGGTTAATTAGCTGATTTATGTTGCCCATATTGCGGTGAGCACTCCAGATTATGACCCCTTGCCATTGACAGTTTAATAGCCTCTCGGTATTACACGGTTATAGCTCGTTAAAGTCACGTATAGCAATTATGTTGAGCAAAGATTCGCTTTTGACGCTTGATTAATTTAAAAAAAGCTGTAAGAATTCTTGATATTTATGTTAGCGGAATCACTGATTAAATTGATATTTTCATTTGTGTACTAAATTACCCGGAATGATTCAGCTAAAATAACTACACGAATGTAAGAAGTATGTACACGAAGTAAATATGTTTATGACTTAGGCAACCTTCAAAAAATAATCTTAATTTTTTTTGAATACTCGGCAATATTTCTCTATTCTGGAACAGTTCATATGTTTTGATCACACGCCTGAAAGCTCAGTACAAAATTATTAATCCTTATAAACCTTAGAATAACAAATTACATAAATTACAGAGGTAGATAGATGATGTGCAAATGTTTCAAATAAAACGTCGAATCTCGTCGGCAATGTAAATAGCACAATATTTGCGGTGCGAAGTGACGCGGACGTGAACCGAGTAATGGCTGAATATGATCGTCGCGTGTGCTATAAAAATGGCAATTTTGAGGACAAACAACCGTGGCCCTCATATAGACGGGAGAGACATGCTTCAACAACTTTACTTCATATGAAACCTGAGCATCCTTTTAAATAAAACATTAGAAATGATGATATGTGGAATGTTCTAGAGATGCACTATAGGTAATTACAAGTCATTGTAGTAAGAAGAAATAGTAATACTTGCTTTGTACCAATTAGTAAAGCGACAAAGCATCGTAAAAGAAGCACGACTGGCCATTCATAACGCAGTGCCAACTTTGATTTACGGTAGCGAAACTTGGGTGTGTCAGCAGATGCATGAAAGTAAATTGAATGCTGTGGAGATGCGATCACTTCGAAAATTGTGCAGCGATACTTTGGCCGTCCGAATACGTAACGAATTGATACGTAACGAATTGATACGTAATATGGCAGGTTTGAATGAAAGTGTCAGCGTTAAGCTGGAAAAGGGCGTGCTCCTTTGGTTTGGACATGTCCAACGAATGAGTGAGGAACGATTGACGAAGAATATATATTGTGCGAAAGTAGAGGGTAGAAGAAGTCAGGGTAGGCCGAGACTTACATATGACGACCACGTGAGCAGATTGCTCAAAAACGGAAAGGTCAAAAGTACTCGGATACCCAGACTTACGTGTATGAAGCGATTGATGAATCTTGAAGAAGCGAAAGAAGTATGCATGGTTCGCGTAGTCAGGGATACAGCGTGAAGATGGTTAGTTATAGTTAGTTAGTAATACTTAAATATTTTGTTAGAAATCATGCTGCAAAGGTCAGTAGAAGTATATACCTTGCTCTCATTGCACATCGCTCACGTATTTTGTTGCAATGTCGTATTTGCGGATGTTGCGCGAGAACTATTTTAATTCGTTAGTTCTTTATTTTTTTTTGTACTCGAGTTTTAGTGTAAATGTAACTAAGGTATTACAAACTTGGTTAGCAGGAATAGCAATGAATTTCTATGGTTAATGTGCTCGAAGGTACAATCAAAAAGTTCTTACAGATATGAGTCTTTTTTTTTTTTACTTGACCTAATTCTAATAAATAAAATACGAATACAAGATTTCTTGCACCCAAGCCACTTAAATTGCCAACAAGGTTTGCCAAGTTAACCAATTTTAAGTAAGGTACAGGTTGTAGGCGTACCAAAATTTGTTTTTAAATACATTCGTTTGTTATGAGAAACGGAATTTTCATTTAAAATAAAGCTCTAGCTAGAGTAACGGTCACAAATATAATTATTTGTGAAACTCTTATATGTGATTTTTTTCCAAAAGAGAATTAGCCAATTGCGGTACCAAACATAATAGTTATATTTCTAATCAGAAAAGATCCTGTCTCTTCAGTGACTTTTAGAGCCAACGCACACTGGCTCTTTTAGTATAGCAACCGCAACCGGCGATTTTGTGACTGTGCCGATACTGCATCGCTTTTGGCCACTCAAAGAAGCTGGTCTGTGGAGACCCTTATCGTCGAAACGTACTGTGCAGTGTTAGCACGAGCCGGGTGCCGAGTCTACTATTGACAAGTCGCAGTAAGGGACCAGAATCGCTGTTTTTAGCTGTCAAAATCTTAGTAGACTTTCAAAAATGCAATTGAACAGCGGCCACTGGTGCGGTACGTGTTAGTAGAACTCATCGGCCGACCGATAGAAGTCTATTGGAGTACGATTGTAATAGTAGACTACGGAAAACAGTCAAAATTGGCTTTTTTATTAAGTGACGATTACGATTCTTTTCTGATGCGATTGAAATAGTACACTTGGCCCCCCGGACTGTTAGCTATCGCGACCGTCATCAGTTACCCCTCATCCTGTGGGCTACCAAGGGGCGCGGCTCCATGTACCGTGCAATAGCACATCGCTATATGCGTTAAGACATTTCTACTACATACTGCAACACTATTTTTCAAAACTCTCAATGCGAATAGACGATTGTATTTACGGGAATGTAGTTTGAATTTTCAGTATTTGATCTTCAGTTTTGTCTCGACAAGTTTGTATGTTTATGTCACATCTATACTAACAAATAAAGCTGAAGAGTTTGTTTGGTTGAACGCGCTAATCTCAGGAACTATATAAATAAAATGCATAATATTTATATATATTATATTAACATAACTATATAAATAAAACTATATAAAAAAAATATGGTTTAGATTAAATGCAAAAGATTTAACAAAAAACAAGGAGTTAGAACTTGGTTACGAGTTTATATTAATGATATGTTACGTTTGTACGTATGTCAAATACTTCTGACATATATAGGTACAAACTTAACGTTTGACTGTGTGTACATAATGTTACATAATAGATTTGTGAAAGAAATTTTGCATTTTCGTTCATAAAACATATTAGATTGTTTGAAAACAGTGTCAATAAAACAATCAAATCAGCTAATGGTAGTCCACTGCTAGACGTAGACCTCTCCCAGTTCACACCACAACACACGGTTTGCGCCTTCCGCATCCAGTCACTGTCCGCGACCTTTTCTAGGACATCGGTCCATCTGGCATCATATAGTGTTTACTTATTTAAAATAGTAGGTACGTATAATGATATATTGATATCAGTTGACGTCCGCGGCTCCGCACGCGTGGTGAAGTTTTCCCGTTCTCGTTTCCTACAGGAACATGTACCGGGACAAAAAGTAGCCTATTTATTATTCTGATGTGTAAGATATAGTATTGCAAAGTTTTATCAAAATCCATTCACTAGATTTTTCGTGAAATAGTAACAAATATCCTTGCTTGCACACTTTCGGGTTTATAATATTAGTAGGATTATTCTAAAATACTTTTCTTGCTGACTGTACCATTTTCTACATATCAGTTAGATCCCTGGTTCAAGGCTTATTTGAGATTATAATACTTTAAAAAACGAAAATCTTAAAAGAGCCGAAACTACATCTTCCGTTAGGTAAGCAATAGGTACCTACCTACTTACAACTTAGATTGGTGCATTTTACTTAGTTCTTTTTAAAAAACAAACCTCTCAAATGCCCAACTTTTCATACCAAAACACGTATGTACTCACTCATGCACCTAACGAAATGTAATGCAATAGTAAGTACGCATGCGGCACTAAATATACAGTCACAAACACGAATCAAAATCATCAAACGTAAAGCAGACATCGATTTACCGACAAACATGTGCAGCTTTGCCGATGATGTTGAATAGAATTACGTCGAGTCCTTTGTGATAGCACTAGACCGACTTACATCCGTAAATGGGTATTTTTTATTTTGCATAAATTATCACGCGTAGAAAATATATGTGTGTGTACCAGAGTACATAGGTAAGAAGTGAAACTTCTTACCAGAGTACACAGGTAAGAAGTGAAGCTTCTTTACGATATTTTTTTACAGATATATAATTTCTCTAATACATCGATAAAGAAGTTTCACTTATGATAAAGAAGTTTCACTTCAGAACAACATGGCGCGTAACCAAAAAAGCGTGACGATTTTTTTTACAGCTTAAAAATAAACTCTCAGTAGCGATAAAGAAGTTTAGCTTTAAAAAGTCATAAAACACTCGTTGGAGTTTATTTCACTCAATATTTATATAGAAATTGAACAAACTGTAATTAAACATTCTTGAATTAATGAAACAGCAAATTGGGTTTCGTTTTTTACAAAGAAATCTGAAAGAAGTGGTATTCGAAACTTAGTAAATACCTTTACTAAATATTTATTTCATTACTTTTTTTTTGCTCTATTGCTTTAGTGGTTTACAGTAAAAGAAAATTACAAAACCTTTTATTTTACCTTTTATAAATCTTGAATCAAAGTACATAATATAGAAAATGAAGTTGAAAATCTACGGTACTCTCTAAAATATCTATAATAAGGATTGTTACACAAAGTAAATATCTTTAAAATCTTAATCGAAATCACCCGGGTTCACTTTTATAGAACTTTCAGATTTTTAAAGCCTATTAATGAGAGACGTACTTAATATTTTAATACTTTGCTCCAAACATTTCCCAACTTTATTAGGAATTATCGCGTTTAATATAATACTTACTTAAACTGCGTTGTAATATTTTACTACCTAAGGTTTAATATTATTTTGGTATATTATCAAGTTTTAAGGGCAATGAGAGCATCATATTTATATTCTTGTGTATCTTCAGGTGCGAGTCATATTCTACCTTTGATTAGCGTACAAAATATTGATAGGTGGATACTCTATTTCTAACAAGAAGCACCTGAACATAGTGGTAGTGTATGTGGCAGTCGCGCTTTGGTCACGGGTTCGAATTTTTAGTCACTGACTGTGCCTAAACCCAGATAGAGATTTGTAGGTACAATAATTCACAAAAATCCATTCTTCCCCGATTCGGATTTTAGCTTTGTCCTCGAACTCCTCCCAAACCACTTAAAACTATTTGATCAAATTTGACCTATAGTATGACATCTAGCCATAGATGGTATAGAAATAATAAAATCGAAAATCTGACGTACCATGGAGAAATAATCACCGAAAGTTTGTTTTTGGTAATTGTTTACTCTATTTAGAATTACCGGGGACGGCAAGTGCACCTACTCGTGCACTTGCCATGAGACTTAACATGACTCCCGTATCATTATTGTGTTAATCCCATTGTTAAATATAGAATGTATATTTTGCTTAGGCCTTTCATAATATTTCCCATTGCTAGCAACCTGTTATTAAAAGTAGTCGCACGCTGTTCATCAGAAAGGTTTAACTTACAAGGAAGAGGAAGTGTTACTAAGATCACGACTGGTGCGGATAAGCGTAGTTCACACGCGTGTCCGTACTATTAGTGACGACTCATTTGTCCGTCTTTCAACGATTCTGTCAAGTAAAAGCATCTTAATTGCTAGGGCAATTTCAGACATTGCGTAGGATTATACAATGGATGCTTGATTATTGTATACCGTATATGTTTTGTGCGGTTTACCGCATTTTGCATGCTTTGAATGTCTTGTGAAAGCTCTCAACAAAGGCATTGACGAACTGTTAGAATTTATATAGAAGTAAGAAGTGCTTAAAAGACTTGAAACTTGTCAAGTCATTGTTACCACATTGATGTTTCTCTGTAATAATAAAAAAACATTAGAGAATACTCTAATGTAATGTAAAAATGTTCAATGAGTATAATAATACTCATTGAACATTTTCCCAGTAGCTATTGCAGTGTTAATTTCTCAATCACAGCAATATTCATAACTGAGAAAATTGCACTTAAATGAGGCTATCCTACAAAGACAGTTAATTGAAATCTTCACTTTGGAATCTTTGGAAAAGAGTAGATATTTTTGACGCAACTGGAATATAACACTGATATGAAGAAACATAAAAAAAATGGTCAGCACATGGACAAAACGTCATGACAATATTACGTGCAAATCCTGTTGAGATAAATTGAGATTGCGATAAGCGCTCCCTTTAACGAGTGCTGTCTTCGGATTAGGGCGTGAAAAATGATAGCTTAGGTGCGTAATAACGGGTTTGCGACCATTTTGTTATGTAGCATGTCACAAGATTATTATAGAGATATTTTCATCTAACGAAGTAACTACGTTTCTAAGATATTTCTTATGATTGAGATGATGAAATTGTCGTATATTTCACACCTAGTAATATATAACTTAAGCTTGTATTGTAGATAATTCTAAAGTCCAAAAACAAGTAAACAACATTTATTTAATAACTCAAAAGTATAGAAATAAATAAACATAGACTATAATTTGATGAATGAATAACAAGAGGTATTAGTTGATTGCGAATATTCCATATTTTTGTTTTATTTTCATTCATTCGAGGCAGACGTATACAATAATACAAAGCCGGGTAAAATCACGCACCGGCCGGTATGCCTATTTACCTAAATCCATCCAAATGCGTGAGTGGATTGGATATAAATATATTGCCGTGACATATGTCAAAATTCACATTTTACAGCTTTTCTCTCAATGTTTATTATTGCGTTAACATAGCGTATATTATAAATATTTCATGCCCTATGAGATTTAGATTCACATAACGCTATAGTTAAAATTATATACACCAAATTTGAAATAAGTACTGTAACAATTGAAACCTAAGAGGTAGGAATAGAAGGAATAAATTCATTATCATTTATATACCAAATAGTCTTTCTTTTGATATGGTCTAAGGTTTAAACACATCGAAGCGGTCTATAATGGAGCATGCTCACCTAGACGTAACCTGTTTACTTTATATTCGAAAAAGCTCAAGTAGTACTTATCGGAAAACAGATTCAGACGAATGAGTTCCACGTGTGTGTAAAGACACTAAGAAGACAGATATTCCAATTGGACTCAATCTTTGCTCAATTTTATAATACTACAGAATCTGGCACACTGTAACTGAAACGCATCACCATTCCACGAGATGAAAAACGTAATATCTTATTTTTTATTAAAGCAGCGTTGGATTAAGTAATTAACCAGAAAGAAAGTGTCCCATTAAAATATCAACAATATATCTTCTAAAAAGATGTTTTATGTAGATAATTTCTTCGACCCGAGCCATGCTGCTACTGCTACCCATATATCTATAGCAAAAAATATATCGGTCTCATCAAAATCCAGAAAGGACAACTTAATTAGGTATACTTTGGTTTTTTCATTATATCAGAAAGAATCGTATCTCATTAAAACGTTCTACCATACGTAAAACAATGTATCTTCTAAGATGTCGTTTTTAGATAATTTTATCGGGCAGTAGTTCCGAGCCTTTCTCGTATCCTAAGTGAAAAATCTTGTAAACATAATGTATGGATCTCTGAGCACATCTGTTTCATCTCGTCTCGTCCCGTCCCGCGAAGTTTGGGTACAATTAGTCAACGGATGTTTACATACGTTGTTTACCTCTTCGCTACGGAATATTACACACCAAAGTATTGGAAGGATGCTGCTTAGTCTGGGTTCTCGCTTTAATCCTTCGTAGTGAGAGTAGGTTAGAGCGAGGGGGTATTGAAAGCGAAGTGAAAGAGAGAAAGAGACAGTGAAATTTCTGTCTTCATTTTCGAACTAGATGATTTTAAGAGCAATTTAACAAAAGTTTGTAAAAGAAAAACAGTACATTTGCGAAGGTGAGTCTTCGCAAATGTACTGTTTTTCTTTAACAAACTTTTAATTGCCAACCTAGTTCATGGGCCAGGAAAAAACAGACAACCCAATGTTAGCATATATTATAGGCGTAATGTTTTCAGTTTGTATTAGATGTATGATGTGTACCTTATGAGTGAAACATTAAATAAAAAATTTCTTTGTTTAGCCAGGATTTCTTTAGCCAACTCATTCATGATGTATTTTAACATACTAAATATCTATATTTTTTATACCTGTGTTATTTTCAAACAAAATATTTTATAAATTTACTACAAAATTTCAGGTAAGCTTATTAATTTATTATCTACGTCAAAACAGGGATTATATTTCCTTGGCTCCCTATCAACTAGTGTACAGGCGGCTGTGTTGATTTGCGATGCTACACAAATCAAATTAGCAGTTAATGCGATTAGAATTGATATTATGTCTGTATGTACCATAGTCATATGTTACAACTAGCGCCATATTACCCGAAGTAAGCTAAAATGAGCATGTAGTATGGAATCTATATCTTTATATATATACTAGTTGACGCCCGCGGCTTCGCCCGCGTGGAGAAGTTTTCGCGTTCCCGTTTCCCTCGGGAACTTGTTCCCGGGGTAAAAAGCCTATGGTCCGTCTCCTGGCTCTAAGCTACCTCCCCACCAATTTTCAGCCAAATCTGTACAGCTGTTGTTGAGTTATAAATAGTGTAACTAACACAACTTTCTTTTATATTTATAGATTTCTTGTGTGCGTGTGTATGTCACTGAACTCCTCCTAGACGGCTGGACCGATTTGAATGATTATTTTTGTATGCGTTTGGGTGGCGCCCAGGATGGTTTAGATTCACAAATGATAGAAAAAACAAAGGTTTGAAGTATGTCACGGGCGAAGCCGGGCGGGACATCTAGTAACTTATATATTTCTAGGTTTATATTAGAGATTATACATACGAAACAGTCAAACTCCGAATCAAACATCTGCAGTTCACACAAATATTTGTTCCGAATTGATAATCGAACTCGGTACCACAGCGCGGCAGTCGCATACACTACCACATACGTCACTACCTCAGTGGCGTATGTGGTAGTGTATGCGACCGACTGTCATAATATGTTTCAATGGTAACAAAGACTGAAAGTAAAAGAAAATTACAATCAATAAATGCTCTTTTTGAGATTCTCAGCCTTTTATTTATTTACGAGTATACTAATCTCCATAAGAAATACATACGAACATATGTTAGTCATTTGAATATTACCACTCTGTAAGCTCAATTCTCTGGGGATATATTAGATAACACGCCGTAAATATTGTGTTCCTCGCCTTCTACAGATAAATAGATTGTATTTATTAAATTATGAAGAATTGTTACAATAATAATTTTAGTGACGTGACAATTAACGCGGCAATGGGCTTACCACTAGCACCTATTACATCAGACAAAAATGCATCACAGTATGCATTATTGTATTGCAATTTGTTGCTTACCATTACTTAATTTTGTTGAAAGCGAAACAGATAAACCTACCATCAAATGGCTGCACAAAAAATGACATTGGCACTTTTAATTTTCAAAAAAAGACACGTTAAACTATACATAGATTAAACGAAATTAGATACTACGTTTCTATGTTGTAAAATATTTTAAACCACATCGTATATTGAAGTGACTCAGGTAGAATCCTTTTTATTAGCTGTTTTTGTGGGCCTACATGACAACGAGTAAGAGTCCTACAGCTCTATTTAAATGAAACACAAGGGTCGCTCCCTGTAGGGATTCTGTGGGGTTGGTCGGAGCTTTGGTTGCTTTTTCTACAATCATAACACAGCCGTTGAATAAATACAACCAGATGCATCCAATTTTTTTTTATTAATTCAGATCAAAGCTACGTCTGTAAGTTATTTACTGTCTGTTTATTTCTTGTAAACTTTGTAATGAGCTAAACTTGAATATTACGAGTTCATTATAACTTTTGTTGCCTACCTACTTTTAAAAGTTTACGATCTTTATCTACGGTATAATACAGAATGTGTACCTAATCGATATCGAAGTCAAAAATAAGTAATAAGGTAAATAGCTTCACATTCGGTTTCAATGAAAAGAAAGAGATGGAACAATAAAGCAATTAAAAAAAAAAATTTGTACATACTTACGGATCCGTATCGTCCAAATATCAGTACAATGACGACCCTCGTTTTAGAACAAACGATGTAACATATAATTACGGTTTGTTAACATTAGTCATCTGTAATTATTTGAAAATCAAAATTATCAAATCAAAATTAAGTTAGTAATAAGGAAGATTCAGCACACTGGAAAATTGAAAAATGGCCGAGAAACCTACTTTAAATTCACGAAGAAAATCTCATCAACGACAGATCCTTCTATTTCACAGTTCAATTTCATTGGAATTCATTTCATGTAACAACACCCTCATTTTTGCTCCGTGAATTTATACTACTGTAAATGCTGTCCCTGAATATTTTCTTTATTTAAAGGGAGCTAAGATGACGGCCGGATATTCGTGGCTCTCAATTCAATTCAGATGCGAAGGCGAGGGCGATGAAAATTTTTCCCTACAAAATTATGAATTTAATACTTTCGTCACGCACTTCATCAATTTAATTACCCAAGAATTTCTTTGAGAAAAATGAGTGAAGTAAACGGCGTTTTATTAAATTCGTCGCTTATTAGATGTGCGTCACTTAATTGACGTTAAAAGATCTCGCGAAGCTTTCTAATAATAAATATAATAACATAAAGCTAGACGGTACAAAAGACCTTCAACTGTCGCGTTTAATTTAGGTGACTAAGATAACTTCTCGCTTTAAATAAAGATGGATAGTCTCCTCAGGGGGAATGTAATTTTATTAAGTCTATTTATATTGTGAATGATACATAAAAGACCCGACAACAACTAATTGGTGGAACATTGAAGACTACTTTGTGTAGGTGCCGATAGAGTGCCGACGAAATTAGAACAAAGCGTATACGAAAACGAATACGTTTCAAAATTCCATGTGTGTTATAGTGTTGCTCAGAAAAGAATTGATTTCGTCTTCACCTTGATTGTCTGTGTGTTATACTCGTAACATATTCAATCAGTATTTTAGCGGAGAATACGAAGTTCATACTTAGTTCCGTTCAACTACTTTTGAAGTAATGATTCATTTTCGTCTAAAAGCCTATTCATGTCGTTGTATAGAATTCACTTACCTACTAAAGCTTAGTAAGTCGACAGATGATGCTGAAGCAGAAAGCCCGGAAGATTATCGTTATGCTATTAATCGTCTTTGCCAGGCATTGACACTTAGCTACCGCAGTAAGATGGATTTCAATTCAGTAATTCCGCGGATTATACGTATCGATACCGTTATAAGTACTCCGCTGTGAAAATCTAATGATTTTGGCTACGCTTTTCCTATTAAAAGAAATTTCGACTTAGTCTACTAAAAATTGGCAATTGTTCTGATCCTGTAGTAGAAGTTTTGTATTCAAACAAGACTGATGTTTAGAGGAATAAGAGACTATGATTCAGTTTTTAAACTTGGATGAAATATACAAATCACTCTTATCCACTCAAGGCCTCATTCGGTCAATATAACAGAACAGTGTGATTCCAATGAGACTTAAACATATCTGTACAAAACACGTTAAACTTAAAACCAAAGCTACGTAAATAAAAACAAACATACATTAAAGTTGAAGGGAATTCTAGCTAGCGGTTATAGATTACAATAAAATTATTATGTTCATAAACACAGTCAGTCATTAAGCAGAACATTAAGAGGGTGGAGAGGTGTTGTTGTGGGCTACAAAAACCAAACTCAAATAAACCTGGCAACCCATTAGCCGTCTATAACGAGCCGCGACACGTTTAGGGAAAACATTAGGAGCCAGCGAGTTATATGTGCAACATTAAAGAAGTGCATCAGGTTTCATAAAGATAAAAAATATATTAATTGATGAAACAGATTTGTGACAAGGCAATCGTTGAACTTTAGCCAAGACTCAGAATATTATAATTATATTTCATTCTTTTCTTTTTTATTTTTCTTCGCTCTTGTCTTGGGTAAGCAAAGGAAACTCGGTCCAAACAGTCAGACCTTATTTATAAAATATTTACTCATAGTCTTTTTAATCCCTATTATCTTCATTTTCTACGTCTTAGCCAAGTATAGTATTAACTCAAAGCCAGTCTTGCCCCAGGTATTGAATATATTTTTTTGTCTTTAATTTCCAATCTGTCAAATTTATAGATGACGGATGAAGTTGACTGAAACGGTAAGTTTCGTATCCATTGAGTACTCTCATGTTAATTTACAGAAGTAGATCTTGCAGTATAATTCTTTTCTATTACCGTGACATACTAGGCTCTTGTATAATGAAATTTCACGTCATTTAGGTTAGTTAGTTATGTACTATATACCACGCTTTACTTTTTCAATATTTAACACCTGTAAATCCATTAGCAAACACTAATCTGGATATACTCAACTTAGTAAGCAAACCAAGTCTATCCCTATGGAATTCTGGGGACTAAATTCATCACTAGAAACAGAACGCTTAGCAAGTTGTATGGTTTGTATAAAGCGTTTTTCTAGTCCAATTTCGAAAGCATATGAGTCCCGTTGTGTCTTGCGTAATCTATAATTATTGTGTGGGTTCTCGCTGCCATCTTTAATGCCTTCTATGTCTAATTATTTTAACGTAGTTATTTAGTTCTTTACTTTGTATATATATTTTAAAAAATTCAATGTTTTTTTTTTCTGTTTCAATATTAAATCCAGCTTATCTGAGCTCCAAGTTCGGACCCGGGATCTGAGGAAGTTGTAATTTTTATAGGTATATTTTGTTAAACTTTAATATACCTACCAATTTTTGTTCTTTATGTTGTTATTCAATTTATCAAATAGTTATTTTTGCAACAGTTTTATAATAAAGGGTAAACACAAATGTGGGATAATAGTATCACATGAGTGTTTTAATACCTCCATAAGATTCTGAAACAGCTTATTGCTACGAGTATATCAAAATTGAAAAATGGTGGGGATTCAAATAAACTTTTTTAAAATATTGATGATAAAACGCGTGTGAGAGAAAATGTTCTTTTTTTTTAATTTATACAGATACCACGCATCGAGCAGTAAGAATAAGGCTGTCTGTTCAGTAAACCCCTTGTGCAGAAGGGATAGAAAAAAAACGAAAGAGTGATATAAATATGTAATTCAGTACAACATTACATTATACGGATGATAAAATAAGCATGGGTGTAGATTAAGTTATTTAATAATCGAGTATTTGTAATATATTATTTTAAAAAAATATTAAATTACTCTTCAATAGTGTTTTAAATACATTACACGAATTGTCCATTTCGCTTGCTGATTATAAGCAAACCTAAATTCATTTTCACTACTTTAATACTGCATTGCATTCAGAAATAGAAGTTGGTACATTAATGACTACACGTGCAGAAATTGACGTCCGGTATGCGAGATTTATATTCAGAATCAGATTTAGGTCCTGTATAGTTTTCAAACAAAGTTATAAAAGGCAAATATACAAACTCGGTTCAAACAAAACAACATAATATATACGAGTATAGGGGAATAATGATAAATACAATAAGTATTGAGATAAATTCTCTACTAGATTACGCCCGCGACATAATAAAATAAATAAATAATTAGTGTGGGACATTTTTTTACACAGCCCCGTCTAGCCCAAAGTAAGCTAATATAAGCTTGTGATATGGGATCTAGACAAATGATATACATACTTATATATTTCTAAATACACACATATAATACGTAGGAAACACCCAAACTCCGAAACAAACATTTGTGGATCACACAAATATTTGATCCAACCCGGGAATCAAACCCGGGACCTCAGTTGCGGCAGTCACATGCACTACCACTGCGCCACCGAGGCAGTAAAGCATACATGGTGAAGTCTTCCCGTTTCCTTTTCCCATAGAAACTTGTTCCTGGGATAAAGTAGCCTAAGTTTTATGCTGATGAATAAGATATATTACTGTAAAGTTTAATTCAGTAGTTTTTGTGTGAAAGAGTAAAAACATCCATCCACACAACCAAACAAACTGTAACATTTATTAAATGATAGTAGGATTTTTTTTTATTGTGCTACTGCACGTCGCGGCGTCGGTGTTGGTAACGTACGAAGACAATTTACAATTAGTTGGACCGTATGCTTGATGGCCACTTTTCAAATCAAAAAGTACCTAATTGCTCTGAAATATTTGGCTTTTTAGACTTTTAAACTCCAAAGTTTGGAAAATGTACTTATCTGTTTCTCAAGTACCATAAGAGGCAGAGAGACAAACAGTTTGCGGCATTGGATTCAGGACACCATGAATACGTGCATCCACGTTTCTACGTATTCGTATATTAGTAAATAGACATCCTAATAGCGTGCCTTTATATTTGCTGCTTGCCTATCCAATTCTTTCGATTAAAAAGTATTAATATTATTGGTTTGAACAAAAGATGGACCAGAAAAATATAAAGGCAACCAAATTATAAATTTTGTTTATAAACAACGAACTGTGTATATTCATTTCACGATGTATAAACAACTCTGTTTCGAAAGACGAAATGCGTTAGCTTTTTAATATTATAATTTTATAAAGTAAATATTCATACGAATAAATAACGCAATGATTTTTAAATTAGATTGTTTGCATTATTTAAATATTGCATAATATTACATCATCGCATTATCATTTGTGCATTTTTAAAGTTCTTAATTATAAAAATTCTGATTGAACATCCAGAAAACTCGCTCCTTTACAAAAATACTCTGTTTGGGGTCAAATTGGAATCAAATGAAGGTATTAAGTAGACTATTATGTACTTATGCTTCAGTGGTTTAGTCCTTATATCACAAGGGCGTATAAACACAGTTTCAGCTCTGCATTGTGGTCACCTTGTAACTTTTGGCTCAAGCCATTTTCGTAACAAAGATAAAATTGGTTCATTAGTCCATCATAATGGCAATTTTTATTATGATAATTCACACAATAATATTCTTTGTGAGTAGGTAACAAATTTCACTCCATCTACAGAGCTCTAGTCAATATCACACAGTCTTTCATAGATAGACCAGTTCCGAAAATATTGATGAAATAAACCTTTTTACTCCTCGATTACTTTACAAAATTGTAAATGTACATTTGCTAAAGTTTTCAAATCATTGTCTAATGACAAAAAGAAAAAACTTACTGAATGAATGAATGAATGAAATATCTTTATTCATGTAGGTCACAAAGTAACACTTATGAACGTCATGATTATTGCTTCTACATTTAAATTTACTGCCAGATTCGCAAAACAATAGGTAGAGCCTGAGGAAGAACCTGGCAATAAAACTCATAGTCACTCTTTTCTAACCGCCAGTAATTACATTAGTTTGATGATGACATGATGTTTGACCAATTGTATAGTAATGAATTTATACAAAACAAAAACAAAATCATTGTTGTGTTTAAAATCATATTAAAATTAGAGCTATTCTAGTTGCCAGTTCTAAGGACAGCCTACACTTTAAGAAGAATCTAGCATAAAAGTCAATGGATGCTCTTTTAAAATGTAGGTGTGGCTTACAACATTAAAATTACACTTACATTGTTCCTTTGGATTTATGTGAGAACAGTCGACTAAACTTAGTTTGCCTTAAATTTAAATAATAACTTTGTCAGCAAGCTACTTTGATTGCTTACATGGTATATGAGAAGAAATCACTGTTGTATGTACCTGTAAAAAAAGAAAATACTTATATTATTATTCAATTTTCACGACCGTATCTTATACAATATCTTAAGCAAGAAGTCTAAATATTGTTATGAGATGTAGATTATGGAATATTTTGCCAAAACCTAACAACTTTCATATCGCTCGGCATAAATTTCACGAGTAAAATTCGCCTAAATATACTAAAGAATGAATAGAATACGTATTACATAACTATAATACTTACATAATTTATTTAGTCAGAACTCTAGTTTGCTAAATTGATTAAGTGCGAAATGACCGTTTCGGTGTGATATTAATATTCATGAAATTTGATAAGCTAAACCAATACGGATATGATACCGTGGTTATGTTATAGTATGACCACGACCGCTGTACCGCTCACTGCGTACCATTTTGTACGCAGTGAGCGGTACAGCGGTCGTGGTCAAACTATAGTATCGGCTGTCCATCCGTTGATATTGCCCAAGGACCAATAGCCGAGTCCATATTAACGAAGGCAGGTACAAACTCGGTCATGAGTCATGTTAGTCTCGTGAGTGATGTTCAGCAAAATTGTCGGGCAAGCAACTGCCGACTAATCAATGATTTGCCAGATTTGTTATACAAAAGAACGTAGTCGATAAAATGTTAATGATAGTTAGATTATTCTCCATCAATGCACTTGATTAAAATTAATTACTAACCTGACTAGGTAGCCGCAGTCGCAAAGGTGTAACTTATGCTAGCAGCATAAATTTGAGCGAAGCGTTCAATCAAACTAAGTATTTTCCCATAGACAACATGATTTTTGCGGATACCTTTTTTATTAGATCGAATTTTGAAAACCGGGCTTCGTCACGACCACGGCATAATTTGAATAGATTTCCGTAGCAGAAAAAAAAACCCGAAAACGGATAAGAAATGGCGAAGTTCTGCCCGGTGTTACAAACGCCAGTGAAGTCGCTCCATGGGAACTTCGCTTCGCTCAATAAAAAGTTCAACTTGAAGATTAGGATTTACTTACTATAATGTATAATTAAATTCTTACATAATTATACTAAACCTGCATTAAATATAAAATTTTGTTTAATATAAAATTCAGCTCTGCATCGTGGTCACCTTGTAATTTTTGGCTTAAGCCATTTACGTTACAAAGGATAAAATTATTATTTATTAATTGTCTAGGGTGACGAGTATGACAGACAAAGTTAGAGTCAGAGCACTGGTTTCAATTATTTCAGCTTAGATAATAAAGACATATTCTCGCGTGTCGGCCGGGGACCTCGCGTTCGGTAAGTTAGAAATATGGTTAATGACGTATAGCACTATAGGCTGTATTTATTACTGTGTATGCCTACAACATAACGGGGTCAGTACTTCCCGCCACCTGGCCACGCGGATGTCGCCCAACTTCCCTGCATTATTATGGTGAAATATTTAATGAAATAACCAAATGACTTTCAATAGGAAATGGGTTTTATCTGTGGTATTAGTTTAAATAGCATGAAATATATTAACACAAGAACAAGTTAATTATACTTTGATTTGTATGATAATTAGAAAATTAATTATAAGTAAAATATTTATTTTCGGGATATTTACCATGTACACTTTCACACGCGAGCATCCGATATTTCGGCAATATTGCAAGCGCCATTATCACAGTTACTCCGTGATAATGGCGCTTGCAATAGTGCATATAATCACAGAATCATCAATATCACAGAACAGTGCACACGGTGAAATGTGAGTGTATAACAAAGCTCTGCCACCCCTTCGGAAATAAGGCGTGATTAAAATATAAATGGCAAAAGACTGATAAAAGCTTTTAACCAATATTTAATACATATATTTTACACATTAAACTGACTACCAATTCAATCAATAAATCTTCCTCTACGAAATTCGAACACAATTTTAGTCGTGAATATTTTAATACCACAGAAGCAGTACACGCGGCTATAAAATATTGTTACAACTTTTCAACTACAGGAAATTTTAATAAAACGAACGCTAAAAGTTTCCTAAAATGGTGTTGCCTGATAAATATTTTTTGTAACAAATGGCTTCACATAAAATCTTTCAGACAACATGGTTATTTCGGACCCACAGCGAGAGCTGAGGCTTTTTCGATACTGTGTTTCTTTTTTACATTTTACTCATCAGAATTATGCCACGCGCCTGATTACTTAAATAAAACATCAGGGACATTATTATCTATACTAATATTATAAAGCTGAAGAGTTTGTTTGTTTATTTGGTTGAACGCGCTAATCTCTGGGACTACAGGTTCGATTTGCATAATTCTTTTTGCGTTAAATAGTCCATTTATCGAGGAAGGCTATAGGCTATATAGCATCACGCTACGACCAATAGGTGCGGAACAGCAATGATAAATGTGGCAAAATCGGGGACAAAATATTCATTTTGATAGCTTCCGTTGCGAACGCTGCGTAAATGATTAAAGTTACGGAAAATCTATTTATTACATAATTATTCCCCTTTAAAAGTTCTAAAATAAAGTCCGCGACAGCATATGCCTATCTTTTAAGGTTAACCTATTATAATCATTTTATTGTGAAAAAAATTGGTCTTAAAATGACAAGTGAAAAGAATGGCCGATGATCTGCGATTTACGCATGCGCGACGTCGCGACTAGCCAATAGCGAGCGAGCTCTGCGAAGTCAGCGCGTCTCCTTGGTAACTATTTTAATAATAATTTGACTGCCTCTGTGGCGCGGTGGGAGTGCATCCGACTGCTACGCAAGAGGTCGTGGGTTCGATTCCCACCCAGGATAAAACTTTGTGTGATGAGCACGATGGTTTATTCTGTGTCTGGGTGTTATTTATCTATGATATGAATGTATTTAGAAATATATAAGTATGGTAATTAGTTATTTTGGTTACTATAGTACAAGCTCTGCTTAGTGCGGAATCAGATGGCGTTGTGTCAGTTGTCCCAACAAAATATAAAAATAAAAAATATAAAGCTAACTATACTAATACGTGTTGGATAGCGCATTTATCGTGGAAGTCTATAGGCTATATCATCACGCTACTACCCTGAAGAGCAGGGCAGTAATCAACAAATCGGGCTAATATTCATACACAATAGTAAAAGTAGATAATAAACGACGGGATTAAATGGGAGCGACGGGGATAAAGGCGTGACTGATAAAAGGCTATCTCATCACGCTACTACCCTGAGGAGCGGAGCAGTAATAAAAAAATCGGACAAATATTTATACATTATTGTAAAAGTAATAAACGACGGGATTGAATGGGCGCGACGGGAATAAAGGCGTGACTGATAAAAGACTATCATCTCGCTACTACCCTGAGGAGCGGAGCAGTAATCAGCATATCGAGCAAATATTCATACATTATTGTAAAAGTAATAACGACGGGATTAAATGGGAGCGACGAGAATAAAGGCGAGACTGATAAAAGACTATATAATCACGCTACTACCCCGAAGAGCGGAGCAGTAATCAACAAATCGGGCAAATATTCATACATTATTGTAAAAGTAATAAACGACGGGATTGAATGGGAGTGACGGGAATAAAGGCATAACTGATAAACTAACGGGAGTTCGAAGTTTGTCACGGGCGAAGCCGCGCGGGTCTGCTAGTTATTTAATATTAGAAATACCATTATATTTGAAACGTAAAATATTTCATTAATGAAAATATCATACTTTCATCACCTCATCGGATTTGATTTTATTGGTCAAATTTGGTAAAGTAAATAGTAAATACAAAATGGATAAGTTCCCATGCCTTGCAGTAATTAGTAATCTTTGAAATCTTAGAAGCATTTAATATTTTACGTCGACGGCAAGGATAGTCTTTAATAAGCACAGGCTCCAACATTAAAACGTAGCAAGGATATTGACCTACTTAGACATAGACATATTGTCACGCCTTAATCCCCGAAGAGGTAGGCAGAGGCATACACACACATTTCACCGTATGCACTTTTGTTCCACGTAACAGATGGTGCGCCATTATCTACCATAACCTTAACCAATAAGTATTTTTTTCAGGGGTTTGTTGACCTTATGGGTTAGGCTACTTTTCCATTGACCAACGAGTGAACAAATACTTTCGTTTGTTTTACTGGGTTAACTTTTTATCATAAGCCATATGCGGATTTATATCTTCGAAGCATTTCACTGTTGTTGTATATAATTTCATATAACACGGGAGAAGCGTGAAATGGTATATTTATGGGCCGGTAAGATGAGGGTCGCTATCGGAGCCCTGCGGGTTGAGATAACGGCCCCAATCACGGATCGTCGTTTTCGTTTTTGCTTACCATCAGGCGGGCGATGCCATTTTGAAGAGCCACATTAATAAATAAAAAACTCACTTGCTTTTGGTGTGGTTTGATATAAAGTTTCACTTTTTAAACTGTTTATTATAAGTAGTTTCAGATCAGCTTTCTGCAACTATGCTTTATTAAGTTTCGTTTCCAGTCAGCAATAAGACTCATTGTGCCGGTCAATAAATAGCATTAAGTAACCGATTGATAAGCATCGACAAAGTCAAAAAATAATCCTTATGTGATCAATAAGTGTTTAACTAAATAAACATGTATTAAACCAGTAAATCTAAATAAACGCGAGTGTTTGTAAGTATGGATGTTTTTTACACTTTCACGCAAAATTTACGAAATGGATTTCGTTGAAACTTTTCAATAATATAGTTAAGCTCATACATCAGAATACCTATACACACATAGGCTACTTTTTATCCCGGGAACAAGTTCCTGTGGAAAACGGGAACGGGAAAACTTCACCAAGCGTGGGAGGCCGCGGGCGTCAACTAGTACATTATAATTCACTCAAAATACGATACTTCTACATAGTACAAATATTCATGGCCAGCTAGCAATCAAATCCACATCACATACATCATAAAGTACTATCATAGAAATCATAATATAGATTATGATGGATCGATATCCATCATAATCTATATTATTATAGATATAGAAGCCCCATCAATGGAATTTATGATCGTTAATGTTTAAAACCTTTTTGTTGGAATAAAATTAAGACACTAGTACCTCGTAAATTTTGAGTTACATACTATTTAGTGTCAAATGACCTTCAAGGATATTTTTTATTGTCTTTTTCATTATGACTGACCATAAAAAACAATAATATCTACAAAAACCATTACCGACCATTATCTATATATTTGCAGGAACTAACAGAGTGTGACAGATGGCAACTATGTGTAGTGGATCGAATTACAAAGCATACTGAATCACCTTGAGGTAGAAGGATTTATGTTACACTAATCACAGCTTTAAATAATTGGTTTGTGTGACTTTTGATTGTGCTCTTAATTTTTGTATGTAAATTACCGACGTTAACGCGATTTATTATTATCGATACAAAAAGAATGATTGATTAATAGATCATTCACAATTGATGACATAGTTAACTAAGGTAATTACTTAAAAATGACTAAACTTATTCTGTCTGTTGTGCAGTATTTATTATCTCTACAATATTAAACTGACCGAGTAGGTACTTGTTGTAAATAAAAATCATTTTTAAGAACAAGCTTTTATTTTTGCTTTAAAATGTTTGTTTATAAATGACGCCTTATCCCCGAATATGTGGCAGAGGCAAATTTATAAACTCACTTTTATATTTATTTAATTTAATTTCCTGTCCTCTCTGACTACCCCGTCAGGGATACAGCGTGAAGATAGTTAGTTAGTTAGTTAGTTAATTTAATTTCCATATTGTAGTAAAGCAAAACATTCTTAGTCCTGCATCTTTAGTAATCCCTTTATATTTTAAATTGTTTTAATTTGGCCCTTTGTCATCCAAACTAAACGTGTATATAAGATTTTAGCTCAATCGGTTGAAAAAATCTGCTGTTGTTGTGTCGCCACAAGAACAGCCAATATCAATATAATTGTGAGTTTCTGAAAAGCTTGTAAAATACTTAAAAATGCTTACCGTATAAATTACATTACGAATCAAATATTTGACAAACAAAGACAACTTTTCCATTTTCCATCCTAATAGTTGACTAAAATTCGCATTGTACTGTCGCCTAATATATTACCGGCTGGTCTTTGTCACCACGTGTCAAATATTCGACCCTCAAAAGAAGACAAAAGCGGCCAGGGTACGCCAGGGCAAGCGATCTTTGACACAGATACGCCATTGTCCACATAATTCTATAACTAACACTTTGTTCAATAGACGATTTATGGCACCCCCGCCGAAGGCTACGTTGGATACCAAGGCTCAATTTCTCCATTAAAAAGATGATTTGCCAATATTTGTTACATCGTTTGGTAAATAGCCAAGATAGCCACACAAAAACGATTTCTATGAAGGAAAACTAGTAGGTATAAAATTATTGATCTTGTCGGAATTTATTGCTACTGTATTCAAAGAATTCGATTTAATATGGATGATACAACTTTAGAAACAATAGAAACGATCACTACTTATTAATAGTAACTAACTAAACTAACTATCTTCACGCTGTATCCCTAACGGGGTAGTCAGAGAGATTCATTAATCGCTTCACACATGCACGTGTGGGTATCCTAGTACTTTTAACTTTTCCGTTTTTGAGCAATTTGCTCACGTGTTCTTCATATGTAAGTTTCAGCCTTACCTGACTGCTTTTACCATCTATATTATATTCTTCGACAATTGTTCAATCACTCGTTCGTTGGACGTGTCCAAACCAACGGAGCACGCCCTTTTCCAGCTAAACGCTGACACTTTCATTCAAACCTGCCATATTGCGTATCACTTCGTTTAATAATAGGTTTTACTTATTGAAAGTAATGTGAAGATATTATTACAATTTAATAAAATACTTGTTCGTAAGATATTTTGTTCTGCTAAAATATCAGAATTACCAACGAGTAACAATAAACAGCATGTAAGTAATTTATAAACTTTCAAAGTCATAATATTACAGTTTATTTGTTTCTTAAATTTATGTCTTTGGAATTCAACTTCATTGGTTAGACTATTACGTATCTAATGAAAATCTGAAATTAGTTGGATGGTCGTAGATATATTTGAAACTGCAATGCAAAAACGCGTTCGGCAATTTTTTTTTATTATCAGCAAATTATTTAAGCATGATTTGTTGTCATTGCCCCATGCACTTAAAGTTAGCGTTGCTTAAAAATAATAATTAACCTTGCACATACGTGTTTTAATTAGTGTACGTGAGCATTAAAGTAATAGAAGGCGAGGTCATAACGTTGGCATTTCTGTGTAAAAACGTTTGTATTGTGATTGTAACGTGAATACGTTTGCTCTTCAATGGAACAAGTGCCCATAGACGTTACGCTAAGTACAATGTCACGAGCTATTATACTTTTTTGTTAAAAACTATATCTCAGATGACTGGAACAAGTGCTAGCCTTCGTGGCGGTCACAGGTACTACATCTGTTATTGGCATTGATCTTGAATTTTTTTCTCACGTCTTTTTATAAGGCTCATTTTGTCATCTGTTTTTATTCAAACAAAAAATGCCATAAACAAGGCAAAGCTAAGTACCGTACCTTTATTGCGTCACACAGCAATGATTCTTTTGGGAAAAAATGAGTTACGAATGTATTCATCCGCAATACTCGCTAACGTAATTCAAAAGCTAATAAAAGTTTTGATGGCTCTTTGTTGCTGTGAAAAAGCAATTTAGGACAATCAGTATATGGCTATTACACACCTAATTTAACTTAGCTTTGAACTAATAATTTTTGGTGAATCGTGAAGTGGACATTTGAGAAAGGCAATAATATTTTTTAGTCACGGACCGAGTCGAAATCTTACGTTCACTGTCTCCGTTGAAAGAAAGAATTAGATAATCTTCAAATATATAAAACTAAATCAGGTTTGTTCATACACTTATAACTATATAACGGTGGAATTTGTGGAAGCTTCTGATCCAGCAGAATGAGTTCAAAAACTGAAAAATATTATATAAATAAAAAAATGTCATATCATACATTTTCTATTTAACTGAACTTAAAGGCGGCACAAAGCTTGCTTGCTTACTACTGGAAAATTATATATATGGAGTATGGACACATGTGTGTTGCTTTCTGAGTGAAATTGTTGTTCAAATTTTACTAGAAATTTCTTAACAAGTTTAGTACGTGGTAAAGTGTTGTTGAATATTTTTTAAGAATAAAATAAAACTTAAAATATTTTAAAGAATACAAAATTATTACATACTTTGTAGAATCGTTGCATAAATATTTCAATAAATTCTTCGTGGGTTTTACTTTAACTGGTTAGCTTGAAACAGCTTTATCTCTTAGGTAAAATCATTATAGGCGGATACCATTCTATACTATCAATTTAATGTATTATATTTACAATTCAGAAAAGGTTGCCTGTAAGAAATAGCCTTTGTGCGATAAGGCCGCCCATTGTAAAACCATTTTAGTATCATATTGTAAATGTACTTTTGGTGTTACAATAAAGAATAACTAACTAATTAATTCCATTCACGAGTTAGCGTTTAAGAGATAAAGTGTACAAGAAGGAGCTCACGGGTTCGAGTCCCGTTTTAAACCTAGTTACTTTTTAACTCTATTAATAAATTTATATGAAACTATCAATAATAACTTATCACCATGAACGACTTGTCAATACGTGTGAATCAAGCTAAGTGGTTTAATTTTCCGTGGCGTGTAGTCTGTCAGCTTCTTAGCCCAGTCCGATTACCGTGTGAACGTTGCGACCTTGATAAACGTACTTGCAGTCTTTTGTGTGGTGTTTTCCTTGCACAGATATTTATCTCAATTAGCTGTTTAGCATACATGAACTATAGGGTGAGTCAATATTGACATAGTTTTTTTTTAAGTGTTTTAGGGCGTGGTGAAATGCATTTACTACTTATGTGAGACTACCAGCCGGCCCTGGAGAGGGGACAGACTACTCGCAAAGCCACCTGGGTACCACTATCCTCTCAATAGGGCTCCTTTGAAAATCAGCGCCGATACGTGGTGGAAGCAGTATGCTAGCTCTTACGTGGCGGCACAATGCTATTCTGCGGGAATGTGAAGTGAACGGTATGTAGTGCAGGGCTGAATGATTTTGTGAAATGTGGGTGCAGGAAATATTTTATAGGCTTTTTTCTGCTTTGTTTAAAAAAATATGATAATTATCTTATGTTGTAGCTTTTTTGTGTTCTTATGTACTGTGCATTTCTTAACACATAATAAATTTCTTTCTTTCTTATTTCTTTTTTTCTTCTTTCTCCTCGGTGTTCTACTATGCCAGGTATTAGTCACGCCTTTATCCCCGAAGGGGTGGCAGAGGCATATTATTCACCATGTGCATTTTTGTCCCACGTAACAGGTGGTGAGCTCGTAGCCATGCTAATATAGATAAACGCAAGTTGAGGCCACCTGCAGTTGACATTTTTCAATCCTATACTGGCAACCAGGACCAACGGTTTAACGTGCGTTCCGAAGCACGGAAACGCTCGTAAGTGGAAATATTACAAACCTGTCACCCATCCGAGGATCAGTAATTTTGTTACCGCAGAAAAAAAAATTGATTACCGCAGTGATCGTTTACAGAACACTAAGTTAGCAGAGCAGGACTACGAGCGCTATTGCCATGCCTGGAGGCCAGATCTACTAATTCAATCGCGTCAGAAAAGCATAGAAATCTTCGCTCAATAGAAAGCCGACAGATAAAAATGACAGTTTTCGTAGTCTACTATTACAATTACGATCCAATGGAATTATATCGCCCGGCTGATAAAATGTTATTAGGACGTGTAGCTTAGCGCCTGTAATAGCTCTTAATTTGCATTTTTGGTAGTCTAAATTAATATTTTGATAGCTTAAAACAGCTTACTGCAGAGCTTGAGAAGTGTGATTGTGAAATATATAATAGTTTACTACCTAGTAATAATACTTACATACATATTGTCACGCCTTTATCCCCGAAGGGGTAGTCAGAGGCATATTAAACGCCCACGTTTCACGGTATGCACTTTCGTCCCACTTAACAGTTGGTGAGCCCATTGCCGTGTTGAAATGGACAGGCGCAGGCTGTATCGACCTGCTGTTGAAATTTTTTAAGCCGCCCATAAGGCCTTCAACTTAGCTTAACGACTGCCATTTTATTAGCAACCGGGACCAACGGCTTAACGTGCCTTCCGAGGCACGGAACTGGGGTGGGTATAAAGGGCCGAATAAATTTAATAAAATAAAATGTGTCTATTTTAGATGTTAAATTTGGAAGAAATTTTGAACCTGTTGCCTTTTTAGTGAGGTGGTAATAAAAAGGCTAAAAGGTCTTATGTGTTAGACACTAATTAGCACGACCAATTAAAGTCCTGGTAGTCTCGGACTAGGTAGTAGTAATACTACCTAGTTTTGGACTAATCGCAATAGAACCGTAGAATAAAACTTGAACGGCTTCTTATTGGAAAATAGTATACTCGGCCCCCTGGTATGGTAAACTTTTAGATTGCTTGCTTAATATGAATAATAATACAATTACCGATATTTTTTTATAAACAATTTTAAGAAATTTAGATAATGTCAGTGACTGGTGGCGGTAATGTCTTGATTTCTAAATGAACGTTTCTATGTCAGATACAATGCTGATGCTTCGTAGATAATGAAAGTTTAGTATGCTATATATACTCTTGTGTAAGGATTTTATTTTGTATTAGGTGACCACAGCTTCGCCCGTGGAATATTTCAACCTCCCGTCGCACCTATTTAATCCCGTCGCTTATAAATTCTACAATGATGCATAATAATTTGCCAGACTTGTCGACATTTATGACTACTGCTCTGCTCCCCAGTGTAGTAGCGTAATGATATATAGCCTATAGCCTTCCTCGATAAATGGCATATTCAACACAAATAATTTTTCAAATCCGACCAGTAGTTCCTGAGATTAGCGCTCAACCAAACAAACAAACAAACAAACTCTTCAGCTTTATAATATTAGTATAGATAGAGGACAGAAGGATTTAATTCTCAATAGATAATATTAAATTCTGTTTCATATAAAGTTCTTCGTCTACCTGTGCTAAATATATGAAATCTAAAAACTCCTTGTATAAATATTAATATGCCTATAACTTAAGCATTTACCTTATTAAAAAGTCACAAATTCCTAACATAAATTATTCGTGGTAGACTTTAGTAATGTTCGTATTATCATCAACATAATCTTAGGTATTGGAATGTTAAAAAAAATTCAAGTGGGATGTTTTAAATATTTTAGTGTAGTTATTGCAACTATGGAAATAGTGAAATCGCTATGCAACTTAATATATTCTATACCTAAGTTATTTTTATAATGAAACTATATTATACTTACTAAGATCTAATCTTATAATTTACAAGGTTTTCAAAGTTGTTTACCTGAAGTAGTTACAAAATATATTAGACTTTGTTTCTGTAGTACTTAAAGAATGAGTAAGTATTAGGTACATTTAATTAAAGTGATTGTGATAAGATCACCCTGTTTAAGACTTTTACAGTGTGTACCTATAGCTTATTCTCTTCAATAGAAAACTCAACAAATAAGTAATGATCAACTAAGTTAGAAAGAAGGTACCTAACTAAATTCCCTTCTTTGTGAAGTGGGACGTGTATGTGTACAGTACCTACATATCTATGTAGTAACTAGGTGACGCCCCCGACTTCGCCCGAGACATATTTCGAACTCCCGTCGCACTTATTTAATCGCGTCGCTTTAAATTCTACAAGAATGCATCAAAATTTGCCCGATTTGTAGTCATTTATGGCTACTGCTCCGCTCTCCAGGGTAATAGCGTGATGGTATATAGCCTATAGCCTTCCTCGATAAATGAGCTATCTAACACAAAAATAATTTTTCAAATCCGACCTGTAGTTCCTGAGATTGGCGCGTCCAACCAAACAAATAAACAAACCAACAAACTCTTCAGCTTTATAATACACTCCCGGACTCTTGAATCGAGCCACCTTACATTCCCGGGCCTAAAAGCCCAATACACAAAAAAATATACAATATAAAAAAGAAGTTTTTATGCATTTTTAATGCTGGCATATTTCATCGTCTTGCTCGTATGTATTATTCCAAATTTGAATTTTAGAATTAAAAATAAAAATCAAAAGCCGAGCATGATCACTGATTTGAAAAAAATAATGACTGTTGAAGCAATTTAATGTGTGGATTTGGTTTGAATTTTCGCAATTGTTGTTAACCAAAATTTAGTTTAGTTATTTTTCTATAATTTGAACCGTTTTTGGCTATAAAATTATGGATACTTCACCTGAAGTAGCCGCGCAAGCTGTAGCACTTCTTCAATCTGGGCTAAGTCAGCGAGATGTGAGTTCACAACTTCACATAAGTCGTTCCGCTGTTCAAAGAGTGTACCACCGATACCTGGAGACTGGCGGCTTCGTTCGGCGAACAGGGGGACCTCGTTACCGAGTGACAACGGCGAGACAAGATCAATACATTGTCACTACTAGCTTACGAAATTGACGCCTTAACTCTGTTCAGATACAAGAACAGCTCAGGGACTTTCACGGAGTGGCTGTAAGTGCTCGGACCGTTAGAAGGCCACTCAATGAACGTGGTTTAAAGCCCCATAAGCTAGCCAATGGACCCAAATTGAAACGAGCACACCGAATAGACCGTCTAGAGTTTGCGCGCGAACATCTAAATTGGACTCGACATCAATGGAGCCAGGTTCTCTTCACAAATGAGTCCAAGATAATGCTATACGGTAATGACGGAAGGAGTAAGGTGTACCGAAGACAGAACGAGCGTTTCGCGCAATGCTGTATTGACGAGAAAGTGAGTTATGGTGGAGGATCATGGACAGTCTGGGGAGGAATCTCTATGGAAGGCAAAACTGAGCTAGAGGTAGTGGCGGACCACGACTGCCGCCCCTAGATGGCAATAGATACTTTCGCCAATGTTTAGAGAACCACGTGATGCCATATGCTGGATTTATTGGCCAAGATATCGTTTTAATGCATGATAATGCAAGGGCCCATGCTGCGGGAATCGTCAGGGAGTACTTAAATGACATTGGTATCACTGTTATGAGATGGACAGCGCGAAGTCCTGATATGAATCCTATAGAGCATCTATGGGATGAGCTGAAGAGGCGTGTTCGAGCTCATCATCCTGCCCCGCAAACCATGCAGGAGCTCAAAAATGTAATTTTGGAAGAATGGTAGGACATTCCTCAACATGTCATAACGACATTGATTAATTCTATGCCAAACCGTATGAGAGCTGTCATAAATGCACTGGGAGGCAATACAAGTTACTAAATAAACATTTCTTTTCATGTTAAACATGTCTTTATTTAAAAATCGATTATATTTTTTCCTTGAAAAAAGCAAACATGGACTTGTTTCAACGTAACTCGACTTTTTTAATAAACTGTAGTTCAAATTCAGAACAGTGGCACTCTAAATGAATGATGAGTATACCAGCTCCAAAACTGCATTAAAACATTTTCCTTCCACATACATCTCTTATAAGTTACAGTACTCCAAACCAAAAACCTTCTATCTGTCTATGGCCAGGAGTCCCGGGTGAGCCCTCGGAAGGATAGCCCCAGGGTCCGGGAGTGTATTAGTATAGATACTTAGTAAGAACTATGGGTCCTGTGTGAGCTATGTTTGCTTCCAATACATATAAATGATGGCAGAAACGTCTGAAAGCCAAAATATAACTGATTAACAGCAAGGACAAAGTAAATAAACAAATTTTGTAAGAATACAAGTGCATTTATCGAAGAATTACTTAAGAAATTTAGAGAACCATTAAGGTCTTCCAAAATATATTTCATTGACTAACATAAATTTGATGAACACCATATCATTACAAAAGGAATCAGTTATTACGTTCTATTGTTTTACCAACACGGGTATAAAGTTGATAATAGCTATAAATTATTACCACATATCTGTCTATGATCAAAGTGCCGGGCACGAGCGTTGATGAAGACCGACATTAATTCACGAACCGTTGATAATTAACCTTTCTCGAATATAACACGTCGAAATGTGGAAGCAATGAAATCAATATTTTACTCGCCACATGTAAACTGACGGTCAGTGCCAACCCGAGTCCATTAAACAGAGTCCTAAATCTCATAAAATTTATATGTTCGAGCATGACATCGTAAATGCACTCTGTACGGGGAAATAAAACGAAACATAAAATTCGGGTGAAAGCGATTTTTTTAACATTTTGCAATAAACCATTCTTTATCAGTATTGTGTAAAAAATGTGCTTGGATGACATAAATGATTCCAATTCTAAAAGGTGTATAAAACGACTTATTGTAAGCACTATTTCTTACAATAAGTCGTTTTACAAGACAGAAAAGCAGGCGCCCTGGATGTTTAGTATCAATGCGTTCAAATTTATCCAAGGCTGAAATTTCCTAATAAATGCGGATAGAATCCAATCTAAAATTATATACGGTTGCTAGCATAATTCTCTTAGAAGAGTGTACCGTTTATATACCCCGCCAATTTTAAAATACACACACAATAGTTCGTAACCTTGATGAACACACAGCGACGTCTGTGTGTTCATCAAGGTTACGACCGTGGAGAGTGCTCACACATTATTAACAAATGTTTATTATTTATACTATTAAATTAGTATCAACGGTATATATGGCAGTCTATTTGCCCAACATTGGAACAAAGGTTGGCCATTTCCGACCGTACCGTGCCATGCGCTATTTATTGCAGAAACTATACTTGGGTTGCAAGTGTTGCAACAAGCTCGTGACTGGAGTGACTTGCACGCTTTCAACCACTCACAAATATAGTTGCCACACTACGGTTAGATATAAATTAGCCGTCTACTATGACTAGTTATATTTCTAGACTGCGCTAATGATTGAACATAAGATGATGATACTGGCGAAACATTCACTAAAGGCATAACGTTATTATAATACGCAAAATTAATTAAAATAATAAGACATCATGTCATTAAATTACATTTTGGCGTATCATCTCCGGGGCATAAGCGACGTCACTTACTAACTAACGGATGAGACAACGGCACAGGCACGAATAAGTGTTGCGAGTTTAGGCGGCAGTCGTTTCTCATCCGAAGTAGTAGTATATCCCCGTAAAACAAACATTATAGGTAGTATGAAGTGCAATTGTTTAAAAAGTTAGTATTTATAAACAATTCGTAAAAACTTTCGTGAGAGTTGATCATTATTACAAACTGAAAGGATATACTCACGTGTGAATTTCGGGATAGCCTGAGTTTAGTTTCGGGATAGAGCTAGTTTCGACTACGACTACTACTGACACAGTGTGCTCTTCGCCAGAGAGGTCGCTGGCAACGCGGTGCCGACGTAGCTTGACGCTGCTCTTGAAAAAGGACCTCCGTTACGTCCGCAACTAGTCAGGCTATCCCGAAATTCACACGTGAGTATAACCGTTTAGTTTTTTAATAAATTCGTGAAAATCAAAGACCGATCAACATTCCCATTTGGAATTTTCAACAAAGTGACAAGACTAGTTCAAAATCAGACATGGATAATGTAATAATGGGCTGGAATTACGCTCATAACACGAGCGTAATTCCATTCCAGATTTTGCATTATCAAATTCGCAGACGATACTAAGTGTCCTTAATCATCGAACGCAATGAAACGCGTCGCGATTAGTTGTAATGTATAATTAACTCAGTAATGTCTGTGTATTAGATGTGTTCACATCTTTGACCTACTTAAAGTACTAACTCAAAGGTCATATACCTAATACCTGTATGGAAAGGACGATGATAATAATGGGCAATTCAATGATAGTGCGTAGTCGAAAATATTAGCTGGTTGGATGATATATAGCCTATAGTCTTCCTCATTAAATGGGCTATCAAACACAAAAATATTTTTTAATATCCGACCAGTAGCTCCTGAGATTAGTGCGTTATATCAAACAAACAAACTCTTTAGCTCTATATATTAGCACAGTATAAAGAGTAAACCTATGTCTTTCGGCTTTAATATTAGTATAGATTACCATGGCATTTCTTGGAAAGCCACGAGCTTGGAAAGGCACTATAAGCTGATTGTCCTGGCCGTCCCGGGTGCCCGTAATAGAGGGCTTCTCCGTTTTACAATAGCAATAAGCTCACTAACTAATACGTGCGACCAACTTGCGACATGTGGTGAAATGTAGGCGTATAGTATTCCCTTGTCTGGCATTCACAGAAATCCCCGGGGTTCAAGCGGTAAGCGGACTAACGGACGGCATACAACGTAGACTCCTATACGGGGTTGGAGAGACACGGAGAGACGAGGTCAGACGGTTATCGCTTTTGATAACGCCGAAAATAAAAAGCCAAACGATTAGCAGCCATTTAAAAGTGGACCCCGAGGCTCAGAATCCTGGTAGGGTGTAGAAACAACTTAGAGTATACTAAAATATATAAAAAGAGCAGTGAGAGAAAGAAAGAGAGAGAGAGTATTCTTCTGTCTACCGCCTCGTGGAAATAATCATTACATAGTCATGTTTTGATTTTTTGTCATAATTACTTTTACGCCATTTAGTTCATGATATTGAATAATAAGTACAAAATTATAACAGTTAATATAATTCCGACCGAGACGACGAAGCGGCGACGGACCGACCTAGTGTAATAACTAAGACTTTTTAAAAGTATTTTTTAATTAAAAATGCCATACTTCATTTGGTCAACCTGATCGCGTGTGTCCTCCTTCGATATACTAAGTGAAAGTTGTTTATATGCCTTCTTTAACATACTTCCTTACTAAAGGCTTTTAAATTTACTACCTACTTTGCAAATATTTTTTGATAAACAAGTGAGTGATAAATGTAGCGCAAAATTTTTAAAATTGCAAGTCATTTATATAGTGTTTTCAGTGACGCATTGGCGCATTGGTAGCGGGAACAATATTTTTGAATAACTTGAAGACGTGTTGATGTTGCCGAAATTTAAGTGGTTCACATTAGATCACTCTGTTTTTGTACTGAGACTGTGTGAAGCGGATGGGTTTACATATTTTACATATTTTAAAAAATATATTCAAATATTCAAGAAACATAATATTCAAGAAAAAAATAATCTGCATCATATACCTGTCGTTGATGCAGCAAGGTACCTATTTCCGTAAAAAAATTGAGATGTGGACAAGAAGGAATCCAGTCTTAAAACATTTAAGTACGCTTCACTCATCTACGCGCAATCGAACTGTTTTTAGAATTCAACACATTATGAATGTATAGTTTACTTTTTTATTTATTTATTTAAGCAACATTCGCTACAGGTCGTTCTTGGATGGGTGACCACTTTGTGGAATTTACATTTGCGAGCGTTTCCGTGCTTCGGAAGGCACGTTAAGCCGTTGGCGTTGGCCCCGGTTGCCAGTAAAATGGCAGTCAGGCTTATAGGCGGCTTGAAAAATTTTAACAGCAGCTCGCCACAACCTGCGCCTGTCCATTTCAACACGGAAATGGACTCACCACTCACGTGGGACAAAAATGCATACGGTGAAATGTGGGCGTATATGCCTCTGCCTACCCCTTCAGGGATAAAGGCGTGCCATATGCATTTACGTTTTTTATTTATATAAATAGTTTGCCAAAATGACGCCGCCTGCCTGATGGAAAACCATGGCGACATCTAGCAAAATGATGGTCGCTCTCATAGTCCACATGACTAGTGACAGTTATATAGTTCGATTCGGCATCTCTGCCTGGCACGCGTCGTTAGGGAACAAAAAGAAGAGGATGGGATTAGTTTGAAGAGCTATTCAGAACACTCGCCGTGGTACATTAGGTAGAATGTAGCCAGGGAAGCTATCGTAAGCGCCAGCGGCTCAAGGCTTCTTGTTACCTCAGGACAATTTATTATGCGAATTGCACGTATCTGCATAGCGTCGAGAGCGTCCAGTAAGTACCTCGCGAAGTCATCTCATAGGTGACTAGGCACAATTGAAAGGTGAGAACAGTAAGGTTTGTAGTTATGAGAAAAATGTGTAGTGATCTTTTGATCGTTCTCAATCTGTTTGCTTAAAATGTTGTATTGCATAACAGATGGACGAACGAAACGAATTGTGTTGATGTTATACGGAAGTTATATGATCGGATACATTCGCTTCATATGAAAAGTTTATCGTTTGATGTGATGCATGCGATGAAATTGACGAAGACGTAACTCTTTAAGTTTGCGTTAATATTATTATACAATCGTCTCTGGATTTTTTTTAAATATTTAAACTAAGATGTTTCAATGTCCTGATAGATTGAGACCCTTTTTTTCTAATATGTGCAAAATGTCTGTAAGTGCAAAGTGTCCTTAGCCTTGGAAAGATGAACCAGGGTTCGCGTTAGTGAGATAGTCACGTCTGTTTCTTTGTTTGTGTGAATGCGATAAACCTCAAAACTGGTAAAAGTATTTTCTTTAACGAATGAAGGGGTTCAAGAGGAAAGTTTATGTGGATAATTTCAGGCGGATTAAGCCACGGGCGTACGCTAGTATAACACAAACCAGGTCAGTAAATATATAAAATAAACAATAAAAAGAAAACTTATCCCCTTTTTATATGTAGGTACATGATCTGAAATCTTAAAGGAGTACCAAGAAAACTGTTGCATTCTTCATATGGTGCAAGGAGTTCTACCAAAATTTCACATGCACCTTTTGACGTACGGCGTTGTAAAGTCAGACGGCAGTCCCAACAATGACAAAATCAAAAGTCAAACAAAATAGATACTCCTAGAAACAAAAAATGTGAACCCCGTGCTATCCAGGTAGGGTTTTCAGGTTTTAGGTTCAAACCCTACTTGGATAGTACGGGGTTTAAAAACAGTTTGGAAGCAACTAGGAATACAGTAAGACGAAGAAAGCCGACTAATATTCAAACTGTCACTACAGGTATTCATGGTAAATAAATTTAATCGGGTTTCATTTCTTTTTCAAATTAAATTACTAGGGTAAAGGTTATGTTAATATTATACGTATCTTAATTTAGCAATTAAGTAAGGCTTGTTAGCTTATACAGCTCCTATATAAACTGAAACCCTTATAATTACATTAATTTTGACCCATCACAGGTACTTTGAGTTTTACGTTACAAATAATTATTTATTCAGCAGTTTAATTAGTACTTATGCTACAAAAAAGGTAAAAATACTGTACAGGCGTAAGTAAATAAATCTAAGTAATATTTTATTTTGTAAGGGGCCCCACCAAGATCTTCTAGGCCCAAGTCAACCTCACGTGCCAGTGCGTGCACCTACTGATTAACGGACGAGGCTCTGGCGTTGGCTTTCCCCTTTGGGATTGGAAGGTCTGAGGGCGTCGCTCCCATAAAAGCAACCTGCCAAAACAAAAAATGAACAGTAAATAAAGGAATTCAGTGAGACGTGGCCATTATTGGAGCGACACAATTAAAGCAGGAGCTGCGTGTCACGGAAATGAAGATGCTGCGGTGCCCTCACGTCCGTGGCATTGCAGACAAGTTGCAAGAGTGTCGCCTTCGTTGGTATGGTCACGTCTTGCGGCAACCGCCGGGCTACGTGGGAAACCAATGTCTGGCCATGTCAGCCCCGCCGGGTTCCGGTAAGGGGGGAAGACCCAAGAAGTGCTGGCTTGACGTCATAAGGGATGACATGCGTGCCAATGGTCTCACTACAGTGGATGCCGACGACCGTGCGAAGTGGAGGAGAAAATGTAGGAAAGCGGACCCCGGGCGTTGCGAGACGCAACTGGGACACACGCTCGGATGATGATGATGATTTTATTTTGTAATTCATACAATGTGAGAGTATGGCAAAGCACCTGAAGATGCACTGCTAACAATTTTAAATGCTACCCATATTCAGACCAATAAAGCGTGACTAGATGTTACATACATCTATGATTTCAAAATATTTTCATGAAGTTCCAACATGAAACTCTACGGTTAAGCGCGGAGTGTTAAAAGGCATATCTTAGGACCAATAGTCACTCTCAGTTGCCTTCACAGCTGTGAAAGTAGGTCTTAATCTCTGGAAAACTATGATTTCCCTTCCGTGGTTTGGCATAACGTAGACAGACTTAATTAGAACAGAATAATTAAAAACATAAATATAATGTTCCATATGTGCAGACAGTAGTCATAAATATAGGTAATATTCGTAGTAAAGATTTCATCATCAGTTACATTATCTTCTCCTTAACGTTTCGGCTATTGCATGATTGTCCTTTGAGATTGCCTGGCCAGGGCCCATCCAGGGCCAGAGCCGCATTGGTCCAGGTGCAATATTAGTTTCATATGAGTTGCCTTGGCTCCGAAGGGTCTTAATAGGGCTCCAGTACACAACCACATCAGTACTTTTCCGTTCTTATCGTATAATCATTGCGAAATCAATCCTTTACTGGGTTGTTGTTGTAAACTAAAATTAACGTGTGAACCTCGATATTTCCATATATTTGTAGTAAATCAGATAAATAAGTCACAATTCAACGCAACATACGGCTCATTAAATATTTTACATATTATGTTATTACGCAACAAACATAAAATGTTTATTTAATAATATTATTAAAAGGATTTTTATTTATTTTCAGATAGTAAAATCCATATTATTATTATGATAAAGTCTAATACTCTGAATTAAATACGAGTGGAATTATCATAAGCCGATTAAAAATATAAATTGTAAATGGCCTTTAGTAAATAATGGATCATTTATAATTCATATCATAATGCACGCATTCCATAAGTAGTGCGATCATTACGCCAACGGTACATGCTCATGTCGATAGAAGAACAATTTGATTCGACCTTAACCTATAATAATATTAGAGGCGTCCTCACACTTCCTTATTTAGTAAAGTGTGTTACTCTGAATTACAATTAATATCGCAGGGCAACAATGCGATTGCGTAAAAATGCTTTTGCATTATGCGCACATATGAATATGCACAAATGCATGCTATTATTATGAGAACTGCAAAACTTATCAAATACTTTGATATACACTACTCTTTTTATAATTATTATCCATTTTAAACCAATTCCATCCCAATTTATTAAGAATCTGAGTAGTATTTAATTCTTATTTCATTCATCCCTGTTCTTTGTCGTATGATCATTTTCTCCTTTTATATTAATCCATCTTCTCTTTGGTTTCATCTTGCTATTTTATCCATTCTAATCATACCAACACCTTAATATTCTCTTTTCAGCTACTTGCACTGTTCTTCCATCCATCTTCTTAACGGCTCAACATTCAGATCAATGTTAAATTGAATGCTTACTTAATTAAGACACGTAACCCCATAACAAGGCTTTGGCAGAATGAGCAAGGCGTAATATTATTACCAGGCTTAGAAAATATTCTTAAATTTCCAACAGAATTCTCTCTACATCCCTGGTAATTAAATCTTAATAACCAAGATATTATTTCCACGATATACTTGCCTAGCTTCGTATTGTAAGATTAAGCATGATTTATTATGAAGGTTGTCAATGAATCATAAGAAGCTTTGTACACAGTTTTAATAAAGAGCGCCCCTTTAAAATATAGAATATACTTTGTAATTTCTTATACGTATATTGATTTCGGATTCCTATTATAAGCAAAGCCGTACCTGTATACAATAAACTCAATAAAGACTCTTTGCTGTCTTTAAAAGTAATCGTTAGGGACAATAGAAGGTAGGTTAAAATTGTAATTACAGTTAAGCGTGCCTTTGACACATAATGGTAATGAAATCACCAAGATATATGACTATCAGGTAAAAACCATATGTACATATAGTCATAAATTTGTGTAGGTCCCGAATATACGAGTTTTTTACCCCTACGGGATTACAACTTCGATACTGTTCAAAGGACCAAAGAACTGAGGTCAGTTAAAATGGTCACAAACAGTAAAGCACCTCTAAAAGGTCATCGACTATAATAGGTAGATTCTTAGCATGAACCTATCAACCTATAACCTCCTCCATTTATTAAAGCCGATAAAGAAAGTAGTTTATGCTATGAGTCATACATAATGATATGTTAAGAACCTACAGAACGTACCAAACATTGAGTACTTATATGTGTCTTACGTAACAAAAATAGATTTGACTGCCTCTGTGGCGCGGTGGGAGTGTATCCGACTGCTACGCAAGAGGTCCCGCGTTCAACAAATATTTGTGTGATCCACTAATGTGTGTTTCGGAGTTTGGGTGTTTCCTATGTATAATGTATTTAGAAATATATAAGTATCTTTATCAGTTATCTAGATAACACAAGCTAATATTAGCTTACTTTGGGCTAGATGGCGCTGTGTAAAAAGTGGCCCACAATACAATAATATTTCATAATTGACTGGCTACTTAATTGTAATGTATACTAACAATAATGATGAACATTATTTTTACTTGTTCAAGTAAGATATTCACAAAAGACCACTTGACTTGCAAATATTAAAAAAAAAATTTGCAGGTCAAGTATATACTTTATATTAAAAAAAAAACATTATAAATATTTAACAGTATCTACTCATTCATTCTTTGAGGACTCTCTATCCTAAAGCTAAGTTCGAGTTGCTTCCATAGACTTTATTTGCTTTTAAACCATGGAACATTTTTAATTTTCGTTTGGCTTTTTATGAAAACTGTTTGGGTCTTCATAAAGGAGATGTATGTGAGTCCCGGTATCATATATTTCTAATTTGATTCATTGTTATTTGATATCAAACAATCACATTAGTCATCTACTGCTGGACGTAGGCTATTTTTTTATTATTAGGCGTTTCGTCTTCTTCGTCTGATTGCGTAGATTCTCGATTCCTTCTGTAACTCAACCTTGGGTCCATTTTCATTGACTGCTATAGGTTGAACAACCAAACCCATTATAAACGACTACATCATACGAGTATCTCCGTTCGAACACTCAGCAAGTGTAGGGATTACTAGTAGTTGAGTTTTGTTTGGATCTCTAAGGTTACTTACCCCCATGATAAAAGTTTTTTATCTATAAAATAAATACATCTCACTGTAAGAACCTCCTTTATAATGAGAAACCGTGTAGAAATTGTGTCAAGACAATTAAATTAAGATGTTTCTCCTTGTCGTAACAAAAGCTCAATATTTGAAAAGACAAGTTCACAGTAAAATATAATTTAGCAAACAATATTGTGACAAAATATAATTAATTGATAATACAATTTATTAATGTAATATGACTGATATTGAATTAATTCTGTATTATATTAAGAAATGGTCGTGACTCGTGACTAATGAAACAGTAAATTGTATTGTTACCTACATTAAGGTATATCTTTGTGTAAACTAGGGTCATGTAATCAATAGATCTAATAAATTACTTAAGTGACATTATTAAATTAATAATACTGCAGAGCGGTTATAAATATATCAATTTTAGTTTTCCCTTTTTATTTATTTATTTAAATAACGTCATTTTGGAAGGGCGTTTGCCTTTTCTGTACTTTTTTATGATCAGATTTTGTGTAGAGTTTTTGGTTAGTAATAGGGTGCAACACTTGATGTTGAGGCTGTTCTGTGCTGTGAAGATTTTGGGAAGAGTCTCTTCGTAAGTACGGTCAGCAACGAAACTCGCTAAGCATACCAGAACATTATCTACAAATCTAAATATTCAGTTTATCATATTAAGTACTATTTTATTACATAACATAACATTTATATGAAGCGCTCGTGGCCCTGCGGTCTCAATGTTCTGTAAACGATCACTGAGTTACGCAACTTTCACTATGGCTGGTCATCGGATGGGTGACCATTTTGTGGCATTTACATTTGCGAGCGTTTCCGTGCTTCGGAAAGCAGGTTAAGCCGTTGGTCCCGGTTGCCAGTAAAATGGCAGTCGTTAAGCCTGGTTGAAGGCTTAAAAATTGTCAACAGCAGGTAGCCACAACCTGCGTCTGTCTATTTCAACACGGCAATGGGCTCACCACCTATTACGTGGGACAGGAATCCACACGGTGAAAAGTGGGCATTTAATATGCCTCTGCCACCCCTTCGGGGATAAGGCGTGATGGATATTTATTTACTACATAACATTATCTACAAATCTAAATATTCAGTTTATCATATTAAGTACTATTTTAAACTAATCGAAACTGTACTTAAACATTTTGACATAAATAAGAACAAAACTACAAATTTTCATTCATAAATCTATTTTGTGTCTTTCAATTGTGTAATGTACTGCTGATGCTGCCTGTACTTTTCAAAATACAAATACAATATATTGTCTTGTAGACTTTGTGTTTATTACAGAAGCATATGATTCGATCGGCCTTCAGTAAATATATCATTGCTGCATTATAATTTTGTATTCATACAGCGTTGTCTGGGGAACGAGTGTGCACTACAAATTGGATATTTCTATAAATGTTCGCTTCTATTAACATTCATTTGTTATGCTATGTTTACACCTTGCTATTTAAGTAATTAATAGTATACTAATCAACATTATATTAAAGTTAAGCGGCACTGATCTCAGTCAGTAGATTTATCAATGTAAACTTCCAACTGCTGAACGGATGTTGCCCAAAGTTATCAATCATGCCTTTATCCCCGAAGGGGTGGCAAAAGCAAAATATAACAATTCACCACAATTCACCAAAATTTCACTGCGTACAATTTTGTTCCACAAAGCCAGCCCCCGTGAGCCCATTACCGTGTTTAATTGGACAGGCGTCAAATATATAGATAGTTGGATAGATAGTAAAGATAGTTGAAATACTTAGTAATGCTTAGTTGCTTAGTTATTAATAGCTTGAAAGTATGTGACCACGGCTATTTCAAAATTCAAAATGAATATTATGTACGGGGTGGTAAGGGCAGGTATCTTAATCGTTTCAGTTGCAGAAAAATCTTGAATGAATAAAACGTGAATTGTACCTACAATTTTTTGAAGAATTTTTAATAAGTAATTTTTTTTTTAACTTTTATATTAAATTAAACTATAAAACTAAACTAAACTATCTTCACGTTGTATCCCTGACGGGGTAGTCAGAGAGAGGCTTCGCGATCCATGCATACTTCTTTCGCTTCTTCAAGATTCATCAATCGCTTTATACACGCACGTCTAGGTATCCGAGTACTTTTGACCTTTCCGTTTTTGAGCAATCTGCTCACGTGGACTTCATATGTAAGTCTCAGCCTACCCTGACTCCTTCTACCCTCTACTTTCGCACAATATATATTCTTCGTCAATCGTTTCTCACTCATTCGTTGGACGTGTCCAAACCAACGGAACACGCCCTTTTCCAGCTTAACGCTGACACTTTCATTCAAACCTGCCATATTGCGTATCACTTCGTTACGTATTCGGTCGGCCAAAGTTACTCCGCACAATTTTTGAAGTGATCGCATCTTCACAGCATTCAATTTACTTTCATGCATCTGCTGACATACCCAGGTTTCGCTACCGTAAAGCAAAGTTGGCACTAGCACTGCGTTATAAATCGCCAGTCGTGCTTCTTTTACGATGCTTTGTCGCTTTACTAATTGGGACAAAGCACCGTTAACTCTGTTTCCGGCAGCATACTCCTTAAATACACAATTTCATTAACTTGCTCTAGACGTTCCTGGTTTACCCTAATCTCGCATTTAGTTCATACGTCATCTCTTTCAAATACTAAAACCTTAGTTTTACTTGCATTCAAGCGAAGACCTTTACTTTCACACTCACACATTTAATCTATCAACAAGAAAAATACTCGAGTGGCTACATATTCGTCTTCGCCGGAATGCTCATATTCCCTTCTTGTCACAGTTTTGGCGATACCATTGGGGAATGCGCTACCGTTACGTAATATAGGAATTGCAAGGTCCTTGACCATCTTCAAAAATAAAGTTAAAACCCACTTTCTATCTTTGTACCTAAGTACTTATATTTATACCCTTGTTTTTCTTATAATGTGTTCAAATTTACTGTGTACATGAATGACCATTACCTATCCTTGTTATTATTTTAATCTATCGTTATATATAATTTGTATGTAAGTGCGCCATCAACAACCATTTTCTTTCCTGTTCTTTTCTTTTCCATACTAAGGTTGCATGGAAGAGATCACTTTTAGCGATAAGACCGCCCATTTTACTCTCATCCATAGTTCTTAAGTCTTAACAAAACTGTATCTTATGGAGTACAATAAAGAGTTATCTATCTATCCATCAAGAAGTAGGTAAGCATTCCTATAAATATATACAGATATAGGCGGAAGTACATTACAAGATGAATAAGGGTATGTAACGCAAATATAGTTCGAAAAGGGATTTCACGAAAGTTCTCAATAAAAAAGTTTTATTGGAGTCGAACTATAACAGGGATAAAGAACTTATCCGCATGAAAATAAGGTACAAAAACTTGTGTTAGCTTTCATTCAGAGATAACTAAGGATGGCTTAATCTTTTAACGAGTAATAGGCTATTTTTATTTATAGTCTATACAAATTGGGGAGAGAAAAGCGGCTGACGTTACGGATATTTGTTAAGTATGTACTATTTAAAATTTAGGTAAGGTAAATTAATGGTAGATTGAAATGTATTGAATTTTAATTAATGGTAAATTTAAAATGAAGCGCTCGTGGCCCCGCTGACTCAGTGTTCTGTAAACGATCACTGCGTTCAGCAACATTCGCTATAGGTGGTCCTTAGATGGGTGACCACTTTGTGGATTTACATTTGCAAGCGTTTCCGTGCTTCGGAAGGCACGTTAAGCCGTTGGTCCCGGTTGCCAGTAAAAAGGCAGTCATTAAGCCTGGTTGAAGGCCTTATGGGCAATTTGAAAAAAATTCACAGTAGTTCGCCACAGCCTGTGCCTGTCCATTTCAACACGGCAATGGGCTCACCACCTGTTACGTGGGACAAAAATGCATATGGTGAAATTTGGGCGTATAGTATGCCTCTGCAAACCTTCGAGGATAAAGGCGTGACTATATGTATGTGTATGTAAATTTAAAAAGTCGGTAACACTATTTTTATATTAAGTCTATTGGTGGAGGCTTCTCAATATAAGCCAATAATATCAAAAAGATATCGTTATTTTACTTTCTTTTCAACTATAATTAATAATTTGATATAACACTAAGTGAGTATTTTCTTTAAACCTATTTTTCTGTACTAAGACACATTTTAATAGCACTACTTCCTAAATGACTACTGGAAACTAGGTTCAGATTATAAGAAGCATAAAAAAATCCATATAAACAACATTATTGTACTCAATCCATCATTCAATATTATAACTTCATAGCTCTTAGATAGTTCTGCTTTCAAATAACAACATTAATACTACGATAAAATCGCTATACACTTTATAAACAAACAATAAACAGAGTGTATAATATAAACAAACATTTCAAATAATAACTCAAGCGTTAGATCTCGGTACAAGATGAAATGCATTCAGGTCAAGTGCGTTTGTAAAGAACGGTACTCTGCAATTACATAAACAGGTTTACATGAAACCACTGTAACAAATCGTACCACTATCTCGCCGCTAGCATAAGTTTCGTTCGCGGTTCGGTCAGAATTCTCTTTTGTTTTGATTTAATTGTGATTAAGATGCGTATCCGTGGCTATTTCAATACCTAAAAAAGTACTTCCACTTCGCAGAACAGATAAATAACTTGTTCGCTTTAATACAGTGTTATAGAGATATATTTTACATTATTAAGGGTGTAAAGAAACTTTAAAAAGATATTCGGAGTTCAGGTCAATGTCATTTTTCTGCGTCATTTGTCTGCTTTTGAGCTAGGTATTGTCTCTGAAAGAGATACGGGGTCGAAATAGTTTTATGGAATAAAGAGCACCGATACGCTCCAATATCGCGCAAAATCTGAGTACGTCATGTGTATCATGTAGGTACACATGACGTACTCAGATCAGCTTAAGAGAGATTTAAAATATATGACAGAAATCAGTAATTTTTTCAAAGCTTAATATTTGTGGTTGTTGTTCAAACAATGGAATAAATCTACCTTTATTACCTATTCATAAACCATAAGCTATTCATTAAACTTCAATGTAATACATGTTTCACTTCTATAAATATAGAGCTTTTGCAAAATATGAGGTTCAAATTAGACAAATGTTTCAGAACATCAAATTCTTTTGAAGTTGACTATTACCGATCAATAACTTCTACTCTATTTATATTTTGCTTCAAGTAAGTGAAATGACTAATTCAAAGTGATTAAGCATGCCAATAGGTTTATAATTTTAATACTTGGCATAATGCTCGTGCTCTTTAAAACGGGGGGCCTTTTAATAACAGAAGTCGATGTCAGCAAAGAGATAAATTATTAACATTAAAATTGCCTTTGTAGTTTTAAACCAAGGAGGTGTATAGTTTAATGCTTTTTTGACATTATGCAACTCTTTCCAGAACTTAACATTTCCAGACTTAGAACGAGAGGTAAAATTTTAATATGTCAGAAAAGTCAATGAGTATCTAAACGTAGATTTTATGAATCATAATAATCAAATAAAATCTCAAGCCTCAAAAAAAAACTTGATCCGAAGCAAAATTGGTAGCTACGTGTTTCGTATCCAAAACAAAAATGAGTGGCATGTCGCATTCGTGATGAATTCACTTTGTGGTGATTTATTTTGCGGTCATTGTCTCAAACTCTGTGACGGTTGAATTCCTTCGCTTGCGTTAACCCTCCGGGCAGAATCAATTTTCTTTTGTTGAAAGCAAACGCGCTTTTCATAAATATTAAGCCATCAAGCACTTTATAATATTGAGTAAATGCTGTACGCATCGCGCAAAATTGCGCACGGTATTTATAGTGCCATGTTGGACTAAAAGTAGGGATTAAACTCGACTCTTATTGCCATGCCTATCACTCTACCAGGGGGCCGAGTCTACTATTGACAAGCCGTAGAATAGAACCATAATCGTTGTTTTTAGCTGTCAAAATGTTTGTAGACCTTTAACTATAAAATTTAGGTAAATAATAAAATAAGCAAAATTCTACCTTAGAATCTACTTTTCAGTAATGTTCTTACAACATACACATAAACGTGAAAATACATTTAAAAACTTTATGCTTTAAAGCTATTAAGAAAAAGTTACCAGTAAATTTAGTAATGTAATGTTTTTTGTAAATTTGTAAACACTTTAGATCCAAGGGTATCTAATGTGTTTTAAAATTTACAGAAAATAAGAATCAGAAATAAACATAATAAAATATTGGACAGGATGGGTCTTTTGTTGATTTAAAGCAGGCAAAATGTTATATCACGTCACACAAGTATTATGGTCAAAATATTTTATCAAAATACAATATCACTGTATCCAGTTTTGAGCCGGAATAGAAAAATAACCGATAATTGGTTAGTTTCCTTTCAATATCAATCCTGACCATATTAAAATTTCAAGGAACCATAGTTGTTCATTTTATTTCGAAACTAAATAATTTCTATGAATGTTTGGATAAATTATCGATCGACGAAAACTTCAATGATTTGTAAAACTGCTACTTTATTTTTTTACTTATCAAAATCTTGTTTGTTTTTAGTGAAGTTACAAAATGCATTTTGTTCTACCAAATACAAATACATAGAAACAAATTGAGAGAAACAAAGAAAAACTTAGTTGAATTTGTTGTTACTAGATGAGGCCCGCAGCTCCGTTGTTGTTGTTGTGACGTAAAAGTTTTATCAAAATCCATTCAGTAGATTTTGCGTGAAAGAGTTACAAACATCCATCCATATTTTCAAACTTTCGCATTTATAATATTAGTAGGATTATTAAAGTTATTGCTCACATCTTGAGTTCCAGATTGACAATTAAAATATTAGATATATCCTAGCTTTTGCCTAAATTTTCGCTTACGTAAAACAATTTAAACTGTATCTAACTACCTAGTTAAGTGAAGTACCTACTTTACACAAAAGTGTCTCTAAGAAGTGCCTATTTAGTTGCTAGAGATTTTTTAAATTTAAGTTAGCCTTGTTGAAAACTTTGAGCCACTTATAATATTTTTAAATTTGATTTGTTTAATTTAGAAATTAAGATGCATCAACGGAAGTACTACTTACACAAAAACAAAATAGCTGCCGGACTTACGATGATTTAAATGTTACCATGACAGCTTTAAACTTTACTTTAATTACCATGACAAGCCATAATATACAATATTGCTTTCGGTAACATTAGGATGATTTATAAACAAAGTATCCATTTCTAAACTTGTGCATCCTGTAGAGTGGATGTGATTGGCACTCGTCCAAGACACACTCACATACACAAATATCCTGTTTAGTTGTTCTAAACTTGTCGAATAAAATATTTGTGTGCTCCACAAACGTTTGTTTCGGAGTTTGGGTGTTCCTTATGTGCATTTAGAAATATATAAGTATGTTTAACAGTCGTCTAGATCCCATAACACAAGCTTATTGCACGCTTCATAAGCGAAGCGTTGAGGTGGGTACTACTGTCACTTCGCGCATAACATCTGATTTTCCAAACTTAAAATGTCTCTATTTTTTAACACTACTAGTTAAAAAACTGTTTAAAATGTTCCGTCTTGGACGTCCGTTTGTCTGTATGTTACGGATATTTTCTTGTTAACACGATAACGACCGAAATACTATACTAATCGAGTCTTTTTTTTCTCTTTTGCTCCAGTATAATTAGGAAGAACCCTTTCAATTTTCACGGTCTGATTCGATGTGGTTTAATTGTTATTATCTTTACTTTATTTATTACATAAATAAAGTAAAGATAATAATTAATAGCAAAGGACTCACGCGATAATTCATAGCAAAGTTTGTAAGCTAGTAATTATATTTTTTTTTATAATATTTTAAAAGCGTGTGAGGCGTGAACTTTTGGGTTTTCCAAATTTTATTAGTTTACTTTGGGCTAAACTGCGGTGTGTAAAAAAGAATAAGTCCCCTAGTATTTTTTTGTTTATTATTTATACAAAAGTATCTCGGAAACGAATGTACCGGACAAAATCCTAAATAAATAAATAATAGTAGAAAAAGTGACTAACTGGCGTCAGAAGATAGTGTTTTATTCCTGTCTTATCTGATTTACTGACCACTTGCACTTTGGTACACTGCTTTCACTAAACTTTTATCAGTTTTCCCAGACAGAGCGGCTGAGGATGATATGGTTAAAGGTATGTTGTATTGGTCAATTTCTTACGGAGGATGGTAATTTTAAACTACATTCGTTTAAGCTGTTTGAGTTCCCGTTCTGTCAGTATTCAACACATAATGAAACAGCTTATTACATACTCTGGGAGCTATATAGTATTTGGCGAAGGGATCAACAGTTCTTGTAGTTAACAAGTAACATAGGAATGTTTTTTATTTATATATCGGGAACAAAAAACAGTTACTTGGCAAGAAATCTAAATATCAGGTAAAAAACTTTAACAACTATGCCCCACACGATATTAACTAAACAATGTGGACACTTAGTTTTGTAATTTTACATATATAGAAAAAAAATTTTGGAAGAGTAACTCATATTTAATTTATGCAAGTCTCGTATTAGTGATTTTGGTCCTAAGGAGTTTCAATCAAACATAGCTTGACGGCTATCCCTTTTCTACAATGATGTAGGTATACTTAGATGCTTCTAGGTCTCCCACTTTTCAAATAGTTTTACTTTCTTAATAATTTCTCCGATTTATCAAATGTAATTTTATTCTGGGTTCCACGACATTCAATTTTTTTTATATGTGAGCATTGTAGTGATTTAGTGTTTTATCTATGTCCAGAATATACAATACCAATTTAGGAAAAATATTGCATAAATCATACTACCGATATATAGTTCCAAAGTTCATCGCTATCTGTTCATCTATCTCAGCCGATTGCCTATAAATAGGTTTACTCACTGTAATAGATTTTGCAATTATGAATCAAGATATTGCTCGATCAAGTTTCACATAACAAAGATGGTTTTCATCAAATAAATTGTGCAATCACTACTCTGTCAACAATAAAAGTGAAGTAGAACGTAAAAATAAACCAACTTTATTGCAGGTTTAAAATAGATGAGTCCAAGTGAAAATGTCGTCGCCTGAGATATACGGTAGGTATATAATTTCATTTCGATCTATATAAAGTTTTATTGCGAGACCAAGACCATATATAATATTAGCCTATATAATATTCATTATAAAACTCACTCATACACAATAGAGATAACAGAAATATATGCATATAATATAAAACATATATTCATGAGTTCTAAAAACCATATCCAATAATGTGCTGTATGATTTCAATATATTTGATCGAAGACTACATAATTGATTATATATTTATCGTAGACGTAGTGTTCTGTAAACGATCACTGCGTTAAGCAACTTTCCTCGGATGGGTGACCACTTTGTGGCATTTATATTTACGAGCGTTTCCGTTCTTCGGAAGGTACGTTAAGCCGTTGGTCCCGGTTGCCAGTAACATGGCAGTCGTTAAGCCAGTTGAAGGTCTTATGGGCAGCTTGAAAAATTTCAACAGCAGGTCGCGCCACAACCTGCACCTGTCCATTTCAACACGGCAATGGGCTCACCACCTGTTACGTGGGACAAAAAACAAAGCATACGGTGAAACGTGGGCGTATAGTACGCCTCTGCCTACCCCTTCGGGGATAAAGGCGTGACAGTATGTTATGTAATGATGTTATTTATCGTTACGAACTTATGGTGTATTATGAAATATGTCAAACATGTGCGTACTAAAGTGTAATTTACCTGTTTTTGTGTATAGAACAATGGTGTTAGACCGGGCAATTATCAGAACAATGAACATTCACATAACTGGTCGTCACACGAAGAAGAATATTGTATCTTACCTTGACTTTGATAACAACATACACGCGATATACAATTATGTTCACTTTAATTGTTATTTATTGGTGAGCAAGGTGTATTGGGAATTGACAGCAGAAAGTTGTTTTAAAACTACTTAAATACACAGCTAAACGAGTTTTTACTACAAGTGTATAGCGCGTATGAAATAATGATGAATTTGTTACGCTGGGAATAAAATAAAAATAAAATAAAATAAAAATATCTTTATTTTGCATAGACCATTTTAACGGCGCTTACAAAATGTCATACACTATTTAAAATATTTAAAGCGACCACCGGTTCGGAACGCGGCCCACCTGAGAAGAACCGGCAAGAAACTTAGGAAGGCTTTTTTTTTGATGGCCTATTTACAATTTAATATTATTTCACTTTGCCAGCAGATCATTTCCAGGCGTCCCTGTCCTGCAAATAGTCTGTAACGGAGTAAAAACCTTTTTCACAAAGCTTGTTTTTAATAAACTTTTTAAATTTATTTAAAGGTAAATTTCTCAGGTCACAGGGAAGCTTGTTGTAAAAGCGTATACAGTTACCCTGGAAAGAATCGCCAATCTTATGTAGTCGACTGTGGTGGACTGAAAGATTATTTTTATTTCTAGTGTTTATATTATGTTTATCACAGAGTTTAGAAAACTGTGATAGATTTTTCTGGACATACATAAGATTGGCAAAAATGTATTGTGATGGTACGGTTAGAATATTTACTTCTTTGAATTTTTCTCGGAGAGAAACTCTGGGGCCCAAATTATAAATAGCGCGTACAGCCCGCTTTTGTAGAACAAAATAATATTTAAATCTGCAGCACTCCCCCAAAGGAGAATACCGTAAGACATAATACTATGAAAATAGCTAAAGTAAACCATTCTAGCCGTATCCACATCTGTTAGAGTCCTGATCTTTTTTACAGCGTATGCAGCCGAACTTAATCTAGAGGCTGTCTTTTCTATGTGTGGGCCCCACTGCAAATTGGCATCAATAGTTATACCTAGGAACACAGTTGATTCTACAAACTCTAACACTTGTCCATTCAGTTGAACATTGGCCGCAACTTGTTTTACATTTGGTAGAGTAAATTTTATACATTTAGTTTTATTTTCATTAAGGCAAAGATTATTTGAGCTGAACCAATGAACTACTCTTGCAATTGCATTGTTTACATCGTCATAGTTATCTAATTGTCTTTTAATTTTAAAAATTAATGAGGTGTCATCTGCAAACAAAACAATCCTATTCCTGTCCCCTACATAAAATGGTAAATCATTAATATAAATAAGGAACAAGAATGGCCCAAGTATCGAGCCTTGCGGCACACCCATTGTAACCATGGATCCTACAGAACGTGTACCATTAATATCGACCCTCTGTATTCTATTGTTCAAATATGAAGACAGAAGGTCGAGAGCTTTGCCTCTTATTCCATAGTGGTGTAATTTTTTGCACAGCGTTTCATGTTGAACGCAATCAAAAGCCTTTGATAGATCGCAAAATATACCTAATGCATCGTGCTTGTCTTCCCAAGCTTCATGAATACATTTTAATAACTCAACACCAGCATCGGAAGTTGAGCGCCCTTTCGTAAACCCAAATTGATTCGCATGGAGTATTTTATGACTATTAAAATGGGATAGCATTTGATTCAAGATTATTTTTTCAAATACTTTGCTCAAAGTTGGCAGCACTGACACTGGTCGAAAATTAGACGGCTCTGTAGCGCTGCCAGCCTTGAACAAGGGAACGACTTTGCTGTGTTTCATTAAATCAGGAAATGTACCACTAGAAACACAGTCATTAAACACAGTTGCTAGATGGGGCGCAATTACCTCAATTATACATGATGCAGTTTTGACCGATAATCCCCAAATGTCCGCGGTTTTCTTAATTTCGATACATTTAAATGTCTTTACAATGTCCTGAGCACAAATATCTGTGAATACAAATGCATCCCTGCAAGAAAGAACAGATTCTTCTAATAAAAGTTCAGCGGAACTGGAAGATGCTTGGAGAGATTTTGTTATCAATATAGGTACATTTTTGAAAAAATGTTCAAACTCCGTAGCCACTTCCAGGTCCCCTGTAACATGGCAACCATTTACTTTTAAGTGGAAATCCCTTTCAGTCACTAAAGATCTACCGCATTCAGAGTTAATGATGTTCCAAGTCATTTTTATTTTATTTACAGAATTAGAAATTTTATTTTTAACGAAGTTTGACTTAGCAAGATGACACGTTTGTTTAAATATCTTTGAATAATTTTTAACATATTCCTGAAAGGTTTGCCTAAAATTATATGATTTTTCTGAATATAATTCAAATAATTTATTTCTACTTTTAAAGATACCTGGTGTTGCCCAGTCACTGAAAACAGGACGACCACCAATCTGTAGAGTTTTTGAGGTAAAAACTTTGCCAAACTCATCATTAATCAAATTAAATAAGTGTTTATATGACTGGTCTACACAAGTGAAGTTAGGTAGATATGGTAATCTCTTTAATACATTTTCTTTAAAATTATTCAAACGACTTTGGTTAATTGGTACATATTTAATTTGTTTTTTGCTGACTTTGTTACTACTTTTAGGAAATTTTATACATTGGCCACGATGATCTGACTTCACAGGATCCACACTACCTTTATCTATAGGTTTAATATCAGTGAAAATATTATCAATACATTTTGCACTGGTGGCTGTAATACGAGTTGGTTCTAAGAATGTACTATGCAGATTAAAGGATTTAAATAAATTTTTCATTTTATTTCTCTCTGATGGAGTTAATGATGTATCTAATATATCAACATTAAAATCTCCACAAACTATTATAGATTTCTTAGAACATTGGCATTTGAACAGTGCTTCTTCAAGCTTTTCTTCAAATTTAATGTAAGAAGCATCAGGGGGACTGTATACGCTTAACAAGATGAAATGCTCAAACTCAATACTGGCAATCTCAATAACTCGCTCAATGGAGAGGGCTACTAAATCCTTACGTTCTTTAAATTTTAAGTTTTTATTAATTAATATTAAAGAGCCTCCACGTTTAGAATGTTTTCTATTGAACGAGCTAGCAACCTGGTGATTTACGAAGTTCAACAATGTGATTTGATGATCTTTTAACCAGTGCTCTGTAGCACACAAAATATTAATAGAATTTGCATTCATGTATAGCTCTAACTCTAAATCTTTACCATTTATTAAACCTCTAACATTATGGTGCACCAGGTTTATAAAAACAATATTTTTACTAAGATTATTCTCAGGGGCCAAAGTCAACTGGCCAGATTTATTATCTGTTGTCCTATAAACTAGTTTTTTGGAATTTCATTTTCCAAATGTGAAGTATCTAAACTATCCTGCTCAATAAAAGCAGTTGTACTTGCCAATAATTTGGCTTGAAAAATTAAAAAATTAGATAGCAACAGAACTACCTTTCGTTGTAAAAAATTTGATAGAAAATATCTATCTAATGTCAACAAACTATTATTATTGAAAATTATGTTCCAATCGAACAATTCAATTTTTTTGGAATATGATACCATGGTATGTAGTTTCATATTTAATTTGTATCTTAAGTGATTTTCCTTGTGGCTCATAGCAGTGCTGTATGGCAAGGTGGACAAAATTACTTGTTTTACTTGCAGACTTGATAACTTATCAAAAATTTTTAAAAGTTTGTCACTATTAATATTGCCTCTTCTGCCAACTAGCACCACTATAGTAGACTGCATGCAGTGTGTACCAGTCAATATAAAATCTATAATTTGAGAGTATGAAGCTCCTGGATATGTATGATTTATTACAGAATGACTTAACTGTGATAAATAATGTCCAAAATTTTTACCTATTTCATCGCAATAGACTATGGTCTTTGCATCACTTTTTATTTGCAACTTTTCTATTATACTCGTAGATGCCTCGCAATTACTACTTGAACTTAATATACTATTATCCACACTGCACACAGTTTTAATTGGTGAAAATTCATCATTGCATCTAATTCTTTCACAACTTAAGGGTGAGGAGGGAACATGGCCTGCGGATGTCAATTGGTCATTTTGACAATGACATGAATTTACTAATTTACCTATGGCTAACACCTGTTCCCTACTCTGTTTCTCTGCTGTTTCATATTTATATGAAATTGATTTCAAAGAGTCTTGAAGTCGGTCAATCTGACATTGAAGGGCCTGTGTATCAGTTTTGTACTGTTGTGCAACAGTATCAAGTTCTAACATATACATATTTACCTGGTCAATCAGTTGCAATCTCTGTCTATTAAGTGACATGCTATTTATAAAAAACTTGTATTTATGTATCATTTTTTTAGATTTAGTAATAAACTTTTTAATTTTTAAATATTTCTTTAACTTATTCTTACTACACTTAATAATTTTTAATGATTTAGAACAGGCCCCGGTTTCATCATCAGAAGTGAGGTCTATGACAATGGAAGGGTGAGCTGTAGCAGTATCTAAGCTTGTAGCCATCAGTTCATCGAACAAACTCTGATTAGATTGAACCACTGTGCCCTGTTTCTTATCTTCTAGTTGCGATATTTTGATTTCCGATCGTTGTAGCTCCTCCTTTAGTATTCTAATTTGGTGCAGAGTTTGTTCATAATGTTCCCTACATGAGTCAAAACTGTCAACTATAAGTTGTAACCTATCCCGATCCTGTAAGGTATCAGTATACAGTGAATGCAACTGTGCCAGTTCTTTTTTGAGTTGTCCGTTCTTACTTAAAATACCTAGCAGTTCTAACTCATTTTCGTCCCTTTCCTTGTTCAGTTTATCGCACTTCTCCCTAAAAATCTGTAATTCTTTCAACGTTAATTGAAGCCTTGCCTCTTGTTGATGAGCCAAGGCCTTACGCGTCATTATCATGTTATTAGTATTCGACATTTTGTTATAATTACGTGCTACAGAATCAGTAATTATTAGCAAAGTAGACTTAGAGCAAAGAAATGCGAAACAAAACGAGGTTATGTTTTATTCATAGAAAATTACAAAATCACACTATTAATGGACATATGAGGATGTAAAAGTAAATAAACTCACAAACCTTGATTGAAAAAACTATTAGTTTTATAATTCTTACCAAATCCAAGTAATAATTTCAAATATTGAAAATTTTTCCGATGTTCTAACTGTCACTACACCGGTACAATTTTTAAGTTTATATTTATTTACTTTTAGCACAATAAATGGTGAAAATGATTATTTAACACTCAATATGGTATTATTTGGCAATGATGAATTGGTTTTTAATTAAAATTATAATTATTTTTGCAATATTACAATATAAAATACGGAGCCAATTCAAATCAGCTGTTATACCTAGGGTTGCCACAAGGAAAACTGTGAAATATTGTGACTGATAAATAATTTCTAGTTACTAAAGAGTATTACGAACATAAACAATATTCTACTTATACAGAACATAAACAGAATTACTTTCGCATTTATAATATTAGAAAAGGTTATCTTACCTGGCTCCGGTAATAGGTAGCAATAAGTCTTTGCAGCACATACCTGTAACAACAAAATAATATGAAGTAAAGTGAAACTAATATAGATTTATGTGCGACATACGTGTTTAAAGGTCAAAAGTATCTAAAGGTCACCCTGGCCTATAGGGAACAAAATTGTGGGGACATCATCGTTTGTATTGAATTGAAGGACGACGTGCTCATAAATGTTTAAGACCGTACAAAGTTAGAAAGACTAATACGAAAGTGTATCCCGGGCTTGCGAATCGATGGCTTTGGATGCAACGGTGTCTGATTCAAAAGGCACAACTATACTAACGCATAAACAGTTAAAATATACACAAAATTACACTCGGCTTACTTTAAACACATCTTTAAGATAAACATTAACCTCCATTCTTCACTCAGTTGAGTAAAAAGAACACTGGAGGAGGTATGATGATATGATACAAATTAAAAAAATATTATATGATACTTGCTATGTAATTATAGGGTAAACTGTTTTGTACTCGGTTTTACTAGTATACCGTGCTTTTACTCAGGTACGTAGTGTCACTAAATCAATCAGTTCAGCATACTGCAAGCCAACTGAAGCTAGAACTACGTCCAGCTACATTTCTCCTAATAATTTTGTTCGTACTATACCGTACTTAATATACCAACCAGATAGATGTTTATTTCGAGTTTTCCTTTTCTTTGGCAGGACCGCATCCATTAGTCAGTAAATGCACCACTTGAAGGTCATATGCAGCTCATGTCATACCATGCTCATATGCCCTGAAGATCTCGATGCCAATGGGGTGCATTGGCATCTTCAGGGCATATAGTATGGAAACATTTAATATATAATTAATGGACACTTCTGATGACGAATCTATTGAAACCGAGAAATTGTGAGTTTAAGTTGATACTCCAGGGTATAGGGTAAACCAGGAACGTCTAGAGCAAGTGAATGAAATTGTGTATTTAGTAAGTATGTTTAGCGCGGATGGAAGATGTGATTCGGATGTAGAACGGCGAGTAGCTGCCGGAAACAAAGTTAACGGTGCCTTGTCCCAGTTAGTAAAGCGACAAAGCATCGTAAAATAAGCACGAATGGCAATTCATAACGCAGTGCTAGTGCCAACTTTGCTTTACGGTAGTGAAACCTGGGTATATCAGCAGATGCATGAAAGTAAATTGAATGCTGTGGAGATGCGGTCACTTCGAAAATTGTGCGGCGTAACTTTGGCCGACCGAATACCTAACGAAGTGATACGCAATATGGCAGGTTTGAATGAAAGTGTCAGCGTTAAGCTGGAAAAGGGCGTGCTCCGTTGGTTTGGACATGAATGAGGAACGATTGACGAAGAATATATATTGTTCAAAAGTAGAGGGTAAAAGGAGTCAGGGTAGGCCGAGACTTACATATGAAGACCACGTGAGCAAATTGCTCAGAAACGGAAAGGTCAAAAGTACTCGGATACCCAGACGTGCGTGTATAAAGCCATTGATGAATCTCGAAGAAGCAAAAGAAGTATGCATGGATCGCGAAGCCTGGCGATCTGTCCTCTCTGACTACCCCGTCAGGGATACAGCGTGAAGATAGTTAGTTAGTTACTTAAGTTGATACTGTAGTCAATTATTGCATTGTGGAAAATGATAAACAAATGCAAGAGAATAGGACTGTGCACCTCTTAGCTAATACTGTTTCTTTTAATGATCGTTATAAAATGAGCGAAAATGGATCGCCAGCGGCGGCAATTCTTGATGTAATAGAAATGATGGGCTAGTAAGAGACCGGCACTGCGTTGGACAGTGACCTTCAAAGTTAGAGGTCTCGGTTTTAAGTACGATATCTTCACATAACTACGTACATGTAACTAATTGATTATCACTTAACGATCGAGGAAAACATAGCTTGATAAGGTTTAGCAATCGAAGTGGTTATTAGTTGTATGTTAGTCAATGCGCGAAGTCTGTAGTTGGTGGTTTAGGACTGTTGGTTCCATTAGAAAGTTCCATTGATGGGTCCAACGGGATTTTTTTAACCTTTTGTCTCCACTATTGCGAGAATGGGTCCATCCGGATTTTGACAGTTCTCGTGTCTCCATTGTTCAAAACTGGTGGAGCTATCAGAATTTATGAATTATTGCCTTCACTGTTCGATCGATAATTGATCCAATAGGTCTGTGTGATATTTATCAAATGCGATAGGATGATAGAGTTGTAACATGGAACCAACAGTCCTAAACCAAGTTGGTTACTGTGTACTGCTCAGTTTTAACCAAGTAACAGCCTTAACAACTTACGTCGTATTTAGATGTGGTAATCTCAGTTTATTTAACGTCATGATTCACACTTATTACGAGGAACTAGGCAATCAAAGCACGCCTTTAAAAATAAATAACTTATCTGAAATGTAAAAAATGAGTAAGTTTTCAAAGTACAGAAAAACAGTATTATCGCAATAAATGAACATATAAAATTCGAAAAAAGAACTTTCTTTAACATTATTTTTTATAGACGTTTTATAAGTAAATTTTACAAGAAAGTTGACGGCCAGTATGCACAATATGTATAATAAGACAATGCAAACCTTTTTCTAGCGTACTGCTTAATATTTCATAAGTATATTTTTGGTATCACAGACCAAGGAAAGCAAGCAACATTCCGTGCTTTATGTTTGCTACATATTTTAACAAATAGGCTCCAAATAAATAATAATACTTAGCTGTAGCAGTCATTCCTTTCAGGGGCACTCAGGGGCCACAATTTTGACTTTACCAGTGTGATACTTCTTAGTATAAACCCGTCAATGTTTGACTGTAGATTAGAAAAAGCAAATTACTGTATAGGCACTAAAATATTCAGTTTAAAAAAAATTTGGATTTCGCGCGAGTTATATTACTTTTTGTTACCGTAGTACCACTAAACAATAACAATAATCTGTGGCAGTAATCCAGTTAACAATAAATAATAATAATTTAAAGTAGAATATAATAATTATGTATGTATTATGTAAAGTTAAACTCATTTTGTTGAAGATGTTAGACTTTAATTAATTTTAAGTTTATATACAATTATACAAACAAACTAGTATATATCCCACGGCTTCGCCGACGACATTAGTAAAACTCTCATCTTAGGCAAAGCTTTAAGGGTTTATCGTAGTGTCTATAGCAGGCTGCGTTACCGGTAGCGCTATCTCTCTCAGTTGCGGCACTAAGGGCCGTATTCCAGAACGTTTCTTAATACTGAATCGACGCTTGAGAGTAGATTTTATAAGGCAAAATCTAGCCCTAAGCGTTGATTGAGTTTTGAGAAACGTTCTGGAATACGAACCTAAGAGGCTGAGAGGCTGAGAGGCTTACCGGAGGATGCTCACACACAAACACACACACATGTGGGCATAGGTAAATTTAATTTTATAAAAACCGAATAATATGAAGACCAGTTATAGTGCTGCGGAATTATACCATAGGTATATAAATTTACCAACATTTTAAAATTTATTTTTAATTAGTAGACTGTAAAATAAATGTTATTAAAGTGTTTATATATTTTATTTATTTTTAAATTTGTTTTACACTAGTTATAATAATATTCATGTTGTATAAAATGTGTAATTATAGTAATAAGTTTAGTAACAAATATTATACAATTATAGTTACATTGTTGTAACAACAAAGTAAATTAAAATAACAACAAAGATAAAACTATATAAAGATGGGAAACTGTTTTCTTAGGTAGTATCTTTTTAAACACACAAATTAAATCATTAGGTAGTCATTGAAATACGTAGACTGTAGACAGTCCATTAAAACATTACTTACACTACAACTACAACTATATACACGAAGGGGTGGCAGAATCATATTTTACGCCCACTTTTAACCGTGTGTATTCCTCTCCTATGTAACAAGGGGTGAGCCCATTGCCGTGTTAAAATAGACAGACGCAGGTTCTGGCTACCTGCTATTGAAATTTTTGAAGTCGCCATTAGTTTAACTTAGCTTAACGACTGCCATGTTACTGGCCACCGATACCAACGGCTTAGAGTGCCTTCCGAAGCACGGAAACGCTATATAATTAGCTATTTAAAGTTAATAATGAATAAAAAACAGATAAACTCTTTAAATGATTTTATCCCTGAATCAATCATATTAGCGTATTGCAGTTTCTTGCTAGAGGAAGGCCTCTCCCAATTTGTGCCATAAAACACATTTTTTTTTTAACATTTTGGGAGAGTGAGACATATGTATGTTATATAACCTCAATAGAGTGAGAGGTCAAATGGATTGGGTCAGGACCTAATTACAAGTTTTCCTCCTTATTGCCATTACATCAGTCAGCACCATCACCAGTTGTAGGCAAGGCTTTTACCCCGAAGATCACTGTAGAGCACAATCACATATATTTTATCCTTATGGACTCAATTACAATTAGATTTTCCTTTTAGCTTTGTTTACTATTGAATCTCTAGTGGGTAAAACAAAACCTTACAGTTTTACTACAAACTAAACTAATACATATTAATGACACAATAGCACATAAATAGTTGATAGCCTCCATCCATTTTACCGTGACATATGTACTGACACAGAAAGACTGTCTCAGAAGCTGATTACGAACCCTGTTCACGGAATATTGTCACCATTTATAGACGAACGGTGCACCGTGTTTGGATAAGTGACCCTATTGATTCTTTGTCAAGTGTCTGAGGAGTTTAGTTTATGGTATGTTGTGAAGAAATAGGTAATATATACTTATGTGAACACTCAGTTCTAAGCAAGGTTTTAACATTCTTTTATTTTGTGATTATAAACAGCTCTGCCTCAGTTTGTGAATTCAGTGAGAGAAGAAGAAGTAAATGAGAAGAAGAGTAAAGAAGTCAGATTCATAATTTCTGCTTTTCAAAAAGAGATAGCATGCAAGACATGGGGATAGTACAAAGGAAAAAGAGATGCTTCTATTGCTAAATTCTTCAAACTAAAATATTGTCTAGTTCCGAAAATGAAGCCGGTAAGAGCGTCACTGACTCTACAACTTGATAAGATAAAGTCAATGAACACAGTATTAACTTAATCGCAATATATAAGTTTTATGTACATTAATTCTAAATACAACAGCACGTATATTACTAAGTAAGCATACCATGCCCGTTTTTATCCCGAAGGAGTATCAGAGGCGTTTTAACATCCACATTCACTGTAAGCATTTTTATCCCACGTAACAGTCCTTTTAAATATATTAATTTAGTTGTTAGAAAGAACAGCTATAGTTGTTATAGTAAAAATTATAATCTAAATTACCTACTTGAACATTCTTTCTTCAGTTTTCCCTTGGCTAAAATTTTACCATAGGATTCATTCAGGTTCATTCTAGAGGCATATTTATTTCCACTTTTATACAGTTTTTATTTTACTGAATTACCTATTTATGGAATATATTTACCTAAGTCATATATTTAACTGACTAACTAACTAACTATCTTCACGCTGTATCCCTGACGGGGTAGTCAGAGAGGACAGATCGCCATTAACATTAATTATTATTATTATTTAACTGAGTAAACCATAAAAATTGTTTTAAAATTAACGCCAACGAAACACATACAAGCTATAAAGCCCAAGGAACTATATCCTCTAAATACACATTTTATCACCATTCTTACAACCCAACAATCCCGAAGGTCGTTAACTTGCTAAAAGAATTGTTCCCCCATAATTAAATAGCTTTTTTTAATGTAGCTGTAAAAGAATAATAGCAATAAATTACTCTCAAGTTCTCTGCGGAACTCGGACTTGTGTAAGAACACTAAGAACACGCGCCTTCTCAGTTAATTACTTTGTATTCTTAACGAAGCGCTAACTTGCTATATGTATGCAAGTCTCACCGCTCCGTTTAATGAATTGACAAATATTTTCCGGTTTTAGTCTTTTATAAAAAATAGACTTATTGCAACAATGTGCTGGATATATATTAATTTGAAATCACTTAGGTGCGTGTATATTAACAAGTTCATTATAATGTTCTGCATATGATTATTAAACATTGAAAAGAAGTTTTTGATGTTCTTTTATTCTTTAACATATTCTTGTAAGTTTGTATGAGATGAAAGTATCATAGGATCCATCTACACCTGTGAAGGATCTGATCTGATCATCGGCGCAAATAAGACATTTGACGGTCAGATCAGTCATTTTTAAACCATACACACACAATCATACGCACTGAACTTGCAGTTTTTTTAATAAACTGGTTTCGGTTAAACAGTCACGGTGACGCTACACAACCCTGTCTTACACCTATTTCTATGCAAAAAAAGTCTAAACAAACATGGATAATAATGACCACATTTCATTCCACATCACTCTATCATAGCCCTTTTCCAATATATCTCTATCATAAACCTATTGATTTTTCGCCAAAAGTTTTTCAGTTACGCATCGTAAGGAAAAGACCTGATCCGTGCCTCCTCTTTCTTTCATAAATCCTGCTTGAACAGCCCACATTTTTCCTTCAGTTTCATTCATCACTCTTTTCATCAAAACGTTCGCATACAATCTACTGACGATGCTGAGCAAGCTTATGTCGCTGTAGTTTTTGCACTCTTACTGCGACCCTTTTCTTTATAAAGCGGCACGATGATAGCTTTATACCAATCTTCTGGTGCGATGCCATCCCCTTCAGCAAAGGTTAAAAAGGCGGTAGAGCTGGCAAACTACCAAAGCTACTCGACAGAAATCCGGTATAAATTAGTGCTTCCACAATTTCTTCCATAATTATGTCGCTATCATTGCCACTTTCACTTACTGCGGCAGTAAGTAATACTGCCCAGTAATGGGTCTGAGTTTGCATATTCTCTTTTTCAAATAAACTTTCAATATATGCCTCCTATGCCTAGCTGCCATTTTCTTAGCACATATTCTACTCCTTTCACATCACTGCCGTAATGTATCGGGTATGTATGTAACCGAGATGTATGTAACGGGTCGCCTTATTCCCTATAATACAGTTGAGTAGGGCGATGGCTGATATATTACATTTTAAAAGAGCATCCATTAACTTTCTTGCTAGATTCTTCTTAAAGTGTAGGCTGCCCTTAGAATTGGCAACTAGAATAGCTCTAATTTTGATATGATTTTAAACACAACATTGATTTTGTTTTTGTTTTGTATAAATTCATTACTATATAATTGGTCAAACATCATGTCATCATCAAACTAATATAATTACTGGCGGTTGGAAAAGAGTGGCCATGAGTTTTATTGCCAGTTTCTTCCTCAGGCTCTACCTATTGTTTTGCGAATCTGGCAGTAAATGTAGAAGCAATAATCTTGACGTTCATAAGTGTTACTTTGTGACCTACATGAATAAAGATATTTTCTTTTATATATGGTTCAGTTGCGATCATCATGTGTTTTTTCTCCACAAATTGTCCCCGTCCTTATCATTCCTATAATGTAATTACCTTTTGGTGAATTTTCCTTGGATATCTACTTAGTTCTAGAGAACGTCCGAGGCTTTAACCGCGTGGTGAGGTTTACCTGTACTCGTGTCCCACAGAAACTTGTTCCCGAAGTAAGTACTAAACATACTCACGTACAAACTTTCGCCTTTATATACTTACACTTATAAATTTTGTATATTTTATACCGTTTTTATTGCAATATCGGTATAAAAATACTTTTAATTTTGTTCATTAATGTTGGATGTGGCAATATTGTGAGTTGTTGTTGATTTCCAATATTGCTACATTGCGGTGTGAATTACAATGTAATTTAATTAAAAATTATGTTGTAAAACGGACTATTAATTTTGTTTCAGTATCATCATTATTATAATGAGTAACTACACAACAACAGTAACTAAGAAAGTATCATACCTAATGAAATAACTGTAACAATCGGCTGAGTACAAATCTTAATAAAAGCAAATGCAGGATTGAAATAGACAGATTGTCTGGTTTAAAAGTAAATTTGTTTATAGTATATCGTGCGTAGAAACGTATTTTGTACGTATTTAAATGTATTCTGTAGAATAGGTATACAATTAGAAATATACAAAATTAAAATTGCCTATTCATTTATCCTAATTAAAGAGATTTTATTTAAATGTAAAAATGCAGAAATATACATTGGATATAAAATATATTCAGTACAATAAACCGTGTAATAATAACCTACTTATGAAAAACAAATAAAAATTCACAAAACAAATAGAATAATTTAAGTAAATTGATAAATTCTAAGTCTTGTAACATTTAACAAACATCCAATCCAAATGAGTTGAACTTCTCTCTAATGTTACAAAAGTAACTTGAGCAAAAACTATACTTTCTCTGTTTGAAACTATTTCGATGGAATATGTTTGTGTTTAAACAGGATTGTAAAGCCATAAAATGATAAAGCGACGGTAACATTTCTTACCAGTAGCATGTTAAAATAAAATACGATTGTGACTCATAGATATAAGAACTATGGAATTAATGGGCTTCAAAAGTTTGGGTTATTCACCATTTCGAGAGGCTAGACACGCGTGTTATCAGTTGGTGAAACTCCAAAAAATATTATTTATTATTTCGTCATCTGGACACGCCAAGATTTTTACGCGTGTCCACATAGTGAAACTTAAATTAAATATTTTAATGTTTTCGTCAACTGGAAATGCCTAAGATTTTTGGAAAAAAAGGTACAGTCATGTTAAGAATAGTTTCATTCATTGATTTCATAAATGAGGAGAGTTCATGAAAAATACTTCAAACGTCATCATTTTGCGTAATTACAAGTTGGAAACATAAAATTACGCATATCTCTTCTTGATTTCAAATAAACAGATTAGAAGGTACAAAAAGGTTGTCTTTATTAATAAAATTACTGGGTGACTCATTCTTTTACAAGCTACGCCCTGCCGAAGCCCTTGTTAAAATTTATAGGGTAAGTTATATTAAAATGTAGGCACTCAGTAAAGGGAGTAAACTAAGGGATAAGGAGCTGTATAAAAGCTCGAGATTATCAAAGACATATCAGACTATGTGCTCGTGCTTCTGTTTACGAATAAATGTATTCGTGCTTCTTGGTTTTCAATATTTTCTATAAGAAGGTAAAATAAGGGTTCTTATTTCAATGAGAAATTCTTCATATTCTAAGAAACTAACATCAAAATTTGCATACCTGCTTCTAATAAAGAGAAATATATATTTCTGAATTTTTTAAAATTGTTAAAAAATTTTATAGATGTAAATTAGGGGAGCAAAGTTTGTATGAAAATATGTAAAACCTTATTAGAGGCATGAATTAGAAGTCTGGAGGATGCAACAGGTGTTTATTCCAGGTTACAAATAAATGTTTCAGGATTTGTAATACATGAAAATTTGAAAGAAAAAAACAAAATATTTGAAAACTAATAAGAGGCATAGATCAGAGGGATTTAAAGAGGGTTTAAAGTAAGCCACGGGCAAAGCCGGGAGATTAAACTAATATATTGACAAAATTATGAGGTGAATCACAAATTTTTCTTAGCCTAGATGAAACCGTTATACCTAGAAACCTGATTTTATATAAAAAATTGCCCTTAAAAGAAGGCACTTACTAAAAAAGGATTAATAAGAGATAAACTGTCATATCAAACTTCGTAATTTTCATAGTTAGAAACATGAAAGTATTTATACCTATATCTGGTTACAGGTAAACGTGTTTAGCGGTTTAGCAATATTTTACATATAAACCTTCTTGTGTGTCAATGGAAAATAGGAAATCAATGTTGGTATGAAAGTATTTGATAACAATAAATGGCATGGGTTAGAGATGTCGGGTGCAATAGGTGTTCGAAGAATGTCACGGGCAAAGGCGGGGTCTACACCTAGTAATTGTGTAATTTAAACTATCACTAAAGTTCCACAGAACTAACGAGTAAAGATTACATAATTGTAATCTAAAAATACCTAATAACTAAAAATCATCATAGAGTACACACACAGTCATAGAAAAATCGTTTCAGAAATACAATGTAACTCATCAAAATATATTGTTGTATTTTTAAGGCATGTCACTAATATTAATAAACATAAAATCATAGCATATTATTTTAAAATATATTTTTAATTTATTTATTTCTTTCTCTATGTGATAAATACAGAGATTACGACTCAAAATAAATCTACATGACTGTACTTTGTCATTATTTTAGCTAAAATATGAACGTGTGTCCAGTTGACGAAAACATTAATGTATTTAATTTAAGTTTCACTATGTGGACACGCGTAAAAATCCTGGCGTGTCCAGATGACGAAATAATAAATAATATTTTTTGGAGTTTCACCTACTGATCACACGTCTGTGAGTCAGCCTCCTGTGTCGAGATGGTGAATAACCCAAAAATTTCGAACAAATAGGAAGTTAGGAAAATACTGTATTGAAAGTTTTTATATGAGGTGTGCCAAAAATGGCGCTGCTTATTGGCGTAATAATAATGCTACAATATACTGTGCGATGTCACGCGGTTTGCATTACATAAAGAACTTCATCTTTCATCGCTACTTTAATAGTATTACCACAATTTTTATTAAATCCAATGAATGTTAAAAATTTTTAAAATAAAAGCGATTGACCCTAGTACGATGGAAATGCTCATTTATTTTGGTTACAGTCTAAATTTGAATTTCACCAATGACATGAAGTACCGCATTACTTGCTTTATTTGATGTAAACAAAACCAAAGTAATCATTCAGATAAAGAAAATGAAAGTGGATTCGGGCTCTAAAAGCAAAAATATTAGACGCAAACGAGACACAATTCTAAGATGAGACATAAAACTGAAATAAAAATCATAACACCATTTTGTTACAATATTACCCCATTTCTTGCTAGCAACAAAAACCGTTACTACGTCCGGAACAAATGCCTATTCAACCGCGTAATAATCCTCAAGTATCTAACAAAAACAGTTAAAAAGCTATCGTCTAAATGTTTTTATTCCTATTGGCAAGTGGTCGTAGAACTTTCGCCCGACGAATGTGTGATAAATTGGCAACTGTGTAGAGTTTCAACTACTCTTTAAGTGGGGGTAATTGAACATTTAAGTGACATGTTCGCTAGCAGTTTATTGAGCATTCTGTTTTATAGGACACTAGCTGACCTGAAAAAGTGCATTCTGCAAAATTAATTTGAAAAACTTTACTCTCAGTTGATAATTACATAACAAATGCACAATGCAATGTCAATTATAAGCGACACTTCACTTTACGTCAATGATCAACGGTTTATTTTTCAATTGTTCAAACAAAAATACCGCTTTTAAACAGTGGGGGTGGAAGTAGAAAGGTAAACATTACTTATACTATACAACCTATGCAGAACCTACCAAATATACAAATAGGTACAATGGTACAAACATTCGGTCTTTGGAGGAGTTCTTTTTAGACGCGGCGAACGTGCCGTCATTTCTGCTGCAGGGACAGTAGGAACGGTGTGGGGAGTCCTGTCGGGACGTCCTACCCACAAAATTTTGCGGTGTTCCGCGTTCTTCCTAACCGGGACGCAGGAAAGACCTAAGGGCTATTCATGGAGACCCGGATTAGGGAATGCCCAATATGAGGCTACCCTCCGAAGGCTAGATGTGCTGCCCCCATGACCTTCCGGATTACATATTAGCCTGTACCGGCTTCAAACCCTGACTAGCGGGCACTAGAAGGCACTCCGGAACACGAGGTTTCAGTCGCCAGAAGACCTTTTAAGGAGAGAGACCACAAGCACGTGACACTATATTTAGAAAATGTTAGGATCAATAATTTTCTGTAGGTATTTACGCCACTATCTACGTAATAAAGGTATAGTTGACTTTATTTGATTTATTACATCATTGAATCTAAATCCTAAAACTATAGATCAGGGTTTAAATTTATTAGTTTCCGTCTTTTGTTTGGATTTGTCGCCATAATCTTAGTGTAATAAATTATACGTAGATTAAGTTTTGATACTGTGCCATTACACTGTATATTGAATTAAATATTTAAGAGATTTATGGCATTGCTAAGTAAGAACAATGCATATTAAAAATCCTTGTACACAATATGCGCTTAAAGAGAGAGCGTTCCAGTAAAATATTTCAAGCATCAACGAGAGGGAATTTGAAGTCTTACTCAGATCATAAGAATTACCGTTTTCTTCGTGTTACTATAGTTTAAAATACGTAAATAACTCTATGATATACAAAAAAAAAACAAAAACATTTTGTAGAAGATTTGATTTTAATGAAGTAAATGATACTAAAACACTTTTAACAACAAAAAACTACATCGCAGTTTATGTTAAAAAATACAACTTTCATATATAAAATTTCTACTTAACAACTTACAAATGAAATAAATAAATAACTATTGTTGGGACAACTCGCAATCTGATTCCACACTAAGCAGAGCTTGTACTATAGTTACCAGATAACTGATAATAAATACTTATATATTTCTAAATACATACGTATTATATATAAATAACACCTAGACACAGAATAAACCATCGTGCTCATCACACAAAGTTATATCCTGGGTGGGAATCGAACCCACGACCTCTTGCGTAGCAGTCGGATGCACTCCCACCGCGCCACCGAGGCAGTCAATGAACGACTTTGGAATAGAATAACAAGAAATCAGTATAAAAGCAGCATAATTTAGTGAGCGATAAAGTTAGGTGTTCATAAATTACAAGAGAACACCTTACAGCAGTATAGAGTGGAGTTTATTTTTTTAGAGGCATCCAAATGGTGTCATCTAAAAATATCCAGTCGTTAGTTAAGACGTTCCGAGATTAAAATTGGATAATGGTGGCAACCCTATTTAGGGAGACTTCCTTTATTCGAAGGCGAGAACAAATTGAATCCCATTAATAGCTTCGTGCTAATCTTATCTAATTCTGTCCTGTTAGCTTTTGTTTACTTAACTTTCAGGCTGATTTTCTGAAACAATATAGGGTGAGTATGTTTTTTTTTGTCGCGGGGATTGCGTTTACACGCCGTCATGTCTACTGTAGGGGCAGCAGGGATGGTGTGTGGGACTCCCACCCTTTGGGGGCCATCCTACGCACTAAACCCCGCGGTATTTTTCCCAAACGGGTCGCAGGATAGGCCTGAAGCTTATTCACTGGGACCCGGCTAGGGTGACTATGTATGTAGAAGCAAAAAAATACGATTATAAAACGACCTTTCAATTTTGTTGATTATAAATTAAACTTTACGGAAGATGTACTAATACTTCTATAAATTAGATTTTTACACCAGGTAGTCTCGAAAGTAATATGTAGATGGGAGAAAGGATGGGAAAAGGATTTTTTTACGAATATTCTCAAGTGACTTATCGTAATTAGATAAAGGTACACAGACCACAAACATGGTCAAATTAGAAAATATTTGTTGTTCTTAGTGCACGATAAACAAAACATGAAAATTAAAAAAAAAGACACCGTAAAACAAATTCTTTCAGCATTATCTACTTCAATAACTAAAAACAATGGTGTTTTGTGTTGAGCATTGAAGCTTACGGATGATGTTATAGCTGTTTGCATTGGCACAAGAGACGCAATGAAGCGTAAGGAGGACAGATAAGGTTACCGGTAAAGTTAATAACAATCCACATTTAGCGGCAGCGAAATGTATATTTTAGCACGCACAAACACTTTCTCATATTATACTCTTTGACTTTTTTATACATTTTTCGGTGACTACTATAGTATTACCACTCTAGTGAGCAAAGGTAATTCGAGTTTTAAAAAATCCAATTTGTGGTATTTTTAGCCAAAAATATATTTTTCTTTTAAATCTCAAATTCAGTTTATCAAGAATAACGCCTTTATCACCGACGGGGTGGCTAAGACTCATCACCTATTACGTAGTAACAGGTGATGAGCTCATTGCCGTGTTCCAATGGACAAGCGAAGTTTGTGGCGACTTGCTGTTGATTTTTTTCAAGCCGCTCATAAGGACTTCATCTTGGCTTAACGACTGCCATATTACTGGCAACCAGGACCAAGGGCTTACAGTGCCTTCTGAAGCACGGAGATATTTCAGTCATTTATACACATCCAGTAATATAAAAGTTAAATTACCACATCTTGAGAATTATTAAAATTTGTTGAACACAGTTTTTTATGGCATTACTAAAATGTAATCAGAATACAGAGACGATTGTTATATTAATTCTAGCTACATTTACAAAAGATGTCATTTACAAATAAAACAATCCGGGCATTCCTAAACAAGTATAGATGTATCAATGGATCACGGCGGTCTTTAAAAAAATAAAGCTACATTTTCCCAAGTACAGTCTCTTAATGAAAAAATCCATTTAGGAATGTCTGATTAAAGTACGCAGCCACGGTCAGAGGCAGGTCGTGGGACTAGATTGGTTACGTGAGTTCTTTATTTTTTAACTTTACCTTAGTTGTAATTGATGTCATAGTATTTTTTATTAAATCCAGTAAGCTATAAAATAATTCTATACAATTAAAATAAAGTTACATCATCATAACACCTACTTACATAGATAATTGATTCTGTAAACACTGAACTGATTTCATAAATTTAAACATTTAAAGGCTATAAATATCACCCAAAAAGAATTAAAAACCCTTTTTAAAAGGATTTATATTTATTCAAATACAAAGTTTGTATATTTTTATCTCAGTTATTTACACGTCACCTAAGACAGTAAAACGTTACCGTTATTCTATACTTTTTTATTTCTTATGTTACAGGGATGATTAGACTATTTATTTTTTACAACTTCGAAATTACTTTAAGGCCATTCAAAGATTGCTGAAAAAAAATGTTTTTAACTACAATACATCACTAATTCATGTTAGTGTTCAATAAAGTTTTGTTTTCATTTAAAACATTTTGTTATTATTGCAGATTAGTGCAATATAATATAGCTATGAGTTTACATTTCGGTACAATAAAGTATTTATGTTAGTATCTGAATAGTGAAATAATCAAGCCAAATAATGAAATGAAAATGAAATAATCAAACAAAATACCGTATGTCAAAGAATATTTTAAAGTAAAATTTCTAAACATAAATAGCATCTGGCCCATTCGTATTTCTTTAATATTATTATATTTTGAACGCTTTCAAATTCCCAAGATACTTAGCCCACTACTATCGTATAAAGAGAAATAGTGCATCTCTGCATTAGAGTGCACGCCATTAAAACCACATGTGCTAGACGTCACCTCATCATGTCTTTTAACCACCGTTTCCCAGGTTTATTCTTAGTTTAAACGTTGTTCTGCACTGTAAAAATGGTAAAACTTCATATTTATTTTGTGGTGTGTACAGTTTAAACGTTGTTTGTAGATAATACATTAATTGAATTATTTAATGAATTATTGTTTCTAGTTGATCTTAGGTATTCTGAATATAAATAAAAAGAATATGAATATGCATATATTCTTTAATTGGTTAGTTATTAAACGGATTTTATTTATTTTGAAAATACAAGAAATATAATTGTTTGGATTCTAACGTTCAATATTCAGAAACGTGGTGTATCAATGACAATTTTATTTGAGAGCCCTTTAATAATATTTATATAATCATAAGGGGCAACATATTTTACCAAACCCACGCCACGGTACCGTGCACTGTTTGTTTATTTACTTTTGAAAACTAAAAAGATACGCAATCATCAAAGATGTAGTGAATAGTCAATCGATCAATCAATTCGGCCTATATCAGTCCACTGATGGACGTAGGCCTCTCCCAATTTACGCCACAATACACGGTCCTGCGCCTTCCGCATCCAGTCCCTCCCTGCGACACTTTCCAGGTCGTCGGTCCATCTGGCAGGGGGTCGTCCTACCGTACGATTGCGAGTCGTGGTCTCCACTCCAGACTCGTTTGCTCCATCGGCCATCGGTTCTTCTATAGATGTGACCAGCCATTGCCACTTTAGCGTGCTTACTCTACGAGCTATGTCGACTGGTTCTCTGACGGATAATCTCATTTCGGAGTTTATCCTTCAAAGACACCCCAAGCATAGCATAGGCTTATAATACTTATTTGATTTGTAAAATAGGTAATTGTTTAGTTTCGATTGTCAGAGATTCTTTAAATAACTCTGATAAACATTTAAATGTACATCTTTTACATTCTTTAAATGGATCACCACGAATTGAATAAATAGTATTACGTGAGACGTCATACTTTCTTTTTCTATACAATATTTTTATATAAAAAGACTCAATACCTGTGAAGTATTAAATTTGAAAAGCGTATTTATGTTTTAGATGTTGAAAAATTATTTCAATTTACTTTTATGTCAAAAGCTCAACTAAAAATAAATAATATCACGATGTTAGTATTAATTAAGATCCACAAATTTCAGCTATGTTTATTAAATAATGATCCGCTGCCCATTTTCATTATGAAGAGAATGTAATTTTTCATTTCATTTTAATGAATTCCGTTACCGACCCTATTCTGTCATGGTAAATAAATTCCACCATTTTTTATAGAGTTTTACAATATATATTTTTTTATAAAATATGAAGGCTATCAATACGGTAGATGCAGCAAGTTATTTGGTCTAAGATAATAATTAGTGTAAATTGCTGAAAATTGTTTCAAGTGTTTGAATTCCAAAATGTATAAACTTACATGTGCGACATTTTCGTTACGATGTTATTTATGTTTAAGTATATCATGTCTCAGAAAATTATCTGTTGTAATGATCTTGAAAATCAACAAAAAAATTCCAGAGTATAAGATCCAGTCTCGGCTGTCATTTAAACTTCAATAATCATGCAACAAACTTGGTGCTTGTACAAATGAATAATTGGAAGTTTGAGAAGCGGTGGTGTGTTGGTGATAATTTGTTTGCACCACGGTGTTGGAGCTACGTCTTGTTTATAAGACGATTCATATTGTTTATACAGCGGGATCAAGTCGACGATTTATATGTATACTACGTTTTTATATGTTCAATTTATCATGTACTTAGTTAAGATTTCGAGATGCAAATGACACAGGCTTCTAAGCATTTTAAATAGATATTAAAACATGATTGAATTTCAATTTATAATGAACTTATTACAATATATGATTTTTAACTGCCAGTGTACGAACCAATATCGGAATTGCTATTCATTATCGGACTTTCAACCAAACAGTACATGGTAACAATCCCGTTATCAATATAATTGGTTGTAACCCAGAGTACAGTATAGAGCTGTAACAATTTCCAAATGCACTTTCAAATACACTAGTCTAATAAATTGAATTGATACCTACTGCAATGTTTCTATCTATAGTATATATTCTTTAAAGAAATCGTAAACGCGAAAAGACTGTAGTACTTTAAGAAAAGAAGAAATCAACTAAACTGTTAAAACCTTTTTTTTTTGTACTTCGTTTATTCACTTTCAGGTTTAATATTTTAAATTAATGTCGGAATGTTTGTATGTAACATTAGTGTATATGAATGTTTCTATTGGTTTTTCAAAAGTGGAGAATTTAATAATCCTGGTGTAATATATCCTGGTGAAGCGATTCAAAAAATATAGTTTGACTATCTTGTTTAGTTGTATACTTTGAGATAAAAGAAAGATTATTAAAGATAAAAATATTGCTATATTTAAACTATAACTAAATTTAACCTCTACAAAGCAGAGAAAATGTTTAAGTGATTGGAATTTTCTCCGAGGGTCGCTTTGGCCACGACATTTTTACTCTTTGTAACATATTGGGTTGACCCAATACAAATTCTTCTCCCATATCACAGAGTAAAATCAGGTTTTCTAAGGATCGTAATCGCAGCATCACAAATATAATATAAGAAAATATAAGAAGTTACGAACCTATTCTTCTTAGAAGAAACAGTGCGGACAAAATGATTTACTATTACTTTTTCAGTTCTGTTATAAATTTAGTTAAAATATCTATGGTTATAATAATATTTGATAAGATGTAGCTGCAGTATCACCAATGCGATAGTACTCACGATATTTTCTTGCTGTTTTTTACTCTTTGTAACATATTGGGTTGACCCAATACAAAATTCTTCTCCCATATCACAGAGTAAAATCAGGTTTTCTAAGGATCGTAATCGCAGCGTCACAAATATAATATAAGAAAATATAAGAAGTGACGAACCTATTCTTCTTAGAAGAAACAGTGCGGACATAATGATTTACTATTACTTTTTCAGTTCTGTTATAAATTTAGTTAAAATATCTATGGTTATAATAATATTTGATAAGATGTAGCTGCAGTATCACCAATGCGATAGTACTCACGATATTTTCTTGCTATTTTTTAAAGATTTTCTCCTAAAATTCCGAAAAGTAGAATTATTGCCCAACTGACCTCTTATTAAAACCACATTAACATTAAAAGTGTTACATTATTGTAATATTACCAATACCATCTAGCGATGTAAGCTAAGATTCAATATCGATGTAGTCATTGAATGTAACTAACTTACTAACTAACTATCTTCAGGCTGTATCCCTGATCGCATCTTGTAGATTCATCAATCGCTTTATACTTACACGCAGGTCTGGGTATCCGAGTACTTTTGACTTTTCCGTTTTTGAGCAATCTGCTTACGTGGTCTTCATATATGTAAGTCTCGGCCTACCCTGACTCCTACTCTCTACTTTCGCACAATAAATATTCTTCGTCAACCGTTCCTCATTCATTCATTTAAAAAGACTGCAATTGGTGGTTATATACATTATTATTATAAATTATATACTGTATGGTATATATTTACAAAAACAATAATTTGTGTCTTCCCATCATCTTGGTGTATTCCCAGTTACTTACATGCTCTATTTGGATGTTGCGATCTAGGGTAGACTGCTAGGAACAGCTATTGTTACGTTTTTGAAAGGGGCTTGTGTCGTTGCCCCGTTCGTAAATCAGCAGGAGGCTGAGTCTGCTATTTCAATCGTGTCGAAATAGAATTGAAATCGTCGCTCAATAGAAAGCCACTGGTACAATTTTGACAGTTTTCGTAGTCTACTGTTACAATCGCACTAGTACTCCAATAGACTTCTATCGGTCGGCCGGTCAAATCAAAACAAAATCATATAAAAAATATCAAATGTAAATGTCAAAATATCTTCCCCTATCATTAAATTCATATCAATGGTCAAATAATCTTATCACTTAAAAAATCATTTATACTATAGTATGCGCACTGCCGAAGAAAATCTTTTATGCGTTTTTTTAATGCATTACCATTCAGCTCCTTCCAATCTTTAGGCAATTTATTAAATAATTTCGGAGCCATACAAAAGATACTCTTGCGCTCATGCGCATGAACTCATGTTCAGTCTTTACCCTGTGCAAGCGAAGTTTGCTAGTATCACGCCTGTTTCTTGACACAGTTGACTCTAGCCGTGGAAATAGACCAGGGTTACACTTCACAAACATTACTACTTCAAAAATATACAAACTAGGCAATGTTAATATTTTGTTCTCCTGAAAGTAGGTTTTGCAGCTGTTTGTGATTTTCAAATTAAACATTGACCTAATGCACCTTTTTTGTGCTTTGAACGCTAAGTCTGTATTTGTAGAGTTATTCCAGAAAATGACTCCATATCGTAATAGTGGTTCTGCCAAACCATGCGGTAACCAGCACATCTCGATTTACAATATTAGATAATTTTAATAAAGCATAGGCAGATCTACCAATTTTCTTGCAAAGTGTTTCTATGTATGTTTTCCAGTTAATTTGCCTGTCAATCGTTAGACCAAGAAAAATTGTGGTACTAACGTTTTCAATTTTTTTTATCTTGGCATTCTATGTCAATTCTATAAGGTGTAACTCGTTGACTAAAATGCATTATTTTAGTCTTATCTAAATTAATTTTTAAATTATTCATATTTAACCAATTAGTTATACATGTCATTGATTGTTTTATGTCAGTTTTGTATCCAATTAAGTCATTTTTTTTACATGAAATTGTCAATGTAGTATCGTCTGCAAACAATGTCATATGTTGGTCAGTAGATTTTGGTAAGTCATTTATATATATAGTAAAGAGCAAGGGTCCAAGGATACTTCCTTGTGGAACGCCATAGAGTACTTTACGCTGTTTTGATTTATGTATTTCTTCACGTTGAGTAACCATATTTATTCTATTTATTTGTGTATGTTGTTTTCTTTTATCAAAGTAAGATTTGATTAAATCTGATACATTGCCCCTTATACCATTTGCTTCAAGTTTTTTTATTAGAAGGTCATGTTTAACATAGTCAAATGCTTGTGTCATATCACAGAAAATTGCACATACAGGTATTCTCCTGTCAACATTCAACAATACCTCATGCAAAAAGTCATATACTGCTAAATTTATACTTTTATTTTTACGAAATCCTTTTTGTTCATTACACAGTAGCTTGTGGGTTTCAAAATAGTTATTTAGTTGTTCACATATATATTTTTCGAATATTTTTGCTACTACAGATATTAGTGAAATTGGTCTATAATATTCCAAGGATTCTCTATTCTCCTTTTTAAATAAAGGCTTTACTATGGATACTTTTAGGTTATCTGGAAAGATACCTTTATAAATGCATAAATTAAGAATACGGCTTAGATGAGCACATATTTCATAAGCAACTGATTTTATTATTTTCGTCGAGATACCATCATGCCCTACGCGGCTGGTATTTTTTAAACTGAAAATGATTCGTAGTATGTCTTGGGGTAAACAAGGAGCCATAAACATGGAATCTCTCCGACTTTGAAAGAATAGAGTATTGTTTTCTACCTGGATTACAAATGGGTTGCTTTGACAGTTAAAACCAGCCACTCTGGTTCTATTCTACGGCTTGTCTTGCCCCCAGGTGTCAGTCACTGGGGCCCCGGAGATATTGATGTAGTGATACACCCCGGTATTATAGTACTCACAGAATAAGGAATATGGCTCGCTTGCGCCCTAAAAGAGTCAAAAGTAGTAGTAATACCGTGTACCAAGTTTACGTCAGGCTGCAAGTGAAAATCGTACCATTCGTCTTTAGTAATCAGTGTAATCGTATGAATAAACAACGACGCCCAATGATACATTCTGTTGTATAAATTACTAGGTTACCGGCTTAGCCCGTGACATACTTTGAACTCCCGTCGCACTTATTTAGTCCCGTCGCTTATAAATTCTTTAATAATGCAGAAAAAATTGCCCGATTTGTCGACATTTATGTGATGATATATAGCCTATAGCCTTCCTCGATAAATGGGCTATCTAACACACAAATATTTTTTTCTAATCCGACCAGTAGTTCCTGAGATCAGCGCGTTCAACCTAACAAACAAACAAACTCTTCAGCTTTATAACAGTAGTATAGATATAGATTAAGGCGTCTCTAGCAGAGCGGCAGTGACACCAATTCCTTGTTTTGTGTAGCTACTATAAACTATTTAAAAGTAACATGAAAATGTTAACTTTATTTAGAACATAAACACGAGAAAATTGCTTTCTCGAGACATCAAAGGATCTCAATAAAACTCACTTATTTGAACAGTTGCTTAGGCAGACACATCTGCTTCTAATAAAATATACAGAAATAAACATTTCTCATCTATCATTTTATATTCATGTCCCTCGGAGTACTTATATTACGGATCGAAATTCGATTAGCTATTATTAACAATATTCCTGTCTTTTACACCCGACGGAATAAGAGGGTTGTTATAAGTTTAAGGTTTGTGTCTATGTGTATGTGTACATGTCTGTCAGTCTGTGATTATAATCGCGAAAAGAACGACCAATTTTCTTGCAATATTTTTTATTTTAAATCCGATGTGATCGAGGTGGTTCTTGGCAATAAATTTCGATGATTATCAGCTCATTTCATAGCATTTATTAACTAAGATTATTCTCACAAGTTCAATTGATTGATGACTGCCTCGCCTGGTTGTGTATGCGACTGCCGCGCATAAGGTTCCGGGTTCGATTCCCGAGTCGGAACAAATATTTGTGTGATCCACAAATTTTGGTTTCGGAGTTTGGGTGCTTCCTATGTATAATATGTATGTATTTAGAAATATATAAGTATGTATATCAGTTGTCTAGATTCCATGTACAAACTTATTTTGAGCTAGATGGCGCTGTGTGAAAAGAGTTTCACAATAAAACAATATTTAATATTGATCTGAAATTTGGTAGTTACTTTGATAGTTATATATGAGATAGTCCCTGTCTCGAATCAAATTGTTCATTTTTCCACTTTATTAAAAATTTATGAGATATTTAGCAAAATAATTGCTTTAAAAATTTATCAATATACTGAGTGGAGTTCATTGCATCAATGTTTAAAAATGGTTGTAACACTGTTCATTGGTATCGAGTTGTTCATTAGCTCGATAGATGGCTCTGGTCATACTCTTGAAATGACGATTGAGATATGGTGGAGAATTTCAACTTGATTCGATATGGTTCGGGTAGTTCAGGTGGTTAGAACATTGCCCTGGTTAGGCAAAGGTTTATTCCCTGTCTCGAATCGAATTGTCTTTGTCCACTTTATTAAAAATTTATGAGAAATTTAGCAAAATATTTGCTTTAAAAATTTATCAATACTTTGATAGTGTTTTCACGATATGTTAACCTAGTACTGTTGCTCAAAAAATCACAGCATCCTAAGTGTTTGGCCTTATTAGAACGGTCTGAAGCAGTAGTTGCTAGGTTATTTATTATTTTTTACACTACTAAGGTGACAGAAAAGCACCACAAGACGCATATGGATTGACTAAGCTGTCGACCATATTGCCGTGTTGACAGAAAAGTCGTTACATGTAGCCCGTAGCCTATTTAGCTCAATGTTCAGTAAACAATCATTGCGTTAAGCATCTTACACTATTGTCAGTCCTATGATGGGTGACCGTGTATACCATTACAATTTACGAAGCGTCTCTGTATTTAGGAAAGCGCGTTTATCTGTTGGTCCCAGGTGACAGTAATATGACATAGTTTTTAGGCCTTAATATTCACAGTCCAGAATTTGACTGAAATACAGTCAAATTCAATACGGTCTTAGGCCCGGGCGCGCAAGTGTAATATTCGTACCTCTGAAGGCCCGAATTTTACAAAAAAGCGGTTCTATTTTTATTCTCATATATCGATTCCGTTGTGGTTGGGCCAAATCTATCATCATCATCATCCGAGCGTCTGTCCCAGTTGTCCGTTTTCCTACATTTTCTCCTCCAAATCTATCTAGTCTACTAAATCTATTAGACATATCACAACTGCACATTACGTTCTGCCGAATAAAAGCAGAATCGCTGTTTTAGCAGTCAAAATATTAGTATACTGCCAAAAATGCAATATAAACTGCCACAACAATTCCATTGGAGTCGCAATAATTGTAATAGTGGACTACGGAAAACTGTGAAATTGTACTGTCGTTGACTTTCTATTGAGCGTCAATTTAGATTCTATTCTGAAACCATTTTTATTTCTACACGAGTGAAGTCGGGTCTGTTTTCTAGTATTAAATAAGACAGCTCCAAAACAGTCTTGTAAAATGAAATCAAATACCAAGAAGAAAGCAATAAGAAAATAATTTCAAACGGTTTTGCCTTGCTATTGCATAAATCTTAAAGCCGTCTCTAATTGAATATTCTCTTTGCGTAATGTCGCCTTATTTTACCCTTTAAATAAAATAACGGCTTGAAAGCGAAACATGGAAATTTTATCGTGTCCGGACGGCCGTGCCAGAAATGGCACGGATTTTTTGCCATCTAAGGTAGGTAAAAGAAGAAACTTGGCTCGTATTTTCAGCTAAAACTTCCACACTGCAATGCTCGTTGAAAATGCTTGTGTGACTTACGGAACGAGTTATAAAAGAATGGCGCATTGTACAGATCACCAAGGAGTTAACAAATCATTTCGAATATCTGACCAAGTATTCGGGCGGCCAGCGTAAAAGTTATTAGACCGTATAGGCTGCGGGAAAAAATCTCCACATGTGAACTGTTAACGTTTCCTGAACAGTATTCATACATATTATATTATACAAACTTAAATTTACAACGGCAGATAGTGAATAATGTTGTAAAGTGTATACAATATTTTATTTATTCTATATACTCTACATTATACTATGTAGATCATTTACGCTTAGAGGATTTGAAATTACATTTGCAATTTAGCGTTTGGAGCATTCTGCCGACTTTGATCATGTTGGCATGTTATTCAAACAGTTATTTAGAAGTCAATGTCACGTTTTCTATATTTCAATTCACCTTATTACTTGCTTTTTTGTTGAAAGTATCAATTTTATTCTTCTATATATTGTAGAATACTGTGGTAAATTTCATTTATAGAAAGTTGATTCTATTTAAAACTTTTGAGGTCATACATAAAAAGATATTTTTCTATTGAGTATGTACGTTTTACGATTTGAATAATTTGCGACAAGTTTTCAGTTCACGATTTCACTACTGTTATATTTTGCGGGTAGATAGTTTTTAAATAAATAAAATTGAGTGTCTCATAATAGATAATTCAAAATTAACAGTTTACATTAAATAAATAAAATACCGAAAAGAAAACAAAATTTAATTAAAAGTATATCCGGAACCTATATTAAAATCAATAAAGAAAATAAATGTCTGTCTTTTTGTTCTTGTAATGTCTGAAACGGCTGAACCGATTTTAATATAACGTTCACTGTCAGCTAATGTTATAAGGGGTGTCTTAGGCTACAGTATCCCCGTATTCCCACGGAAACGGGTACAACGTGGGAGAAATCGTGGGACGTTCACTATCCTTTTTTTTCGTGTGAAAAATCCTAATGGATGCTATGCCGGACTCCGGCTCCTATCGACTAAAACCACACGTTTCCCCTCCGGCCTGCCTGTCTAAGGCCAGAAGTCCCGGATGAGCTGTCCGCTAACTGTTTATATAGCGTGACGGTTTGTCCTGTGGCAGTATAAGGACATACTACAAGGACAGCTTTCTCATTTCTGAGACTTTGACATTACCAATGTTGTGTCAAAGAGTCTATGATTATTGATTTGTTTATTCCTTCGTCTAAGGTTAATTCCATATTTATGTATGTTTCTTTTTTAAAGTTATATCTTAAATCTTTTGCCAATAATGAAATAGGCAATACCGATAATGAATTCCTAGTAAGAATAATAAAATATGCAAATTTGACTCGTCAATTACAATATTTTACTAATATAATTTCAATATTTGTCTTGTTAATTTTTAAATATATTAATTTCAAGATATTATTGATATATATATATATATATATAAATCTCAGAACATTCTCCTTATTCTCTTTACTGTTCACTTATTCACTCGGTACATTGTATGAATGGTAAGACTTGAAGAAGCCTTCTTAACAAATACAATGCAACATTGCCATGTTAAATAAATAGGTAATATGTAGCTGAATTATCTGTTAAACAAAAGCTTTACCAACTACGACGTATAGACTATTGTAAACTCAGCAATGCCATTTACACAATGCAAAAACTACTGTTGTAGTGAATCGTACTTTATTACAAACGCATAAAGATCAAAATGTTATATCAAAGGGTGATATGATTCGCTCATTTTGTGGGTAGGGGTTTGCCTTTCACTTCGCTATTTTATTGTTATGCGGATTTAGGTAGACATTACTGAAGCTCAATACTGGTTGTAGTGCGAGCATAGCACGATTGCCACAGTTCATGTACTGTTAATTCTCTTGAATGAGAGTATTGGCTATAAATTGTTGTGTACTTTAAACCGCAAACTATAGAATTGAATCTATCATTATTGTCACTGTTAATCGTGGCACTTGAAACTTTTACTAAAATGGTTATGTCTGGTGTGGTTATGGGGTAGTGAACGTGCTTTGCAGACATTTAAATCTTCAAGTTCTTTTGATGCATGGTTCACGAGAGGCAGAGCATTCCGCACTTCATGTAAATTCAGTCCGAGACTACCAGGACTTTAATTGGTCGTGCTAATTAGCGTCTAGCACATAAGATCTTTTAGCCTTTTTGCTACCACCTCACTAAAAAGGCAACGGGTTCAAAATTTCTTCCAAATTTAACATCTGAAATTGACACATTTTATTAAATTTAAATTCCCGTGCTTCGGAAGGCACGTTAAGCCGTTGGTACCGGTTGCCAGTAAAATGGCAGTCGTTAAACCTGGTTGTAGGCCTTATGGGCGGCTTGAAAAATTTCAACAGCAGCTCGTCACGGCTTGCATCCGTCCATTTCAAAACGGCAATGGGCTCACCACCCGTTACGTGGGACAAAAATGCAACCGGTGAAATGTGAGCGTATTATATGCCTCTGCCTACCCCTTCGGGGATAAAGGCGTGACAATATGTATGTATGTAAATTTAACATGGCCAATTTAATCATCCGAAATAAATGAATGACGATTTACTTGAATGCTGTAAACTAAATTTTGATTTTAATTTAAATTTTATTTTAATAAATATTTAACCTAGATGGATAATGTGGTGTCCATGTGGGGCAGCCATGTTCATGTATATGTATGGTAGTATGTGTATGGTAGTATATGTATGGTAGTATATGTAGTATATGTATAGTATATCTAAAGAATAAGATTTTTTTTTTTTGTAATTTTTTTGTTTTCTCCTTTTGGTCTGTAAGATTATGTACTTATTTATATAAGTTACGGAACTCCAGGTCTATAAGTAGAAATTGTAATCATAAAATTTATGTAAAAGACTGTTTGTTTCCTGAATAAAATAAAATAAAATAAATCATTAAAGTCTATTGGAAAATTTGGCATCTGTTGAGATAACAATACCTTATACTAACCTGTACGATTCTTCTTCGAATCTTTTAAATTATTTTCTTAAGTTTTCATCTGGTGATATTCTACAGAATTCATTCACTTTTTGATTTGTCAGTCCTTGTCGTTTGATCGTGCCTGCTGACTTTTAAACATTATGTTTTTTTATTTACCTCCACCTTCATGATATTTTATCTACCCTTTATATTTATGACGTACCATTAGCATTTTTACGACTATCTGTGGACGATAACTGCCTTAATAATTTTGGAATTAGAAGTGTTCGATCACGAATATCTACTTAGGAGCATCAGATAAATTGGTTACATTATCATTAATCTAATAATAACTAAGGCTAAACAGCACTTGAGCAGTAAGATAATAATATATTAAACCCATATAATTAGCCGTGCCAAATAAGTTTATTATTTATTTTATTTGTCTATCACGCCTTATCCCCGAATGTGGCAGAGGCATATTATATGCCCACTTTTCACCATGTGTATTCCTGTCCCACGTAATAGGTGGTGAGCCCATTGCCGTGTTGAAACAGACAGAAGCAGGTTGTGGCTACCTGCTGTTGAAATTGACTTAACGATGGCCTTCAACTTGACTTAACGACTGCCATGTTACTGGCAACCGGAACCAACGACTCAACGTGCCTTCCGAAGCACAGAAACGCTCGCAAATGTAAATGCCACAAAGTGGTAACCCATCCGAGGACCAGCCAAGTGAAAGTAGCTTAACTCAGTGATCGTTTACAGAGCACTGAGACCGCAGGGCCACGAGCGTTTCGAATAAGTTTATCTTAACACAATTACTAGAAATTTACACAAGCTAAAACGATGATAAACACGGCTTCAGATTTAGTGCAGCATTATAAATTGATTAGTTAAACAATGACTCTGTAGAACGCGTAGAGTCAACAATCACGGGAATATGTGTAGAGTTAAATCCGAGTGCAGGCTCACAATATCCGCGTGGCTTACCACGATAAAGCAACCGTTCTTAAATATTACTGTAAGTTATAAACTAATCCAATAAACCAATATAATATGCTGAGACTTATAACATTAAGTAAACAGTAACTTGGCATTATGTTTCTCAGTAAATAATAAAAAAAATGAAATATTGTTAGAAACGTGGTCACGTGAATCAGTATTTACATTGTAAACAGCACAAAGAGGTGCAGTCTCCGGACCTCCCTCCGAATCAGGGACTAGTGCCACCGGTAACGCCTGGAGAAGTTCTGACTGCGCTTCGCCGCATGAAGAATCGGAAAGCTGTCGGACCCGATGGAGTCCCCATCGAAGCCTGGAAGGCGATGGGTCCTCGCGGTGTGGGCATCTTAGTAAACCTTTTTAACCGCATCCTCCTCAGCGGGCAGATCCCAAACCAATGGAGACTGAGTATTATTACTCCAGTCTTCAAAGATAAGCGATCAGTGCAGGAGTGCGGTAGCTACCGCGGTATAAAGGTGATGTCCCACACCATGAAGATCTTTGAGAGGATTATAGACTCTCGGATCCGGCAGGAGTGTATTCTCTCGGGGTGTCAATATGGGTTTCGCCCTGGTCATGGGACCACGGAAACTGTTTTTGCCCTGAGGGTTTTCGCAGAGAAATACAGGTCGAAGAACACGCCTCTGCACTGTTTGTTTCTAGACATGCAGAAGGCCTTCGACTGTGTTCCTCGTGCGATGATCTGGTGGGCACTGCGGTCCAAAGGTCTATATTGACACTATCCAGGACATGTACTGTGACTCCGATTCAATGGTTCGGACTGCTGTTGGCGACACGAAACCCTTCCCTATCACCGACGGTGATAGGGAAGGGTTTCGGGTACACCAGGGTTCGGTCCTTAGTCCGCTTCTGTTCAGTGTAATATTAGACGAATTGTCGGACAGCATCAGGAACTCGCATGAGCAGCCTCCATGGTTGCTCATGTATGCTGACGATATTGCGCTGGCAGACGCGGACAGGGGCAGATTGGTGCGACGTGTAAAGGCGTGGAAGGAGACGCTTGAGAACAGCGGTCTGAAACTAAATGTGGCGAAGACCGAGTACTTGGCACTAAACTCGACAGATCCCACATCCGTCCGCATAGACGGTGATTTTGTCGAGCGCACGGACCAGGTTAAATACTTGGGATCTGTTTTTCACACGTCCAGTGACATCGATTGCGATGTCAAGTCACGCATTGCTGCCGCATGGGCCTAATGGCGGGAGATGACCGGTGTCATTTGTGACCCTAAAATGCCGATCCGGTTGAAGGGACAGGTCTACAAAACCATTATGAGACCTGTCCTTGTACATGGCAGTGAGACGTGGCCGATATTGGAGCGACACAAGCAGGAGCTGCGTGTCACGGAAATGAAGATGCTGCGGTGGATGTGTGGAGTCACGCGGATGGACCGCGTGAGAAACTCTCGCATCTGCGGCAGCCTTCACGTCCGTGACATTGCAGACAATTTGCAAGAGTGTCGCCTTCGTTGGTATGGTCACGTCTTGCGGCAACCGCCGGGCTACGTAGGTAACAAATGTCTGGCCATGTCAGCCCCGCCGGGTCCCGGTAAGAGGGGAAGACCCAAGAAGTGCTGGCTTGACGTCGTAAGGGATGACATGCGTGCCAATGGTCTCACTACAGGGGATGCCGACGACCGTGCGAAGTGGAGGAGAAAATGTAGGAAAGCGGACCCCGGGCATCGCGAGACGCAACTGGGACATACGCTCGGATGATGATGGGAGTATTTACATTGTAAGAACTGCAAATAACACAGTACCAATTTAAATATCCATCAATCTAATCGGCTAATGGCAGTCCAATCTTGGTCGAAAAATGTACAATATTTGATGAATTACAATGTACATATTATTAAAAATTGTACCAAGTTTTATCCGTCTGTCTATTTCAACACGGCAATGGGCTCACCACCTATTACGTGGGACAGGAATCCACACGGTGAAAAGTGTGCATATAATATGCCTCTGCCACCCCTTCGGGGATAAGGCGTGATGGATATTTATAAGTTTTATAAATTAGTGATTTTGGATAATAGCTCAACAGAAGTATGCTGTTGTAAAATCATTAGATACTAGATTGCTTCAGTAGCTAACGAATTTAGCTACAATATTGCCGATACAAACTCTCTAGCGACCATTATAACCAAATAGATCCCAGACCAAATAGCATGTATTATTTTACATAGTCGTTGGATTCGATAGCGGTTCACTGCCGAATTTATTGAGGATCATTATTAAATAATAATTATTTTTCCAATTGTAATAATAATTATTACTTAATAATGGGGATGATGACTACTAGTTTCCTGTTTATAAAATAAATGAATTGATATACAGCCAATGTAGTTTAAATTACCTTAACAGTACATCTAATCATGAAAGGGGCACAACCTTTTTCACTTCCTCATTCATGAGGGTCGAGGAACTAAAGAAGAAATAATTTACTGCCTATAAACTCAAATTATTCATATAGAAAATAGAACCGAAAAACCACTAGAAAAATGAAGAACTTAGGTTATTACATTTGTAACATTAGACATTAAAAATCTATAAAAAAAATAAAGATGAAATTGTTTTTCGATATGTAACAATTTTATGACAAATCAAATAATAAAGAGTTAAGTGATGTGTGACGCCCTTTATGTAATCTGAGACGTATATTTGATGGAGTAATAACAGAAACAATAATGTTTGTATAATAAATGGACTCATCGTCATCAAACGATACCGGAAACATTATGGTTGCATTGAATAGAATTGTCAATATTATTTTAGTATCAGTAAACTCATAAAAGCAATACATTATACAGTTGTACATATATTAATGTGTTTCTGTATAAGTTAAACTCGAAATTATTTTATTATTACTTATATGGAATCATAAAAAGAAGAAAACTTAAGTAGGCGTAGACAATTTGAGAAGTAGAGCGATTTTGTAAGCCTTGTTATTTTTAGTTAAATTATTAGTCCCTAATTGGGCCAGCAGAGATGAAGTTCAAAAGCTTTTTATAGCATATCCGTAAAGACCCAGATCAAGTAAAGCATTTGATGTTTGGCCTTTGTGCGCACTATACACGAGCACGCACGTAAATAGATCAAGGAAACAGATTAATTCAAACAAGCCTCAAAAGTTTACCATATGTCGGCAAAAAACTCGACAGTCTATATATAAGGAAATAGTACATTTATACAGGCATAATGCATAGATACATATCTCTCCAACGATCACATGAAATACTGTCGGTTACTCAACAGAAACATATTGTGTGCTCAGATTTCAATCATCATAGGGTAATTTGATGCACTAGCAACAGTAAAGGACGTTTTCAATGTTGTTTATACAGCTGGCGTATAGAATCAGTTGGAGTAAAACTATTGATGACACTTTTATGTACAGTAAAATAAAATAAATAAATATCGAAAATCGAATTTGCGAAACTCGTATCACATGCTCAAGTTTTAACATAATAAAAGTTGAAATCGGATCTACATAATATCGGTGGTACAAATGCTGTTTCATGATAAATCTTTTCTCGAACTTTTCTTTATCGAACCCAAGTTGAGTGAAATTTTGGTGACAAAAATGTGTGGCGTGCAGGCTTAGTGCGGTAGGCGTAACGCTCGCAAGTCGACAGGGTAAATTGGATCCCTTGGGATTTTCTGACGCCTTCGCGCAAACATTTTGTGCTTTACCGCCAACATCGTTCATGTATAGGCGCGTGAAATATTAAAAAGTTTTTGGTGATGTTATTTAAGATGCTCCTTGAATAGATAAACATGTAAAGAAATTGGCATGAAATAGAGTATTTTGAAGATTTATGACGATCATAGTACCTACTGTAGACTTTACTGTTCAGAGTATGTAATGATTGAAGTGAAACTTCTGTATCGACATTGAGAGAAATTTTATAGCTGTAGAAAAAGTCACGTGTTTCGGTTACGCGCCATGATGTTTTGAAGTGAAACTTCTTTATCATAAGTGAATCTTCTTTATCGACGTATGAGAGAAATATTACAGGTTTAAAAAATGCTGTAAAGAAGTTACACACACATATTTTTTAATTACTAAGTAATTAGAAGTAAAGAAGAGTAAATGATTCGTGCTCTCTAAAATATTCGGATGAAACTTACCAACAATATCTTAGTCAAAGGTTCTACGTTATGCGATGGCTAGCAGGTAGTGCAGTAATTGGAAGGCCTCCCGCAGGGCACCCATTTCAAAATGTTAATGTTCGGGCCATATTGCTTTTAATGACTAACATGCTGGTTAGTTTTTGTGCATCATGCATGCACAGATAAAACAGAATATGGAGTATGGACAAAATAATCAAGCGGTGGTTTGAGTAGGGGTCTTTTTTAAAATGAAGTAACCAAAATAATCAAAATGATTGTATAATGTTAGTATCCACAGAGATCCTGTTAGAATGAATATTAGTAACTCATCAGTAACGAAGTGTATACATTTACAGGAGATACTTGCTAATAAACACTCATAAAATAAATTAATCAGAAAACTGAAACGCAGGTATATATCAAGAATTTTCAAGAATAGACAATTATTCTACGGTCAAACTGTTAATGATTAATGAATCTGCAGGAAGCGAACAATGGATCGCAAATCTTGGCGATCGGTCCTCTCTGACTACTCCGTCAGGGATACAGCGTGAAGTTAGTAAGTTAGTTTTAGTTACATCTATGCAAAAAACTTGCGAAAGAAGAAATCAGAATTACTAGTTCGACTGAATATTTAGTTTTCGAACCATTTATAGACAAAATCAGAGTCGCAATCTGATAAAATTACAAAATTGTCGATGGTAAAATGCGGCAGATACGAATGCGCTCGCATTTCCGAGTCATTTGCGTTCGATCTAAGTTAAAGAGTCAGGAAAACTCTGGACTCTTTAACGGAAATCTATGTAAAAATATATATTTGTTATTCGTTTGAGTTACTGGAAAGCGGAATAAACCATAAGATCGTTACATTTGTCTTACAAAATTTTACCGTTTTATAATGTCTTCTGATGGTATTATTTTTTTGTTTTTTTTATATAAATAATATTGCCGACGCAGCGATTAACAAATACGGGCTAAATCAGAAGTTGGGATCTCTTTGTATATTTGCATTTAAGTATATTCAACTTTAGTGCCTAATTAACTATTCAACCAACTTTTACAAAATAAAATAAACACGTATTTTATTTTGTATTACATTATTTTGTAAAACAACTTTTACAAAATAATTGTGTTATATAATATAGCGCGTTACACTATGTTGTATGGATACACTAATCATTAAACCTTCTAGAGTGAAAAAATATATAAAACATTATAATACTCAAATGTACCATGTTCCATCTATACAAATATTATAAAGAGGAAAGATTTGTAGGTTTAATTCTAATTAATAGGCACAACTGGGCCGATTTTAAAAATTCTTTCACCTATAGGAAGCTACATACTTTGTGAGTAACATAGGTTTTATTGGATTTTCAAAAAGTTTATGGTTCTGAGTGAAATCTCGAATAGAAAAACATCACCAAGCGGGCGAAGCTGCGGGCATCAACTAGTATCAAATGAAACTTGATTACCACTTATAAAATTGTTGTTTTTGAAGTGTTGTTTTTACGGAGTCACGAGATATAATTTCAGATACTAAAATACCCTACATTTTAGTGTCTGAAATTTTATCTTGTGCTCAAAAATTCGAGCAACCTTGTCTAAGTTTATTTATTTTAAATAATTACTGTAATGAAATTCTCAATAAATGAACAAATTAACTTATGGCAATGAAGTTAGTTGAACTGTATATAGGCTTAGAGAGTGAATGTGCACACACAAGGGTTCAGCCGAGTATAATTACTTAGGGAAAAAATACTGGAATACGATAATTCTCTAATAACTACTAATTAAATATTTATTTATTTATTTATTTAATGCATGGAAGACTTACAGCTGCACATAACTGAATAGTTATTATGTTTAGCTATCTAAAAGCCATTTACAAGTCCTCGCTTATAGTTGCAGATTAATTAGGTACAAAAATGTGCGCTTTATATTGTTAAACATATTCAAAGGAAAAAAAAAAACCTCGTTATTACAGTTACACATAGATCACACAAGGCAAAATTATAGGTAACTAAATAGATACACGTTATGCATACAAAAGTTTACACACAGGTTACACAAGTTAGATTTATAAACTATCTATGGATTTTACACCTATAATCAAATATGCATTATCTATATAAACAAAAAGGTTCAGTGACATAACTATATAGCACTATTTGAAAAAATCAAGGCTTAAGCACCTTCTTACCGATGACACACTAGCCACAAAGGGAAAATTATGAAAAAAAATATTAAAAAATATTAAATTATTATAAAATATGTAATTTTATGAAGATAATTTTCGATTAAAGACAAAAATGGTCAAATTTTATGTGAATTTATAATCATGCTGAATGTGCCTACTATTTTTTTGGCAATAGAAAAGGTACATGTCACTTCCTTTTAACTTCACGTTTTTATTACTTTAAGCTAGATATATGACTTATCTATAATATGAAAACAATATTGCTGTGCCATAGCGAGAGGAGTGGTGCAGGAATGGCCTTTGTAATTAAAACCTTTTTTTAATTATTTTGAATATATGTTATTCAATATGCTAACCAAGTTATAAATATTACTAAAAAACATGAGTCTTTCTTGTTTTAATAATAAATATGGTAAAAAAGTGTGTGTCTACTTATGTACACGCGTTAGAAGTTATATTTCTTTGGCGTAACAAGATAAAAATCCTTTTAAATTTTTTATGTTTCGCCTTATTCTTCGCTTATAGAAAAAAACTAAAATGTTGACTATAGCTGACTTCAGGGTATTTGAAAACTAGTTATAAGTTTAAACACTTATCAGCGCGAATCGTAAAACTGTACTCCCATAATTTTTCCCTAACGCGCCAAAAGAAGAATAAATTCAATAATAATAAGAAAAGCGATCATATAAACCCATCGAACTGTTATGAACACTTTCATAAATCCATCATTATTAAGTGGGTTCACTACGGTACTTTACTCACTAGGTCGTCCCTGCTACTTTATAAACGCAACTAGGTACCACGCTACAATTGTTACGCCACCGCACCGAAATATTCGCATTACATTTATTTTACTTAAGATTTTATGTCAGCAATTTATAACAGTAACCTTGATTTTTAAATTTATTCTGCAGCCTGACGTCATATTCTCGCGGCTTCGCTCTGATTTTCATTAAATGGCGAGCGGCTGACAGCTTCATACTTTTGTAAATTAAAGGTCAAATGTCGCACGTTTTTTTCGTGGCATTAAACTTTAGGACTAAAGTAACATCTTTATTACAGACTGTATTGCATTAGACTTATCAAAAAGTAACCAGAATGGTTTGATTACAAACATTTATCAAATACTGCGTACAATTTGGCAACATACAACAATATTGTAATTTTTAATTCGTTTAATGTTGAAATTTTTAGTCTGTTACGTTTTCCTTATCCTACACAAGACAATTGATTAATTATCGGTTAGAAATTATTCATTTGAGCGGATACTAGTCAGCCATTATTCTATACCAACTTCATTAAACAATATCTCAAAAAATTAAGGGAGCTAATAGGTAAGACCGAAAATAAAACATAATTGAACATATTGACTGCCTAGGTGGAGCATTGGTAGTGTATGGCGACTGGCGCGTTGAGGTCCCGGGTCTGAATCCCGGGTCGGAACAAATATTTGTGTGATCCACAAATGTTGGTTTCGCAGTTTGGGTGATTCCTGTCAAAAATATGTATGTATTTAGAAATATATACGAATGCATTTCAGTTGTCTAGATCCCATAGTACAAGCTTACAACTTAGTTTGGGCTAGATGGCGCTGCGTTAAACAAAGGGTCCCACAACAATACCTATCAATTATTCACGCTAAGGACTATGTTTATATGGAGCAAAAATTACAATAATTAGGATAATTCGGAATCAAAAAGCCTTTATATTGTACTATAATTTTTCATAAAAGCTAGCGCAGTTAGAGTAAAAAAACTTTTAAAAATACTGCCATACAGACATAGGTCTACAATAAAATTGTTTGCGCTTGTCATCTTGCTTCTTATTTCATAATACGGACTATCGTTTTACTTCTTATTACTGGCGCTACCGCGTTCCCACACTATGCTGTGTGCCAATAGCACTCATTTTGCCACTAAGCTGTATATGATCGTGACTAGTGCAACCTGAAAGTTTTATGACAACTCAGCCGACAGTCTCACTGTACACCTAACGCTGGCAGTGTTTTTTCGGACTACTAGTTATTGTAAGTCTTTAATTAACTAAAACTGCGATAACTACGTTATATTAAAACACAAAAGTTAGAAGTGACAGGCTCTCTACAGAACGAGTGGTTCCAACTGCTAGTAATAGCTACCCATAAAAAAATATAATACGGAACTAAAGAATAGACAGGCATTTTATTTTCATACGTTCAAACTGTATTGTGTTACCATTGCTGCACCCGGTGATGAAAATAAGATAGTACAACCACGTCGATATACTGCGGTTTAAAAAGGATAATGAATGAATGTAAAATCGGACAAAAATCTATATACTACTATTTCTTTCAACTTGACATGAAACGTCATAACAATTTAATTGTATAGGATAACTTAGTTGTAATACGGTGAAATGTCAGTTATGACGTATTTGTCATCTCGTGCTTTGACGATTGTTATTCTCGGTTTAAAGTGCTTACTCCGTCAAAATCGTCGGTGTAAATATTTACTCGAGTATAGTTACCTCGCTGCTCTATCCACCCTTAATAGCTACAAAATTACACCGAATATGCAAATAGTATGTTGAATTATATTTTCATTCGATTTATTTCTATAATTGGATAGTCGCAACGAAGGCACAATTTGAATAATTCGTTTTTTAAAATCTAGATATAAAACATTGAAAGCGAAACAAAATCTGAAGTAAGCTACCCCAAAGAACAACGAACGTTTCAACTTTTCAACTCAATCCTCTTGTTTTATTTAAAAAAGAATCCGGTTGCCTTACTTTTTTTCTACAAACTGTGAGTTCCAACAGAAACTAGAATTTCTCTTAATATTTTTGTTGTTTACGTCACAATAAGTAATTATTTACGTGAAGGCAGCTATTCCTTTTTCACTGAACATTATTTTGAAATCTGCTTATTGGTACTTTTATAAAAAACGTTTTGGAAACTTTGGAAATATTTATAAAAAAATATTTGGGTAATATTATATTAACGTTGTCGAACGTAATTTTTGTCAGTTTATTCGCAATGAGCTCTAAAACTATTGAAAGATTGTGCTGTTTTTTAATAAGACTTATTGTTTGATCGAAATAATTGGTTAAGTAGGGACACTAATATGAAAATAGATACAGATAGGGCTCATAGTAAATTGTTTCAATACTGCATAAATGCATGTGGAACCTTTAAAATCCACCAATATCTAAGAAAGCTTCGTAAATAGCGAAACAATTATTCATTCGAGATCAAAAGGTTGTGATAACAGTATTTCGACATAAAATTGCTTGTAGAAACTCTATTCAACAGTAAATAAACCTCTGATCGTTCGATTTTTATCAAAGGTCGAGAAAGCAAAGCCCCAAGGCCTTTGTGAAGTAAACTAAGTCAGTACGCCATATAATGACCTTTTACCTATCGTCGCTATACTCTCGGAGTAAATTTATGCAAACTACAAAACCCATGTTTATTACAAATAAGCAATAAAAAATTGCAATAAAAAGAGTGTGTGTGTACTTACGTATACGGGTTAGAATTTATACTGCTTTAGGCAAAGAAGATTTCATCACATATACCATACCACAAGTATTTGTTTGTAACAGGAATGATAAATTTGTTAGAAATGAAACATCAAAAGAATGAAAACTACTTTGAATGTAGTTACAAGTTGACATGGAAACAATTATCAGCTAACTTCAGGGTGTAAGTTGTCATGGAAACACTTATCAGCTAACTTCATGGTGCCGGTTTTTTCGTGACGGTGTGCGCAAGTTTCGTAAAAATTTACTCTCATCATTTTTGCCTAATAAGCCAAAAGAAGTACAACTTCAATAACATGTTTGTTTTAATTTATTATTCTTACCGTGTTCCTATTCCCAGTAACCCTTTCCGGATACGGAGTCTAGGGTCTGCTTTTATTTGATTGCTATGAATTGCTAAAATTTGGTTTTTAATTTATTTATATTGTTGGGAGCCACCGCCGTCTGACCACTCAACCTCGTAAGGGCCATTGTCATCTGTTGTGGCATCGTTAGTCAGCACTCAGCTGTAGCTCCGCTAGCAGGCGAGGTCACTTGGGCACCAAAGATTTTGTAAGAATTCTCGTTGCAAATAGCAAGCAAATGCAGGATAAAACAAAATACGGGTAGCACTCCGGGAATGCCGACAGAAGTGAAAACTTATTTTGGCGCGTTAGACATTTTTTAGATGAGTACTTTAAGAATAAAAGTAATAATCGGGTTAAAAAGCACTATAGTTATTTATAATTTGACTGTGTTGATATTATATATTTATTATAGTATATTGTTATACACAAAAAGAGTTCCGCCGTTTGAACCAGCTACCTATGGTTTCCAATTTATAACCATCTACAGTCCACCGCTCTACCGAGCTATCGATTTGATTTGAGTTCGGAATGATGAATCTAATACTTCAAATCTTTTTATATGCACTCACTATAGCTGCGTCTCGGTAAGGGTGTCGCGAGGCGAGAGATTTTATCTCGTCTAATATGCGTACCGCGCAAAAAGAAGTTTTCGTTTCAATTGAAAATTAGTGTTTTCCATGTACTATTGACGAGTATACCCAGTTGTGTCATCTCTGCAGCTGTAGCACAGTTTAAAAATCAACAACTTGTATAATAGTACTACATACTTAGATTTTACTAGGTGAACGGCTTAGTCAGTGACATACTTCAAGCTCACGTCGCACCTATTTAATCCCGTCGCTTATAAATTCTATAATAATGCAAATAAAATTGCTCTACTCTCCAGGGAGCGTGATGATAGAAGGAATAGCCTTCCTCGATAAATAGGCTATCTTTTCAAATTCCTGAAATTAGAGCATTCAACAAAACTAACTAGCAAATTCTTAAGCTTTAAATATCACATGCATAAACATACATACATCGTTCTCTCGTTCGATCGTATCGATCGTTCGTAGCGCTCGTGGCCTCGCGGACGAAGTGTTCGGTAAACGATCACTGCGTTAAGCAACTTTCACTATGGCTGGTCCTCGGATGGGTGACCACTTTGTGGCATTTATATTTGCGAGCGTTTTCGTCCTTCGGAATGCACGTTAAGCCGTTGGTCCCGGTTGCCAGTAACATGGCAGTCGTTAAGCCAGTTCAATGACTTATGGGCGGCTTGAAAAAATTCAACAGCAGGTCGCCACAACCTGTACCTGTCCATTTCAACACGGCAATAGGCTCACCACCTGTTACGTGGGACAAAAAGCAAAGCATACGGTGAAACGTGGGCGTATAGTACGCCTCTGCCTACCCCTTCGGGGATAAAGGTGTGAAAGTAAGCTTTAAATATCAGTATAGACAATAGTAGTGTTTATATAATCTAAGGTCCTTATTCCAGAACGTTTCTCAATACTCAATGAACGCTTGAGGCTAGATTTTGTCTTATAAAATCTACTTGGAATACGGCCCTAAGACTACATACTATCATCTAAGCGCTCGTGGCCCCGCGATCTCAGTGTTCGGTAAACGATCACTGAGGTACGCAACTTTCACTATGGCTGGTCGTCGGATGGGTGACCACTTTGTGGCATTTACATTTGCGAGCGTTTCCGTGCTTCGGAAGGCACGTTAAGCCGTTGGTCCCGGTTGCCAGTAAAATGGCGGTCGTTAAGCCTGGTTGAAGGCCTAAGTTCACGAAAAAATATTCCTCTAGAAAGTACCAGTTCATAGTGCATATGATGTCTTACACTCTCTATATGTTTTTGCTCTCATAAGTTGTAGGAAATTAACGTAAATCTGTGTCACTACAAACTAGTTAACGTATAAGGGAAGTTATCGCAAAACAAGCCTGTTTTATTTTAGTAGCTATAGTCGGTCGTATAGTGGTTCTAAATTATGGCTAAAGAATTTCCAGAGCAGGTGTATAGGAAATAAATAAATTAATTGCTATTAAAATTACACTACATTCTTATTTTATGGACCGATATTTAATATTATAATAACATTATCTACATACATAAAATGAAGTAGTGTTCTTATGTATTTAGAATATGTTATCATAATATAACATACATTAACTATCTTCACGCTGTATCCCTGACGAGGTAGTCAGAAAGGACAGATCACCAGGCATCGCGATTCATGCACACTTCTTTCTATTCCTGCAGATTCATCAATCGCTTCATACATGCACGTCTGGATATCCGAGTACATATGACTTTTCCGTTAACATACATAATGATAACATAATCTACAAACATGCAAACATTCATAACTCAAGAACGGGTAGGCCAATTTTTATGATCCTTGATTGTTTCTATGAATTTAAAACCCAACTAATTTACTAATAAGGTCTTTGACGCGCAGCATATAGGTATTAGTCCAATAAATAAAAAAAATATTTAAACGAATTCTTTTAAACGATTTATTTTTCTTACTTGCATGCAGTGACAACAGGTAAAATGATAAAAATAAAGGGGCAACTTTACCATTTTCAGAAGCTGAAAAAAATTTTGATTCTATACCTGAAACAAATAAACAATTCAATTTCAATTTTGTTGTTATACCTACATATATACAAGAAAGTAAAGTAACATAGTTTATAGCACGTACTAAAGCCAGTAACAATCAATCTAATTAAGCTATGGTAGTCTGATATCGCGTATTGTCCTTATACAATAAAAACTATAGATTTAAGAAATATAAGTACTGCATTTCACTAATATAATATGTGATCATAGATCACTGACAATACCTTGCTGCTTGCGGAACAGTCAGTACTTAAATTTTATGGCAAAAAAAAAACAAGTAGCACAAAAGCAAAACATCCATATTTATAAATAAGTACATACATACATACATATTGTCACGCCCTTTTCCCCGAAATGGTAGGCAGAGGCATACTATACACACACATTTCATATTATACACTTTTGTCCCACGTAACAGGTGGTGAGTCCATTGCCGTATTGAAATGGACAGGCGGAGGTTGTGGCGATCTACTGTAAAAATGTTTTTAAGCCGCCCATAAGGCCTTCAACTGGGCTTAACGACTGCCATGTTACTGGCAACCGGGACCAACGGCTTAACGTGCCTTACGAAGCACGGAAACGCTCGCAAATGTAAATGCCACAAAGTGGTCACCCATCCGAGGACCAGCCATAGTGGATGTTGCTTAACGCAGTGATCGTTTACAGAACACTGAATACGCGGGACCACGAGCACTTTTTAAAAAGTCGCCCGGATAAACGGTATCTGTTTATAATCACAGTTATTTATAAAACAAACAAGAAAGTAATTAATTAAACTAGGAGTTCGGGTAATCTACATTCATTCAAATCACGTTCACCTTCTCACTGACCTCTATAAGAACCAGTTTGAATTTGGTCGCATATTCCAAAAATACTATTGTAGCTATTTTGAAAATTTATTTATTTATTTTGACGTCAACGCATTGTATAGACAAGGACTACTAATACCAAAGAAGAACCTCCGCCTGTGAAAAAGCAACCATGCCCCTTGTAAAGGTTCGGAGTACTGAAAGGCTTGGAAAGGCACCCGTGTGGTGGCGGGCAAACCACCAAACGATAGCATTCCCAAGGAGGGTTGGTGTCAGGCTGGCGGCAGACTATAAAAACCAAGCTAAAACAATTTTGCAGTATGGAATTTAGACATACTGCGCCGACCCCAAGTAAATTGGGACAAGGGCAAGAGGATGATTTTGCTATTTTGAAAATCATGCCATGAAGATGACAAATGAATAACAACATAAAAAATTGCGAAAATATCTATCGAAAGAGTAGGATAAAGAGATACATAATCCTCATAAAAGAAAATAACCGTTATGGAAAAATACCTAAAACAGTTGCTGTTTTTGCGGTTGCAATCTTTTCAAGGCAAGGAAAAGTTAATTAGTGAATAATTTAAGTATAAGGATGGACATTACTTTGCCATCGTTTACATATATTTATGAAGTGATCTCAATTTAAGTTCAAACTACATTCTATTGCAGTATTTTTTTATCTACAAAATTATTATATTTATGTTCGTAGATTAGATACATCTTACAAATATTTCTTGAGAAAACAATATGTAGAAAGTCTTACACTGTAATGAAAACTTTCAGATCATTTGAACAACAGTAGTACACTAGGTAACTATACTTTTATATTTTGAAAGTGATAGTAGGCGATCCATATAACCACCCACTAACACTTTCAGTTACTCTGTCAAATGTTACTTTAGCCTACACACAAATTAGTACACAATAGTTAGTAAGATTTTTACCAACTATTGTGTTGTATTCAAAAAGATCGCACAGAAAAATAGCGCTGAAGAAAAACAGAAAATTATAAAAACATAATTTAAACAATAAGTACTATAAAGAAAACTCTAATTAACAGTACATTGTGAGTCAAGTATCCCGCATGGCATCGGTGCCGGTGTGGTCCAAAGGTACTGCGCCATCTGGCGACCGATCGTCGACCTCTCGATACCGGTTTAGTAAAGAGACTCAGTGCAGTCTGCACTGTCGTCGCGCTTAGCATCTTACTAATGTCGCGATGTGTGCACGTTCTGATTCAATTGTTTACATGAGCGTGTTATTTACTACGTTACAGTTCAGATGTTTTATCTTATCCATGTCACCTACTTAAGTCAATAAAGTTTCCAGCAACTTGTAATCTTGATAGCAGATCGATATTAGTTCCATCATTGGAACAGCGTCGGTGTGTTATGTACTTACTGCTAAAACAATTTCCCATTACCATAAGATCTGCTTCCGAGTCATCAATTGGAACATCGCACTTTGAAACTATGTAGTTGTATCCAAATTTTTACGGACTATTTCGATATGCTCTACTACACATAAGAACAGTAATTATTTTTTCATTAAAAACTTTGCTTTTTAAGTGGCTGCACTGCATTAAATATTTGTTAAATAGCCTTGTAGAGGAATATTATTTTTGAAGTATTTGATATCAGTAGGTATAGTAGTTTAATATTTGATGAATGAACATACCAATTTATAATAGCTAAGATGAGCAACCAAGAACTAGTTAGCAAAAGTATCTGAAATACTCGAGAAGTATTTTTAATGAGACTGACAATTTTTAATTCTTTTAATAGGGTAAAATACGAGAGTGACCAACACCACAAGTATTCAAAAGCTTGGAGATCTGAATTTCGTTTATATTTATTACAAGTTATTCAAAAGTATAAGTATGAGTGATATATCAATCAACATCCGTATTGTAGGCACAAATAACAATGAATAGATTCCCAATAGAAAAAACATATGTATTTGTAATCATTACACATTCTATAATAAACAAAGACAAAATAGTTGGAAATAATGTAAGTGGTTCTTGGGAGGTTATTAGCAATGTAAGTATCAAACTTTCAAATCTGAAATCTACCCATTTGATTAGATTTCAGGTTTGTAAATTTGATGATAACGAATTCTTGTCCTCGTACTACAAAGATGAGAAGGAACTTAATACAGGCCTTGAAAGTATTCATTAGTCAGTGTTGAATGGTAGTCTTGTTTAGCGACGCGTGATCGTTCCACAGACTTGTTCCCAGTTATTTCATCGCTTGTGTTACAACATCACTTATCAAAAACGATTTTCATTACGTGACTCATGTTATATCATGACATAAAAGAGATATATAGGTGAGAAATGAGAAGCTAATTTTATTTACAACATTGAAAATATTGGTATTTAATCGAATAAAGATCAGACATCCATAAAGTACGGTATAAATCAAAGATAAAATGAAAGGAAGGACAAACACCGTGCCTCCAATTGGTTTCCCACGATACAACGTGCGTGGGCTTACATTATTTTGTCTCTTTTCAGGACTCCTTTTCATATGTGTGTGAGAGAGACAGTGTATTCTTATTTCGACATGTTGCAACTAGAAAGATAAGCGTCCTGGAATAACAGGTTTCTGATCAGTCAAAAACAGATTATGATGACATATTATAATAACATATGAATATGACAATATTATTACTTTTACAGCCTCAACAGCAAAAAATAAAAATAGATTTTCTGATCAGGTTTCACTTAGAATTTTAAGAAAAAAATTGGTCTACTTAGCTTAGTTTGTTAAAATGAATACTCAAATATTCCACAACTTAGTGTCAATGAACAAAATTCCAATTAACTTAAAAGACCAATAACATGATAGATCAATAAAACAAGTATAACATCTACAAAAGTGGTATTATATATTTTTAGGTATAGTAAATATACCCCAAAAGGTAAATAACCTTAGGCTGGAGATGACACAAAGCAAGTTGACAAAACTGATGCAAACCATTGCCCAAAGTGTTTTGGTAACTTCAACTGCTATTGACATTTTCAAACTTTAGCGTAATTTGTACTCAAATTTGAACAGATGAACTAACTGCGTGGAGGCTTTATAGTCGATTTGTAACATAATACTAATAGATTTACTGCCGCACTCAGAGTCGATTTAATGATTGATTAAGAAGTTTTAAGTAAAGATTAATAAAAATTTACTCTCAGAGAACTGCGTGTCACGTAAATGAAGATGCTGCGGTGAATGTGTGGAGTCACACGGATGGACCGCGTGAGGAACTCTCGCATCCGCGGCAGCCTTCACGTCTGTGACATTGCAGACAAGTTGCAAGAGTGTCGCCTTCGTTGGTATGGTCACGTCTTGCGGCTACGTAGGTAACAAATGTCTGGCCATGTCAGCCCCGCCGGGTCCCGGTAAGAGGGGAAGACCCTGGCTGAGAAGAGAAGAAGAGAAGTGCTGGCTTGACGTCGTAAGGGATGACATGCGTGCCAATGGTCTCACTACAGGGGATGCCGACGACCGTGCGAAGTGGAGGAGAAAATGTAGGAAAGCGGACCCCGGGCGCCGCGAGACGCAACTGGGACATACGCTCGGATGATGAGAACTGCGTGGAGGCTTTATAGTCGATTTGTAACACAATATAAATTTGTCACGATTTTTTAATTACATAGATATTCTAAAACAATGTTACGCCTAACACCTAAAAATTAAAGCCAACCTGTAAGATAAGTTATGGTCACCGATACTATTTTTATTTTTTAATAGTCACTTATCTACGAAGTTCTGCTTCAATGGTTTTCTCAAATGACGTAATTTAGTTCACGTTTTCTAAACGAGCTAACCAAGCATAGAAAGGAACATGAATTACCTACCGTTGAATAATGGTTATCAATACATTCAACATTCATAGCTAGGGGCCATTTCTATAGCAGGTAAAGCATCCCTCGTCAAATGAAATGTTGCTACAAACCACACGTGCGCATATGAAATAAATCACTTCTCGCTCGAAATGTCACAGTGTAGACAGAGTGTTATTGCTACAACGAATAATTATGAATGCAGCAAAAAGTTTCTAACAATCGGTTGCATTTTCTCCCAAATAGACAATCTTTTAGAATTATTTACAGTGTCATCAAAAAATTTGCAACGCTTTCTATAAGTTTAGATTTATTTATGGTAATAGAATTTTTAAGAAAAAATAAATACGTTTAATCCATTTTATTAACGGCTATGTTATTCGCTAGCTAGTTTACCACGTCCATAAAATTTCAGTTTAAATTTTCGTATTATGTGCCCCAAATATTGAGTAAGAAAATGCATTTATAGGTAGAGATTATGCATAATAAATACACCCTTATTCAACATGAATAATTCCAACCCGATACCACTGAGTCATCCTTTCATCGATATACAAACCAGTTTAAAAAAATATAGAAATCCACATTGACCTGCGCTCTCGCAACTATGTTTATCTATACTTACAACAAAACTGTAACGGAAAGAATTTTGTGCATTTGAGTAGTTAGTTAATTTTAAACTTGTTATGACAATAATTTGGGAGTCTGCGTAGGTTATAGTGTAGTATACTTTTCTATCCCGGTAAATATTCATAAAGCTGTATTAAATTTTGACGTGTAGACTGTTTATTTTTTGTGTAATGTGCCCATTCGAAGAACTGTATCGCTGCAGAGATTGTCAAATAGCTTTTACATGAATAACACTTGCATCCAAGACAGTTTTAATATTGACGATACAGCACAAACTCTAATACGGTCTTACGGTAACTACTCGAATGCGTGGGCAATACCACTGAACCTTGCAAGTGTTAGATCAGGGAAAAGCTGTCTAAATTTAATGAACGATAATATGGGAAGAAGTAAGAAGGACGATCTCAGATTTCGAAGTGAGTGTATCGCATGCTATCAGCACTAGGATGATTACAGTGACGTCATAAAGAAGCTTTGTCCATTCGTTTGAAGCTTGCTTTTAAACGAATTGAATTATTTTAATAAACTTTCGCATAAAGTCGCGGGCATCAGCTACACTAATGTAAGTAAAACTTATTTGTGTGGGTATCTTTAGAAGATACTAGATGTGCGTTTGTGTGTGTTTTAAACGGTGCAAGTTGTTGTAACCTGTTCAATGTGTTTGAATGAAGAGTGGCACAGGAGGTAAGCTACTTTCTACCGGTCACTAAGACAGCAGCCCACGTGACCGTGGTTTACAGAATACTACATTATCCATTATTTTGTAAAAGTAATATCAACTACGTTGCATTAATATTTGCAATACTTATAGTGCTCCATTAGAATACATAAAGTGCTACCTGTTGAGCTATACCTAATATTGATAACGTTTTGTATCATTGTAATATATTAGAAAGTTAGCTTACGAGCAAGGTTATTTTGCATATTAGGCATGCTATACTTAGTGCTGTGCATAAATATTATGAATTCTAAATTATTAACGCAATATTCACTTTGTTCTATAAAGATGACTATCGACTCTAAAGGCTAGAATCATCTACATTTTGTCGTCCAACATTGATGATGATATGATATAGTGCTTGATGATAATGATAATAATGTGATTTTAATAAAAGTGTTAGGTTGGATTACCAATGACAGAATGGAGTCACGTGAATAACAGCGAGATTTCTTGCCCGCTATTGAAAATGTTCAAGTCGCTCATAAGACCCACTTCTGATCTTAGTGTATTCCCAGTTATTTGACAAACCCTACCTGGATTGTTGCCTGGACTCCACTTTTTTGGTTGCTAGGAGCAGCTTAAGTTTTGCTTGTAATTTTCGTTAATAGCGACTGCCATCTAAACTCTTAACCACGTATGAGCGCCTGCGTCGATGCCTCGTCTGTTGTTCAGCAGGTACACCGCTAGCGGGTGAGATCACTTAAGCCCTGGAGATTTTAGTGGGGCCCATGATTAGAATACCTACTACGTGGGTTGGTTGACACCCTAAGACTATCGCGCCGTTGGTCCAGATTGGCACCAACGGCTTAAAGTGCCTTCTCAAGCAAGGAAATGCTTTTAAATGCAAATACCACAAAAGGTTCCCTATCTCAAGACTAATCGTAGCATAGAATGATAATGTAATAATAGTTAAGTACTACGGAGCTAGCGGAGTACATACGAGCGCTTCATTATACATAATTAATATCGTTATCGAGTTTTTCTACATAATAATAATATGCCACATTATTATTATGTAGAACCCCCGTTTAGATGCCCCCGTTTATTGAATACATTTTATTCCTTCAAAGTAACGAGTGTTAAAAATATATTTCTTTATTGATGTGTACGTCACAGTAGGTTTTAAAGTCAAAATCCGTAAAAAACTGTTGTCTATTAGATAAAAACGATAGATAGATAAATAGATAAAAACAAATAAAACTAGCCAAGTACGATTCGGACTTGCGCTCGAAGGGGTTCCGTACCATTCTTACATCACTTGTCAGAAATAAAAATGGCTAAAGACATCATGTCTGTTATATGGAAGCCTCATCAAATATTTATTAATTTATTTTGTTTGTTAATTTTTTTTTGTTATAGCGTTAACAGAAATACACTATCTGTAAAAAAATCAACTGTCTAGCTATCACGGTTCATGAGATACAACTTGGTGACGGACAAACGGACGGACCGTGGAGTCTTATTAGGTCCCGTTTTACCCTTTGGGTACGAAACTAAAAAACTTCATATACATTGATCAGATTTAAAAACACCATTATGGGTACATTCGTAAGTAAATAGTTATTTCCTGCGCCGGATAACTCTTGGATTTAGGTCGTAACAAGATTTGAACACATTCAACCCAACTTGCCCTTTTGGACCTTTATTTGAACAAAGCGCGAGTTGAAATTTTTCTCTTTTAGATATTTTACATATTTTTCCTTTTTATATTTTAAACATACTTCATAAATATTTAGTCCGAGACTTTAGACAGGACTTTAATTAATCGTGCTATTTAGTGTCTAGCACATAAGACCTTTTAGCCTTTTTACCACCTCGCTAAAAAGACAACGGGTTCAAAATTTCTTCCCAATTTAACATCTAAAATAGACATATTTTATTAAATTTATTCGGCCCTTTAGCCCTTAAAACTTTTAAACCCTACTTGAGTTTGGATCCTGGGTGGACCCCTGGATTTATTATTGGCTGCTAAGATCAGCTATCATTTGGCTTTTGTGTACTACTACTATTATTTTTTTATTTATTTATATATAAATGCCTCGTGTGTAGGCAAAACACGTGTCGACATCGTACGACATTTTAAAAAAGCGGAATATTGCAAAAATAATATTTAAAGCAAAATAATTATAGTTTTATGATTGATTAAGATCACATAGCGCTGTTTAAAATTGTCCCAATTAAATCAGTATCGAACAACATCACTCCCAATTTTGTCTTGACAAAAGAAATCTAAGACATCTAAAATGTGTAAGGACGATATATCAAAGCACAGGAAAGGACTACGTAGTAGCGAATCTCTTTGTAAGTTTACATACAAAAGCCGCCAGATCGTTTCACACGTCACACTTCTCTTCAAGTCTCACCCCCGCTATCGCCTTCAAAACACATAATAAAATAATATAGTTGTCAACTTGTTCAGCGAGTCCTCTATTTCAATCGTTTTATACAGAATCGAAATCATTACAAACGCACCTCAATTTAATTTTATCTACCGGTCGATAAAATTCTAGTGCCCTAGCGGTCGCTTGAAAGTTGCTTTTTTGGTAGTCTTCTATCAATCTTTGGCTGCTAAAAATTATGATCCTGGCTAAATTCTGCGGCTTGTTAAGTGCAATTGTGATAGATTTAGTTGACTACTTCGTCAGGAACACAAGGTGCAGGTCTGGAGATCGAGCTGGACTCGAACCAGCGTCTTTTGGCATGTCGGGCCAGACGCTTTACCTATTAGGTTATCGAGACCCACTCGAAACTTTATTTCTTTTTACTTTATGATTTCCGAAACTTTTTCGCGTATTACATTTTTTGAAAATTTTTGAAACTTTGTTAACATCTCAATGTTTCGACTATGTTATATGATAATTTATAGTCATGGAACCTTTAGCTACAAGTGAACCTTTCTCGTAGTCTTTGTAACTTCGTTGATTAATAAATATTTAGTTTTGTTGGAAGGTGTGTTTAATTGTATAGGTATTAATAGTATGCAACATGGGTTTATGTGCAAAATCACAAATATTATTATTTATTAATAGGTAAAACACTCCATAATAAATATATGTATAATAAGAATATTTATCCTTCTAGATAGTTACTGTGTTTATTTGAATGGTATTTAAATTCATTATTCCTTAATAACAACAATAATAATAACTTAATAAATATCAGAGTATAATGATGCTTAATAGTACACACAGTGTACTTACTTTTACAACATGTTTATGTTACGGATTATGTCTTTGTTGATTCGTTTCATAATATATTAGATGCCTTGGTTTCCATAGAAAATATATGAGAAAATTAACGTTTACTAAATCCTTTTTTTTTGTCATATTTTCATTTACTTATTCTTCTATTCGGACTAGAGACAATAAATCAAGGATATCTTTACTAATATATAAAACTAAAGAGTTTATTTGTTAGGTTGAACGCGCTAATCTCAAAAACCAAAGTATGTCACGAGCGAAGCCGCTGTGGTCAGCTAGTTTATTACATAACTAGATGATGCACGCGGCTTCGCCCGCATAGTGAAGTTTTCCCGTTTCCATTACAATTTTTGCAATTTTTCTCTCCATATAAACCTTTCCTAGAGCTCGATTAATAAAAAAAATCTCGAATTGGTCCAGTCCATTTTGTGATTAATTTTAATTTATACTATAGGTTAAATTACTCAAATTATGTGAATAATTCAATATCAGGGAACTTAACTAAACTTTAAACTTAACTTTTACTGACTTCGTGAATTCACAATTTGGCTTTACCTTTGATCTTATACTTGTAAAATTATACTCCAGGAATTGCATCTTCGGATCAGTCGCTAGATACTATTGCGATGTTTTACTAATAGATATCTTAATAATATTATAAATGCGAAAGTTTGTATGGATGTTCGTTGGTACTCTTTTAAGTAAAAGACTACTGAATACATTTTATTTAAACTTTACAATAATATAGCTTATACATCAGAATAACACATAGGCAACTTTTTATCCGGGGAAAAAGTTCCTGTGGGAAACGGAAACGGGAAAACTTATCTACGCGGGCGAAGCCGCGGGCGTCAACTAGTATTTTCATATTTTATTAAACAGAATCAGAACATTTTGCATAGGTACATTCGTATCTCCTACTTCTACTATCGTATAAGAGCAAGAATTTGTGTGAAATTGTGGCACAGAATCGCTGAAGAACCTCTCTAAGGCTTAAAAATTCAAAATAATAGTATTAAAAATTGAGTAACGACAAAATCTGTATTGCATTCTACAAATGATATGCCAAACAGCAAACAATTTTCAATAAATATTTTTCTTATCTCACAAATGGTTTACATCGTGCTGTGATCCCACGCGTAATGCTTCCCCATAGATACAATAATGTGTCGCCCGCTGTTATTTATAGCAATATTAATTCTAGGGGAATCACAATAATAGCCGATATCTTTTACTTTTAATTAAATTTATTCTATAAGCTATTATTTTAACAATAAGGGTAATTTACGGGCGTTAAGTTCACACCAAATGACACAAGAGTAAAATTGGAATAAAACGATTTTTAATATTTTATGGTGCATTGTTTGTGTATCTTTATTACATTTCTTTAAAAAATTAAGTTGATTATAATAATATTAACTGTTGCATATAAAATAAATCCGACAAAATGTAAATTGGAAACATATTTTTAACAGCCTCAATAGTGTATGCGAATGCCACGCAGAGGTATTGGAATTCCCGGGTCAGAGCAAATACGAGTATGTTCGTGATCCGCAAATGTTATTTACGGAGTTTGGGTGTTTGTGTCTAGATCCCATAACACAAACTTATAAACGGCACTGTGTATAATATTTTCCACAATATTTATTTATTTTAAGAAAAGTCAACTATAATATTATCGAAGGTGGAAAACATGCAATGAAATAGGAAATGCTAATATTAGTAATTAACAATACTTTTAATTAAGCTCATGTTATTCCTGGAAGCCTAACTATGATTAGGTATGTTTTGTAAGTATATAAATAACAGTAGCGGGTTGTCATTCTTATTATTGTATTGATAAATGTAATAATAACTTATTTCATTTACCTTATTTATTCCTAGTGTATATTGACTATCTCGGTGGCGCGGTGGTTGTGTATGTGCCTGCCGCGCATGAGTGCCCGGGTTCGATTTCTGGGTCGGAACAAATATTTTTGTGATCCAGAAATGTTGGTTTCAGAAGTTGGGGTTGATTTAGAAATATATAAGTATGTATATCAGTTGTCTAGATCCCATAGAAGAAACTTATAACTTAGTTTGGCTAGATGGCGCTGTTGGTATCCACAATATTTATTATATTATTTAAAGTTGCCAGTAAGTGACTATAAGGATTTAATTTTAAAAAACAAATTTACATAACCGTTTCGATTTTAGAAGAACTGTTACTGAACCATATCAAACTATGATTTGAACGATTTATAAATTCTAAGAAAACGCAACAATGTCTCGATAAAAACATGAATTAAATTTTAATAAGGTTTTGAGCCTAATGGCACTTTTTATAAATGTGCTCTCGATGTTAAAATAATACGCGTAAATTGAATTGAACTGAAGTGAAGTGAAATATATATATATTTTTATACTAATGTAGTTAATATATTAGTAGATATTTGTGTATCTGTAGTTAGATAAGGTATCTGTATGTAATTTAAGGTACACGTGGACTCCTTGATTGTTTTTCTTAATCTTTAATATCTTTAGGTTTTGCTGTAAGAGAACTCAACTATGAGTTAAGCACGCGTTTGTACATGCTATTTACTTATTTGTTGCTGTAATTATTTAATGTGTACAAAAAGTATAAATAAATTAATAAATTAATAAAATCAATTTTAAATAAGTTGGTAATTGACTATTTTTCGTTTGAAATTGGATATAAATTGATTATGTACAAAAATTACTTTTACAATTATATTTTAAAATGGCGGATGACGTAAAAGGGTAATCACGAAAACAAAAATATAGTGCCAGTATAATTTCCAAAGGAAAACAGTTACTTAACATGTTTTCGATGTCAAATATTTGATCGAATTTGAGTGCGCTATTAAAATTGTTGAAAAATTTACCTACACGGACGTGCAACAAAATGTTTTCGTCTGGCACCATCCAAGGGCTGTCAACGGGCTTTCGAAAGCTCGTAATCACAGCACACACATTCCCACGTTTCGGAATGACAGATTCGACGTACAGGAACAATAGGAACGTACTGAACGTAATTGATTTGTAGTTTGTATGATGTCTATCTGTGTTGGATTGGCGTAGGCGGTAAAGAAAGTAAGATTATTATAGCTCACCCAGTAAATGTTTATAAAATGTTTTCTTTCTTTGACAACAGATACAGAAGCATCAACTAAAACTTGTAGAAATTGTGTTTATCACGCCTCTATCCCCGAAGTGGTAGGCAGAGGCATACTATACGCCCACGTTTCACCGTATGCACTTTTGTCCCACGTAACAGGTGGTGAGCCCATTGCCGTGTTGAAATGGACAGGCGCAGGTTGTGGCGATCTGCTGTTGAAATTTTTTTAGCCTAAGGCCTTCAACCGGGCTTAACGACTGCCATGTATATATATAATAGATTTATAAACACAAACCTGACATGACTCGATAATTAAAACTTTGCAATGTAGATCAACAACTTTATTATGAATATTTACTACGTTTCCACGAAAATAAACAATACTTATGTCGCCGGTAGTGGGTTACAATACAACCAGTATTTCAGCGAAATGACTAAACACAACATATAACTGCAATGTCGCCAACACTAATAAAACTATTTTGCATTCATAACTTCATAGCAAAAGCTGCCATGTTTTATTCCATTTTTAAATCCGTCCCTTTCCTCGATTCGATGTGCTTTATGAAGCTCTCGACTCCACTATTTTCTCGTTTACGATTTATTTACCTTCGCAAAGTACAAACTTATAGCTGTAAATTCTCTTTATGTTTTCAAGATTTGTTTCAATGAAATACTAAAGTGTAAATAGTTTGCTGGACTGATATTGATTAAGTTTCAATATTTAACGCTTATCATGTCCTGAAAAGTGTACCAAAAGACACAAAGGAACGTAGACCAATTAGAGAATAGTATCATCTCAGCTTTGAGGTGCCAATACGTGCCTCACTGGTCTTTCAGAATGATAGAGGTTGAGTTAAGATTATGACGATTCCTATAAGAAATGTATAAACATTCCAAGTTTCGTAATATTTATTCTATTTGTAAATCATTTATATTAGGCAATACTTACCCTTAACTTATTAAAAAAATAGCAAGTGCATTTTGATTTTGCTGATCCCTTTGAAATGGATTTATACTTTTGTTCTATCATTAAAATGTATTACGATCACAAAAGAAATAACAGCCATTACATTTCATCACTAATACAAATTATGGTGCGTTGTACTAGGTGCGGTCTATTGCGGTTATGGTTTAGAGAATTTTAGACTTTACTGCTCAGAAAATAAGAGTAATGGAAAACAAAATAAAGATAGAATGTAAAGTGCAAACGTCACAAACGCGTGGGTCACTTGTACCACTTGTACAGAGGTCGCTAAAGCAAATGTCAATTCGTCTGGATCCGTGTCAGTGTCACTGCGTTTGACGGAAATAATGAAGTTATCAATGATCCTGTGAGTACGACGTACCAAAGCAAAGGTTTTAAATCATAATCTATACTAATATTATAAAGCTGAAGAGTTTGTTTGTTTGGTGGAACGCTCTAATCTCAGGAACAACTGGTCGGATTTGAAAAAATATTTTTGAGTTAGATAGCCCATTTATCGAGGAAGGCTAGGCTATATATCATTAAGCTACTACACTGGGGAGCAGAGCAGTAGTTATAACTGTTGACAAATCGGGCAAATTTTAATGTATCATTGTAGAATTTTTAAGCGACGAGATTAAATAGGTGCGACGGGAGGTCGAAATATTCCACGGGCGAAGCTGTGGGGGTCATCTAGTAATATTAAAACGCAAAATTTTGTAAGAATATATGGATATATAGATGTACGTTTGTTACTCTTTCAGGAAAATACTACTGAATGGATTTTGATAAAACTATTCAATAATATGGCATAACACATCGACTAGGTACATTTTATCTCATTAATAGGTTCCTGTGGGGAACAGGAATGGAAAAACGTCACCAGGCGAGCGGGGCCGCGGGCGTCAACAAGTCAATATTAGACTTCTAAACATTTTTCATATTTTTAATATACCTCTATCGACTTGAGTTGAGTTGAGTTTTCTAAATTTTGAATATTTTGTGTTATCATTCATTTTGAAACCTTACTGCTTTTCTTGTAAACAGGTTAACATGGTAAGTACACAGTTTCTTCCGTTTTCTTTGCGCAAGAACTTTACATTAGATATTATTGCAATCGGATGATTTATTGATTATTACGTCAGTGTCTATACCTATACTTTTATTAACTAAAGTTATTAAAGTTATTTACTAGTTTACTTAATAAGTAAACTAGTAAATACTGATTCTGATGATATAGTATATCAAATATCTATTGCAAATATTAAGGTACACTGTGAGATATAGGTACGCCGTTTTTGTATACAACATATGGCCCGAAGTCTCTAGTGAACAAGGTGTACTTACATTTTGCTGCCAATTTAGGAAATGTTTACGTTCAACGATTTACTTTTCATGTACGCCAACGCCTAATTAGGATTGTACACTATCGAGTTCAACAAATAGGTTTTGAAATACATGTGAATCATTGTTCAACTTTCTAGGCAACGTACAAATTGAGGTGTGTCACATGATTTGTTATAAGTGTTGTAACTCATATCTTCAACTAATAAATCACTTGCTTAACATACGCTGTCAAACTTTGTTCAATAGTCATTAACGTAAAACAAAGGTCGTACTTAGTTTACACTAGCGGATGAACCGCGGTTTTTCCCGCATAGTGCCATGCCACAAAATGTAGCCGAAGTTACTTCCTATAACATCAGCTATCTGCCAGTGACATTCCCGTTAAACACGCAGACATAGAAAAAGAAAAAGTAAAAAATTGTTATTTTTATGTATATATACCACTTTTATATGCATTTAGTGAAAGCTATTAATTTGGAATTACAAACAGGCACTTTAATTCTATTTATTTTTATAGATATAGATTTTAAAGATATATTTAAGTACTGAATTGCGTTTTAACCGAATTTAATGAAATGATAGCATTGCATTAACGTAATTTTATTGAGGTTTTGTCTTTGATCTACTTTTCACACCCTCCAATTGAATATCATAAAGTGAGCTGTAATAGTACATTTCATTACACTTGCACGTAAACAGTATCTAAACATACAGGTTAACTTGGCCATTATGTCCCATATAAAAGCCTTGAACTTTCTTTTAGTCATGAAACCCAAGGTCGGTAAGTGGTTTTTTTTATTTATAGAACAGCACACAGGTCATGCAAGTTCAAGCAAGGAGTTTACACGCAATTGAAAAATTGTCTTACAATGTTATCTAAACAGGAATTTCAATGCAATCTCATTACAGACAGATTTATACAACTACAGAGAGCACGTAACTAAAAGGAGGGCGAACGTCACGTATTATAAATGAAATTTCGTACCAAATGCAAAGAACAGTGCAATCTTATAGAAAAATAGACATCGTGCTTGCAATTCTTAATCTGTATCCATTCCACATTCAATTATATTCGATAACATGAATTCGAATTAAATCGTTAATTTACAATAACAAATTTTTGACATCTCAATAGTAAGAACACAACTATATTTTTTTTAAATGAGTACCATTTAAAAAAATATACAAAATCCCATGTATGTCACTGACGAATACGTAAGTGACAAAGATACATGGGTTTCATGACCTTATTTTTACATATAAGAAACAACGCTCTTATCGCGTTTAATGACTGTAGCCCTAAAATTGAAAATTATGAAATCGCTATAAGTTTCCATCCCCTTAAGGGTGATTTTGAAAAACCCTTTCTCAGTGGGTGCCAACATTATAAAGGTTGAATTTACCCTGAAATTTCGAGTTTCTAAGGTAGATTTTCGGCTTGGCGTTGATAAATGAGGCTCTCAGTAATTATATTAATACAATTACAAAACATACATTGTAATTATAGATAGATAGCTTGTGACTTGGGTAATGATATCTATTAAAAAATATATCGCTTCAAGCTAGGAGAATGACATCTCAATCATAAAATGCGACAGACGCCTCTCCATTTCCAGTTGAATACAACATCGAACAAAAATTCCGACTCATCCATCATAAATGTGTTTACTCCGAGAGTACAATAAAGGCTATCAATCAATAGAATGAAATGCAATATCGTGTTCGTTTGCCATCAAAAAAATTCAAATTGAACTTCAGAGTTGGCCGTCATTAGATAAATGTTCGATGCGAGCCTAATGTGTGATCGTTGCTGACCGTCATTTGGAACGAATAAGGACAATTTATTTGATAACCACTGAGAATTGCGGTGAAAGATATCAAATAAAGAAGAAGAAGAGATAGGTATTACTATAAAATAGTTAAATTATAATCGTTTAAAAGTGATTTTTAACCCCCGACACAAAACGAAGGGTGTTATAAGTTTGAGGTCGATGCCGTCAAAGTACATAAATAAGTAATATATACTGCTTTATATACGTACTGTGATGTCGTTGTGTGTGATGTCTGGTTGTGGCATCGTAGCGCTCAAACGGATGGACCGATTTTGATGCGATTTTTTAATTTGAAAGTCAGTTTCCTTCCAATGGTTCTCAGCTCTGTTTGGTTAATATCGGTTCGACATTGTAAGAGTATCAGTTCTTCTCCAAATGTTTACTCGATTGAGTGCTTAACGCGTGCCAGTATATGCATTAATGACAATTACCTAATTGATAACTTCGATGTGATGATGTTTGATGCTGCAACCAGAATGGTCTCCAGAGAATCCGACTCTTCGAAAACTCACAGCAGACTTAGGTATCGTATTTGGGTTCAATAGTACTTTTTAAGGGTTGTTCAAACTATAAATATTTTTTGACGTAGGGTTTCTTTTTAAATTTTTAATTTAATCTAGTAATTTCGTAACATTAATTTAGCTTGTGTATTATTTTATGAAACCGCTTTCATTTGCTCATTATCTTGAGAATTCACCTGTTCCTAGTTCCCAAATAACTATTTAGGGTTTGACATTTTAGTTACTACTTTCGGGTTTTTGATTTTTTACCGCAATCAAAAACCCGAAAGTAGCTCGATTTTAATATTCGAAATATGTTTTGTCAAGTAAAATAATGCAGCTTATTCTTCTGTACAGCATGTTTGTAACATGCTGTATTACCGAAAGATGAAAACATCCATTTGCTACTACTTATATTTCTACATACTCCGTTGGTCACCAAATATATTTCCAATAGAATAAATACAACAAGGCCACATGTGTGTATCAATACATTGTCGTTCAATTGTCTGACAGATAATTATTGGTTGTGTAATATGACACCTGAATTCTCGAGAATAAGACAAAACGGAGTAAATTTATTTGAACCCATCTTGCGTAATTTCTCTATTGCATTCCAATTTCTCTTTGATTTGCTGGGTCAGCATTCTGACCAGACCAGCCTTATCGTGAGAATGCTTAGATTAAACTAATCTACAACTCTGAGTTCAGCATCTTACGCTATTACGGTCACCCCTGATAAAGGTTGACTGTTTGTTCAGAAGATGCATTTCCATACTTCCATGTTAAAAACTTAATAGGCGACTTGAACACAAACAGCAGGCAGTCACATGGCAATAGGGTTGTCATTGTTATTGTAACGTCTCTGGTGTTACAAATTTCCATAGACTACGGTGACCAGTTTCAATCACGTGGACTTGATCTGAGACCCATTAGTAGCATAAAAATATATAGTACTAGGTGACCCCCACGGCTTCGCCGCACCTATTTAATCCCGTTGCTTATAAATTCTACCAAAATGTATAAAAATTGCCCAATTTGTCGATATTTATGATTACTGCTCCGCTCTCCAGGGTACTAGAGTAATGATATATAGGCTTCCTCGATAAATGGGCTATCCAACACAATTTTTTTTAAATCCGATCAGTACTTCCTGAGATTAGCGCGTTCAACCAAACAAACAAACTCTTCGGCTTTATATATTAGTATATATGTGGATACAAGGACATAGTATAGATCTTCTATTTCAAACATGATCGTACGAGTACTAATTGCCACACCGTTAGTAAACAATGTATCAATGTTACAATACTGTCCATGTCCATCAACACACTTAGATAACACATGAAAGTGTTTAATGTGTACTATTGTGAAACACCTATTTGTGGCACTGGATAATACAAAAAAAAAGTTACGTTCGTGCTCTACTACCGCTATCTCTATTCAGTTGACGTTGCGTTGCGCAAGCGATGCTATTGCTTTGTCCATCATTATTATTTATACGAAAGTGGAACAAGTCTATTTGCCTAATGCTAATGTACAAGTGCCAATAAATTGGTAGCTTAGTGTTTTTTTTTGCTTCAAATATTAAATTACTAGAATTTTTAAAAGTAGAATTTTTTTTTATATTTAATTGAATTTAGAAAAGAAGAAATAGCTTCTGTCACAATCGTAATAAGATAGTTGGAAGCAATTTCAATGTCAATTTTGTATGCTTGGTTCCAAAATTTAAATTACACCATTCTTATTGGATGTATCTCACTTTGCTTTATTACGAAATACGACTACCTGCCAACTAAACAAAGTTTTAAGTAGTCGAGTTTTTGTTTTTTTTTTAATTTGCTCTTATTGATTATCAGCAACAAATTATACAATTTTCCCTTCAGACTCTCATAGTTATTATGTAAGTTGCTTAACGCAGCTGTCGTTCATAGAATTCTTTTTTCCTTTTATAGCCTGGTTTCTAAGAACTTATAGCCAGATCTTTTCATTAAATATTAATTTGCCATACAACGTGGCAATGCGACCAGCCTTATGGAACCCATACAAGACGACTTCAATGGGGAGGAATTTTTCAGCACCTAGTCGGGCATCGCCAGACTTGTAATTGATTTTTTTTTCTGTAAATATTTAAACATGTATATAACGTTTTTAAATTAAACCTATACCAAAAATATATTTACAGATTACAGCAAAATTGATTACTAGCGCTTTTTGATAAACACGAGATTGTAAAAATAAATCAGTTATGTATCGGTGTGAAATCACATATTATAATGCGTATGTGAGGAATACATCAAATTCTTAAAAAAAGAACTTGTTATGATAATATTTACTACGTCTGTCTTATAATATATATAACATTACCGGGTAGCAATACACAGAACTATGAAGTTAAATACCCTAGAATAAAAAACTGGGAGTCACAATAGAATAAATTACAAAACATTAGCAAAGTTCCGTGTTACGACTATTTTCATGTAAATGTTCCATTCGCGTGCTCAGTCCAGCGGTACACAGCAGCGATACAATTAGTTTCACACGAGCTGTGCGTGTTACACATAATTTACAGACTGTCGATTGCTGTAAATATATTTCCGTAATTCACAAAACTAATATATACTTTAAGACATAAGACTTGTGTTTTGGTAAATTTGTTCTATTCCGAGGCTTAAATGTTTAAAACTCAACTACTAATGTACTCCTTAAATACTGAGAAAAGTTCTTGCTTAAGTGAAAATGTTTCTATAATGTAAAAAGTATACAAATTAATTTTAAGTTTTTGATTTGAAAACATTATAACTTTGATCAGGAAACTGAATGTAAACACTGTTGAACGGCGTTTTCGAACAGAGTTATGAATAGTTTACCATAGTAGGGACAGTTACACCCGGCACATTGAAAAAATACAAATCTATACATACATACATACGTATTGTCACGTGTTTATCTCTGAAGGAGTAGGCAGAGTTATACTATACGCCCACATTTCATCGTATGCAATTTTGTCCCACGTAACAGTTGCTGAGCCCTTTGCCGTGTAATTGGTAAAACGGGGAAAACGTTATTTATTTATATTATTAAATTAATAGTTTCGCTATCTCAAGAAAAATGAATGTAAATATCTTGAAACGAAATCGTCTTTGAACACGACGATTTTGAAAACTTTAAAAATAAGGTTAGATGAGTTTTTTCTTCTTATGGCGTCAATAAAATGCAACCCAAATAGATAAGCATAAACACCAATTTTTTAGAACCATATAATATGATTATAATAGTTTTTAGTAATAAATAAGAACTAAACTCAAAATACATAGTATTATGTAAATACATGTAGGTAGGTACTTGTACATGTAAATCGCATTCAGTGGTAAATCAAATTCAATCTGCGAATTCAATTACAGTCGACAAAGCGCTCTAACTCTGTTCGCTTTGACTACAGGTCTAAGTTGTAAGTCGTTATACTCTGACTTTCACCTTAGATGACGCACATCTTACGGAGGTAACACGCAGTGACTTGATTGCTTTACAATTTAGGTAGGTAGCGTATCGATTGGACTTATATTATTCAACAAAACTTCTCTCTTTCTCTCTCTGTGCTTCAAATACAAATACTTTGTAAAGTAGATTTTGGACAGATTCGACCTATTTCAATGAGTGTCTAAATTATGTAATTTATTACAGGTTTTGGTATCAATATCAGATATGTAACGTAATGCTTCCTAGTAGTGAAGTAATCAAGTTCCTATTCTCTTTTAATATTTCCAATTACGTAGCCCACATACTAGTTCGTTTTTATTATTATATAGATTTATCTATTCTAGCTTGTGGTTTTGGTGTTAGAGGCCCTTCCAAAATCTCCGGAGCCCAAGCGACCTGACCTGCTAGCGGTGTACCAGCTCACTCATGGACGAGGAAATGACGGTGTTGATAGTTGACGAGTTGATGGTGCGAGCCAAATAAAGGAAATTCAATGTTGAGAGGATTGTTGTCTGATTTTACACGTAAGGCATCTGTTTGACATAATTGTCCATTCACAAGATTAGCTAAGGCTCCGACAAACTTTGTGTGATCTTGAGAAACCAAAACAATCATCACTTTTCTCTCATTTTACTTTGTGTACATGAAAGAATAATCGACCGTTAATCAAGTGCAAATACTCACAATGAACAAGTCTATACTGCACGACATATAAAACTATACGATTATGTGAATGTCAAATGTACAGCATTGTTCTATGAGCTCCTAAGTAGTGATGGAGAACTATCGACTGTAATATTGGCATAATCGATCGTAAAACTGGGATCGTACCTAAGAAGTTAATTGCCAAGCTAAAGTTATTTACATTATTTATTATCTATCTAAGAAGAGGAGATAACAACAATTCTGTTTCTATAAATATCTTTGAGTTTGAGGATTTGTATTATATATTCAGTTTCTTATGTTAGCTTGTATTTCAACAAATCCTACGAATTGAACTCAGGGATAAGGTGAAACTTGCAATCTACACTCAACGTCGATAGGATCTTGGCACGTATCATTATTGCAGAGGCAATTGAACATAGGTATAATTTTATATATAGTAGATATAATTTTATTAGAAGTGAAATCAACCTTGCGTTACTTAACACACGATACACTAAGATTATCCCGTAAATAAGCAAATAATAAAATTAGGCTATACTGCTTTTCGCATCACGTGAAAATTAAAACTAAAATGTTGGTTTCAGATGAAACCAATAATTGTGCTCAGTTAATAACGAGTCAGTTTTACAGCATTAAACTGAAGTATCTATTGATGATCATGGACTTCATTTAACCTCTTTATTATCACAAATAAATCAAAAATGTTGCAAATAAGAGCTGCAACTGGTTCTTAGGAATATTTCCTATATATAATATGTATGTATTTAGAAATATATAAATATGTATATCAGTTGTCTAGATCCCATAACACAAGCTTATATTAGCTTATTATGGGTTAGACGACGACCCTGTGTAAAAAAATGTCCCACAATATTGATTTATTATTAAAAAGAAAAAAAACTTATTTTAATAAATTAGTTAACTTTGAATGCCTTTATTTTATTATATAATTATCTACCTACATACAAACGCCACAAAAAATATTTTTTCACAAAAATAAAGATATACAATATTTATATAGAGATTTCCGCAACAGACGATCAAATAATATCAACATAAGTACACTTAGGTCCGTATTCCAGAACGTTTCTCAATCAACGCCTGAGGCTAGCCTCATATGAGTATTGAGAAACGATAAAACTAGTTTATGCCATAGAAATACTACTCTCAAGCGTTGATTGAGTTTTGAGTAACGTTCTGGAATACGGACCTTAAGTTTATAGAAATAGGCTTCATACTTTGCTGTTTTCGTTCAAATCAATACTCCATTCACATGTTCACTAAAAGAAATCTGTGGAGGATTAACAAATTCCTTTGTTAATCATCCACAGATTAGTTTCTTTGTTATAATTTCGAAACGCCCTTTTGTGTAGTACTGATTGTGCAAATGTATCTTAACAGTGTAGAATGTACATATATATTTAAATACTTTTTTACATCTATCCTAATATTATCTCAGGAACTACTGGTCGGATTAGAAAAAATCTTTTTGTGTTAGATATCCCATTTATCATCACGCTACTACCCTAGAAAGCGGAGCAGTAGTCATAAATGTTGACATATCGGGCAATTTTTTATGCATTATTGCAGAATTTATAAGCGACGGGATTAAATAGGTGTGACTGTCGGTGGAATGGGAGATCGAAGTATGTCACGGGCGAAGCCCTAGCACACCTAGTTTGTGTATAGGTAATGGTATAAAATAAAGGTGGTAAAGGGTTCTTTGTTTTACGGTGTGTAAAATAGGTAGTGGGTAAGGAGCTATATATCAAGACAATAGCCATGGGTTTAGTCAGTAAACGCCGATTTGGTTGCCGACTATTGCATTACCTACTGACGTAAGCTCCCACTTAACACACAATTAATTTAGCGTACCCTTAAGACATTTATTAATATCTATTCTTTTATAACGATAAATTAAAATGTTGTACGTTTACATATAGTACAATATATGATATATTGTTCATAATATATCATATATTGTATATATGTTAATAATAGAATTGAACTAAAATACGTTTATCAAAGCGATTTGCTAAATGAAACATGAAACGTGAATTACGTTATACTCTAAGTTGATCAATACAATACTTGTATTAAGTTGTGCAATATTGCTCCGCTAGCGACTAAATGAAGCAAGAACCTACATCTAAGGACATACACATATAAAAGTAGTGTCGTAAACCTGAAGAGTTTGTTTGTTTGTTTATATGTATCATGTTTGTTCGTTTGTTTGGTTGAACGCGCTTGTCTCAGGAACTACTAGTTGGATTTGTAAAATTCTTTTTGCGTTGGATTGCCCATTTATCGAGGAAGGCAGGCTATATAATAATATCATCACTCTTCTATTCTGAAGAGCGGAGCGGTGCGACGGAAGTCCGAAGTATATCACGTGCGAAGCCATGGGGGTCAACTAGTAGGAGATAAAAACAGAAAAGATTTGGATAAGGTACTTATAATATATTAATGCTTCTGAATCTAAAATATTTAGTTATTTAATATTGTTTTATTTTTATGTTTGTCTTTATCATCCAATCACATCACAAATATTTGAATTTAAAAATAACAGCTTTATTTCTATTTATGTTATATTCCTTTAGGGCAAGAGGTCTTTCATATAGATACAATAATATTACGAAATCCATATTATTCTCCGAAACAAACGCGTTCACACGTATATTTAACTTACAAATTTGATGAATATCTACAGCTTTCAACAACCTTGCGAGGTTAATGTACATTTTGTTACGTGCCGTTTATAAAAAATTAATATTATTCTTTCAAAGCACAAAGTAAATACTAGACACACGTACTTTGGTATATTCTTTATTAGCGTCTACCCAGTTACTCCTAATTTCTACTTGTATATGAAGGCTGAGGCCCGCGATGATTGTTTGTTAGGACAGGCAATAATGAAGACAAGTATGATGCTTTCAAATTTTATCTTTTGTTAGGAGCTACTTTCAACCGATATACCAATTTTTTGCCTTGTTGATGGTGACCTGGTGGAATATGGCGCTTTTAATATTTTATTGCCTAGTTTATATTAGAAAAAAGAAAGACAAAGCGCAACACAGCAATAGGTCCACTATCTATTGCGTGACCTCGCAGTGATTTAACCTCAGGCCTACCCTGCGAGCCGGTTTTAAGGTGAGGCGGAACACCGGGGGTTTTAGTGGGTAGACCGGCCCCTCTCTCACGGGCCGGGAGCCTCACACACCGTCCCTGTTGCCCCCGCAGCTGGGATGACGGTGCGTAAAGGCACTCCACGCAAAAAAAAAAAACTATCTATTGCGTGGGACAAAAAAGAGGTTGTAAATTCAAAGATTATATGCCCTTGTCTAGTAAAAAATTAGTTCCATAGCAAGCTCATTGCACAAACACTATTTGATCCGTTGACTATATGACAGCGTTGGATCAAAAACAAGACCTAACTTTGACTGGATCCACCACTAACAGAACACAATTTAATACAGATGAGAATATGGAACTAAGTAGGTCAATGCTCACCGACACGAATATCAAAGTAACTTACCCCGGTTGTACTGGAATTTTGGAGTTCAATGTACCAGCCGAGTATCTACAATTACATTGCCTAATATCGCGAATGTTTTCAACTATTTTTTTGTTAGATTGCAAGTAACAACTCTATTACAATCACTTAGTCACCTTGCACAAGGCATGTGAATGTATTGGGTGACTATTCTAGTTCACCATGTCAGACAGGTGAAGGCGCTATCGTCCAAAAAATAGTAGAAAGTATTTAAAATTATAGTGTAACATTTTGGCAGAAGTATCACACAAATACCTATTAACTAAACCAACAGGAAATATTATGTTCATCAATGTATCCTTAATGAGATTAGTTTAGCAATGAAACTAATACTAATAACTGTATTTACCAAGGTCCGTTGATTCTAAAATCTATTATAACAAAGATTTTGTTCAATTAAGGAGTATATTTGTAATTATTATACCTACGGTAATGCCTCAGTTAAATATCCCTTTGTTTGGATTTCGAGGTTTGGCATCACTATGTTTATTGTTCGATATTATACTCGTAGCATTGCTAGTACATTTTTTTTTAAATTAATGTGTGTTAAACTCTTAAGTCTAAGGAGCGTATTGTTATATGATACGTCAATACTCAAGAATTGCCTGATGTCTGTTGCCTTATGAAACTAAGCTCAAGCATTTCTTGAGTTTTGAAAAACATTCTGTAATACGGCCTTAGTATCTCACATAAACATCTTCAGTCACAATTGTTATAAAAAACTCCTCGATCGAAGTAAAATATTTCGAATGTGATATTTTCCATCATTGAATAGATACACTTTCTGGCCAAAAAAAAAATGGGTTCATAAATAAAGTGAATCTTACAGCTATAAAGAGAAATATAAGTGAGTGATACATGACATGGAGCGTTTTAAGAAAAATCTATCTCAACGATTATGAACAAAGTAATCCAAGTAAAGTAGTACATTATGTTAGTCTAAGTTGTATATTTTATTAAATATACAATCAAAGTGACCTTTTATCAAAATTACTTTCATAAGGTCAAGACAATTATTATTATTTTATTAATTACGGATGATCTAAATTAAAGTACAGTGCTTGCGAGTAAAATTGGACATTAGTGATTGGGCAGAAGTGGATACATTTTCGTTAATTTATTGACATTGTAAAGTAAATTCGGATTTAAATATATATATCTAAACACAATCCTAATTTATCTGCTGTGTGTTCTAAACTTTATTGAATTTTGCAGAATATAATATATCTTCTAGCAACTAATATTAAAAATGGCATACGATTTGTGTAGACAGACGGACAATGCACTCGGAAATTGGATTGCCTCTGGGCCGAGCATCGTTCAAAGTCGCTTCGTAATTGGCCCCGGTCACGAGTTGGCCACACAATCTTGAACTCACTTGAGCTATACACCAACGAGCAAATACATTCACTATTGTGATACAATCAAAGAAATTGAAATACTATTGAAAAGGAACAATTTAAAAGGATTATAAACATTAAAAACTTTGTAAATGTATTGGAGGATGTAAACATTAAGTGAATCTACTTGAAGGCGTAAGTTTACTTTCCAATACGGTTAGTTTTCTGACAACTTTGGCCCATGGCCCGAGCCATTAGGATGTTGGCGCAGAGCCAGAAATACTCGCGATGCAAGTATTTATTTGTAAAGTCCGACATTCAAGGAAGTGTGGAATCTTGGAATAGGAGCCACGGAAAGTGACGACTCGCTAGAAATAGTTGGCTTCTTTATGCTATGTAATTATTTAGTGTTTTGGCAACGTTTCCTATATCATAATAATCTTGATTTAGTTGAGACTTATGACTGAAAAGAAAATGTTCCGCATTGTGTGAAACGCGCGACAAGGGGAAACTGCGATGAATATATGGTAAGAACACGTGAATCTTATGCCCCGTTCTTATGCGACATGGGTATATCTAATTATCAAAATCTCAACGTACATCTCTTCTGCAGACCATGTGTTTCCTAAGGGAAATAAACAGTTACTACAAGTTGGCGATCGATGTAAGATTTTTTTAGGTAGGTACACTTTACAGTTGTAAAATAGTAGTAAAATTGATCGACACGAGATATAGTAAAAAATACTACTAGAATTGGCTCTCAGATGTTTTCTGGTAGTCATGATTGTCAGCGATGAGTATTGGTGTGTGATGCTAGTACCTGAAAATATGCAAGCAACATAAAAAATGTACTCTTAAACTACTTTTAAAAGCAATAGAGAAATGGTGTTGTAACACTTACACGTTAAGCTGTGATTAGAATGTCCCCTCATTATCCGAAAATTATACAAAGCTAATTTATTTTCGAAATTATTTCATTAATAATGATTTATATTTTTAATGGTATTCACGTAGACATTATTAATGCAACATTCTATTTTGAAAAGTTTTCAATAATGATGAGTAAAATCTTGTACTAGCTACTACACTAACAGAAAGATACAATTAGGTAAAACTCTTGCATTAAATCCGGTCGTTCAATAACTGGATCTCATAGAACAATGATGACACACCGTACATTAAAAAAAGTATAAGTATATATGCATGTAAAGTATAACACTGTAAGTACACGAGATGCATCGCCCCACATCGATACACTCGTGCCACTGATCTACACGGACCTTGTTACTATGTAGGACACTATGACACACACATACATACTATATACTTACGAGTACTACATTAAACAGAGATGTTACAACTCATTTATATTCGACTGTTGACAACCTACATTAATAGTAACAGACCGAACAGCAACGAAATAGAGTTTTCTTGGCCACATTACACTAATTTTTAATTGTTTACATGGTGTTTTTTTTTACTTGTACTGTTGAGTCAGTATTTGTAATATGGCAACCAAAAGTGTGTAAAAGAGATAACCATTCGTATTTTTACTCACGCATAGTACCTTTAAAGTCCTTGCGTTCAATTCGTATTGCATCTGAACGCATACAATAGGTGTTTAGAAAAATTACATGTTTGAAAATGTAATATATCATTCAACAGTTTCTTCTGACTGCCTCGGTGGCGCAGTGGTAGTGTATGCACTGACGGATAAAGAAATTTGAAGAATGTAGTCCAAACAAAGACTCTGTTCTACCATTAAGCATTCCACCTTGAGTTGGGGACTTGTGGTACAAAGCGTATCAATAAGAAAGGGTCACGGATAAGCCTTGTAGAAATAATACGTGCTACCCACGTCAATCATGAAAAGTGTATTTAGCAGTTGAACAATATTTCTTAAAAAAACTGTATGCAAAAAGGTAGATTCGTACTAGCGTATCTATCTTTGTGTGAGCGCTAAAACTGTTGACCTCAAACAAACAGACAAAAACTGTAGAAATAGGTAAGAATATTCTCATTACGAGTATTTTTCTGTACAGTACTTACGTCTCAGCAAAGAAAGAGACATATCGCATTCGTCTAGTTGTCGATTTTGCCTCAACAAACACAGAACATTGCTTGTTTGAAGTAGGCACTATATTTCACTAATTGTAAATGGAAATGTTTGTCAAGATATTTGTTAATTAATCACGTTCTAAGCCCTGAACCAATTTAGCTGAAACTTGGTATACAGATAGTTGACACCCTGAATTAACACATAGGCATACTTTTTTAATTCCAGTAAAAAGTTCCGAAAGGGAAACAAGCACGAGAAACATCATTATGGAAGCGAAACAATGAACGAAAAATGTATGTATCTACAAAGGTAGGTACTAAAAAGTAGGAATGTTACCTCCATTTGTCATTGATATTTCAATATTGGGGTCAATTTTATGCGTGAGCATGTAATTAAAAAAAATGTCTCATGTCCCTGGCGATATCCTGCGGGCTGGTTTAGTGGGTAGGACGGCCCCTCTCTCACGGGCCGGGAGCCTCACACACCGTCCCTGTTACCCCCGCAGCAGGGATGACGGTGCGTAAAGGTATTCCCCGCGAAAACAAAAAAACACATGTTCCTGGCACTACTTGCGATATGTAATGGGAAAATTGACACGATTTGTTATCAACGCAAGTGCATTTCTTGTAAGACAAATTAAATTATGACACTATTACAGATAGCATAATAGTACAAAACTCGGTCCGTATTAAAAAAGTTTGTAGTCACCACGGACTGTAATCTTTTAGGTCTGTGGTAACTACGACACTTTTATGAAATAAACCAGGATGTTGTTTTCTAGAAGGATAAAGCCGTTACAACGCTTATTGTTTCACTTTGCTAATGACTTGAAATTTATCGATGTCTTTAATTTGAAATTTTAGAGCACGTCTTTTAACACAGCTGCCGAAGGTATAATATCTATTCAAAATTCAACAATATTACATTTAGAAGGTTATTACAAATTTCCGATACGAACACAATATGCTATTAAGAATTTTGTTATCCAGTCATTAGAAAGTCTGATAACGCCCTATAAATAAATTTAAAATGGCTACACAGAATATATGGTTTCAATAAAGTATATTGCTAAAGAAATAATAATTCCGACCGCTCCAGATTTACGACTGCCAGTGTAGGTAAAATTCTTTAAACTGTACAAAAGCACATTGTATATTATTGGGACGAAAAACGTACGAATTTGAAAAAAAAATGGTTTGATATAAAGATATTATCTAAACTAATATATAAATCTAAAGAGTTTGTTTGATTGGTAGAACGCGGTTCGAATTGAAACTCTTTTTGCGTTGGGATATTCCATTTATCGGAGAAGGCTATAGACCGTAAATCATTATTACACTTTTAACCAGGAGAAAGGAGCAGTAATCATAAAATGTCAACAAATTGGGCATATTTTCATACAGTATTGTAAAATGAATGAACGTCGGGATTAATGGGTGCAACGAGGTTTGAAACATGTCACGGGCAAAGCCGCGGGATTTAGCTAGTTCATATGTATAAATTATCGTATTGTTGTAAGTTCGTTTAAAGATACTTATATTACTAATGCCAATTTGTGAATGAGATATAAATTTATTATTTATTTCTCCACCACGCCTTATCCCCGAAGGGGTGGCAGAGGCATACAAATTGTATGCCCACTTTTCACCATGTGTATTCCTGTGGCACGTAATAGGTACAGACGCAGGTTGTGGCTACCTGCTGTTAAAGAAATTAAAGTAGTAAAAGTAAAATTTTCAAGCCGCCCATAAGGCCTTCAACTTGGTATAAGACTGCTATGTTACTGGCAACCGAGATCAACGGCTTAACGTGCTTTCCGAAGCACGGAAACGCTCGCAAATGTAAATGCCACAAAGTGGTCACCCATCCGAGGACCAGCCATAATGAAAGTTACGTAACTCAGTGATCGTTTACAGACCACTGAGACCGCCGGGCCACGAGCGCTTCATAAATTAATTAATTATAAAATTACACAATTAGGTAGTCCAACGCAGTTGGCAGCTAAACTTTTGAAACTCACGAGAACCAGATCTCACCTACATTTTTAATTATTATTCTGATGTCCAAGGTTTTATTCAAACCATCTACTTCCTAGTTGACTTGAAGTACTTTTCGGTATCCTAATGAAAAAATGTAACTAAAACTAACCAACCAAAACATAATGTCACATGCTATCATAAAATCCTTTTGTTTCATCATATTTAAATATTAAAAAACTGGTAGACAAGACTTTATCGAAAGTGGTAAAATTAATCTTGGCAAAACCAGGGCCCCGATTCTCGATCATACGACTTGAAAGCGTAGACGGAAATTTGCAGGTGAAATGTCATTTGTTTCATATTTAGAAACGGCGAACCAACAGATAATCCTGATTAATAGATATTAATTTTTCTTATTAAATTCTTGATACTTAAACCCTTTTCTTATATAATTTTCCTTTACCCCCTATTATAATTTGTACAAATTGTGGACAAATATTTTTCTTTTTAGTAACCGTAGTGGACATCGGGTGCACGTAATGTATTATTTCTTTGTTTTATTAAGTAACAACTTATGTAGTTACTTAATAAAACAAAGAACGGTAGGCATTAGTAGTGGGTTAACAAAGCAATAGATTTTGTTGAATACTCTCAAGTTGAGAGTATTCAACTTAACTGAGTGTTGTATGCAAGCGATAAATCGATTCAGGTAATCAAAGGCAATCGATGTATTACTTTATCAATCGTCGACGAATCGATTTCAATACATTTCAAAATGTAACTTGTTGCCATTTATGTAATAAATCATACTAAATTGCATTTCGTTTCAGGCCTGTATGTGTGAGGCAATATAAGTAGCTTTCGAAAAAGTATCTGTGTGAATTTTAAGTTTACTTTTTTTACCACAAAAATGTTAAATCGCTATTCATTTAATTAATTTGCGCTAGTAATATTACTTCATTGTGTATATTATAGTGAGTAACCAATCTGATAGTAATGAATTTGATAATTTTAATAGATGAATTTTCAAGCTATTGACAAATATGTCCGGCTTGAATATTTTTGGTGAAGTAAATGAAAGCATTAAATCGAATAGAACAAAAAGCAGGTAAATACAATAATTATACTGTCCCTATCTACAATATTATTATTTAAAGGTTTCAATGTTACTATGACAAAGGCAAAAATGTGTATGTTTGTTACTTCTACGACGATTTGGATAAATTTTGGTGTGGAGGCAACTGACAACCTGGATTAACACATTTCTTATTTTTTAACGCGGGAACAGTGTCCTATGTAAAACTGGTAAGTCTTATATATCTATACAGATTAATAAAACTAAGGTTGCTGTTTGTAGTTCCAAATTAACAGTATTTCAACAAATGAAAGTTTATATGGTACATACATTAACGAAATCAATTTTAATTTTTAATATGTTGTTGTCTGTTGGTTTTGACTTATCTCTGAATGGGCTGGACCGATTTTAGCTGGAATTTCACTGGCAGATAGCTAATATTATAAGGAATTACTTAGGCTACATTTTATTCCGATATTCCCACTGGAACGAGCACTACGCGTATAAAACCGCGGGACGTCTGTAACTATAGCACAGTCATATACCACGATTCAAGAAACCTTAATTTAACCTCTTTAGTTTACTTTCGATAATATGCCTGTTTCATAACCCGTTTCTTTAGCTACAACAACTATTAATATTCTTACTATATCAGACTCAACAACCGTACAACAGTTTTGTCCATATGTTCCTAATGCTAATGAATACAGCATATTCAACCTTATTTCCTTAAACAAAGAAAAATGGTGCGCAGTTATTCACTGTTTATGAATTATGTTTCATACGAAATAAAGTTTTTATGGCAACAAACGTTTTTGTTTGTTTTATAAACTGTATAGAACGCTGATAACATTTTATGTCAGGTCTAAGCAGAAGTTTGACATTAATTACATCTTTTATAGTTGTTTTGTAATAGCTAATTAAAATCTATGTCTCTACTTTTTAATATATAAAGCTGAAGATATTGTTTGTTTGATTGAATGCGCTAATACCGGAAACTACTTGTTCGAATTGAATTATTTTTGTGTTGGATGGACTATTTATTGAGAAAGGCTATAAATATTATATGTTTTAAGGCTAGATTATGTATATGGACCACTACCTAGAAGAGTGGAGCAGTAAAATTAAATGGCAAATTATCACACATTCTTGTGAAATTATTTAGAAATTAATAAGGATGTGATTAAATTACCACGAGGTTTCGGAGTATGTCACGAGGAAAGCTGTAGGTCTCAGCTTAAGACAATATCATTGTCATTTTTTAAATATACGTTTTAACAATGATTTTAGGATGTTGTAAATAACAGGAACGCGGTACTAGGGTACGCGGTACGTTAATAGGTCTTTTTGTAATTACAAAAATTTGTAAAGAATCGAATTTCAAAGAGTTTCATAAGTATTAAAATTATGTATAATTAAAAAAGTATTAATAAGTAAAACACACGCGACCTTGTTGAAGTGTAAACAATCTTATATAATGAGGCCACCCCAGTTAGCGGCCATTACAGAACATTGCATGACCGAAACAATTTCAATTATACAAATACACAACGTATGTACTCCTAAGGTGTAACAAATACATATGTAATGCGTATGAATATTAATATGTTAATTTATAAAGTAGGTAAGAGATACATTGAATATACACACAGTTTTTAGTCAATTCGTCACAAGATGGCTACAAAGTGACAACAGAAATTAAAATAGTCTAAATTTGAAATCATTCTAACCTCTTGACCCAATTTTTTTTTAACGTGTGGTAATCCTCTCGGATGTCATGCCGGACTTGAACCGGCTATAACCACACGGTCCTTGCCTAACTGTCTATTGCCGGACGCCCCGGTAAGATGTCCCAGTGCTCCCAGCAGACTTTGGCTACCACCGCGGCCTCACCTAGGGTTCGGATGTTAACCCACTTCTTTTTGGATTGCTTCGGGTACTATCCCGCTTCTTGGGGCATGAGGCGTGCGAGAAATTTTTTACGTCAATCCGACGTCTTGGGCCTGCTTCTGTAAGGACGGCGAGCAGCCCACCCATCTAAACCCATAATATGACTTTAAATATAGAAATTCAGTCGTATGGTCGATAGACAGAATTTTCTACAGTCTCATTGGTTGAGAAACTCTTGATTCGTGAGGGATGACTCTGCAGTTTACTACTGTCTTCTACTTCGAACTGTATTACTATTTGCAATATTGGTTAGATAGTCGCTTTCAACAAAGTGAATACACTTTCACTGAAGCCAAAGGTAATACTTAAAGAACTAAAACTACATAATATTCCCTCACGGCTCTTTATAGCAAAGGAACTTGATATACTGTTGTAAGGAAATCCCTGGGGCTCTAACAAGCCTTGGTCGTTAAACCCTGACTCATCGTTTGAGGGTTTATTATGCTATTCCACGTGGTAACACATGACTCTACCACTCCGAGCCCATCTTTGCTAATGCTACAACTTGCTTCGGTCGTACGCGACAACCCCAGGTTAACGATTATGTAGGACGACCTTAAAGCCAACAGTAAAGCAAACCCAAAGGTGGGAGGAAAATCTTTTGAGTGCAAACAAGACTAGCAAAGAGACAACTGTATAAGTGGATTAAACCAGCAATAAAATAATCATCAGCACTAGTTACCGACTTGAAATTAAAATTAAATATTAATCATGTACTTCCGCCAGTTGGTTCGTGACATTTTCATCGCTGGATATTAATTTAGTTGTATCTATGTAGAACAAGTATATTAACGTTTGTAAAATATTGTGAACCTGCGTAATCTAGTTTTTTTAAATGTTAAGGTTTTAAAGTAATAAATACTACACAGATAACTATTATTTCACTATTAAAATATATTTCATATATTCGATTCAATTCAATTTTTTATAAAACGTATACCTACTACTACTATTTTTTTTAACCATAGCACTAATGGGTATAAATATTAGTCCTGTGGTAAATTTTTAAAAAAAAGTTTAATAATAATTACAATTTCTTGTCAAAATGCAATTCTAATCTAAACTAATTTTTCTTCATGCTAATTTAATCATTTTAGAAACGTATTAGGTATTATGCTGTATGATTATATCAAGTGGTGACAGACCTACCTTCAATAATTAGGTCTATCGCGTATTAATTTACATACATACATACATACGCTTTTATCCCCGAAGGGGTAGGCAGAGGGATATTAAACGCCCACCTTTCACCGTATGCATTTTTGTCCCACGTAACAGATGGTGAGACCATTACCGTGTTGAAATGGACAGGCGCAGAATGTGGCGACCTGCTGATGAAATTTTTTAAGCCGCCCATAAGGCCTTCAACTTGGCGTAACGACTGCAATTTTATTGGCAACCGGGCCCAACGGCTTCGCGTGTCTTCCAAAGCACGAGGTGGGTCTAAGGGGCCAAATAACTTTAATTAAATTGGTCTATTTTAGATGTTAAATTTGGAAGAAATTTTGAACCCCTTGCCTTTTTAGTGAGGTGGTATTTATTGACTGAGGAGGCGAGCCGACGAAAGTCTCCATTTTAACTCCACTGGTACGGGAAAAAAGCAAATACTCCAAGGTCTACGGTTCACAGAACCACTAGTTGCATTTAAATGATATGCATAATAGATTAATGTTTTTTAAATTGCGTCATTTATGCCCATTCGTATCTACATGCTGCTTATTATCTTGCTGCATTTATTCAATCACGAATAATTCAAACAGTCAGTGGGCGTGAGTCTCTAAATTTAACTTTGAAGCTACATAAAAATATTATGTAATTTCGAGTTGATTTTAAAATATATTAAAGTAGTTCATTATATATGCTGATCACGTGCCATTAATCAGGGATGATCTTCAAAAGCAACTATTAGATTTACCGTTTCTTTGTGTTTAGTTCCAACTTGAGAGAGGATAGTTTAAATTATTTCGTTTTTTTTTTCTGTTTAATTAATATCTACTGTTAAATAAAATTTTGCAAATTACCTATTCATTATATAATACCTATATCATTAACTAGCTGAAACCCACGGCTTTGCCCGTGACATACTTCGAACTACCGTGGTACTCATTTAATCCCTACGTTTATAAATTACCTATACAGTAAAGAATAAAAATTTGTCCGATTTCTTGTCATTTATGATAACTTACTGCTTCGCTCTCCTGAGTAGTAGCGTTATGATATATAGCCTATAGCCTTCCTCAATAAATGGGCTATCTAACCCAAAAATATTTTTATTAAATCTGACTTGTCGTTCTTGAGATTAACGCGTTAAACTCAACAAACAAAAACTTTAGATTTATATATTAGTATAGATTATCACACTTGGGTTTCAGCACTTGTATATATTGGAAAGTCAGTAACTAAATACTAAATTACGTCCACTGTCTTACTTCTACATGAGTTCAATACCTTTTAATACATATTTCTCTCTGGTTGTGTACTTTCTTTGTTGTTTACTACATTAACACTTAAATAAAGATTGTAAACTTCCTTAAATTCATTTTTGTTTCATATTTGAGATAGTAGATAGAGGTGATACCTAGCAGTGACAATAATTTGATTAATCGTTGATAGTCGATAAAATGGTTTGAATTTGATAATAGTCTAGTCTATTAAGTAGTCTAAGAATTTAATATCCAAGAAATCGCCTTAAAGTTTCGTTACTGATTTGAATTCTATTTCTAACCAGCCATTACTAAGTTTTACCTAAGTTAAAATTTTCATTGCAATTAATCCATTGTAGATAACAATTAAAGTTAAAGGTTAAAAATGAATGGAGAAGGCCACAGTCGTTTTTATTCATTTGCAAACATAATTCACGGTGGCAACTAGTTATGTATATTTAGTTATAAGTGGTGCAAACTAATGTCCTTTATATGTTTGCGATATATTGAATAGAAAAGTGTTCGCAGCTTTCATTTCCATGGCTATCGCTGACATTCGCTCCACTTTTCATCACAACTTTCTGTTTGTGACTTCTAAATAAGGTCTAGATAACAAACATAGAAACGACGCCGCCGCAATGCAGACGCTACTCAATCTTTTTGATGCCTTTTGTGTTTTATTTAACTATGAGAACTTTATTATCAAAGCGTTTACGTAACAGTCGTTTATGGTTAATATACTTTTATTTCAATGTATGTGAGAGCTATTCACTATTATATACCTTATTCACATTTACTTCTTGTATAATGAGTCTGGTTACATAAAATTGTTACGGCTTAACAAAAGACTTCAACGCACTCGCTCCTCGAAATGCACACGATAAGTATGACGGGCTAAGGATTACGACACTTGCGATCACTACCTATGCGAAATATTTGAAAATTAAAATTGATAAATTGAGACCACATAAGAACACAATTACTTATGTACGATGCAGTTCTCGGTGTTTAAAAACAACATATACATTTGTTACGAGTAGAAAGAATTACGAACATTGTAAAGATTATAGTTGGTTGAAAAGATTGTTTATACCTGAGAGGAATTGGCTGGAAGGGAAACCGATGTGCAGGCGGGTGTGGTAGTGGTGGTGGTATGATGTTTGGTGGTGGAGGGTGCACCGGCACCGGGTGCGGCAGCGGAGGCGCGGGCGGCAGCGTGCTGTAAGGCGGCGGAGGCACATTGTCCAGCACCTCGGGCACGCGAGGTGCCCTAGTGCGCCTCGTTCGCCGCCGCCTCGCCGGTTCCTCAGTCTGGCACTCGGCCGTCGCCACACTCCGCTCCCGCTCCGTCTGCACCGCACTGTTCACAATAGCACCAGGCGGCACATCCTGCACCTGCACTATGTTCACGTTCACACTGGACACGTTATGTCGGCTCGGCTCGCCCGGAACGCGCACCGAGACCGAGTCCGACTTACGCAACGGGCCGGGCGCCGGCACGGGCAACCGCATCTCGTGGCGGGATGTAATCGCGCGAATCGACGCGCGCGCATGACGACCGCCGCTTGGCGACTGGGGCGCGCAGCTCGCGGCCCCCGCGCCGCGCGCGCTCGACAATGCGCCATCGGTCCGAGAGCGCGTGAGGGGCGGCGAGCGACACTCGTACGGCTGCCACAGCAGCGAGGACAGCGCTTCGGCAGCGGACAGCGGAGGGACCAGCGTGTGCAGTGCGCTCATCTCGGGACCGTGCTCCGCTGCCGCGACGCAGCCGTCACCCGCCACCCGCCACCGCAAGCACCTGGACATACAATGCAAACAATATTGTCAACAATTCATATAATCTACTTTAGTAATTAGAAGTAGACCACCTTAAGTATATAAATGATTGAAAAGCAATGTTTCAATAAACTAATTAGATTACAGGTACATTAAAAATGAAAAAAGGACCATAAAACGATCTGCGTTTCCTTCTCTGATTGACATTGAATAATATTGATACAGATTGCAGCTTATGAAAATAAACTGAGTCCTCTAATTAACTAATAATAGGAATTGTGTCAAAATCATGCGATGCGATTGATTTCTGATTCAATAAGAAGAATAAATCTGATGTTTATAACCATGGTTCTTGCAAATAATAAGTAAAATAAGATCATTCGATCAGATTGAGTCTGAATATAATTCAATAAAAAGCTTGATATAAACGAAATCAGTGCAGTGACAGACATAGATGTTTAAAACAATCAAATATTTTATTAACCTACTGATAATCTACTGATAGTCTGGACCACCGCTCTCTCCGACATCACGAGAACGAAACGCAGGAAACTTGATTACATGGCAGTAAAAGCAGGGAAGTAATAGTCACACACGCTAAGTGATCTAACTCGATAGAGTAAACCTAACAGCAATCTAACTCCAACCGCCTTCATCTAAACCGCATGTAGAGGCATAATGTATAAACTTTCACAAACCACAATGAGCAAAATATTGCGCTATTGTTTTGAGGGCACAATAACAAACGCTTCTCAGTAAGTATTCAACTCTTATTTGAAACATACCTATTATGCTGTAATCATTACGGTCCACTCAACCAGAATACGAACAATAAACTCACAAGCATTGTCCAGGTAGAAAAATGTTGGGGGAAGGTTATCAGGTAAACGTTTTGTATCTACTCATGCCCACTTGATACATTTTTACTCAGTGACTCAAATTGGTTGGATGATAAAACTGCAAATTTGTGTTTAATCTATATTAATATTATAAAGCTCAAGAGTTTGTTTGCTTGTTTGTTTGTTTGGTTTAACGCGCTAATCTGGGGAACTTCTGGTCGGATTTGAAAAATTCTTTGTGTGTTAGATAGCCCATTTATCGAGGAAGGCTATATACTACCCTGGAAAGCGGATCAGCAGCCATTAATGTCGACAAATCCGGCAATATTTTTATGCAATATTGTAGAACTTAAAAGCGATGAAATTAAATAGGTGCGACGGGAGTTCGAAGTATGTCACGGGCAAAGACGAAGGGGTCACCTTGTCATTTGATACAATTAAGAAGGTTTTTGTGGGGTACAATAATTTCGTTTACATATTAATGGCACACTGTAATACAGCAACAATTTGCTGACAATTTTGAACTACTTAATGAAATGTTTGTGTTTACGTTTTTAACATGAGAGATTAACGCAATTACGGGTAATTACATATTCATTACAAAACGTTCAAAATTTGTTTATCCGATAATAATTAAAAATAAACACCGCGTGATCAAAATTGCAATAATTGGGATATAGCTAACTGCACGCATCTTATCAGTTAATATTGACACGGTAGAGTTAACAGTGATTATTTATAAAAGTATATTTTATTCGTGTCTGGTAACATAACACACACACCAATAACCTCAATTCAATCATAATAAATAATATAAAAAATGTAATATAGCAAAAGTAAGTAATATTGTTGAAAAATCTAAGTCAGAACTTCTTCATAAACCGTGGTTGGTAGAATGTATTCTTTAATTCTGTGATATTATATACACAGGATAGTTTACTTCATACAAGTATTGGTCTCGATCAGCTCAAATAACATAATAGAAAACGAGACTGCGATATACCACTTTCTGAACTATGTAAAACGCAATGTACGGAAAGAGATGGCTATATGTGTATTCTAAACAATTTGTAGTAATTTGCAGTCAACAGTTTTGATTTAGTAATATCATTACTTAAACTTTTAATTAAAGTGAAAAAAGACATCTTGGTATAAGACGGGGATTAAACCCGTTACCTTTGCCTAACCAGGGCAATGTTCTAGAGACTGAACTACCCGAACCGTACCGAAACAAGTTGAAATTCTAATTTTAATCGTCATTTAAGAGCCCTGACCAGAGTCATCTATACTTAACAACTCTGATACCAATGAACAGTGTTACAACTATTTTTAAACATTGATGAAACGGATTCCACTCCAGTATGTGAATAATTTTAAAAATTATCCATTGCTTAAACCCCTCTAACATAAGCTAAATTCCAATTGATAGAGTGGATTGATTGGTGGAAAGAGGGTCTACAATTGGTTAGAGACTGTAACATCAACATTTCGTAATATTTTAAATTTTTCGACCTTGAATATGCGATAAGCTTTCGAAATCTCACATAATAAAGATCTCAGATCACAAATTTAGTGGCGAAATTTTGTAATTTGTTTACAAAATAGGATTGCTGGTTGCTAAGACCGATAATTTGCTAATAAACTTCAACATATATTCTTATTCATCTTAACAAGTACCTAGTTGCTACTATACTGAAAATTGGAAGCCTTTGATTGGATGTGAGGAACTGCTATGTTATGGCCTTTTATTAGGGAGCCCTTTAGATCGCATAATCTTTTTCAGCACAATGTAGTTTGGCATAACAGTTTCAGCATAAAGTTTTCTCGCATAAATTATGATAAGCAGAGTGTTATAAACGCATAATGGTTTTATTGGCTTATCTTTAACTTACTCTTATTTTTTTATCATAATTTTAATCAGCATCCATGTTAAGGGTATAATTGTTAAACGCCTAAAGATAATTTAACATTAAATATACAACGCATAATGGAGGTATGCATAACCGTTTAAATCATAAATGAATAATAAATTTGACTAAGAATATTTAAGAAATGATAAGACACCATTGTAAATAATCATCTCACTCATAGCCAAGTTTGTAAGCTATAACATATGAAATGATATTTTAAGTGTTATTAATTTTAGACTAGTCTTGAGCAAAGTCGTTAATAGGTAGAGACGACAAGCGAAGCGAGGAGGAGTGTTAGGTCAGTTGTGACCACAACGCGCGACGTGTGCCGCGATAGCGGCCGGCGATGCTCCAGAACTGAATCGCTCGTTTTAATTTACCTACTTCTTCTTGTATTTTATTTATATATTCTGTATATAAGTGTTAACATTTTGAACTTCAGTATAGTTTTTAATAAGTGGGCATTTCACTCTTAGACAGTTCAAGCTTAGATATAAAAATAAAAATATGTACTCGTTAACATTAGTGTTTGTGGGACTTGTAATCTTTAAAGCATTGTTTGAACCCTTCCTTATGGTTAGCCAATACCATTAGTCTCATGAATTTAGATCAGTGCTGATTCTCTTGAGACAGGATATTAATTATATTCATTATCTGGTTTTGTTTATGCCATAGAGTGAGATGCCAATAAATGCTATGAAAAGTGATCGTAATTGTAAAAAATATAATGCGTAAACTTTTTATGCGGGTATATCATTATTATAAAGAAGTTATGGGATAATAAAGTATACCTATTTAGGTCATAAGTATTGTCACACAGTAAAAACTTTTCTTTTAGAATGCTGGCCACAAAAAAGTTTATTGAATTCGAATTTCGAATTGTTCATGAAAATAAAAATGTAAACTTTTTAGAAATTTACTCATTTTTAAATATGGAGTGGACGCTTAAAAAAGACCGTGTTGCAGTTATTGCGTTGCATCGTTGCGGTTACGCGCCAATTCAAATTCTTGACATACTGAAAAATTTGAATATAGCCAAAAGATTCGTTTATCGTACCATCAAACGATACAATGAAGACTCTAGTGTAGATGACAGGTCAAAAAGTGGTCGCCCTCGGTCTGTTAGGACTCAAGCAGTGATAAAAAGCTGTGAAGGCGCGAATTCAAAGAAATCCCAAACGTATGCAGAAACTGTTGGCCCTTCAGATGGGGTTAAGCAGAACCACGGTGAAAAGGGTGTTAAATGAAGACTTAGGGCTTCGGTCATATCAAAGAAAACAGGATCGTTTAAATGCTCGTCTAAGGGATCTGAGACTGAAGAGATGCCGCGCTTTGTTGAAGCGGTACGCGGGAAAAAAAATTCGGGATATTCTTTTTTCGGATGAAAAATTTTTTACCGTAGAAGAGAGCTACAACAAACAAAATGATAAGGTGTACGCACACAGTAGTGAAGAAGCGCGCAACCGTATTCCGCATGTCCAACGAGGTCATTTTCCACCCTCGCTCATGGTATGGTTGGGAGTTTCTTATTGGGGTTAACAGTGGTACATTTTTGTGAGAAAGGTGTAAATACGAATGCAGCACAACAACACTTGGAGGAAAAGGCGTGCTCAAAGCCTCATCCCAATTTCGAGTCACTCAAGACATCCTTGATTAATGCACTCGCCGATATTGACATGGACCTCGTTCCTGCTGCGATAGACGACTGGCCGCGCAGATTGTAGGCCTGTATTCAAAATCACGGAGGTCATTTTGAATAAACTTTATTGTCATAAGAATCTATGTTTTGTTAAGTTTATTTTGGTATATAAATGGTTACATAATGAATAAACTTGTTTCAATTATTTTATATTAAACATGTGACAGAATTTATGACCTGACAGGTCATAAATTCTGTAAAAAATGATTTATTCTGTTTGAACGTTATGCGAAACGAAGAGTATGCCAAAAAACGTTTTGCAGTTTTAAGTTATGCCTCTTAAATTTATGCAACCCAATACGGACCCCTTTTATTATGGTCATTTTTGCTTCCAAGCCCATAAAGACCTGCATCAGGAGTCTCATCCGTTGATTTACAAGTGCACAGCTAGTAAGATTGAGCCTTGAGCCTCGAAACTCGTGTTGGGTCATAGTACACGACTGATATTATCTACTTGCAAAAATACAGAGAAATTTAATGTAGACCTAAATAACCAAGTGATATTTATCGTACGATATAATGTGTTTGTAATAATATAAAAAATCTAATGCGAGACCAAATCACAGGTGATAGTTATCGTACGATATAAGATTGATTTATCTATCATGCCTTATCCGCGAAGGGGTGGCAGAGGCATATTAACTAACTAAAAAACTAACTATCATCACGCTGTATCCCTGACGGGGTAGTCAGAGAGGACAGATCGCCAGGTTTCGCGATCCATGCATACTTCTTTCGCTTCTTCAAGATTCATCAAGCGCTTCATACACGTACGTCTGGGTATCCGAGTACTTTTGACATAAAAAAATAGGCATATTTTATGCCTACTTTTCACCATGTGTATTCCTGTGCCATGTAATAGGTGGTGAGCCCATTGTCGTGTTAAAATAGACAGACGTTGAAATTTTTCAAGCCATTCAACTTGACTTAACGACTGCTATGTTACTGGCAACTGGGACCAACGGCTTAACGTGCCTTCCGAAGCACGGAAATGCTCGCAAATCTAAATGCCACAAAGTTTTCACCCATCCGAGGACCAGCCATAGTGAAAGTTGCGTAACTCAGTAATCGTTTACAGAACACTGAGTCCGCAGGGCCACGAGCGCGTCAGTCGCTTCAGTCGCGCTATAATATCAAGATCATTATTATTATTCTCGGCTTGTCCAACTTATGTAGTAGAGTAGGTAATTAGTGCAATTACAAATGAACGCTGAGCGTAGCGATGTTAATAAGTGTAGGAAGTTCATAATTGCTTCCTACTTAATAATTCACTCGTAATAGTATGCAATACTTACTCTGTTTACTTACTAATTTCTAATAAACGTTACGCGTTTACCACTGTACGACTAATCTTGGAATCTTTACACTGTGTGTAATGTATGTAAGTGTGTTCAGTACTGCGCTTGGTCCGGTCCGTTGCCTTTACGTAACATGTCCGCTCTACTTACAATGCCTGTGTTATCTCACGGTACTTTTACCATTCTTTTTTGACGATCATATTTTAGGTTTGTCACCGTAGACAGACTAATCATATGACCACTTATCACTAATTATATTTTCGATAGTCTGGTTACAATTAGAGCCCGTCTTTCTCTGTAAACGATTACTGTGTTAAGCATTTTACGCTACGGTTTTTTTGTGAGATGGGTGACCGTTTATGGCATTTTCATTTCCGAGAGTTTCCTTATTTCAGAAGGCACACTAAGCCATTGGCCCTGGTTGCTATTAACATGTTAATCGTTAAGCAAAATTGAAGACGTTGAAATTGATAATGTGACCTTAAAATTGAGCCACAACCAGCATACTATCTCCGTATTTTGATTTTATATATCTGTGCAGTCATATGAAAAGTAAAAAACCACTAAGTAGCTCTAGTCTGGTATGATATCACCAGACACATAAAGTTCAATCTGTCATATGTGACTATGCCTCACTCGCTGATCTAGTATAATTCTGACCGAAGCAGAAAATTTCTAGGTATATTATTATTTTAATCTGTTATATACTACTGAGAAGGCAGACAAGTATGCCCTCCACATAATTGAAAGTGGTAAACAAAGCTTATGGACCTTTACAACAAGGCTTACACGCGCTGCCGACCCTGTCATGCAGACACGTTAAAAAATCTGTCACACAGTTTTATTGGTACATATAAGCCTCTCCATGCAAAATTTACGGTTGATTTGAAAAACTTTCTCCTGACTGGCCAACTTCTGCAGCTCATTCACGAGACTTGAATGCTTTACAAACATGTTATGTTTAGGAAAACTGTTTTTCACGGGACACATATAATTATTTACATAAATCTAAACTAACGTCTTTTTCACGGGATACATATAATTATTCACTTTAGTAAATAAATTCTAAACTAACGTCAGTCTAAGCTTTTCCAAGCTTAATATAATACAGTAAGCATTTTATATGGGTATAAGTAATAAAGTGATAGGCAGCAGAGAAAATTTATGAAATTTTAATAATCGACTCGGAAAAGTGCCACTAACTCAATAATTCTGACAACATAGCGTGTCTCGAACCGTTGCATAATAAATATTGTGTCACTAATCATTGTCACTAAACTAGAATAAAATAAGTTATTTTGCACGATAACCTTATTTCTCCCCTAACACAGGCTCGGGCCGCGTGACGTGAGAGTTTCATGCACGCCTCACGAAGCGAGATAACATTGCATAAGCATTGCTCGAACCCTCAGTGGTGCTCAAAGTCTGCTTGGAACCCTAGGACATCCCTTCGAGAAACTCAGGGCACCTGGCACTATACTTATAGGGACATTGTAGTGTAGTATTAGTCCGTAGTCAATTCAAGTTCAGCGTTCCTCTACATGTGTCGATCCGTCGGTGTTTCTCTACACGTTCACAATCATATATATATGATATATTTAAGTCTAATTTAATTTAAACTTTACTATTTTTACGCTATATCCCTGACGGGGTAGTCGGAGAGGCTTCGCAATCCATGTATACTTCTTTCGCTTCCTGCAGATTCATTAATCGCTACATACATGCAAGTCTGGGTAGTCGAGTACTTTTGTCCTTTCTGTTTTTGAGCAATCTGCTCACGTTGTGCTCATATGTAAGCTTCGGTCTACTCTGACTCCTCCTACCCTCTACTTTCTTACATTTGATCGCAATACTGATTGATAGTAACCACGTTAATTGGTAAATAAAATAAAAACGTGTATTTGGTATTAATATTCCTTCTACTTTTTTAAATATCATCATTAAAATTTTATTACTTCGTGTTAGTCTATTTAAAAACCTCTCAGCACCTAACCTCACCTTTCATCACCATATTGGCGACTGGAAGAATATGCCTTTCACAAATCTTTAAGTTCAAAATCGAGTTCTTTTTTGTACAAATAAGTAACGGCTAAGGACTTATGTGCGGGGCAGCTTAAAAATGTTCAATGGCAGGTCACCATAACCTGCTCCTCTTTAAACACGACAATGTGCTCACCGCCTTTTACGAAGGACAAAAATGCATAAGGTGAAATGTGGGTGTATAGTATTAAAGGTCATGGTAATCGATCCCTGCAGCTATTCTCGGAGCAGTCTTATGACATGTAGCGGACGTCCATTGGATGAGATGACGACGATAAGACCGCGACGGATAGATTAAGTCGGTAATATTATTAGGACCAATTATGATGTCCACGCGTTTTCACTTTTGAATTGTCTTTTGCAAATTTTACTCTAATGATTATAATTTAAATATTGCAAACAGTACACAGAAATTCGTACAACTACCCTACCGTTGAGTTATAAAAAATAACTTGACATGTTCCATTACGATCTTCATCATCAAATAAACATTATCGTCGATAAACGAACTTCAAAAGAGATATCATCGGTTACGTGTGGCATGGCATTATCACAGGGAGATCAGATGGGCTCAGTGCTAAGATCCGAGGTGAAACCGCGTTCATACACTTTCACCAAGGCTGCACGGCGCGGCGCCGGCGTCGGCACCTCCCACCACTCTAATAACTATACAATGTTCCCAATATGTCTGTTTATCTGTTTAACGTACGACGCAAACACACTTTGAACTTTTAGATTCTTTTTAAGGCAGTTTGAACGTCATAACATGCGCTATAAAGATTAGTATCGCTTAAAACTAAAAAGCTTCTAAAGTAAAGAAAATTGCATTATTTCTTTCAAATTTCTCTCAAACTATTGCATCATTTGTATGATGAGAACAATACAATTCGTCTAGAACAATAATTCCCTGAGAGTCATCGACATTGCAGAGAAAGCATCGCCGCGAACCGAACTTGTATTTTAGTCTTCGTTGATACAGTGATTATGTCATACTTATTATATGGAATTAATTATAGCTTTCAATATATGTGACCTCTTCCGTATACTTTTGTGTTTTTATTAATTTTGTTATGTTGTATATAACTGGCGTTTATAGATTTCTAGAGTTCGTTAAGTAGGCTACCTATTAGGTATATTAAATAATTCATGATAAACAATCATGTCTTTTTTATTATGTTTTTATTAACTCGGTATCTTATATGTCTCTTAGGATGGAATTTTGTAATTGATTTTAGATCTATACTTGGAATTCGAACCATAGCTCAAAGGTGGATGAAAATGTATAAAAATGTGAAAAAAATGATGAAAAATTAAGAATGACAGAAAGATGAAAAAAACAAAAAAGAACAAAAGAATGTTAGAAAAAGAAAAACTGTATGTTTTATACGGTTATGAAAAATGTGACAAATATTTTTAGAATTTAAAAGTTTTTTTTTTTTTCTAGGAACGTGTTCACTTTTTGTCGAATATTCGGACACAATCGTGACTCTATTGCCTAATGATGAAGTAGATATTGCACAGATTTACTTTAAGATATACTTAGTACATAACTCAAAACTAAAGTAAATAAATACGAGCACCATGGGAGTTCAAGGCTGTTAAAAAGTAGCCAATGCAAAATTTTACAAACAATGGTTAATAAATCAAAATAATATCAGAGATATCAGGTAACGGCACTCAAGGCTACAACTTCTACTGCCACCTGAATCAGTATTCAACCATTTTATAACAGTTACAAAAATGCTCCTTGATACAGGTAATTTGAATATCAATCGGTTTCGGTCAGAAGTATAGACCGGTCAAATGTTACGCTTTCTCTCAAGGTCATTTTGTTCTAAGGAAACTTGATTGCTTACTGAACCGTGTCTTTCAAGTTTCTCTTACGTATAATTATTCATCGGCAATCTTAATCTAAAACATTTTATAGGGCTTTTTAACGGATAAAATAAATTTCCATCACGCCTTATCCCCGAAGGGGTGGCTGAGGCATATTATATGCCCACTTTTCACCGTGTGGATTCCTGTCCCACGTAATAGGTGGTGAGCCCATTGCCGTGTTGAAATAGACAGACGCAGGTTGTGGCTACCTGCTGTTGAAATTGTTTAAGCCTCCCATAAGTTCTTCAACCAGGCTTAACGACTGCCATTTTATTGGCAACCGGGACCAACGGCTTAATGTGCCTTCCGAAGCACGGAACTAGGGTAGGTCTAAAGGGCCGAATATATTTAATAAAATGTGTCTATTTTAGATGTTAATTTTGGAAGAAATTTTGAACCCGTTGCCTTTTTAGTGAGGTGGTAACAAAAAGGCTAGACACTAATTATCACGACCAATTAAAGTCCTGGTAGTCTTGGACAAAATGTATGTAAGGATTGTATGAATATTTGTAAATCTATTCTATCATGTACTAGGTGAGCCAGAAGTGTTTGTCTCTCTCTCCCTCTCTCCACACTCACATTTGTAATCTTCATCAAAGGATCATCCTGGAAATAAACACTTATAAAAAATATTAAGAACATTTATTGCTTTTATGTTGTGTTTAAAATGGAAATGATTCAAAAGAAGATTAATTAACTTTTACTTAACTAAAGAAAGTTGACTTCTTCTGATCTTTCTAGCTTGTATTTACTTTGTCATATAAAAGTTACATTATTTCGGCTAGTACCTTTATAATAAGTTCACATTCGCAGAGGTGTTTAAATTCTGGATCATACCTCCATATGATACAAAGCCTGAATGTTAGTAATATATGTTTTATGCAGTTAATGTGCTATAACATGCTTGTTCTAAAAAAAACATAGACTGACTTAAAACTATACCTTTTTAAGATTTTATCTTTGGAGTAAAGATAGCAGTTCATCCTCTAAAACCGAACAGGCGTGACGGTATGTTATGTAATGGTAATTACATAAATGTACGCTAAACGAAAAGTTCCGTTGTATATTTCCGTAGATCACCTTACTAGAATCTGACCACCTTAATAAATTATAATGAACTTATGAATGACGAAAGCAATATTTCATGTAAAAATTTAAAATGTGCCTACACATTTTGCATTTCGAAAATTACTTGTAAATTGTTGCGTATTTTTACAACGATATTCGAAATCTGATAAAATATAAGTATTGCTCAATTAAAATATTGTTGCAGAAATAATGTTGATACAACGGTTTCCGATAAATTAATTTTCATTTTGCGGGCGCTCGTCGGCACGTTGTACTCAAGATTCGGTTTTAACGCATTATGAAGTAATTTATCAGTTGCCTCGTGGACGTCCACGGCCGTAATCTATTCTCGAGCGAAATGGTTACTGCAGAAGCGTACTCACACAGTAAATTAGTAGTAATTTAATTTTGCCTAAGTAACATGTCACCCGTTTGCAATAAATTGGGAGTAGGTCACCTCACCAAGGTCACTGGTGCTCTAGCGACCTCATCTGCTAGTAGTACCTGTTGATCAACGAAGGACCAGGTTGGGAGGTCAAACAGCAGTCGCTCCGAACAATGCCAAAAAGACGACCTCCAAACAATGGCTAGTAATAGTAGTTTTATTATATTTATTGGAATAATACAGCTTTGTACCACAATGAGTAAAATTTTCATAATTTAGTACAAATAGCCAATTTTGTTAAAATTAGATACAGTAAAAGGAAACCGTCTAGATTACTATTTATTTATTATTTATCTATCACGCCTTATATATTGTATGCCCACTTTTCACCATGTGTATTCCTGTCCCACGTAAACGGTTTGCATTGCCGTGTTGAAATAGACAGACGCAGGGTGTGGCTACCTGCTATTAAAATGTTTCAAGCCATAAGCACATAAGGCCTTCAACTTGACATAACGACTGTCATGTTACAGGCAACCGGGACCAACGGCTTAACGTGCCATCCGATGGCATGGAAACGCTTTGAAATGGAATTGCCACAAAGAGGTCACCTATCCGTGACCAGCCATAGCGAAAGTTGCTTAACGCAGTGATCGTTTAAAGAACACTGAGTCCGCGGGGCCACGAGCGCTTCTAGATGTTTATTTTAGATAAATGTTTATTGATTTGTTGTAAGAACAATTTGCAGATATACTTTCCCTCACGACTATAAAAGGCGTGAGTATTATGTATGTTACCAACACTGATATTCTATTAAATCCTATAAGAAAGCTTTAAACTTGGCTTGTATAATACCTATTTTACTTTACTCGACGCAATCAATTACAATGACGTAGACCGAAAATCGTTAATCAGAATAAATGAATAGGCAAAATCAAGAATGTTATCTTAACAAGTAACTTCAATAAATTACTAAACCGAGTGAAAATGAAACCAAACAGTAATAAACAGCAAACATAAACAACTGTAACAACTTAGAATCAACATTATCAAAGTATACAAAACAAATCTTTGGAAATGATTTGCCTACAAACCTACTAAATTGATTTAATATTTGGTAGAACAACAACTGTTAAAATCAGACGATGATATTGTTGTAAGTACTCAATATTTTTGTAACGTCGATTTCCAGAAAAGCTTTATAAGATGATGAGAATACACAAGTATTATTAAAACTGAGGGCAAGGAACTTAAGTCACTTTGGAGCTTATGTATCTAATGCTTTCTCCAAAACAGATTTTGTGAATAATAACAGAATGCGTCCCCTTTGTAGTGGTGCGTACGACAATGGCTTGGCGCCAAACTCTGAATAAAAATGAAAGTGGATTCGCCTGTTATATTTATAAACCTGACAGTCTTGTTTCATTTCATTCCGTTGCTTTCTCATTTGCATACATTAAGTGGGCAATACTGACTTCGTATGGTGGATGCTTACTTCTTAATACGTTTTACGTAACAGTCTTCTCAGCTTATATTATAATCAGATTATTGACGATGACAGGTCATGATGCGATCCCATATCTCCATGTTCCTACCACACTTGTAAAAGTTATCTGCAATTTATTTAAGCGATCATGAAATTGGCACCATTCCAGCGAGGATTTATATATCCGGTTTCAGTAATTTTCACATTTTAGGATAAAATTAGATAAGTCAGATCTCAGATCCCAATTACTTTTAAGATTTTTTGCTTATTGTCCTAAAACTTATTAGTATTTCTATTTTTAAAAAGTAATAATAAATCTAGCACTGGATGAGATTTTGTTGATATTTATAAAAATAAATCTTTTTTATCATGAGTTAATGATTGCAGTAATAAACATTCTAAACTTCAAAATTGATTGTCAAAATAACAAAAATGCCTGACAATTTATAAAAATGATAACCTGTTAATAAAAGCTGATATTAAAGCTACCGAATTAATTAAAAATACATCAATAAGTGAGAAAGCATGTCGGACGTTGTTTATCATACAACAAATGAGATTGACTTTCTTGGCGAAAGATTCGGTCAATTGGTCAACTGGTCTAATACGGACATGGCTTATGAATATTAGTTTTTACGATATAAAACCATGTTCTTAAATTCAAACTTTTTTTTACATTCATATATTACCCGGGGGTATCATTACAATCAAGATTGTGAACAATAACCACTACAGCATTTTCACAAGATTTTTTAAATTGGATTGTTTTCTATGAATTTCACAATTTTTTTCTTTGCTATGGGATTGTAAAATTGGTATCATTGTGTTTCTTAGTACTTGGGTTCCTACATTGATGATTGTGATAATAAGACATATTGTTGGATAGCAAACTACTTTTATGAGCTTCCTAAAAACCAACAAACGCTTGTATATTATTATTATTATATATTGGGTAGAACCTCAAGCCTATGCTAACATAATTATGTTATTTTACCACATATTCTTTTACAAAGTTGTTGCAACATTATTTTTATACAAATAAATTATAGTTTACGTTCTGTATCGTGATTATTACGACAAAGTCACAAGCGCATGAACTCTCGTATATACCTACTACGTACGTGACGCGTTACCCGTTGTGAAGGCAGGGCAGAAAGCAATAAATCATAATACTGCGGTATGGAATCTAATATCTTTGATTCTCTGTGGCGTCATTACTAAAGCGGTTTTGTTACGTGTAGCGGTCATAGGGCTTTACCTACGTTGCTAGCATAAGGTTTTAATAGAAATGTACGAAATTCAAAATGATGGGATATAAGATAAATGATATTTGATATTGATGTGAAAGTTTATTTCAAAATATAGTGACGTCTACACCAAACAGGCTATGAACTTTTCTACCTAGAATTTATAATTATACTGATTCCTATAGGGCAAACCCTATTAAAATTTTTAGATTTACTTGTTTATCTAAATCAAAATTTAGATAAACAAATAACTCTCAGATATAGAGGTTATATGTTAAAGTTATTTACATATAACCTTTTTATGAGGTTTTATTTGATTACATAATTACACTCATTTTATAACCGTATCATAAAAGTATATAAAAGAGAAATAATGGTAAAAAAAAAACAATTCGTATGTTTACTTTTATCATTTGTGCGCTGTACCTCTATATGTATATTGACAACGAATTTTTGGAATTAATTTAATAGTAAAATTCAGTTGCACATTTTGATCTATCGACTGATGGTTCGACAGATGTTCTTCATGATCCACATCTTGCAAAACGCTTACCTGACATCTGTTTAAATTGTTGTCCCAATATATATGTAAACACTCTGATATCCTTAGACGCAGTCATACATATATTGCTACATACAGAGAATGCTGGTTGCTCTGTTCATTTAGATCTCAGATGATGCATGAACGCCTGACTGACCAGATTCAATTACTTTGAAATTGATTACCATCTGTCTAAGCTCGGCCACCGTCTTCCCACACGACCCTTGTAGACGGGCTTGTATTACAAAGTGAGGATTTGATTCAGATACTACTAACTAGGTACATGTGCAATGACTAACTTCGTTGAGCTTCCAATCAATCTCTTGTGTAGAGAAATTGAGTTATAGACAGCCACGACTTTATCTCAGCCAACAATCATAAAATGCAAAGATATCGTGTCCATAAATTTAGTACTAGCAATAGATGTTATTATGATGGACAAAATGCGGGTAGAGATTACAAAGGATTTTTTTTATTAAAAAATCAGAACGTTAAAGGGGTTAGCTGATGCTCGTCTGGCAAAAACTGCTTCTTTGAAAATCGAAACAAAACCCAGTACAACTCCATATAGCCAGCATGGTACTGTAAGGTCAAAAACTTCGTACAGAAAATAGTCCAATGAATATTATGAAACAGATATTTAAAAGAAGGATGTTTCATAATTAGAACTACGTTAAAAGTACAACTTTTTCAGCTTTAATAAAAGGCCGTGTAATTCCGTATTTACATTGTGTGCTACTCTTTTTAAGTTTTTATAATTTTTCATAAGTATTTAGTATACTAGTTGACGCCCGTGGCTCCGCACGCGTAGTGTTTCCCGTTCCCGTTATAAACAGGATTTTTTCCCGGGATAAAAAGCATGTGTTATTCTGATGTGTAAGCTATATCATTGTAAAATTTCATCAATATCCTTTCAGTAGATTTGGCGTGAAAGTAACAAACATGCATCCATACTTTCAAACTTTCGCGTTATAACATTAGAAGGATTTGGTAGGTACTTGTAAATAACATAGATCCAGGATTACTTTAAAAAAATGACACGGTCTGGCTCACCTGTCCACCCTAAAAGAAAGATCTATAAAATCTGTCTCGTACCCAACAAGTAAAGCCATCAGCCGCAGGTCGGGGTACATAAATAATTTAGCCAGGCAATCCGCCGCTTGTTTGCATACGGATTATCATATTAAACGAATATCATTGTCGTCGACCGCGAGCCCGATACAAAAACAAACAATATCGTGCAACATTTATAAAGACAAACAAACAATGGTAGCCGCAACAGAAGCCACTCTGGTTGGTACGAAAATACATCGAAGTTAATCGAGTGCTGTTGAGTGGAACGCAGTATTGGACACGTTTTGTTACCTTATAAGTTTTGTAAGAATTGAGATAATATTCAATGTAAAAGAATAAGGTCGTCAGAAAACAAACGTTTTGTGTTAGTTTTAAAATAGAAATTTGTTCTGTGTGGCACTGAGGTCTAATTTTGTGTTATATCTTGAAACTTTTTTTTGAAGACAAAGTGAACAGCTATGTACTATTCGCTAGTGTCGGGTATGATTCAGAATCCTTAGTAAATGGTGAAATTTGTTTTTTAATTAAATGAGCTAAGTCATCAAGTATTGCAATGCATATTCAACGGATTATTATCAATGCAATTATTTTCTTTCTATGACCATCTATTAAGAATATGTACCCACGTAAATATTTTCTGGTTGCTACATAGATATGTAGCAACCAGAAAATATTTACGCCGTTAAATACTTCAGCTTTATATATGAGCATAGATAGATATCTATGCTCATATATAAAGCTGAAGAGTAGATTGTATGTTTGTTTGGTTAAACACGACAATCTCAGGAACTGGTTTGAATTGGAAAATTATTTTTGTGTTGGACAGTCTATTTATCAAGGAAGGCATAGGCCTTATACATCACACTGCTGCCGTAGAAAGCGGAGAAGTAATTATAAATGTCAACTAATCGGGCAAGTTTATATACATTATTGTAAAATTAAAACGACCGGATTAAATGGGTGTGACAGGTCGTCGAAGTATGTCAGGGGCGAAACCGCGGGGTTCAGCTAGTTGGTTAATGTACTAAAAGGAAATAAGTAGGTATTTTATTTTATTTTAATAGAAGGCTAGCACAAAAATACTCCATATTAATCAGTATCTAATAACTTACAAAATATTTTTAACAGAGATCTTAATCTTGAACCAGAGATCATTTGACATCTCTTTAACTTTCTGCAAAAAACCTTGAAGCAATTTTATTTTATCGATATTTAATAAATAAAAGAATAACACAAATTAAAAAATATGTTTAAAAACGATTGTACTCGTATTATCTGCAGAAAGCGAAAGAAGTATGCATGGACCGCGATATGCCTCTCTGACTCTCTTAGGGATACAGCGTAAAGATAGTTAATTAATTATTATAACAAATGATACAAGAATGAAAATATCAAAAACGTTGACCTGATATCACGCCTGTTTCTCCGAAGAAGTAGGCAGAGAAGTATCATACGTTCACATTTCGGCACACATATTTGACGAGCTTATTGCCGTGCACAAATGAACATTAGCAAGTGGCCACACACGCCTGCTGTCTTGATAACTTATAGGTTTGTAATTAATAACAAAGATTATTATGAAAACCCTTGCTAATAATCTTTGCATTGAACAGAGCAAACAAATAGAAAATAAGTTGTGAACCGCAAAATGTAAACAAAGCTAATTTATGGTGGGATCTTACATATACATATTTGGTATGTAGGTATTATATGTTGGCTACGCGCGTGTTCAAATGTTACACCTTCACTTAGTTGTTACAAAACTCAGACCAATTTCTAATACCTTTCTAACCTATTAGCGCCCTTCTACGTATTTTTAACAGTAAATAAACTACGAGTGCTAAAATAATTTTATTAAGCTTACATACACTTTTTTATACTTTTGCGTAAAATCTGGTAAAATTAAAAACAAAACTTTAAGCCCCCCCTTTTTTTCATCCTTTTTTTGCATCCGAGCCCACTTTTTTTATTATTCATTAGTTTTATTCTCTTATTCGTTTAAACTAAATACATAATTATTAAAATGCCTTTATAATCAGTTAGTTACTTTTGGAGTTCATCTCGGACAAACATCGTGAGTAAGTAACATTGACTTATTATGTCAGTACAATTATCTCAATATAAATCTATCAACTATAGTGGTATCATTAAAAATTCAGGATAATTTAATTAACTTAATAAGTCCACGGGACTAAAATACACGGCTAATTTCGTAACTACTGCCTATACAAATAAGTTCATCAAAGTTCTCTTAAGTAAACGAAAACAATATGACAAGATATTACCGCGGAGTTTCAGACAACTCTGTTGTATTGTTCAAACAAGAAAGTTACAGGTCCAAGGTGCTTAATGTTATAATTGTAATATAATAGTGACAGATTGTAACTTGGGAAATACACAACAATATTACTTAAATACTACTTACTTAGTCATTTCAAATGTACCTGTGTATTTTGCATGTCTATGTATCTTTATAACAAGTAAAAATTTTCTCACATTTTGTATAGGTAAGTCTTGTAATATAAGATTTCATATCTGTAGCTATACTGTTTATTTGGTTTAACTTTTTAATAGTTCTCGCTATACCCCTGATCTTACTACTCTCTTAATCTTTTGTTAACATCATACTGAGGTGGAGTGATGGAAATTTTCTCAGCCATTAAGTGCACGTGGTTATCAGTGCTAAAGTGTAAAAAAAGTGTGTATGTACACGCGTTAGAAGTTATATTGATTTAGTCTAATAAGATTTCATCACATATACCCAATTTTTTTGTTTGTAACAGGAATGATAAATTAGTAAGAAAAAGAAAAACATCTAAAGAATGAATACTAATTTAAATGTAGTTATAAGTCGACATGGAAACACTTATTAGCTAACTTCATGGAGTCGGTTTTTCGTGACAGTCTGCGCGCACATCGTAAAAATATACTCTCATCGTTATTCCTTAACGCGCCAAAAGAAGTATAACTTATAAAATCTGAACTGAAGTTATTAAATAAAGTGCTAACTCAGTGTTTTGTAAACAATCACAGCTATCAGCATATTTTGCTATAGTTGGTCTTCAAATGTGTGACCGCTTTGTTGCATTACCATTTACGAGGGTTTAGTTTTTCAAAAGGCACTAAGGGCCATATTCCAGAACGTTTATCAATGCTCAAGTAACACTTGAGAGTAGATTTTATAAGGCAAATCTAGTCTCAAGCGTTGATTTGGTATTGAGAAACCTTCTGGAATACGGACCTAAGTCTTTGGTCGCGGTCGACAGTAACATGGCAGTCGTGAAACCAATTTAAAAGACCTATGTGCAGCGGCTTGAAAAAATTCAACAGCTGGGGGCCGAATCTGCTGTTTCAATCGCGTCGAAATCGTTGCTCAATAAAAAGTCACCGGTACAATATTGACAGTTTTTCGTAGTCTACCATTATAATCGTACTCTAATTGACTTCTATCGGTCGGCCGATAGAGTTCTACTATGGTTTGACCGACTGCTGTACCGCTTACTGCAGACAAAATTGTACGCAGTGAGCGGTACAGCGGTCGGTGTCAAACTAAAACACGTACCGCGCCCGTGGTACGTGTTATTCTCGTAGTACCACGGGCGCGGTGCAAGCCTAAAACAACAATTCTTGTTCTAGTCTACGGCTTGTCAATAGAAGTCTCGGCTTCCAGGTCGCCACAAACTGCGCCTGTCCATTACAACACAGCAATAGTCTCACCACCACATTACGTATGACAAAAATGCATATGATGATATGTGGGCGTATAGTATGCCTCTGCCAACCCCTACTACTAATATGATAAAACCAAGAGCAAGGTTTTTTCCCAATGGAAAAATACTTCTGCGGTAAATCAAGATCTAAATTCTTCCGTGTTGTAAGTAGGTATACCTATCTAACTAAAGACGCTCACTAAAGTAGACCCTTCGGGATTTACAACTAGCATCCCACACCCCTTTTCAACTAATTCACTACCTTTTTCTTTAGCGGTAAAAACAACTGGTGGCCTCCGCTACAAATACAGTTAAAACTACATAGCACTCTCTTCGTGTTTATCGTTTGAACAAATATTTCTTACTGTACCTAAGTAAAACGATTTGGAAATGAACTTACTTTTCGTGTCTTATTTAGTAGAATGGATCGACTGGATTAATATTTGTTTTCTTTTTTTATACAATCTTTTTTTATTCCAATTTCTTCCTTGTGTGTGTGTGTTAACAACATGCAATTATTTAATACTAGTTGACGCCCGCGACTCCGCACGCGTGGTGCAGTTTTCCCGTTCCCTTTTCCCACAGGAACTTGTTCCCGGGATAAAAAGTAGTCTATGAGTTATTCTGATGTGTAAGCTATATTATTGTTATCAAAATCATGTCATACGTATAGGTAATTCTAAAGTCTCATCAAAATCCATTCAATAGATTTTGCGTCCATTCGAATGTTAGTAAGAATGGATACAAACATCCATTCTTACTAACATTCGCGTTTAAAGATATTATTGGTAGGATCAATGTAGGTGTAACGTTCTGCAATTGATGACCTTTTGGTCGGTAATTCTGATGACTATAAATTTAAGTAAGCCTACTATTCTCTCTTATTTCAGCCTTTTATCCCTGTCCCATTAAGCTCGTCGATAAACTGATTGATTTTACCGTCACGCTGACGCGGTTGATGGTTACCTCGTCAGCGAGTTTCGATCAGTGACGAGTCGTTTTAATATGGAACCACTATTAAGTACAGTCACAAAGTTTTTAAAATAGTTGCACATTTTACTTATCGAAAAAAAAAAATATATCATTTGAATACAGAGAAAGCACTGTAGTGATCAATCAGTAACCAACATCTTGAATAGAAAACACTTGTACTGTTCCACTTATTTATTATTTAAACCGGACCGGTTCCACCTTATGGCATTTTCCGTAAAATGCCGTAAGATGTTGGTTACTGATCACTACAGTGTTTTCTCTGTATTCAAATGATATGTAATTTCTTTTTATTCAAGATGTGTAGCAAGCTTCACCAAGTGCCATCAATCAACAGTGTAAACAATCAGTTTCTCTTATCTTACAGTAGTCATTTGCCACTTATCTCCTTTTATAACGTGGGGATTTCCCCACGGACGTATGTCGGACTCAAACCGACTAAAACCACAAGGTCCGATCGACCACCCGGTCGTACCAGATTAATTTGTCGACCGCCTGGCGTCCCGGGAACCTTTTCGGAAGGATGCTACAGAGACCCCGGCAGACTTTGGCTACCACCACAGCCTAGCATAAGGATTTTGATATTTTTTTCTCTTCTTCAGGAGCTGTTTTATTGCTTGCTTATGCTTATTGGGCGTGCATGAAATTCTTTATGGTTCTGTAGGGACAGTTGAAGGGGACGAACATTTTCAGATTTCGAAATGTTATTTTGTCCAATATCAGACTGCGGCGTGATTAAAACTACAGATATGTGTTACGTAGATTGTTATGCTGATCATGTTTCCGAGATTACACACCTATATAGGTCTAATAGTATGGTAACTAAAATATTATCTTACAAAGAAAACATAGTTTTGTGCCAGTTAAAATATCTAGCCAATCACAAGCTACCAATAAACCGATCGAATTACTTAAAAGGACCGTCTGTGGGTGCAATACGCTCCAATGGTCACACAAATCCTTTACGAGGGTACAAAGGATCACAAGCTTCAGAACCGATAACTGGCTGCCGATTTTTATCTGCACTTTGTGGCGGTGATTCTACTTTCGAAGACGAATGACGGGTAAAGCTTTGCCTATCGTTCAACAGTATCAGAGAATATGAGAAAGAAATCAGTATTTTTTTACTTCAAATAAACCTTTCGGTTTTATTTTACTATTAGTATCTCCCACCGCGGTTCCGTCCACGTCATAATGTACATTACAACAATGCTTAAAACAATTTTTTAAATCTATACTAATATTATAAAGCTGAAGAGTTTGTTTGTTTGGTTGAACGCACTAAACTCAGGAACCTCTGGTCGGATTTGAAAAAGTATTTTTGTGTTAAATTGTTGCATCTAGTTCTACAATGATGCATAAAAATTTGCCCGATATGCCGACATTTATGACTACTGCTCTGCTCCCCAGTATAGTAGCGTAATGATATATAGCCTTTTTTGATATATATATAGGCTATGTAACACAAAAAGAATTTTTCAAATCCGACCAGTGGTTCCTGAGATTAGCGCGTTGAACCAAACAAACAAACAAACTCTTCAGCTTTATAATATTAGTATAGATTTATAAGCGACGGGATTAATAGGTGCGACGGGAGTTCGAAGGGTGTCATGGGCAAAGCCGGGAGGGTCACCTAGTATTAGATAAATGTATCTCCGTTTGCAAATTATTATTATCCGATTACAATCCCGAATTAACGGGTATGTAAATAAAAATATTTACAGGCCCGTAATATTGAATATCAAGCAATACAATGGCTTCCGAAAACAAATGAACTATGATTTCGTTGTGTTCGTGAAAAGTTCAATAGGGGCTCCGTACTCTCCGTAGATCAAAGAACTCCAAATAGTTAGCCAGTCGAACGGACGGGCAATAGGGGCACTGTATTCATTCGGTTTAAAAACACCGAAACGTTGAAAAAAATAAATTTGGAAAACCCATAAGTTCACGCCCACACGCTTTTATAATATTATAAAAAAATAGCATTACAAGCTTACAAACTTTGCTATGAATTATCGCGTAGGGGTTATGAAATAAATAAAATAAAGATCATAAAGATCACAATTAAACCACATCGAATCAGACCGTGAAAATTGAAAGGGTTCTATTCCTAATTATACTGAAGTGTAAGAGAAAAAAAAAACTCAATTAGTAATTTCGGTTGTTATCGTGTTAACAAGAAAATATCCGTAACATACAGACAAACGGACGTCCAAGACGGAACTTTTTTAAACAGTTTTATAACTAGTTTAAATAACAAAAAAATGGCATCAAAAATATCATGAGTGTTAAAAATAGTTTTTTTTCTTGATATGTGTGTGTATATATTATTTTAGAAGTGCAATATATGATAAATAGAAACATTTTAAGTTTGAAAAATCAGATGTTTATGCGCGAAGTGACAGTAGTACGCTTATGAGGCGTGCAATAATCACTTACTTACTGAGGGTTCTTCTTATCCATTGAAACACTGTTTGTCCTCACATCTTGGGAATTCAGAATAATCATTAGTTTAATATGGCCACTTTTTAATAGAAAGTGTCCACCCCTAGAAATTCGAGAAAACGCTGAACAAAGCCAGGAATAGCTGTATATATGATCACTCAGAACGAACACAAAATTATGTTATCATGGACTACGGTGGTGGTGGTCATGTCAGCCCCGCCGGGTCCCGGTGAGAGGGGAAGACCCAAGAAGTGCTGGCTTGACGTCGTAAGGGATGACATGCGTGCCAATGGTCTCACTACAGGGGATGCCGACGACCGTGCGAAGTGGAGGAGAAAATGTAGGAAAGCGAACCCCGGGCGTCGCGAGACGCAACTGGGACAGACGCTCGGATGATGATGACGGTGGTGGTGGTGACAGAGACAGATAATACTTAATCGAAAGTGGTTTCGATCAAGTATCATCTGCCTATCCTTTAAAAAGGCAACTGAGAATTTATTGTTATCACCACTAAAAAATAATCGAACTCAGTCCGAGTAAGATTTTTCAAAGTAACTCTTCTTTATGTTTTTTACACAGCGCCATCTAGCCTAAGGTAAGCTAATATAAGCTTATGGTATGCGATCTAGGCAACTGAAAGACATTCTTAATTCTTTCTAAATACGTAGATATTAGTATTTATACTTTTGTATAGAACGGGATTTCGCGCGGCTCTATATTATATTAAAAGGTTAGAATACCTTTTGTTCCTCAACGTTTCGACACGGTTGCATCTGTCGTGGTTCCGAGGTGACCTGTATACTAGTATTTGGTCCTAATATGAAGTACTGTTTCATTCCTGTAATTTATACGGAAGAAACGCCTAAAAGCATCCCAGATGCCACTAGCTCCAGCGTAATCTGCTTCTGATATAATTTGTAAACTACAGTATATTATTATAACACTCATTTCGCTAAACACCCCAAGTGTAATGTGCTGAGCAGTTAAAGCTTATAAAATGTTATCACCTGTCCAGATTTGTAAACTGTGTACAATATGTAAAGTATTTTTATACAACATAAATTACCACCAAACAAAGGCATGCATCTTCCCACTCACAAAATAAACAACATAACTTCTTAACGAATACATAACAAAAACAATTCCATGTAGACATTACGAAAATATCACGTCTCGTTTAGGAAAACAAAAAGTGGACATTGAGAAGATCCGGGTAAAGCTTGGATTGTTTACATTACCCTCTTTACCAAAAAAATCCGCCGTACCCTTTCTATAAAGACATACGACCAATTTATATCAAACTGAACGTCTCTACTCCATATGAATATGTTACCTTGGGTCTGAAAATTGGATGCCGTGAGAGTAGTTTGCACTCAATATCATGCATCGTTTACACTGAGAAGAGGTCAAAAGTGGAGCGAAGCGAGTTAAATGCCAATTAGAACTGGATATGAATGAGTGCGTCTTCGGGGACCAAAACGATCTCACCAGGTAGCGATGGACTTGCTGACTAACAGACGACGGGTAGTTGGACAGCTTTTACATTTGCGAGCGTTTCCGTGCTTCGGAAGGCAAATTAAGACATTGATCCCGGTTGCCAGTAACATGACAGTCGTTAAGTTAAGTTAAAGGCCTTATGGGCGACTTGAAAAATTTTAAGAGCAGGTAGCCACAACCTGCGTCTGTCTATTTCAACACGGCAATGGGACTACCACCTATTACGTGGGACAGGAATAAACATGGTGAAAAGTGGGAATATAACATCCCTTCGGGGATAAGGCGTGGTAGATAAATAAAATATGGTACATTTTAAAGGGCTATAAAACAATTTTATATACTCTAGAAACCTCCACATGGGATAGTGTTGAAAGTCCGTCCGCAATTATTTTACAGTAAAACAAAAAGAGCTAAACTGAAGGTAAGTGCTGAGATAGAGAAGAAGGGAACTGATCTGTAGGCTCGGTTCCCTTCTTCAGAACGAACGAAGAAGAAGGACAGAAAATAAGAATAAAGTTGTTCTGGTCACAATTTTTCCTGCTAGGTAAAATATAAAGAAGGAAGGACGCAAAAGAGCAAATAATTTACTCAATTTGGTACATATCTACGTAATATCGTACCGCAAATTGATATTATTAAACAATATTTCAATGTATAAATTCATAACTCCAAAAAATCTAACTAAAATCATATATTGCTTACCCAATTTTGTAAACACTAAAGGCGCCTGATGTAAAAAATATTGCTATTGGTTAAATGTAAGGCGTTAAATTAAGTTGAAATTTAAGAAGTAAAATATAAGTATATCATGAAAATGTGCGTCGTGTCTTAACCATTGCATTATTAGGATAATCAATTAGTAAACTTTAGATTATTAATGATGCCAACCTAGATATAGGATGATCCTTCCATTCCACAAATTCCATTACACAAAACAAAGTTACTAGTCTCACATAAGCTAAATAATAAATTATTTAGCTGTTTTATAGACTAGTGACCTCGAACGCGTCAAAAGTATTTTCTTCTTTGTTTTCAAATCCAGCCGTTTAAAAAGCAAACACAACTTCTCTAGGCTGGATGTACATTTAAAAGGTCTTATGTGCCATACACTAATTAGCGCGATTTTTTTTAAATAGTTTATTCAGTGATATTTGATGGGACACATAATTATTATGATATATCTCATCCACTTTCTATTATCTAAATTTAAATATACAGGAACTATTCAGGGACTCATTCATTAAGTTGTGCTACAAGAACAAGTTCCAAAAGTTAGTCTTGAAAGACATTGGTAGCGAAATCTCAGTCGGACTAAATTTATCTAGATTTAATGTCTAGTTCGTTTTGTTTCCTTGTTACAGAGTTTTAGCACCTGACATGACTTACGAAATTGTATTGGCAAGCTTCACTTGTGCCAACGTTGCTGAAGTTGAGCAAAGACTTTAAAATACTTATTGGATTTTAAAGTAAGTATTCTGAACACCGTGTTACCTACAATAAAGAAGTGGAGAGATTAGCTCAATTTGTTAAAATAGTTGACAAAAGATTCTACCTCGGTAAAAAAAAATTCCGACTATATAATATTTTGCGTACTTATAAAGGAATAAAACGGAACCCTTATAAGATCGATATTACTTTCGATATTTCAGGAACTGGTGGATCTAGCAAGTTGAAATTTATACCAGATATTATGGTTTATAGTCATTATTAGATGTTCAAAGATCAAGGTTCATAGTCCATAAAAAAATATTGGCAAACCTAGATTTTCGCGAAAACTTGTTACCAGAATTTACCATAATTTTCAATTTATTTTATTTTTTAGATATTTTCCTTTACTTGTGCTCTTACACAAAATTGACATTGAGGTTAACTTGTGCTTGACTGGTTTCTGTATTTATTTAGGGGTCATTATACGAAATCCTTACTTAATCAAACTATTTTGACGATGATAGGTAATTAGTACCACGAAAATTTTCCTTTTTTCTAGTCTATTTATTTTATTTCCAAACTACCCATTACTACGGTTAACAAAATTAATAATACAGTCAAGTTGATTTATGCATCAAAAAGTAAAAGATGTATGCATCAAAAAAAAAAGCAAACACAACTTCTCTAGGCTGGATGTACATTTAAAAGGTCTTATGTGCTATACACTAATTAGCGCGATTTTTTTTTAAATTGTTTATTCAGTGATATTTGATGGGACACATAATTATTATGATATATCTCATCCACTATCTATTAACTAAATTTAAATATACAGTAACTATTCAGGGACTGATTCATTAAGTTGTGATACAAGAACAAGTTCCAAAAGTTAGTTTTGAAAGACATTGGTAGCGAAATCTCAGTCGGACTAAATTTATCTAGATTTAATGTCTAGTTCGTTTTGTTTCCTTGTTACAGAGTTTTAGCACCTGACATGACTTACGAAATTGTATTGGCAAGCTTCACTTGTGCCAACGTTGCTGAAGTTGAGCAAAGACTTTAAAATACTTATTGGATTTTAAAGTAAGTATTCTGAACACCGTGTTACCTACAATAAAGAAGTGGAGAGATTAGCTCAATTTGTTAAAATAGTTGACAAAAGATTCTACCTCGGTAAAAAAAAATTCCGACTATATAATATTTTGCGTACTTATAAAGGAATAAAACGGAACCCTTATAAGATCGATATTACTTTCGATTTTTCAGGAACTGGTGGATCTAGCAAGTTGAAATTTATACCAGATATTATGGTTTATAGTCATTATTAGATGTTTAAAGATCAAGGTTCATAGTCCATAAAAAAATATTGGCAAACCTAGATTTTCGCGAACCCTTATAACATACTAATACAAAAACGTAACATACAAAGTGACCTATCTATTTTGCATGTGTATGTACCTTGAGGCAAAAGTATTCTAACGTATGCGTCCCCTGTCTCATCTATTCTGTATTAGGTCAACGTGTTCTCGAGAATCTTGACGGCTGAAGTGCCTTTTACCCTCGATTTCAATTCGAACGTCGACGTCTACAATTCTTCGATACTGACCTGGACAAGCTTTTGATAGTTGGATGGATATAGGTACTTATTCGTTCAACCGTATTCAAACTTCAAACATTCTTTGCCAATAGGTACCTACTGAATTTTAAAGGTTTTCATTATTTTCGTAATCATTTCGACCACACTTAAATGAAAAGTAAAATGTTTGAAGCGAATTTTGTGACTAAATTAATAAAGCCACGGTTGGGATTTGGCGAAAAGTTCATTAAATAACAGAGGAGAGAGGATATAACCGGGTTCAATTTCGGGATGCTCCACAGGGAAACAGAATACAAGTACCTTCTGCGATTTTTTATTATTGAAGTGAAACTTCTTTTTCGACGTTGAGAGTAATTATATAGCCGTAAAAAGTGGTCAAGTATTTTGGTTACGCCATATTGTTTTGAAATGTAATTTCTTTATTGACGTATAAGAGAAAATTAATAGATGTAAATAATATGTCGTAAAGAAGTTTCACTTCTTACATGTGTACTCTGGTACACACACATATTTTTTTCCTATAGGTACTTAAGATATTTCTATCCTAATTAAGCTGAAGATTTTGTTTGTTTGGTTGAACGCGCTAAACTCAGGCACCACTGGAGGGCGAGTCTACTATTGACAAGCCGTAGAATAGAACCAGAATCGCTGTTTTTAGCTGTTAGTAGACTATCAAAAATGTCACTGATTAGTAGAAGTAGTAAGTAAGTAGTGTTTGTAGAATTCTATCAGTCGACCGATAGAAGTCTATTAGACTACGATTGCAATAGCAGACTACGGAAAACTGTCAAAATTGTACCGGTGGCTTTCTATTGAGCGACGATTTCGACACTATTGAAATTGCAGACTCAGCCTCCTGGTTCGAATAGAAAAAAACATTTGTATTGGATAGCCCAGTTATCGAGGAAGGCTATAGACTATATATCATTACGCCACTACCCTGTAGAGCGGAGCAGTAATCATAAATGTCAATAGATGTGGTAACTTTACATACATTTTTGTAAAATTTAAAACGAGGGGATTAAATTATATGGGAGTAATGGGAGTTTGAATTTTGTCACGGGCAAATCCGCTAGTTCGTTATATAGTTGCAGTAAACAAAAACACGGCTTCTAATAATTATCTGATTGAACTGAAATTGAGTATACCTACATACTTGATAATCCGACGATTGTATAATAATTTCGTAGTGAACGTAGCTAAACCACTCAGTATCGTTTATCGTCATTTATTATATGTAATATGATAAATGAAGAAAGAAACAAAAGTACTCGAATACCCAAACGTGCATTTATGAAGCGATTGATGAATCTTCAAAACAACGAAAGAAGTATGATCTGTCCTCTCTGACTACCCCGTCAGGATACAGCGTGAAGATAGTTTATATTATATCGACTTTTGAAGTTATATTTATTTTGAATAACAGAAAGCAAACCAAACTCACAATGATACGATTTACCAAAAATCCGATAGTTAACAAAATTAAGCAGTAAGTAAGAGAAATCATTTTAAGAACTAAAATTTCCAGTTAGATCCGTACGCCAAGCAATTTAACTAATTTATTCTCATGTTCGAGACGCAAAAACTTACTCTCGTAAACTAAAGAGACAACTGTAGTAAATCACTCGACTTAACTCGTATCTCGGGGCGATTTCTATCTTCGAATTAGAGAAGTGACACGGTCTTCTCCACTGATTTTGAATCCGTCTAACTCATCCTAATTGGTGAAACATCTTTACTATTTTATTGGTTTATTGATATACGTTTGCAGTTGTAGTTTTGTAAGATCGTTGCATCTTTTTGAATACCAAATTTGCTACCTCAGTGGGAGTGTTCGGTAGATTCTATTCCTCATATTATATAGGTATATATACTACTATATTGAATCATTCTACTTAATTCGCATTTAGATTTTCTAGCCCATGTGATCGAATGTGATCGAAAGTGGTCTCCGTAGCTTATTGACGTTTGCACTCGATTATCTTTGTCCAGTCACTGTGAACAATTCGATTTTGTAATATTGGGCGAAACTGATTATTAATGGGGCATAGCTAGGTCGATTGGGAAGGATGAGTCACTTTATTCTTAACTTGAACAAAGTAAAGTATAACGTAGGTACGTTACCCTAATTGCGTTTTAATAAGTGATTCTCGGAAGAAGTTTGAGTCCAGGTGGGAATGTTCTAATGTTTGTTATTTTTAAGTAAACAAGGAGAATAGAAGATGACAATTATTTCAAACAATTCTGTACGAACTAAATTTTAATTTAACATCCTTTAAACATAGAGACAAATGTTTTCTTCTACAATATCTTTATAAATATTTTTATGCATACAATAACAACATTTTTTGTATAACAAATTTTATTATGAAAGATTGAAGCTAGAACCTTTGTAGAGTTCAAGAGAAGCAAGACCAATGACGCGATAAGCTTTCATCAAAAAATATAATGAAAAAAGGAACGGGCTTGAAAGAGCGAAGCGTCTGTCATTGATTAATTCTGCAACACAAACGAACTGCACTCGTTCTATTTTTAAATTTTCGCAAAGTAGAATTAAAATTATTATTATGGTGTACCTACCCTGTACAGTTCATTCAAACTTGTTTACCACCCATTAGAAATATTCGTATTTTCTTCTGTTATCTAAATGTAGATTATATATTTTTACCGTACATCATGGGTCTCTTTCACAGAGGTAAGTTAAATTATTGGATAACTAATTAACAAAATAATAAACCAGTAAGTAAAACGTCTCGCTAAAACAGTTTGCGTTTCACAATCGTCTATTCAATAACTTTATATGTCAGTTTGTAACTTGTAAGGCTTTTGAGGTAGAAACTGCAACATCACATTTTCGATGTTTCGATTTACAGAACATGTAAGAGCCTAAAACGTCTTTCTTATTCGTTTCTAGTTTCTAAATAGTAAATCGTTCTCAAAATTATTTAATATGCACTTTGGAGGCATTATTTCGTGTTAGCTATTGATATAATTTAAATGCATATTCTGCAACGAACAATAATGATATTACAAATAATGTATTTTTAGAAATCATTTAAGTATTTTTACTTGTAACAAGACGTGAGGCAAATGTCGAAGAAAGAAATACGACTGGTTGTAGTTTTGTTTTTTCATATTTTGCCTCAAACTTTGGAGCAGTATTAACTTTACGGAGGAAGTAGATATTCTCATCAAACTAGTGGAAGCAAATAATCATATTCTCGAAACTAAGAAGAAAAATGCGGCGGTAACCTGTAACCAGAAAGAAGAATGCTAAAGAACTGTCGAAATGTCTTATAATGCAGCTTCCGTCCGTTCATCTGTCTGTTAAGACCCTTTATCTCAGGAACGTGTGAAGATATAGAGTTGAAATGATAACTCTGCTATTCAGGTCTACGGTCTCTTGAAGCTGCTAAAAAATTAAACTTCTAACTTGGCGTAAAAAAAGTTACCGCCGTTTATGACGCAAAAAACGTATTTTTCTACACGCCACTGCACACAGCTAGTTATTTATAACATAATGTACCAACAAATTTCAACGGAACCCTCAGTTGCCGAATCCGACTCGCATATATTCAAATTTTTATTTATGACCTGGTTACCAAGACTTTTTAGATACCTAAATCTTATTAATTTTTAATTTCCTCTAAGAAGACGAAGATATTGAAATATATATAATATTTCAATATCTTCGTCTTCTACGTCGTAGTCGAGTTTTTAAGTCAAAGTCAGTCTTGCACCACTAATGTGATGGAAGCATTACTGAAGTTCTTGGTGGGCCTTTTATACTCATTTAACTTTAACTTTACAATACTCATAGTGCTAAAAGCTTATTCAAGTTAAAAAACTTCTTTATTTAAATGATAAAAAATAAAGGAACACCAACTAAAAAAAACCTTATTCAAAAGCCGTCGCTGCATATCCGCTTTTCATGATAATTCCCCACCGAAGTTTTCCAAGATTTTTTATTTTATTTTTTCAGTTTAATATCATGCAAAATGAAGTCGAGGCCACGTTATTCTGAATGGTCGGTAGGCTCATTGCATTCGACCGTAAATCCAGCTTCCTTGTTGGGCCGCCACAGAAGATAATGTAATAAAAAGCGACCCAGTAATAAGAATATCAGTCATTATAAAAATAAAAGATTCCGTTTTATAGATGAGGGAAATGAGATCTTTAAAAAGTTTTCGGAATGATCAATTCTCCTACATAAGTAAATAAAATCCACAAACATACGTATTTCAAGATCAAATCAAGTTATTATTTTATGGTGATTTTCGACAAGTCAATCTAGTTTCTTTTTAGAATTAAATTTCAGTCTTTACAATTTGACTTTTAACAAAATTATTTTACTAGCATAGTACAGGATTTTACTACGTTTTAATATATTATTATATAAGATTAAAAAAAAACAAATATCTGATTGAGTTAAGTTGCCAGATAAGTTTTTAATACTTATATTAATCCATTTCATTAGAAATGGTTACAGGGTTTAAAGCTAGCTTATCGGCCGTAGATCCACTCATGTTGTTATTATTTTTTTAATATAACGTAGGCAGTAACGTCGTTAGTCGTTTGTTGCGGTTAAATTTTAGAAAGAGTTATGACTAATTAATTACCATTTTCATTAGCAAAAAGTGATTAAAAGCCAGTGTAACGTTCCTCTAAATGCGAGCTATAATAATAATAATAATAATAATAATATATGCTTTATTGTACACCAAGAATAGCTATTACAGATTAGTTATTATGATATAAATCAAGTACAATGGGCGGCCTTATTGCAAGCAGCAATCTCTACCAGGCAACCTTTAGATGGACAGGACTGTGTGAAAGTTTAATTTTGGGTTTCAAGTTTGGTGACAAATAATATTTTATAAATTACATTAAACATAATATATACCAATATTTTCGAAAATACATACACAAATAAATACATAGCTATCCTGGTCACACGGGACCATATGTAACGAATCTGGTCTCAAATAGTAATGATTCTAATCTCAAAGGTAGCAAATTGTACCCACCACAAAATGATACGCTTTACATACCTTGGCTAACCTATTAGATTGCTTAAAACTATCCTATGATCGTATTGTGGTTAGATATGACCGTAGTTATGTTCCGTAACGCCCTAGACTCTATAAGAGTTTAGACAGAGTTAATGTGTAATCTAGACATTAACGTACCTAAAATATACACTAGTGTCATAAAAAAACTAAATAGGAATCCAACAATAATCTAAATAAAGAGTGGAACTACCTGTCTGACATCCCTGCCGATTAATATTTCTAACAGCGTGCTCTCTCGTAACAGAAGGTAATTCAACAACTGACATCATTAGAGCCCCCTGTAGCTGAACTCGGAACACATACAAAGAAGCCTTTCGTTATTCTCGCCACCGTCTCCCAAGTGACTGCTGTTCTACACGGGGTGTTGTGATTTTAGACATGTGCACCAAGCGCTCTGGCTCATTAGTATATGAAGGCTTTTGGTTAAATACTTCAGTGTTATTTTTCAGCATTAAGCAGAATAACATGTCCAGCCACAGAATCATTTAAAAACAAAAAGGTGTAGGTTACTATTTAATTTCGTAGTAGAAAACCAGAGCTTATGCACACATAAATCATACGCCAGGGACATACATGTTACAGTAAGATGGTTATAACCGTTATATACTGGTGTCCCTAAGGATAACATAATGAGGAGTGCAGAGCGCAACACATCTACTTTTGAGTTTTGTAATGTCGTTCATTAGATTATTCTAGGAACATACATTAGTAGGTTGTTCTCATCATAATCGTATTATTCTGTATTATAAGTTGTCTAGTTATTATTCATAAAAAATTGCCTAAGTATAGCAAATAAATAAAAAGGCGCTAACAGACCGGAAGAAAACAAACCATGGTTGCGGACTCAAAAAATATTTGATTTAAATTGTTCAACTATCGCGACCATTCAGTAGTAGATATAATCCAAAGAAAAAAGTAGCACCATGAAATTTTTTACATAAATCTCGTTGTATTTATCCTCTATATCTAAAGTCTGGTTTTACCAACGATACTTGACAATGTTGATGGCTCACACAGTTCTAAGTCATAACTTTTAAGAGTTACAGTCCGTAGGTATAGAACGCATTAATAAAATTCATCTCTATAAAACTTACGTAAAATTCGAATATGCTTACATTACTAGTAGATATATTTTACACGCGAAAGGAACTTTTTACCTACATATTGTAGGTATGTTCATGTATTCACTTGACCAAAAGTTAAACTTAGGTACTCATAATAATATACAGGTCCAGTAAATCGGTATCTAAAATTCCTTATTAGCTAAAAGGTCCTGCCTCTTCGAAACTATCAAACTAACTAACTGTCAATCAATATCGAGGTAGTCTCAAAGTATTAGATTACAATTATTAGTCAAGTTTGTCGGAATGGCTTGAAAGATTTCAACAGCAGGCAGCTATAGCCTGATTCTGTTCGTTTTAACGCAGTTCTCTAACTTTCGTCGGTAGAAGGGGCATAAGTATAACACCTCTGGTGATGCCAACGTGTGTAGTCTATGGTAACCGTTAACCACTTTCGAGATGGTGGACCGTATACCTATACTCGTCTGTGTGTCATCTCAATACATACAAACAAACATATTGTCACGCCTTTACCCCGAAGGGGTAGGCAAAGGCGTACTACTCGCCCACATTTCACCAAATGGATTTCTGTCCCACGTAACAGGTGGTGAGCCCAATGCCGTGTTGAAATGGACAGTCGCAACTCATTAGCATAAAAAAATACAATTCTTGTTATTTTCGGCGTAACACAACAAGAGATAGAGTTTAATTACTTATTCTGAGTAAAGGAAATCCCTGCTATCGCAACGCAACACTGTTAATTAGTTAACAACTGTGCGGTCACTTGATGAATGAGCCGTTTGATAAATTCCTGAAAATCCGATTCCAATACATATGAATTGCTTTTATCCCTTCGAGGTTCTCCTATTTTACATATTATCCGAAAGGAAGGGAGCCTAATTCTGAATTCGATTAAATCTAAATATATTTAACAAAGATATCTTTTATTCGTATTTGGAATCAAGATTACGTTCGTAATTTGAAATACAGTTAAAAATAACGCAGACTATCATCAACAGAAGAGTTCGTAGCTGTTTTATAATCAAGACTAAATTAGAGGGTCTACGTTTGAACGCGGGCAAGCCTACAAATCCCTTCGAATTCGGCTTTATTTCATTCCGTCGCACCAATCACAGCAATTAACGAACAATAAAAAGAAAAGGTCCCTTTTCCGCTTGACGTGTGGGGTGGAACTGAGCTAGGGGATGCGATCACTAATTGTGTCTATGTTCATTCATGAACATTGCTTGGGAATTTGGCGTATTTCTTAATGTCTTTTGACTGTTATGTACTCGAGACAATCTTTACATATCAATCACTCTTAAGATGTAGCTATAGATAAATTAATTGATTAAAATGAAGGCGTAGCTGTCTAATGAGTTAAAGGCAAATTTGACACAAACAATTGGTATTTGGCATTAAAAAGGACAAAAGGTTTAAACTTCTTATGGTGTAAGTACGCACTGTTCCATTACCGGCGGTATCACAAGAATAAACAAAGTTATACACAATATATAAATTGCTAAGCGCCGTCGTCATTGGAGGAATCATTTTCTTTGGAAAATAGCCGATTTGGAAATAAAGTACAGTACAGACCTACTAATGACATAAGCTATTATCGACAAAATTTTGCGAACGTCCAAAGCAAGCGCGTAAAAATATTTGGTAAAATTTGAAAACTGTAGGTATCTTTATGTAATAGCAATTATAGTTTTACATTCCAGACTGGGTATTATCCAAGATTAACCTTCCTCGGAACTTTTCACAATAATAACTTCCGTGAGTCTATTCCTTGAATACGGATCTCTGATGGGCTTAAAACTAGTCCGGCTACCCCAAATCAGACACATATACAACAGTTGCAGCGCTCGTGGCCCCGCGGACTCAGTGTTCTGTAAACGATCACTAAGTTATGAAACTTTTACTATGGCTGGTCCTCGGATAGATGGGATTTGTGTGTGTATTTGTACATATACGAGCGTTTTCGTGCTTCGAAAGGCACTTTAAGCCGTTGGTCCCGGTTGCCAGTAACTTGGCAGTTGTTAAGTCAAGTTGAAGGCCTTATGGGCGGCTTGAAAATTTCAACAGCAGGTAGCCACAACCTGTGTCTCTCTATTTCAACACGGCAATGGGCTCACCACCTATAACATGGGACAGGGATACACATGGTGAATAGTGGGCATACAATATGAATGCCTCTGCCATCCCTTCGGAGATAAAGCGTGATAGATAAATAAATAAATTAACAATATAACTGTATAAATATTTAACAGTAACTATTAATCTTGATGTTTGCTGGATATGCCTTATCAGCAAATTTCTTGAATATCGACCGCATCTAAGGACTAATAACCTCTTCAAAATATTTTGTAATGATTCTCTATTGAATTCAAACCTGAATCTCGCTTAAAACATTATCCAAATTTTGAAAAATTAGAAGTCTGTATGATAACCCGGAGTATTTAAATCTTACTCTTGTATCTTAGAGATCACCTATTTTTCAGTTATCCGAAACACCTAGCCATGCAGCATTAGGAGCAGTGGGTTTGACTGTTTGATCAAAGCTGATTGCAGATGTGCGAGCTTTTTTATCATGGTGTTTATGGTCATAACTCAAACCTATTTAGTAAGAGGCTCTGATGACCCCATCAGTGACACAGCGTTAAAATCTTCATCCGACGCACTTCCTTGTCCGAAGAAATCTAGATATTCTGCTTACTAAACAAACAAGCTTTAGACAGAGAAAAGAAGATTGTTCTTAAGGCCAGAGGTAGGCCCACCACCAGGAGGGTAGACCCTCTACTGGAATAAACCCAGTTTATTTTAAATAGCTCATCATGTGGTTTGACCCAAATAAACCAATGTATTAAATGTATTCCTACATTATATTCTCAAATTACTTACATAAGTAAGTAACTCTTTTATTCCGTTATGCAGTTTTATACTATACGCCGCACATTATACCGTACCAATGCATTTTTGTCCCACGTAACAGTTGTTAAGCCCATTGCCATGTTGAAGTGGATACTAACTGAAGCTAAAAGATTTCAATAAAAGATGTTACAAATAATTGAGTTTAGCTTAAATATGATTTCATTTAAAATCTAAATAAATCTAGAGGGACGTGGATTTCATAGTATTAGTTAATAAATCATTGTTTAATAAAGAAAGTAAAAGTGAATTTTATTTTTGAGACTCCTTGACAATAGTATTAACTTGTACCAGGAAATTTTATGTAATTTACAAAGGTTTTTAACATTTCAGGCCGTCATAATTGCTCTTAAGTGAACGAGTTTATTTTTCATAATGAATGTTACTCAGACACCGGTGTTTTATTATTTTCTATTAATCACTCTTAAGCTTTTCTTTTTTATCAGACCCGTACTGAGATCAGGTGCTACCGATGTGCATTCTGGTCTTTAGTTAGATTTTCTATTGTGTTTTACTTTTATAGAATTTAGTTTTTGTTTATTCGACAGTATTTATATAGTTTAGTGAAATATATCTTAAAAAAACATACTACTCTACTAACTGTAAAATTTATTGATGATTTTATTATTATTTGTTAATAGATCATAAAACTGTAAAGTCACTTACAGAACGATAAATTCACAAAAACACACGCTTATTAGAACCGTTTTACGACGCGATAAAAAATGTGGAGCTGTGAATCAAAGAGAAATGGAAACTGTGAAGTTTCAGCCATTGGGCAATGAGTGAGGGAGGCAATTAGTCACTCTATGTACACTGTAAAAACATAAAGCTTATTAAATGATTCAAAGTTTTTCAAAGGAGTATTTGCAGGTAATGCTTCTCGCGGTTGACAGGACTAATTGCGTTGACGACAAGTTTTATTACATAAGTTTTAAATACCGCTGACAAAGAAATCAATGTATAGTATACTAGGTGACACCCGCGGCTTCGCCTGCGTAGAGAAGTTTTCCCGTTCCCGTTTCCCACAGTAACTTGTTACCGGGATAAAAAGTAGCCTATGTGTTATTCTGATGTATAAGCTATATTATCTTAAAGTTTCATTAATATCCATTCAGTAGTTTTTACGTGAAAGAGTAACAAACATCCATACAAACTTTCGCATTTATAATATTATTAATATTATGATGAGACGATAAACAAGTATGCGGCTAAAAAGTAATCAACGAAATGGAATTGTTACACTACTATTGAATTACTACAGGGGATGCCGACGACCGTGCGAAGTGGAGGAGACAATGTAGGAAAGCGGACCCAGACGCAACTGGGACAGACGCTCGGATGATGATGACACTACTATTGAATTAAAAACTATAATATATTTAGCTTTATCTTCTGAAGCTTTTGAAAAGCACCGTTATCTGAGTGTATTCTCATACAAAATATCTAGCTGGAACTTTTCGCAATATATGTAGGTATATGTAATACCAGGTTACCCCCACGGCTTCGTCCATTATATACTTCGAAATCGCATCGCACCTATTAAATCCCGTTGTTTATAAATTCTACAATAATGCATAAAAAATGTATGATTACTGCTTCGCTCTCCAGGGGGCCTGAAAATATACAGCCTTCCTCGATAAATGGGCTATTAATAATAATAAAAAAAAATTGGCGATGTCAACAGCATTAATATATTACTGAACCATTAATTTTTAGAGATATTTATACATCAAGACATTTTTCAGGTATAAAATAGAATTTAGTCGCACCATTACAAGATACAATAGAAAAATTAAACCAAAGAATATATAAATATGCAAAATACAAGAAATTTATGATGTTCAGAATGACATGACGGCTAAAGTCATGTCAAACAGAAAATATTAAAGTACGAAAATTATGTAAATATATTATGCTAACAAGAGCCAGAACACGAAATGCACAGATAACACCACCGGACTCGTCGCAAAGCTCCGCCTCGCAGCACATGGAAGTATTGACTTTGAATGCTGCTGAGGCGTTGAGCTCATCATCGAGCGACGAGTATTTCTCCCCCCCCGACGTCGCCAACACCTGTACGTCGCCAGGGGAGACGCCGGCCACCGACGTGCTTGGAGCCCAGAGGCCCACCGGCCTCGATTAGGGCCCCCGCTGCCGGTGGTAATGTGCACCGCATACGATGGACTTCGTCTATGAATGAAAACGTTATGCGGACATATTATGCGGCTACAGAGGGAGGAATTAATCTCACTGCGTGCCGTGTTCGTATGCTGCCTTTGTTTCAGGTACAAGAACCAAATGTCAACGTTTCGGCACAACGGCTGTCGGATCAGGTGCGAGCCATTCAACGCTGTCACATGTTGGATGACGCCGCACTTGAGAGGCTCCGCTCTGAAGTACAGTGTAACCACATCATTCCTACTTCGTCTCAATCTAGTGTAATAAATGAAACACCTAATGACGTACAGCATGTTGAATCAATTGATGAAGTACTGGATGATGTCGTTACTAGAGTAAGTACCCGTACAGTGATGATTTAAGGAGTACTTTGGAACGAACGATTAATGAGTATAGGTTTTCTGATACTACGCATCGCCCACGTCTGCCGCGTTTGCCTACGCATAAAAAGAACATAGCGCTAGTGTGTGCCCTGGACTCGGTTTTATCAAGTTATTTTGACAATTGTGTAGACATAAGTGATGCACACTCAATTCTGTATTGTGCGGCTGTTACGGTTTGTCGGGTAGCTGGTGTTAAAATAACACAATTTGAATCAGCTATTCGACCAAAATCTGTCCCAGCCTGGCAATGCAGAATTGAGCGTCGTATCGCCGAGACTAGGGTGCTCATTGGCAATCTGTGTTCCTTCAGGGCGGGTAATACACGTCCGAGAGTAATGCGTTTTGTGAACCGGGCGTTCGCAGGGACTGATATCGGTCCATGCGAATATTCTTTACGGGTCACAGAACGCATTGACCACCTGAAGCAGAAAGTTTATGCGTGGGCAAATCGTATACGACGATACAGGAAGAGAGTAGATCGCTATGCTCAAAATCGTTCGTTCCAAAAAGATGAGAGGTGGGTGTATAGAAGATGGGAGCAGCCTGATCATGGTGTGACTGACATGTGCCTACCCGATGCTGAAGCCACAAATTCATTTTGGCGAAGCATTTGGTCGGCGCCTGTAAGTTATACAGAGGATGGGTGGATGCGGGATGTCGGATTGTCATGTGAGTCCATTCAAACTATGGAACCAATAATAATAACGTCTGATGACATCGCCAGTGCAGTTCGTTCGTTACCCAATTGGAAGTCACCTGGGCCGGACGGACTGCACAATTTTTGGCTTAAATGGTTCCATAGCTCACATGATTGTTGGTCACGTGGTACTAAAGAACTCCTTATTCTTGACATGGCCATTAATCAGCAGGTCCGCCGTAACCGAAGAAATCTGGCGACATGCTGGATTGATTACAAGAAAGCCTATGACTCTGTGCCTCATACATGGTTGTTGAGGGTGCTAGAGTTGTACAAAGTTGATACAACTCTGTGCACCTTCTTGAAGGCATGTATGGGGCAATGGAGAACGGCTCTTGTATATCCAGGATGTCGTCACTTTCTTGGAAATGGTGAATCTGTCAAGATCGAGAGGGGTATATTTCAGGGTGACAGTTTGAGTCCTTTATGGTTTTGTCTGGCACTGAATCCTCTCAGTACTTTACTGGAGGATTCAGGGTTAGGCTATCAGTTCCGGAGAGGAGGTCAGGTTGTGTCGCACCTTCTCTACATGGATGACTTGAAATTATTTGCTTCTACTGAATCCCATTTGTCTGAGTTACTAAAGGTCACTGAAACTTTTAGTAATTCAATCAAAATGGAGTTTGGTGTAGATAAGTGTGCTGTCATGCATGTTAAGAAGGGGCGGATTGTGGAATCTGAAGGAATAAATCTTTCAGACTTCACAAAACTTAGGTCTCTTTCCGCGACTGAAACCTATAAATATCTCGGTATGTCGCAAGCTTTGGGTATTACTGAGACTGACATGAAACGAACGTTGCAAGATCGTTTCTTGGGTCGCCTGAAAAAAGTACTAAAAAGTCTTTTGCCAGGCGGCAACAAGGTTCGCGCTATCAACGGGTGGGAGTCTTAGTATACTCCTTCGGCATACTTAGATGGACTCAAACTGAGTTAGACACCCTAGATAGGAAAGTCCGTTCTTTATTGACCACATATCGGATGCATCATCCACGTTCGTCTGTAATGAGGTTGTATATCCCATGGAAGTGTGGAGGTCGTGGCTTTTTAAACGCCAAGACCTTGCATAACCGTGAGATATGCAACCTTAGAGAATATTTTATTCATACTAGCGTGGGTGTGCATAGAGATGTGGTAGCAGTAGATATCGGACTGACCCCACTCGCTCTTGCCAAAGAGAACTGGCGTAAACCAGTAATACTTAGTACTGACGATCGCAAGAAAATATGGCAGAGTAAAGAGCTGCATGGACGATTTTATCGGGCCTTACATGGGCCTGATGTAGATTTATTAGCATCTGTATCCTGGCTACGTTTCGGTGATCTATTTGGAGAAACCGAGGGTTTTGTCTGTGCAATTACAGACGAAGTTGTTATGACGAATAACTATCGGAAGTATATTCTGAGAGATGGTACGGTTGACATATGTCGGGCATGCCACCTACCTGGCGAATCTCTTAGACATATAATTTCTGGTTGTTCTCGTCTTGCCAACGGTGAGTATTTACATAGGCACAACCAAGTGGCCAGGATTGTCCATCAGGAACTTGCACTAAAATATAATCTTGTCGATTCAGAGGTGCCGTATTATAGGTATGCGCCCGACCCAGTTCTAGAAAATGGTCGCGTCACGTTGTACTGGGACCGATCCATTATCACTGACAGGACTATTGTAGCCAATAAACCTGATATTGTGGTAATAGATCGGTCAGAGCGCCTTGCATTAATCGTTGATATAACCATACCACATGACGAGAATCTTGTAAAAGCAGAAAAGGACAAACAAATAAAATATTTGGACCTTGTTCACGAGGTTGTCGACATGTGGGATATGGATTCAGCGATTATTGTTCCGATAGTCGTATCGGCACATGGTCTGATTACCAAGAGCCTCGATCAACATCTCAAGAGGCTCGCGTTAGGCAGTTGGGTCAAGGGTTTGATGCAAAAGGCGGTTCTTCTGGACACGGCACGTATTGTGCGGAAATTCCTGTATCTGCAGCCGTGACCACCGGTAGCTTGGTCCCTGTACCCGATACCGGTGGGATATTTTTTTTTATATTTTTAAATAGATTTGTTTTATATAATGTATGTAAAAATGTAATTTATATGTGTATTTATTTAATAAAGGAAATAATAATAATAATGTATATGTAATATAATATATAAAATATTACAGAAATTAAGTTCCAACTTAAGTACAATGGGCGACCTTATCGCGAACAGCAATCTCTTCCAGGCAACGATGATAGGATTGGATAGGATTGTATTAAAATAGATTGTGGGAAGTTTCAATTGTGACGCATTCTGTGATATATATGAATATAAATATATATTTACCTAAACACTACACATAAAAAAATATATACATAGATAGATACATACATACATACACACAAACATACACACTTACACATTCATAGAAGCATCTACTTTAATTTACATTAGATAAATAATATTGTTTAACCTGTGCTTTAAATGATCCTAAAGATTGAGCTCGCCTGATAGATACCGGTAGTGCATTCCACAAACGTGCGGCTTGCACTGTAAAGAATTTATCAAAGAATATTGTGGAATGAACCGTCAAGTTCTCTGACGACCTTAAAAACCTCAAATGCGTGTCACATAGAAACTCAAAACGATCTTTGAGGTAAGAAGGAGCTAAAGGATTAAATAATGTATTATAAAGTAAGGAGAGTATATGAGTATTCCGACGAAGGCGAATTGGGAGCCACTTGAGCTCTTTGCGATATTGTGACACATGATCATATTTACGTAAACCATAAATAAATCTTATACAAACATTTTGAAGTCGCTCAAGTTTATCGAGTTGCTCCTCTGTGAGATCAAGATAGCTGGCATCTGCATAGTCCAATATTGGGAGTAAGAGAGACTATGCAAGCTATTCAACTTTTAAATTCGACGAGAAGTTCCTGAGATTATATAGCGCATTCAACCAAATAAACAAACAAACTGTTATATATTAGTATAGAGTTTAAATTCACTTATACCAATAATGTCTAGAACAAGTCAGAATGCCCGTGGTAGCGGCTGCGGTAGATATGCGGCGAGAGTTTTTACCGAGTCATTTTTGTGTGAATACCCTCCAATTATTACAATGAAAAGTAAAGCTAATGATGATGACACACAACACTCACAACGTCAGTTTTTACCTGCACAGTTTTAATGGTTTCAAATATTTTATTACCGGTAACTCAATGTTCTGTAAACGATCACTACGTTTCAGTCACTACGTCACATGGGTGACCGTCAATGGTATTTCCATGAACGAGAGTTTCCACATTTCAGGAGGCATTTATGCCTTTGTTTCCGGTTGCCAGGAACATAGTAGGCGTTAAGTTTGCTTGAAGACCTTAGGACTGGCTTGAAAAAATTCTTACTGTCCAATACAATACGGCAATGGGTTAGCACCTGTGAGATATTGTGTGTGTAATGGTGAAATGTATCGAGTCCGAAGTACATAGAGGAGTGCTGGTACACAAATTATGTATGGCAGTAAAAGTTGGGTATGGCAGAAAACGCATAAAAGTAAAATTAATGCAGGGGAAATGAGAAGTATGCGAAGTATAGCTGGAGTGAAGTTGATGGATAAAGAAAGGAACAGCGCGATAAAGGAACATTGCGGTATCACAGAAGATGTAGTGACTAAGATAGAAAAGGGGATGCTTAGATGATTTGGACACGTGGAGATGTCTGATGGATGAAAGTAGACTGACGAATCAGATTTATGTGGCGAGAGTGAATGGGCAAACTGGTAGGGGTAGACCTCGGAATCAAATGCAAGATCTTTTGAAAAAAGGCCAGGTCAAGAGTACCCTTAACCGGCGAGCGTGTATGAAAACACTCATGAAAGTAGAAGAAGCGAAAGTGGTATGTCAGGATCGTGGCAAGTGGAAAACCATTGTCTCTGCCTACCCCGATGGGAAACAGGCGTGATAATATGTATGTATGTATTTTGTAAATTGCGCACGAATAATTGCTAATTATGATTATGATCGCTTAAGAGATGAGACGTTACAATTTATTAAAAATCCATTAATGTTACGATAAATTGATGTACTACGAGTTGTTTTGACGTATCTAATTACGGTTATATAATTTTTGACATTAAAATTAGATTAATCTCGGCTTCACAAATTTTGCTGAGCATAATTTATATTTTTACATGGGACAGCCTTGACATAGTACAATGATGTAAAGATACTAGATAAGGTCACTCCTGGTATGGGATCTATTTACTTTTTATAGCTACAGCACTTTTCTTAAGAACCTCGTTTTTTAATGTTTATAAATTGACTGCCGTCAAAGTCACCAGTATAGATGCCTGAGGCCATGCCTCTAACCTAGAACCAACAAAACGTATACGGCACTTGAGCTGGCATTTTCTCTAACGAAGTAAACATTTGTAATATGACCTTTGACAAACTGATTACCTGATTACGACAGCAAAAGCACGAATAGACGTCGGAAGTTTTAACATTAAAATTACTTAAGACAGCGCATCTGTACTCGAAACATTACAAAATAATAAAATAAATAACATCTTCGCACAATAATAACATCTCAATTCCATATATTAGAATGTCATAACACTCTCAAACTTGAGTTAAAGGCAAACCAAGACGGCAGTTCCGGCCCAAGAGATTTAGCCGCAACCTCATAACTAACTTGACACTGTCACTTAAAAAAATAAACTTATTTATCACTATGTAGAAGATCCATGGAGGCAAAAGTCGGCTTTTCTGCCTTCATGAACGTCACTATCAAAAGCGTGCTGAAAAGGTTCCTGACATTCTGGGAAGGCATTGGCTTGTTAGAGTGAAAGGATTAAAGAAAACACGACTTCCGTGGCTCAAGTGACCTCATCAGCTGATTAACGAAGGAAGGAACGATGCAGGCGCCCTTGTAACGTTAGGATGTCAGACGGCAGTCGCTTTCCACAATGCCGAAAATCATAAGCTCAATAAAGGCTGTTTCCAGCTACCAAATATAGGTGGACCCTAGACTCTAAATCTAGGTAGAGCTCGAAGCCAATAAAATACACTAAGATGATGAGAAAGAAGAGGTGTAATGACCATTTGTGAAGCCATACTGACAGTAAAGAGGGATAACACAATTTGAATCCAGTAATCCTGCAGATGATATTAGCTGAGAGGAAATTTAACAATCAACCCGTAAGTGTGATGGCAATATGATGATATGATGATATATATATGATGTGTTGCATCGTTCATTGGCCCATTTGTTATCCATTATCACTATAATTAAAAACCTTTGTTGCCAACTGCAAACGTGCAACGAAAATTACCAAATACTATCCAGACACATGTACCAGGCAAGCATGTAACCGATTAGAACAATTTGAATAAAATTTGGTGAACTGGATGAATAACGGTTAAGAGCAGCAATCAATTCCGACACATTGGACACAAATAATGTTACATAGAAACATCGAACAACGGTTATTTCTAACTAACTACCTAACTATCTTCACGCTATATCCCTGACTGGTAGTCAGAGAGGATAGATCGCCAGGCTTCGCGATCCATGCATACTTCTTTCGCTTCTTAAAAATTCATCAATCGCTTCATACCTGCTCGTCTGTATATCTGAGTACTTTTGCCTTTTCCGTTTATGAGCAATCTGCTCACGTAATCTTTATTTGTAAGTCTCGGCCTACCCTGACTTCTTATACCCTTTACTTTCGCACGATATATATTCTTCGGCAATCGTTCCTCATTCATTCGTTGGACGTGTCCAAACCAACGGAGAACGCCCTTTTCCAGCTTAACGCTGACACTTTCACTCAAACCTGCCATATTGCGTATCACGACGTTATACATTCGGTCGTCCAAATCGTATATTCATAATCGTCGTATTCGGTCGGCCAAAGTTACGCCGCAAAATTTTCGAAGTGATTGCATCTCCACAGCATTCAATTTACACACAACCGGTAAATAGTAAAGCCCTTAACTTCGTTCTTAACATCCGATTTCTTGGACATAAAATTAAACAGTATGACTTGGCAATTTTGAGTGAGATTTTTATACTTACAGTCTTTAACCAAATCTCAAAACAGAACCGCTTAGTTCAAACAAGGCACATGACAAATTACATGAATGGATGTTACTGTTGGCACGTTTTGATAGTAACTAGCGATAATATCGCGGTTAGATTTGTTTGTGAGTGATGTCTGCGAGAGTGCTGACTGCCTTAAATGTATCATACGTCTTTGTTTGGTTTCGTACACATTATGTGAGAATAGAACTATATATTGCTTGTATCTTTCAGGATGATAATTCTCGCTTTACAATCACACATGTAGACAAATTTGATTAGCTTATTTATATTCTATATGTGTATAATATAACATTATTTTTGGGTAAGATGATGCCCGCGCCTTCGCCCATGTGGCGAAGGTTTCTCGTACCCATTTTAGACAGGATTTTTTTTCTTTCTTGAAGTCTCACTTCAAAGCTTAGCTAGTTTGCAGATGCCATTTTATGACACGTCATTATTGGTAGAATGTTTGACTATCCAGATTAGAGATCACTGTAGGTAATGGTTACCCCTAAGCATGGTGGTGAATGCAAACTATTCACCATATTGCATAGCATATTGCATTGCATATTGCATTTATACAAAGAAGTGCTCGCTGAAATGCATTTAGGAAGACTTTAGAAGTTAAAAAACAGCGCAACAAAATTTTTCATTTCATTTCAAAAATCAATTATGTACAAGGTAAGCCTCCTGTTACGATAATAAAATAAAAACTTATTAAAAGTTTTAGCTGAGCTTTTTGGGAGGCTGTGATTTAATCAGATCATCTTTGCGGTCAGTGAACACATTCCAAAGTTATTTCCCGATATCTTAATCCTGAGAGTACTCATCGAGAGATAGCTTGTGGCTATGCAATAATTTGTAGCATAACCAATCTAGCTTACTATGATATAACTTTTATCTATAATTTTCTATCGGCAAACTAAATGTAATCACAAACAAGTACAGATACTTAGCGACAGCACACCTGAATGTTATAATAGTGTACATTGCATAGCGTGGTCTGTAAAGACCCTTAATTAAGTAACCCTTAGTAAGTGCCCACTAAGCAATCTGTAAACACTTGTCATTAGCACAAGTAGGGCCAACAGGTTCCACAAACGTAATATAATATTTACTCATATCAACCGACATAAGGATAAACTATTATTTATCTATCTGGCTTCACCGTTCTTATCTTTTTAAAATTAATGTAGTTGTAGGTACATAATTTTTAAAGAGTAATGAAGAAGCTTTTCCTCTTTAAATTTACATAAATACATACATATTGTCACGCCTTTATCCCCGAAGAGGTAGGCAGAGGGATATTAAACGCCCACATTTCACCGTATGCATTTTTATCCCACGTAACAAGTGGTGAGCCCATTGCCGTGTTGAAATGGACACGCGCAGGCTGCGGCGACCTGCTGTTGAAATTTTTTAAGCTGCCCATAAGGCCTTCAACTTGGCTTAACGACAGCCATTTTATTGGCAACCGGGACCAACGGTTTAACATGCCTTCCGAAGCACGGAACTGGGGTGGGTCTAAAGGGCCGAATAAATTTAATAAAATGTAATAAAATGTGTCTATTTTAGATGTTAAATTTGGAACAAATTTTGATCCCGTTGCCTTTTTAGTGACGTGGTAACAAAAAGGCTAAAAGGTCTTATGTGCTAGACAGTAATTAGCACGACCAATTAAAGTCCTGACAGGCTCGGCCTTAAAAAAAAAATTTAAAAAAAAATTGAAATATATAGGATCTATAAATAAGTATACTTTACAGATCATTAAGAAATTCGACAGAAACTTTAGTTCTTAGGAGTAGCTGTGAAGAGAAGAAAAGTTGTCTGAATTTGCCTCAATTTAATAATCAAAAGAGCTAAATCCAAATAGCTATGGCGTGACGTCATAATAGCATGCTTTGTCTAGTCTTGCGATCGAAGATGCTAAAGATCAAGAGAAATGGAATCATGAAAGCAGAAAAGCTGACATCGAGCTTGCTTGTAACCGGGAAAAGCAATCGAATGATGATGAAAAAAGGCAAACAATATCTTCAACAGTACACGCACGTATTACTTTGGAAATGTTTCCGAGAACACTTAACATTTGAAACTTCATGAAATAATAACGCTTCGTATATTCTGGCTCAGGGGAGTAAGAGTGTTTCTAAATGTCACTTGTATGTTGAACCGCCTTTGAATAATTAAATCATACATCCTTTCTGTTACCTCGAAAAGCAACTCAATAAATTATTTGAACGCGCACATCTGTTTGGCTGCCAACATTGTAAGGAATCAATAATGAAACTATTCGAAGTTCATTCCAAATAAAGGCTTCATCACTTTCAAGGTATGAGAACAAAATGTTGTAGAAAAACTTTCTTTGAGAACGTTTTGTACGAAACATGCTGACTATTCTTACAAAATAACACTTGATTTGGAAATTTAGTCGAACCAGTTGTCGTTAATTTTGACATCGAAAACATGATATGTCAAAATCTCACTGAGTTCAATGTCACATTGAACTCACAGTGAGATTGGACTTGGGTTCTTCACTAAACCACTGAGACGAAAGGTCCGGTCATCGGACTAAATCATCAAATTTGTGAGACCAGGCCGATCCGCGTGGGCAGTGTTGGTGTAAAAATAATTGGTAGGTATACGAGTATAAAGAGGTAGGTACAATGCCCTAAACCATTACTTGATTTTTTAGTAATTTTACTCAGTGAGTAAGATATAGATATACACATATATATATTAATTGATGGTCATAGCAAGTTTAACTAAATGCTAAGTTATCTAACAGGATACCTAAAAGTTACACTCGTAGACTACTGATAAAGTTATTTATACTGTATAAGTCCCCCGTTCTACTTTGCTCTTATATAAACCTAGAAACTTTTACACAATGTGCTTACAAATAAACAGCAAAAATAAAAGTAAACAAAATCAATATAAAATTACCAAGCTCAATGTCCACGAACGTAAATCAGTATACAAAAGATAATAAAAATAATAAATTTAACGGGTAAAATAACGCTTTTAGCGCAACACTGAGCATCATTAGGGCCATTGTAAATAAATGCCCTTACAAAGTTTGAACAAGCGGGATAAAAGGGTGCTCTCGCAATTAACATTTAAATAATTTCACGGAAGGTGAGTGCAATTAAATTCCTGAAATCTATACCTGTAAAAGGAATTCAAGTTTATTTATAGTGAAAAAAGACAAGGAGAATTACTATTTACTGAAACCTAAAAGCTTTAAATGGGGCTCTTCTAAGATCTTTATGGGCCTACGCCAGCGACATCTGCAAGTGGTACGGTGCACATGCTGACTAACGGATGACGACTAACAAAGAGCATGAAAACTCGAAATCCCAGTACCAACTCAACTCAAGCATGGTACAGTAAAGCCAATAGACATATTGTTACGCCTTTATCCGCGAAGGGGTAGGCAGAAGCATACTACACGCCCACATTTTATAGTGTTCACTTTTGTCCCACGTAACAGGTGGTAAGCCCATTGCCGTGTTGAAATGGACAGTAGCAGGTTGTGGCGAACTGGTGTTGAAAATTTTCAAGCCGCCCATAAGGCCTTCAACTGGGCTTAACGACTGCCATGTTACTGGCAACCGGGACCAACGGCTTAATGTGCCTTCCGAAACACGGAAACAATCGCCAATGTAAATGCCACAAAGTGGTCACCCATCCGAGGACCAGCCATAGTGAAAGTTGCTTAAGTGATCGTTTACAGAACACTGAGTCCGTCGCCCCGCGGACTCAGTGAGCGCTTCCAAAGCCAATAACGGGGAAAAAATGCTGTCCTTACTCGGTTACCTTCCTGCGTCGTTAAAATTTTTGTTGAACACAAATTTTAACGACATTTTTTTGGTTAGATGGCGTTGTGCGAAAAGTTTGAAAATTTTTTAGTCATTGGTCGAAATTTAAATTAAAACGAAACCATATTTTTTATAATATAATAAACGCGCGTGAGGCGTGCACTTTTGGATTTTCCAAATTTTTTTAGTCCATTATTACTAGTTATAATAACGTGAGGAGTAAACTTCGAAATATTTGGGTAAAGTAGTTACGAAGCAATGCAGAAAACATTTAAAGATAAAATATAAAATCTTAACTTATCTATATATATATATATATATATATATCTTAATTTATGGATGTGCTCGTGGCCCCGCGGTCTCAGTGTTCTGTAAACGATCACTGAGTTACGCAACTTTCACTATGACTGGTCCTCGGATGGGTGACCACTTTGTGGCATTTACATTTGCGAGCGTTTCCGTGCTTCGGAAGCCACGTTAAGCCGTTGGTCCCGGTTGCTAGTAAAATGGCAGTCGTTGAGCCTGGTTGAAGGCCTTATGGGCGGCTTGAAAATTTCAACAGCAGGTAGCCACAACCTGCGTCTGTCTATTCCAACACGGCAATGGGCTCACCACCTATTACATGGGACAGGAATCCACACGGTGAAAAGTGGGCATATAATATGCCTCTGCCACCCCTTCGGGGATAAGGCGTGATAGATATTTTTTTATTTAACTATTTATGATATCTTATTGATAGAGACACAATCATTTATGGTACTTCTTTAGGTATCAATTATAGCCCTGGTAACTCTGTGTTCTGTAAACAATCACCACTTTAAACTTCCTTATACTTTTTTTCTTATACTTTTTACCATTGTGTACATTTTTTGGTCTAAAATAAGTGTAGTGTTAAAATTGATGCTATGTTTATGTATAATAGTTTGTGCAGAATTACTATCAATTAGTAACTCAAATTAATAAATAAGTATCCGGTAGATTGATTCCAAGTTAGTTATTCTTAAGCCAGTTAAATAACAGATAAAATTCCGTTCGGCAAGCAATCTGGGGGCCAAGTCTACTATTTTTTAAAAATAGAAAGTCACCTGTTCCATTTTGACTTCTATCGGTCGGTCAATAGAATTCTACCGCTACCGCGCCAGTGGCCGCTAATCAGTTGCATTTTTGATAGTCTACTAACATTTTGACAGCTAAAAACAGCAATTCTGGTTCTATTCTACTGCTTGTATATTGATAGTAGACTCGGCCCCCAGAACACAATAGTTGACGAGGCTCCGTGCCGTGCTACGCTGCTACAATCCGCTACGCCATCAAACGATATCCCCCATTGCATTCCTTTTATTGTGCGCCTATGAGAACCGCTCTCTGTTCTGACGTTATCCCCTGCGTTTTGCATTTTTCTTTTTCAACTAACGAATCGAAGTTTTTATTCATACTGATCTGTATTTCTACTTGTATATCTATGCTAATATTAAAAACCGGTATTTGTTCATTCGTTTTAAGATGAAGATAGTTGTAGATCTGGTCCTTTTAAACTGGAATATAATCTTATAACGACGGGAAGATATTGATGGAAAATCACAATTTTATGCGTTCGGATAAATAGATACCGTGTTTGTTTGTTTGTCCTTACTTTCACATAGTAAGAAACCAATATACTGACGTGCATTTTAATGTGGAGTTATAAGTATAATTATAGTGTAGTACACTAATTATAGTGTAGTATACTATATATAGGTTTGAAATGTGTCATAGACTACTTTTTAAAAATTCAAAGTTTTAATTACATTTACATTTTTTACCAGTAAACCAAGTAAAACCTATTACCAACGTAAAGTTAAGTAAAGTAAAACCTTTGTACCAGTAAAACCGTTATAAAAGTATTTGTATCGGTTCTCCAATTCGCACACTTAATTCGCACTGTTCAATTTTATCATGTACTTATATTACAAAAATTAAAAATATTTTTAAGATACAAACTTTGTGGTAAACATCATAGTAAAGCAATTATCATATTACCACGAGAATAAATATTTACAGGAAAATGGATTTTCAAGCGAACGGACCCGCGGGCGACCCTATTTTACAAATCTATGTTGATGCGAACTCGGAGATTGTTAGCTATTTCCTAATGCTTTTATTTTATCTAGCTGGATCGAGTGAATCTTTTCATTGACTTAATGGTTTTTAGTATCGCTTCGAAAAATAAATCGAAATGTCTGATGATTTATTCAAACTCTGGTAATTTAAAAAAGGAAAATACAGGCTACATTTTCTATGCCCATTATTATTAGGACTTTGTAGTTGCTGTATATTATTGACGAGGTGGGCTTTATGAACTGGTACAAACTATACCACACAGTGTCTTCTATCTGTGAACTCGAAGACCAAGAAATTCCAATTAAAGGCTTTTTTTACATTTGGAACTTCGAAATGACGCCACCCACCTGATGGAAAGTCATGCAGACATCTAGTGAATTGAGGATAATTTTCTAAGTCCACAAGACCATTGCCAGTATGCTGCGATTTAATTGAAAGTACGGTATTAAGCGAGTGTAAGGGAAGAGAATCACGATCGCTGACAGAGTGCTCCAAATTTATATATTAAATATAGTTCTAAAATTATTGAGGTGAAAATGTATTATGAAGTATATTTTGAAAAAGCATATATTTTTATACGAATATATAAGAATATATTGTATATTATGAAGAAGCGCTCGTGGCCCCGCGGTCTCAGTGGTCTGTAAACGATCACTGACTTACGCAACTTTCACTATGGCTGGTCCTCGGATGGGTGACCACTTTGTGGCATTTACATTTGCGAAGCTGTGCTTCGGAAGGCACGTTAAGCCATTGGTCCCGGTTGCAAGTAAAATGGCAGTCGTTAAGCCTGGTTGAAGGCCTTATGGGCGGCTTAAAAAATTCAACAGCAGGTAGCCACAACCTGCGTCTGTCTATTTTCAACACGGCAATGGGCTCACCACCTATTACGTGGGACAGGAATCCACACGGTGAAATGCCTCTGCCACCCCTTCGGGGATAAGGCGTGATGGATATTTATTTTTTTATTTATTCATATATTATTAGTTATTTTTTTCATTAATGTTTTTGTTTTCAGTTTTTATTTTGACTGCCTCTGTGGCGCGGTGGGAGTGCATCCGACTGCTACGCAAGAGGTCGTGGGTTCGATTCCCACCCAGGATAAAACTTTGTGTGATGAGCATGATGGTTTATTCTGTGTCTGGGTGTTATTTATCTATAATATGTATGTATTTAGAAATATATAAGTATGTTTATCAGTTATCTGGTTACCATAGTACAAGCTCTGCTTAGTTTGGAATCAGATGGCGTTGTGTGGGTTGTCCCAAAAATATTAAAAATATTATATAAATATATATATATCTTATTAATACGTAACTAAATAATTATTTTAACACTGTATCCCAGACGGGGTGGTCTAAGCTGTCAGATCGATCCATGTATAATTCTTTCGCTTCCTGAAAATTTCTTCCCTTAATAACGTCTAGGTATCCGAGTACTTTTGGCCTTTCCGTATTTGAACAATCTGCTCTCGTGGTCTCCGTATGTAAGTCTTATTGGTCTACCCAATCAGGGTAGCCCTTTTACCCTCTACTTTCTTAATAAAATGTTAGTACAATGCTATTAGAAATATGCTGGAACCTAAAAATAGTTCTTTTTAAATAATGTAATTATAAATTAAGAGTGATGTCTATGAATTTGTTATTCCAGTTTTGAGTTTCCAACCCAACCAAAGTAAGAAAAATTACTGGGCTGTGGTGTTCCTGCGGAGGTAATTTCAAGTACACTCTAAGATCTGAGGGGTTAGACTATCTATAATCTTACCGAAGTGTTACGTTTGGCTATTGTGTCGCAGGATAGGTCAGGTTAAGTCATTAAAACTCGGCCAAGGAACTACAAAAAATATTTACAAGTTTCTATATTAATAAAATGTCTACCGTATTACTCTTATACTGTTTACTATTACATTTTTGAGTGGCCACAGTCTAAATAAAAGCACTTCATATATAAGAACTTCATATATAAGAACGGTAATTTATTTATATCGAGGTGTCATAGATATTTATTTATAGATATCTATGACACCTCGATACTTAGTACTGTCCAAAGATTTGGGAGCAAATAAACGGATAAAGCGCTCGAAATACTTCGCTCACAGTAGTTCAAACTTGAAAACTGTCTCAGGCTCAACTCCATGCTAAATTTATGGAACTACCTATCCTTATCCTGTTGTATTGTAGCTTAGTTGATAAATAATTCATTGAATTTTTTAAACAGTACTAGCCTTTTGTGATATTAAAGAGCACAAACACCTCGATTTCAATTCACATAAAAGCAGTTGGATGTTCTGCTTTTAACTGTTCATTTTACAAATGTAGGTGATTTTGCAAATGCCTGATGATGATTTAAAAGATCATTTCATTGTCGAACTATTTTAAATAGGTATTTCAACCTTACAAGAAACCTTTTGTAAAGTTCTTAGAAAACAAATTAAGAATTATAACTTTTATAAACCAATTTGGTAACTCATCTAAAACTTCCTTCTTCGTTAATTCCTTCCAATCTGGTCAATTATAAAAGGTTTCATTACTTTACATACATACATACATATTGTCACGCCTTTATCCCCGAAGGGGTAGGCAGAGGCATATTAAACGCCCACATTTAACCGTATGCATTTTTGTCCCACGTAACAGGTGGTGACGCCATTGCCATGTTAAAATGGACAGGCGCAGGCTGTGGCGACCTGCTGTTGAAATTTTTTTAAGCCGCCCGTAAAGCCTTCAAATTAGCTTAACGACTGCCATTTTATTGGCAACCGGGATCAACGGCTTAAAGTGCCTTCCGAAGCACGGAACTAGGGTGGGTCTAAAGGACCGAATAAATTTAATAAAAATGTGTCTATTTTAGATGTTAAATTTGGAAGAAATTTTGAACGCGTTGCCTTTTTAGTGAGGTGCTTACAAAAAGGCTAAAATGTCCTATGTGCTAATTAGCACGACCAATTAAAGTCCTGGTAGTCTCGGACTCTCTTCATTACTTTATTGTATTAAATTAATGACAAGAAACTATTTTACAATACTATACTGTGAGATTTTAACCTTACGAGAAACTTCTTAAAAAACAAATTATGAATGATAACTGAATAAACCAATTTGGTAACAAATCTCATCTTGAAACTTCCTTCTTCGTTAATTCCTTCCAATCTCGTCAAATAAAAAGGCTTCATTTCATTATTATATAGAATCAATTAAAAAGAAAACTATTTTACATTCTTTAAGAACCATTTTATAAATACTTACTTAGTGTAGTCATTCCAACTATCAGAAAAACATAACTATCCATTAACGCTTCAGTCAAAGCCCATAAACTTTAATATTCACTACCGGTTCTAAGTTATTTTTATAATATTTCATATTTTTAAACTAAAACATATTATTCGTCATTGAGCGTAACTAATGGCAATGAAAATTTTAAAATAAGAATGTCATCGGAATGTTGTTCGTAAACGGCTGTAAAAAGGACGGGGTGCCCGCACGTCTGTCCTCACCGCCGCGCGTGTTCACACTGCCAACTTTCAGGTTTCCTGAAAAAGCAACATATGATTTTCTGAGACAACCCTAAACATAAGTCGGTCGAGAGTGTTAAACCTTCACACAGTGACACGAGTGTGAAACATAATTATTAACATACATCGAGTGACGTAAGAAACTATTCGGGTTTTGAATACTTTTCCTGTACTTTAAACTGTTTTGTTGCAGAAAATTTTTGTGCTGAGTCGAGCTTACCTATATTTACTTACTTAGCTTACCTATATTTGTATATAGTTTCACGGCACAAAATTAATATTTTTTAGGTAGGTAATAAAGCCCTAATTCAGCCTTTGTCCTACGCCTACGCGCCTGTTTAATTAATAAATAGATTCACTCGTTATTTAAAATGAAGTCTGCAGTAAATACAATTAAGTACAAGCAATTTAACAGATAAATTAAAATTTTACGTCTATTTGTATACCTTTTCCTTTTGGTAAAGCTGTTAGTTTGGTGTACAAACAGACACCAGAGTTAATGCGGTACTTGCCTACTTAAAAAATTAATTCCAGAGGTTAGGTTATTCTATACATCTACACACATTCTCTATATCTATATAGGTCAAGTTACATTTAAAACGTCATTAGAAATTATTTTACATTTACTTCTAGATTCGCAAATAAACAGACAGTGTAGCTCGTAAGTAAGAATCTGACAAGAAATTGCACAGCCTCGGATCCGTGGGCATTTTCACACGTAAAAAAGTTTGAAGCGGTCGTGGCCCCGCGGTCTCAGTGTTCGGTAAACGATCACAGAGGTACGCATCTTTCACTATGGCTGGTCGTCGGATGGGTGACCACTTTGTGGCATTTACATTTGCGAGCGTTTCCGTGCTTCGGAAGGCACGTTAAGCCGTTGGTCCCGGTTGCCAGTAAAATGGCAGTCGTTAAGCCTGGTTGAAGGCCTTATAGGCGGCTTAAAAAATTTCAACAGCAGGTAGCCACAGCCTGCGTCTGTCTATTTCAACACGGCAATGGGCTCACCACCTATTACGTGGGACAGGAATCCACACGGTGAAAAGTGGGCATATAATATGCCTCTGCCACCCCTTCGGGGATAAGGCATGATGGATATATATATATATATATATATATATATATATATATATATATATATATATATATTAAAAAAGTGGTGGTCAACTCAATTAGACCCAAGAACGAGCAACTGTTTATTGACGAAACTTTGTGCAATTATTATGAGCATTGCGTTTGAGCCTTTTCCGCTTTTCTTTATATTTATTACCTAACTACAATGACCGAACTAATAGCTGCTATCGACCGTTGGGCAACGCTAATATACTTATAGATAATTCACACAAATATTATAACTAACCCCTTTTACTTGACTGCAACAAGAGCAAGTTTTAGAAGCAGAACTAACACAATACGAATTCAGTTATTTATAACATTTCCTACCAACTCGGAGAAAACTTTGTTTCTATATAACTTTGTCTCCATCCATTTGCATCTGATGGCACGTATAAGACTGTAAGTATGTGTAGAAGAGAAACGAGATAAGTAAATGTGGAAAGTTGTTGTCACTGGAACATAAAATATTGTCAAGGCGCATTTATATCATTTAGCTACAGACTTTCGTTGGACTCCCTGTAGTATTTGGCATGTTGTTTTAGTGGGTAATAATATATTATATACTTTGTTGTATGACTTTGACATAACCTTTTTAAAACAGCAGTACAATAGTTATGCACAATCTGCTGCCTAATCGCTGATAGTGATTTCACCTGATCGCCTTTTCATAGACATACTATGCTTAATATGGATGATAACTAAGTATATTTTATCCCATTTGTGCTGTTTTATTGTTTATTCAGTAGAATTAAAACTTTCATTAATACAGAAATATGTATTTACTACATATTATAGATACCTACATAAAATAAATACATATCAGGTTCATTTTGTCTCAGTCGACTACTTTTCGATTAGTGGGTGGGAACTATAATAGCTGTATCTTGATGTCACTGGTACACTGTTTTATGTATTTGAGAGCCCCATTTGAAAGCCGTTGAGTCCTATGAATCCCATGAGCCGTTGAGTTCAACTATCTTTTGGTTGTATCATTGGTTCAAAAAAATTAAATTGCATAGCTATCTGTTATGTCGTTCTTGGAAGAGTAGTCAAACTTAAGGTTTGCTAGAAATACTAGAAAGCTTATTACTGTCGGAAATATTTCAAATTCTTGTTTTATTTTCAATGAAAAGTAAAATGGTGGAAGTGAATTTTGTGACTAATACACTTAAGTCTCGGGTAGGTACAGAATATTGGATTTGGGTCAAACCAGCTTAAGTAGCGCAGGAGTGAGGTATAACAGGGTTAAATTTAAGGATGCTACACTGGTAAAACAAAACGTAAGTTTTTTAAAATATAAATACTTATTGCTGTTTTGTACCTGACAAGATCACGGTCCATCTAATTGGAAGTAGTCACCGTAGAAATTAATTGTCATTTAACGATTATACTGGCACGTGTAAAGAACTAAAAGAAAAGGCATTTTGGCTTAAGATTACTTGACTAAAGTAATCTTAAGCCAAAATGCCTTTTCTCATTTTGGAAAAGAGCTGATACTCTTATACTGCTGGACCGATATGAACCAAACATAGCTAAGAACAATCACAAGAAAACTGGTTATTAAATGAAAGAATCTGTGACTGCCTCGATGGCGCAGTGGTAGTGCATGCGACTGCCGCCACTGAGGTCCTGGGTTCGATTCCCGGGTCGATTAAAATATTTGTGTGATCCACAAATGTTTGTTTCGGTGTTTCCTATGTATAATATGAATGTATTTAGAAATATATAAGTATGTATATCAGTTGTCTAGATCCCATAACACATGTAAAAATGAATGTATTTAGAAATATATAAGTATGTATATCATGTCTAGATCCCATAACACAAGCATATATTAGCAGACTTTGGGCTAGGACGGCACTGTGTAAAAAAAAATTGTCCTAATCTGTATCGAAATAAGTCTATTCGTTTATGAGTTATAAAGCTACAGACAGACACACACTACGACATCGACGCCAAACTAATAACACCGTTAGTGTTGCATCGAGGGTTAAAAATAGCATGGTATTAATCTACACCTTACAAGTCTACTCTCGAAGGTTTTTTTTTTAAATATCGTTTCTGTAATACCTTCATCCTATTTGAATTATTTAATTATTAGTAGCAAAAAGTAAAACCAAAATACAAACTTTCATCAGTCTCTCGTTCCCTTCCGAATAGTATAAGTATTTGGAGAAAACTATTACCTTTTTGGTGAAATAAATCTAACAGTAGCAAAACCAGCAATGTTTTCTGAAGAAATCGTGTATATCACTGACAACCACCTTCCTATCTTTATAAATAAAACTAGTGGACACCCGCTCCGTGGTTCACCACCTGCGTGGTGAAGATTTCCCGTACCCATTTTCCGTGAACCCTATCCCAGAAAGAGAGTACACAAAAGTTTATATGGTAGAGATATTTAAGCGTGTAGAAGTAATAAGCATAGGAACAAAGCCTTTTTTCGCCGTCGTAATTGTTAGTAGGTACAAAATACTGATGTATTTTAATTTTTCTATCATAGTAGATTCCTAATCTAAAACATACACGTAGATAAACAGGTTTCCTGAACAGCAAAGTATTATTTTGTTCCAATAATTTCGGGCAAAAGAAATCTATCACAACTTGTACAATAGAAAAACTTCAATCTTCAAACAGAAGTAAAAAGCATAAGAACAAAGCCATTTTTCGCCGTCGTAATTATTAGTAGGTATGATGTATTTTAATTGGTCTATAGTAGGTTTCTAATCTAAAACATACACGTAGATTAATAGGTATCCTGAACAGAAAAGAATTATTTCGTTCGAATAATTTCGGGTGAAAGAAATCTATCCTAACTTGTACAATAGAAAAACTTCACTAATATTGAAAACTGTTTTTCCTTAATCATATCTATCAAATTGAGAATAAAATTTCATTTTAGATATTCTCGTAGCTTTGGCATAAAAGATTAAAATCGGAAACTTCGCAGTATTCGAAAGCGGCATGTCCAATGACGCGATAAGTTTCCAGGAAATATATAATATGAAAGTAGACGCGCGTGAAAGAGAAAATTCATGCCACAACACGAACGGACTGAGCCTCATTTTTCATGTAGTAGTCGTAAACCGTTTGTGAATTTGGAGTCCGGTGTCTGGCTCAGTTTTAGGACATTGTCCCACATTGTCCCACAACTGAGCGGTAAATTTAGTCATCGTGGTACATTTGGAACCCCAGTACCATACTCGGGTAACAAAAAACAGATTTCAGTAGAGTGAGACCCTTTTTTTTCATGGATCATAAAACACAGCCAGCTTCCCTTACAATGTGCAAAACACAGGGTGTCAAGATATATTCCAACAATAAATTTAACTAAGAAACATAAACTAAAAAAATATCATTCAAAGTTACCGAGGCATCGCTGCGGCACCTCCGCTTTTCATGGTAATTCCCCTCCGAAGTTTTATTTTTATACTCACTTATTTTTTTCAGTTTAATATCATTCGAAATGAAGGTGAGTTACTCTCAATAGCCGGTCCACTCGTTGCACGAAACCGTAAATCCAAGTTCCACCAAAGAAGGCGTACTCTACAGGCAGCCCTAGTTATTATAAAATCGTAATAATTGTAAAAAATAAACGAAAAAGTCACAAGTGCTCGAATACCTGTACGTGCATGTATGAAATGATTAATGAATTTGCATGAAGCGCAAGAAGTATACATATAGCTTGTGAATCCTGGCGATCTGTCCTCTCTGGCTACTCCGTCAAGCATTCACACTGAAGATAGTTTACTATGCTGAATAAGATTTTTGAGAATAAGACTTAAATATAACAGCATGTTATAAATTTAACTCTATCTTACCAAAAAGTTTTCTACCACGTCGTTCTTTTAAATATATTTATGAAAAACATTATGTACTTACCCATAACCATAACTTTACGTTAATAGAGCATTTGCTATCTAAAATTATGTCAGTATTCAGGCACTCACCGAAGCCATTAAACTCCAATACAATTACTAATAGCCTGAAATCGAAGTAGCTCTAAAATATAGAACAGTGCTTTATTGGTCCTTAGATTGATTGTTCTATGTAGGTACAAAAGACTCTTACTGTACTGGTATGAGTTCATATTATAACGAGCGCTTTAATTGGAGTCTCTTAACCTAGGAGGCTCCACAAGATCTCTGGAACCCAAACGTCTTCACCTGCTAGCATTGCACCTCGCGAACAATGTTCAAGTCGGAAACATTTACAGGAAAACCACGTCGTTCTCGACGTAATCCCTAACATTGGCTGGGGTTTGGGCCGGCGGATGGCCTTACCATTCCAGATTCTCTAGGAGCTATTTTCGGGCCAATTTCTTGACCAGCTTAATGGTCTCCTAGAAGGACCTTCCGCGCCCTTGTAACACTCGTGTGCTCTCTCTCAGCTCTGTCATGCTCAGTCTCGGGCCTCAGTGCCTGGTATACCGACAGCGGAGATGCACGCTGCGTGCACATTACGATCTTCACCGGGTTTGACAGCCCAACGTATGCTGAAGTATTTAGGATAGCCAGTGGGTGGCTAGTTGGAGGAGAATCGTCAAACTAAATATAACTATGGACGAATAACGACCCCTCCTTCCACCACATGCCCGCCCTGGACGCGGCGTGTGCGATCAGAGGTCGCAAACAATACATCTACGATCGAACCCCGCACACGGGTGGTGATATTTATCCGGTCATGTATTGGCCACATAGACCGCCAAAGTTCTCCCCCTACCAGTGGTTTTTCGGGAGCCTCAAATGTCAACTCCAGGAGTTGAAATTTTCCAGGACTGGGACGAAATGCGGTAAAAATGACGTCTTGCTCAGCGAGCCATAGTTCGATGTGATATTGCTCACAGTTTGGCGAGAAATAAGCAGCCACGATACCACTCCGCTGCAATCAACTGCAACGCAGCATCGTCTCCTAGCAATAATTGCAATGCGCGTCAACACCCAAAGCTAAAAAAAGCTAAGCTGTCTATGGTGACTGGGCGCTTGTGGTAGACCCAGTACGCCTTGGCAACGGTGACCACGTTATAGAACCTAAAAGACCTCTCGTCATTGCAATCATGTTACGCAACCAGTTGTAAAAGAAGAGTTTTCCTTCTTCCTTTTTTCTGCTGTTTTTTACACGCTGGGCAGCTGAAGATCGTGACCGGTGAAGCCGAAGCGTTTAGCTATGGCTCTCGCCTGGTCACTGGGACAGCCGCTGGCCTCTGTCATTACTACCTCATCCAGACTCAATAAAAAATCATTACCGTTTGTTTCTTCTAATTACCATTCCATTTAAAAAAGAATGGGAATTAATGGAAATGAGATTTTCAATACTTTCAGAAATAAAACGATATTTTACATAGGTAACGATTTGTTAAGTTTAACAGTGTATAGAGGAATATATATGGGATATATCTGGCAAATAATTATGTAAAACACATAAAAAAATTACCTTTTGTAAGGCAAATGGTATGTAGAAATATTTTGAACCAAACCAGTTTTCGAGCAGGAGAACTCTAAATTACATAGTAAAAAAATGCACTCTCAGGGGTGTGTTGTTCACGACCGTAATGAGGTGATGGTCAGCGAATCTTTTATGCTTAATCTAGTCTATAACCGTGCGTAAATGCGATTTAGAAATATTAGGTCGTGAATGTCTTTGAATGGTAATTATGTGTGAGTGTAAGGACATTTTTCTAAGTGGTATGATACCACTTAAATTTGTTCTTTCGAAAACGTTATTAAAATATAATATAGATTAAATTAACGAAAACGTTTTAAAAAAATTGTTCTCCCAATAGACTTTTTAGAAAGACTCATAAATTTATTAAAATCTGGGAAAAGGGACAAGTATGGTGATTAGATTTTGGCTTTATTTTCAAAGTTTCACCCATTTTTAACAAAAATCAAGATGTTTTAAGAATTGCGCCTAACGCAGGCCTACGTTGATTAAACGAAAACAATTTAACATTTAAAAAAATAATGTTTCATGTGTTATTTATCGTCCGCCATACAATATGCACGAAATGAAATATTCACCCGTTTATTAATATTACAATAGTTAATAAACATTGACCCGATTTATTGACATATATGATAACTGCTCCCATCTCGTGTGTAGTAGTATAGGTATTGTGATGAAAAATACTTAATAATCTTCCTCGATATATGGGGTATCCAACATAAAAATATTTTTACAATTCAAACCGTTAGTTCATTCAACGTATCTAAGCGCATTTTCAGCTTTATAATATAGTAGTACCTATAGATGATAGAATTCGTATTACGGCATGTATTTAGATTATATGTAAGTATATTTATCGGTTAAATAGTTGGCGCTGTGTAAATATATGTAAAAACAAAGCACTATGAAAGGATTGACAAAGATTTTATTAATAGTAAAAGTCTTTTTAGCTGTTTTGAACTCAAGAGTAAATTAGAGGCCTTACGTTTGAACGCAGGCAAGCCTACAAATTTCTTTTGAAGTCGACTTTATTTGATTACATCGCACCAATCAGTACAATTAAGGAACAATAAAAAGAAAAGGTCCCCTTTCCGCTTGATATGTGGGTTGTGCGGAACTGGGCGCGTTACGGGAAGGGATCTCTAATTGTGTCCATTGAGCTGACGGTGCGTAGAATTTGTGCACAAAAGACTGCTAAATGTTGTATGTTCTACATCTGAACGAAAGGGAGATAAAATTATATAAACAATATTATCTTTCATTTTTACTTATGTAATCTCTGATGCAGTCTCGTTTCACCATGTTACTTATCCCCGAAAGCGTAGGCAGAGGCATACTACGCGCGCATTTCACGGTATTCATTTTGGTCGCACATAACAGGTATTACGGGAAAATAATTTTACCATGTTACCATGTTTCTTATTTAGCTTTCATTTTTATTTCTTTATGGCTTGCATGAAAATGTGAAAATAAGAAGAAGAATAGTAAATATTACTATTTATTTAACAAACAAATGGGACCAAAAAAACTACTGGTCAAGTGTGTATGCAAAATATAATTCACCGCTGCCATGTTAAGCAGATGTAATATAACATTATCTTCTATATAGGATATGTAATTGAGTGTAGTTGTCAGTAATTCTATCAAGATTTCCGAGGTACAAGCAACCTCTCCTATAAGCGAAGCACCTGCTGACTGACGAAGAAGGCAACGACGTAGGTGTTCTTATGGGGTTGGGAAGTCAGACGGCAAACGCTCCTAACAATGTTGAAAAACAAAAGTCAATCGATAACTGCTGCTATCTACTAAATATATGTGAAATCTGAATCCTAGTGGAGTTAGAAAACAATAAAAGAGAAGAGTGTCAATAGTATATACTTTTTTAAAGTGTAGTACAGGAAAGGAATAAAATTTAGATTACATACAAAATAATCTAAAAATTACCTTAAAAAATACACCCGCAATAGGAATGTAATGATGGATCGACCAACCCGGTCATCGCTATTGCACGAATCATTTTCTTTAGCGTAAAGGACTGTTTTGAATATAAAACAGGGTAACCTACATCTTAATGCGTCCAGGGACGTTCCAATTTACCGAACGTAGAAAGAGAATAAAAGTGTATTGTTACAATAAATTATTGTTCGCTGTTAAATCATTTAAATTTTATAAGATCGTAGCTCTCTAAGTCAGTGTTCTGTAAACGATCACAGCGTTTTAGCATCTTATATTATGGCTTATTTTATGGCTGGTGTAAGAAAGGTAACCGCATTGTAGCATTTATATTTGTTAGTGTTTTTGAGCTTTGGAAGGTACATCAAGCCTTTGGTCGCGTTTGCCAGTAACATGGAAGTCGTTAAACAAAGTTGGAAAATTTAGGGAGTTTAAAAAACTTCAACAAAAGGTAACCACAAGCCTACTCATTGAAACTAACCAATTGAACTGAAATAGGATGTGTCTGCTGTTAGCTTTCGAAGAGTCGGGTTCACTAGAGACCATTCTGGTTGCAGCATCAGGCCGAAGTTATCAATTAATTATCATTTAACGATTATACTGGCACGCGTGATAGGCAGAGGCATACTATACTCGCACATTTCACCGCATGCATCTTTTGTCCTACGTAACAGGTGGTGAGCCTATTGCCATTGTGAAGCTTTTAATCGAGTCATTAAACGCCAAATATGCCTTCATTTTGAAAAAGAACTGATACTCTTACACTTCTGGACCGTTATTAATCAAACATAACTAAGAAGCACCGCAAGAAAACTGGCTTTAAAATTAAAACACCGCATCGAAATCGGTCCAGCCGATTCAGGGCTACGATGCTACAGACAAACCCATACATCGACGTCAAACTTATAACACTCACGTTTAGCGTTGGGGGTTAGAAATCAGGATATTTAAACATATATTGCTGCTAAACAAACCTCGCATCCATAGCTCCTTAGTCAAACAAGGCACATAACAAATTACATTAGCACGTGTTACTGTTTGCATTTTCTAAGAGATAGCCGTTACTAGCGATAGTATCGCTGTAAGTCTGAGTGATGTGTGGGAAAGAGCTGTCAGTCTTGAATTTATCAACCGTCGTTCTATGTTTTTGATCTATTTTTGTAGAACTGTTGCTTGTTAATTCTTATACAAAACAAATATTACATATTTCCACATATAAATTCTAATTATTTTGTGTGGATAAAATGCTAGATACGGACAGCCAAAATGTACATATACATAATCAAAAGTTGTGAATATCGTAAGATTTCACTCAAAAAACAAGCCTAGTTCAGAACGAAAAATATAATAATTAAAGATTCGAATCGAATTTAAATACATTTGATAATATTTTATTCTTCCTACTTCAAACATCCTAACTTCAACAAAAACTCTTTGTAAATGTAAGAAACAGACTCTTTTTCATGCGTTACTTAAGCCTACAATGCAGAATGTAAGATAATAAACAGGCGCAGTCTCAACCAACTAGGCGTAATCTCACTATTTTAATAGGAGCTTTACACAAAGTCAACGCAGTTTATACCTTTCACTTATAGCTTTACACATAATGTTACATTATTAATTATAGTTGACGCAGAAAAGATAAGGTTATTCGCAAAACAAGTCATCTCAAGAAAATTTACTTTTACAAGACCTACTGCACGCAGTTGTATTTACAAGTAGATAACGACTTGAATTCCAAACTTTTCTGACCTCCCAAATCCTATACGGAAATTTATACCAGAACATATTGAAATATTATTTAGGCAAGCTAAATATAAAATTTAAAAAATCAATCCCTTAGTAGGCCAGTTTCCCCTAAGCCACCATATCTATGGCAACCCATTGTCGCTAGAAGTCTAGGTTCACTTTAATAGAAAATGCCTGGGATCCCTGTGATATGGCTACAATTGTTGCCACCGTGAAACATTGGTTTGGGGATGTCCTCCCATTCCCTTAGGAAGGCGCGTTCACCATCAATCCGACTCTATTTCTATTAGAGGTGCACTAGTAATCAATGCTTTGCGAGCTTTTGAAGCAAATTTTAATTCTTCGGTTTTGTATTTAACAACTATAATTGGTATTATTTGGTGGGAAACCAGACGGACCGACGACGAGCTAGAAAATATCGCTGGGACGGACTGAATGAGGGACTGCTGCGGTATATGTGTAATAACGTAAATTGGTGCAGAACTACGACCAGTGTTGAGATATCGGGTTGTTTAAAAATTGTAATAAAATATATCACAGAAAATAATATTGTGTTGTGTTGACAACAGTGACAGCTTCAAGATTAAACCTCTTTCTCCTCAATATAGTATCAACCGCATCCAGCAACACCCCACAATAATTATGATAGCGTGGTAGTGTCTGACTGACAGCTGAAACATCTGCCGATAATTGAAACGTCAGCGCCTACGTTGAGACCGCTCACAATACCCTGCGTTAAGCGAAAAGCCCGTTAAATTGTGTACGGATTTTGTTATTTTAAGGAATTTAGTGTGACGTATTGTTGATTAATTATTTGTATAAAAGACATGTAATGTTTTTTGTTATCTCCCAATAAACAATTTGGCTGCATATAGAGCTTACCATAGAACCTTAAGTGTTATGAAGGTAGAGTAGTAGCTGCAATTATAATTTTCGACGGCAAAAAAGAGTTATTTATAAAATATTACGCTTACAGTGACAAAGCAAGTATATAAGAGCAATGTGTGAAGGTTAAACGCGTAGAGCAGCGATTATTATCCCTACAATACAGACCAAAGCTTCTGTGTTATAGCTTTGAGTGAATCTTACTACTATAAGATCTATATTAGAAATTAACATTTATTATTGACTTCTAAAGTTCTAAGCAAGCTACCATAAACTCTTTCAGGGCACTGATAGTTGCACAGTAGGAGCAATCAACGCTACTAGCTCTACAATGGTGTTTTATAAATCTTTTACAACACCTAACTCTTAAAGGGATACAAAGGTATAGTTTAGGGATGAATAGTAGGGATAATTCTCCATATAAATAGAACGTATAGTGTCAAGTATAGCCTCTATATTATTTAAGGTTGAATTATTGAGTTCGTTACCACCTTAGTACCCCTAATTGGTCATGTAAGCGGTCATGAAATCATCAAATGGCACCGCAACAGAGCTCCTTTCAGAATTTTCTAAGATGATGGTTCCGTATGTAATGGAAGTGAAATCGCAACTGCAAGTTTTGATATTTCTGAAGGCGACAGTTATACTCATTGAGTAGTGATGATGTGAATAATACCAGTGATTATATTAAGAATCTATCATTTTAGTGAAAATTTGAGGACATGAGCTATTGAGAATATTAAACAAACTGCTATGAAAGATTTGATGTTGATCTTAAATGACAGATTTGGATTCTAACAAAAGATTATTAACTATTTTACAAACACCAAAAAAATATTTTAATATAAATACTAGGTGTCGATAGTGAATATTGGCATAAATAAAACACTAAGTCAGTGCGAGCATTATGTGTTATTATAAGTTAGATCATTCGTACGCACAATCGATATACAAACAAAATTATTACATCACGATCGATTTATATCCGGGTGCAATGCAGTGGCTGTATTGTCCTTTCTCTAATGTTCTTACTATTTTGAGAGGCATTCTGAAATTGAAATATAATTGTAACAGAATCAAATAAAATATAGTAGGGTTTATGTCGTCTAGTACTCCTATTTATTTTAGCAACCCTATTACAATTTATTTACGATATTATATAATGCTAATTTACTGAGTGACACTTTTAAAACAGCGTAATCGAAGCTACTTACATGAACAAAGGTACGAGTATAGCAGTAGGTACATAGTTTTTACGCGGTGTCCGACCACAGCGTCAAAAACAACAAATGTCACGTCGAACGTAGTGGAGGGCAGAGACTAAATGGTTGGTACTTATTTTATTGGAGCCCGGACTTTCTCTCGCTGTGTAGGTACAAAAAAGCTAATTAGTATCACATGCAAAGTTTAGACAATTGACGATTCGTTTATGAACGTAGGGGTTTATGGTGGATATAAAGTCAAACTTCTATTAAAAAAATAACATTCCATTGCTACAAATTTTCAAAGGCTTTAAATGGCAGTATTTTATAGTATTTAATTTTGTAGACAGAAATATGTAGGTATTTAATTCCAAATCTTTTCAATTTTGGCAAATCAAACAATAAAAACAATTTAGTACTCGTCCAACTCGAAGATACCTACGTGTAATAGTCGTGCGTAGGCTAGGTAGTGGTTTTGAAAAATTACTACGAATCTCCAAATTCATGGGTCCACCATTTTTAGATTATGAAGTTAATAAAAAACAGTAAAACGGACTAAAAGGTAACATAATACAATGAAGGTATTTATTTTTATAGCATTCTAATAACAGGGTCACGACTCTTAAGTCAATAGGCAAAGTTTTGTTACAAATTTAGGAAAAATAATGTTTTGCTCCATATGAAGCAAAATATTTTTTAGATAAATACACCGCAAAGAGTGGGTGCTTCAATTATTTGCTAATAATATATACACATATTCACAGTTTACTTACCTTCGCAATGAAAATTCCGCTTTATTTTGCACTAAAAATCAGTTAAAACTTTTGCACTCAACTCCGCCATTTATTTTCGTAAAGACAATTATGGTTGTACTGATCCCATTGACATGGGAATATCATTCTTAATTCATTTAAGATGTTATAAAATTCTATGAAAAATAAGATATCCTTAGACGTAATAATTTCCTATTGTAGATTTATACTGCAACTCAAGGGGTTACAATTTGCATTATTGCCACTACCGCTATAACAGTAAGTAAGATCCACAATAGACTAACTATACCTCTTGTAGAGTTTATATTCAAAAATTTACTCTCTTTACAACACTCAAAGAGTCAGTAAGCAGCATGTAGCTCTACCATATCGCTTGAGGAGTCAATGGTCACTAAAATACCACTCTTACAGCGCTTTAGTCTCAGTTAGCGCTATTGTACCTCCATAATTGCTCTTCTATATCTCTTAAATTCATTCTATAACTCCACGACATTGCCATAGTGGAACCTAAGATCTTAAGAATTTGTGCCCAATCCGGGGGCATAGTAAAGTTATAGCTCGCTATAACGCCCATGTGATAACACTTATTAATGAGCTTAGGAGGCTTTAGCTCTTTTATATATCTGTTCTAACTCTTATAGTAGCGCCTAATGTTAGTTGGGCTATCTATCTCTATCTTTATAAAACATGCAATCTACTACTAAAGATATAAAGAGGAACGTAGGTCTTTTTGACCTTGCAGTGGGTAAAAATGGAGTTAAGTACATCAAACTCAAGGTTCTTCTAATAAAGTCACAGCGTAAACAAGATTACTAAAATTGATGAAATCTTTCTTGTATAAATTTTAAAAACCGACTTTTTACGGCCTTGCAAAAGTTACAGTCTTCATAAATTTAAATAAGTACAAAATGAGGTGGACAACCCACTTGAAATAATTAATTTTCTTTCCACAAGTAGCTTACAAAAACTTGGAACTAAAATTTCAAGGCTCATTTCCCAGATGCGTGCGCTGGGCAGAGATTAACGCACTTCCCTATTTCATTAATAAATATTCTGTTTATCAAATTCAGATGCATAAATCTGCTGAAATCTGCTGAACGATTGTTTTTCAATTTTACTGTTCAATGTTATTTTTTCAAACTTTAGTATTAGATCGAAAAAGTAAAGAATAAAATGTTTGTTTTAGTATCTCACTATGATTTTTTTTTCTAAAATAGTACTGCTGATAGGAATACCTAAAAATAGGTATTGTTTTGCACACATTTTACATACAAACGGTACAAATATACTTATAGAAATGCATTTATAAACATTCAAGTTATGATGATACCTGCTCTAACTATTGAAATAATTTTGAGAAGCAATTACTATACCCTGTAACTAAAATAAGTGCCATTAGTTGAGTCATTTTAAGAAGCCACATTTGACACTTCGTTAAAAATCCCCAACGTATCCTTGTAACGGCGGGTATAAAATATTATTTAATTTTTCGAAGTTAGAAATACACAATTGTGTGTGTACAAATCAACATCCATATTTTATTGTAGGATGATCTGCATAGATTTGAAACTTACTGTATATAATAAGCTCCAATGAAATGTAGCCAAGTGCTTACAATTAACATTCTCACGACGCACATCTTTAATAAATATATGAATACACTCTGATGGTCACAAAATTAGTAAGGTGAGTAGCATACGGGATTTGGGGATCACACTAGACAGTAAGCTTTTGTTTGATCAACATTTAGATACTATAATTAAAAAAGCATCTAAAGCTCTGGGTTTTTATATTGAGAGCTACTGCCTGTTTTCACACTCTCAAACTAGTAAAAATATTATATTGTTTATTCGTGCGCAGCCATTTAGAATACGCATCTCAGGTTTGGAACCCTCAGTATGATATATATAGATCGCGTATTGAGAATATCCATAGAAAATTTCTACTATGTCTGGACTATAGGGCACAATATTCAGTAGACTACGTCCATCGTTGTAGAAGATATCACTTCTTACCTCTAGAAGTGAGGCGTGATATTGGCGACATTGGCTTTTTAGTGAGTGTTGCTAATAGCAGAGTAGACTGCCCGGAGCTCTTAGCTAATGTCTTTGCGTACCAACCTATTGAGTTTTCGTCAGCGGCCAATATTAACTGTCCCGTTCACGTCTACCAACTATAGATGGAATACTTTTTCTATAAGAAGTTCATTTTATTTTAACCAGATTCTAAGGCATCTTGATGTTGACCTATTCTGCATCAGTGTAGCGACTGTTAAACATCCTTTAGCCAAATTAAATTTTGAGAATGACGATGCCACCTACTGGTTCGTGCGGCACTGAACTTTGTTCACCTAGCATAGCATATTCTATTTTGTTTACTATTATTCTATTATCTGTTTATATATAGAATATAATATATTTTATAGAATATATATTATATTACCTATAGAAGCGCTCGTGGCCCCACGGTCTCAGTGTTCGGTAAACGATCACTGAGGTACGCAACTTTCACTATGGCTGGTCGTCGGATGGGTGACCACTTTGTGGCATTTACATTTGCGAGCGTTTCCGTGCTTCGGAAGGCACGTTAAGCCGTTGGTCCCGGTTGCCAGTAAAATGGCGGTCGTTAAGCCTGGTTAAAGGCCGGCTTAAAAAATTTCAACAGCAGGTAGCCACAACCTGCGTCTGTCTATTTCAACATGGCAATGGGCTCACCACCTATTACGTGGGACAGAAATCCACACGGTGAAAAGTGGGCATATAATATGCCTCTGCCACCCCTTCGGGGATAAGGCGTGATGGATATTTATTTATCTGTTTATATATGTATATAGTATGTTTGTTTCGTATTGTTAATTTTTATAATTCATATGTGAAGGCTCGTAAATAGCAATTTGTTAACGTTTACATATACTTAACCATTTTGTAATTAGTCTGTAAGCCTTCCTAAAAATAAATAAATAAATAAAATAAAATTGTCTAAATGCCCAAAGAAGGCTACTTTACTATCTACTTTCACCAATAAACCATTAGAAGTACTATTACTTATTCTGTGCCATTGTAAAGACAATAAACAATTTATGTTCTAAAGAACTGAACGTCGTTACAACGTTGTGGCAGTGGACCCTTTTCCTTTTTAAACACTAGGGAGGAAGATCCAGACCAAGAAAATCAAAAGTTTATTAGCAGAATCGAATGTAATGAGACTTATTTGAAATAGTTCACCACTTTTAAAGTTTTGTTTTAATAATACCTTCTCATTTTTCTTTATTTTTATGTAGTACTAGTTGGCGCCCGCAGCTTCGCCCGCGTAGAGAAGTTTTCCCGTTCCCGTTTCCCACAGGAATTTGTAGTGTGCCTATAAAACGCTAAACGTGTAGCCTATTTGTTATTCTAATGTATAAGCTTTTATTATTGTAAAGTTTAATTAAAATCCATTCAGTAGCTTTTACGTGAAAGAGTAACTAAAATCCATACTTACAAACTATATTCATTATTTTCATGTTTCTTTTACATACTTTTTTCTTTGTCTAAAATAGGTATTTCTCTAATTTTGCAGGTTTTCTGATTTTTGTCAGTAACATGGCAGTCGTTAAGGTCAGTTGAAGGCCTTATGCCTTGAAAATATCAACAGCAGGTCGCCACAACCTGCGCCTGTCCATTTCATCACGGCAATGGGCTCACCACCTGTTACGTGGGACAAAAATTCATACGGTGAAATGTATACCTCAGATTACCCCTTTGGGGACAAAGGCGTGAAAATATGTATGTTTGTATGTTTGCTGATTATATTTCGATATTTGGTTTCTGGATATATGATGTTAAGGTGTAATGTGTTTGCAACATAAAATATGATGCTAGCATAGTTCTATCAACGTTTAATTTAGGTAGTATTTCTTAGCCGTCTAGAAAATCAGCTGGATATTCACACCCAGTTGTCTCAGAACTAGTGCTCTAGAGCTCCGACGTATGAAGGTCTGGCATACAAAATAATTATTTTTTTCTCTAAATACATGCCTACTCCAGGACTTTTTTGTTTATTTTTATTATTTCTATGCAACTAAACGTAATATTGGTCCTGTCACAACTTATTTATTTATTTATTTTATTTCTAGAAAAATAAATTACCTGGCATTTTTTATTATATTGAATTTATAAATAATAAATAAATATTGTGGGACACTTTTCACAAAGCGCCATCTAGCCCAAAGTAAGCTAATATTAGCTTGTGTTATGGGATCTAGATAACTGATAAACATACTTATATATTTCTAAATACATACATATTATAGATAAATAACACCCAGACACAGAATAAACCATCGTGCTCATCACACAAAGTTTTATCCTGGGTGGGAATCGAACCCACGACGTTGACGTTGCTACGCAAGAGTAGCAGTCGGATGCACTCCCACCGCGCCACAGAGGCAGTCAGATAATTATATATTTTATTTAATCAATCAATTGATTATTATAATAATAAGATGTTTTGCACCCAGGGAAATGGTGAGTAGCATTTAGAGGCAACACAGATAAATTACAGGAAGAAATCATAGAGATGAAAGATTTGGACCGAGTGTCGTTTTTAAGAAGACTAATATTAAAGTCACCAAGCACAATAGTGTGCTTGTAAGATGGAGATAAGCTTTCAAGGACAGTTTCGAAGGATGCAAAGAAGTCTATGCGTAGATTCACCGGCGTCGGCTGAGCTGATATATCAACAATTGAAAAAGGAATATGATCTCGAATATATATAGCAATACCGCCATTGACCACAACTGGGCGATTATTCCTCACCAGTTGAAAACCAGGCAATGCATATGAAGCTGATGGATGCCAAGGCCTAAACCATGTCTCTGAAACTAAAATGGCATGTATATTTTCACATTCAAAAGTTGCTAGCATCTCGGGAAACGAAGCCGGAACACGTGCATTAATATGGACAACATTGAAATTCCCAACAACATCAGAAAAATGAGACACAAGCAGTTCAGCCAGAGACGGTCTATTGACTAAACTGTCATTATTACCACTGTTCGCTGAGAGGAAAGATTCATTGCTATCAGAATCAGACATTATAACAAATAAATTAAATATATAAATAAATAAATAATATAACTAAATATAAATATATAATATAAAACACTATATAATAAAATCTACTCACAAAAAGGTACTTCTTTGCCCACCTGCCAGTTGTATAACAAAAAAAGAATTAGAATGTAAAACAGAAATAAAGAGATTAAAATTACAATATTAAAGAATTTACTATAATAAAAGATTTTTTATATTTATTTATTATATTTTTTATTGGTTTAGTTTTCAGTTATTGTTCCTAAATTTACGATAGAAAAAGTTTAACAATAATTGGACAGGGATTAAACTGAAATAATATACTTTCTTCTTGATATCTTACTTTTTCAAAATAACTGATTCGATTCATAAATGTTTGAAGTCCGTATCGGTTCGTTCACATTAATCGATATGTTTAATCATGTCATCTCCCTATGAAGCAAAAACTGACATTTATCAAATGTGGCCTATTATAATAACTCGACTATAGATTACGCCTACGCCACCTCAAGACGTAGGTGGTGAAACATTTCAATAGCTTCGAGCGTGTTTCGTTAGTACAGTAACAGTCCGTCTGATCGCCTGTCTCACATTCTCAGGAGTGGACCTAGCAAGTTGAAATTTATACCAGATACTGAAGTCTATTGTCCCTTTTAGGTGTATAAAAATTAAGGTCCTAAATTAACACGATATAAACATGTAGTTAAGTACCAATATCTACCTTAATTTTCAACATTTTGGAACGAGAAATTTCCCCTTACTTGTTCTATAAGACTATTAACCAAAATTGATAATTCTACACCCATAGAAACGGGGTTAGAGCGTGGTTGAGTAAAAAACATCTCCATAAATTTTTATAATTTTAGTATTAGTAGGGTTATAAATTTAAATAAGTTATTAGTCAAACACTTTTTTTTAAAACAATCTTAAATATAAAATAAAATCAAACTAATTTTTAAATCGCGATAAATGATTATATTCAGCAAATTACATTTGATACCAATATTGTAGAGAAGCATAAAAAATTAGTCTTTACATTTAAAAAGCCACTACTACAGCCTAGTTTTTGAAATAGGTACTTTTTTTTATTATTATTAAATAATCACTGATAATTTGTAGGCAAAACTAAATAATGGTAAGACAATAAACGTTTATTTGTTATACTTTTAGTAATAGAGTTTTTATTTTTATGAAATATTACTTTACTATTTGAGTCTATGATGCACGCGTCTTTTATGAGCTGCTTAATATATCCCAAACCGGTGAAATATTATCCACTTTATGAGCAAGTGTGTTGAACAATAATTAATACTCTATCTTGATTGTCCCGCAGTTTTGGACTTAGAATGATGTCACGTAGCTAATCATGCAGTGTAATTCAAACTAAACGTAAATGCAAAATTTCAGCTCAATTGGTTGGAGATATCTGCATCAAAATCAAGTTACAAGATTCCACCCGAACAAACATACGTTGCAAAAAAACTCTTTTAAGAAAATAGTATATAAAGTAAAAAAAATGTGTGTGTACCAAAGCAGATAGGTAAGAAGTGAAACTTCTTTACGACTTTTTTTACAATATAAAATTATAAACCTAACTTAGACCTTTAAGTTGTATGGGCGCTCTTATAATTTGGAGATCTAGCTTAATTGGCAATTGCCTGAAATAAGGTACTAACTTTATTATGGCGGAATAATGGGTAACTCTGTGCTCACGAGTTCGACTTGCGCTTGATCGGTTGTATTTGTTTTGGTAGCGATATTATTGCCCCGTCAGAAACACAACAACATTTATTTTTCTCTTAATCGAATTATAACGTGTAAAACCTGTCATAGCATAATTCATTTAGTTAGACTCCGTCATTATCCGAAATCATCCGATACTTTTATTTCGGTTACAGTTATGGATAGTTTTTTTTTTTTATGTTAGATATGAGATAGTTACGGTTACGGAGCTGGAGCCGTAACCGAAACTATGTTACAATATTATTTATAACGTCCCCGAATTCGCAAGATGCGAGGAGCAAAAAACAATCACAGAAAAGTTTCCTTAGGATAATAAAACAGAACTTGCTCAAAGTTCCATGCTACAGGCTGGGATTTCTTGAGATCATCTTTACGCTCACTGAACATAATTACAATTAATTCCGATATAATTTATATCCAGAGTTCTTAGTCTCTGGAGTCTCGTTCGGGGATTACTTGTGGCTGAGCAATCACTCGTGCGAGTGGTGTTAACACTAACTTACTGCGACAAGACTTTTATCGATAAACTCCCTCGCACAAACGAAATGTGGTTAAATGTCAGCGAACCTGAAGGCAATATAAAAGTAACAGCTGTTACACATACAACTAAGTTCAAACTTAACAATAATAATAATTACGTCTGCTTGTAGATTTCACTGCCTCGGTGGCGCAGTAGATAGGAGTTTAGGGGTTTGCTATGTATAATATGTATTAATTTAAAAATAGAATAATATATATATTAAATATGTGTATTAGTTGTCTTGATCACTTTCCACATGCGCTTACTTTGGGCTAGATGTTATAACCTACCAGCCATCGATTTTAAATCCGAAAGTGTAATGAAGTGAAACTTCTTTATCGACTTTGAGAGAAATTTTCGCGCTCAAAAAAAAAATTAAGTTTTTTAGTTACACGCCATGTTGTTTTGAAGTGGAACTTCTTTTTCATAAGTGAAACTTTTTTATCGACGTATGAGAGAAATTTTATAGCTGTAAAAAATGTCGTAAAGAAGTTTCACTCATTACCTGTGTACTCTGGTACACACACATTTTTTATATGTTTGTTTGCCCTGAAGTCACGCCTAACTAAACCGATTTGATCGAAAATTTGTATCCAGGTTTTTGTCATAGGAAATTTTACAGAAAAAGTTAACCACGAGGGCAGAGAGCCTCGTTGTCATTAAACTTTAATCTCTCTTAGAATTAAGATCAGTTTGAAGTGCAATTACGTGTCTCTCGATTTTAGAAGTCACTAGCACATCCCTGCTACTTCACCCGTGACATAATTTGAATGCCATGGACCCAAATAATTCCAGTCGTTTATTAAATTTACAATAATGTATGAAAATTTGCCCGATTTGTTTACATTTTTGATTGCTGCTCCGCTCTCCTGGGTAATAGCGTGATGATATGCAGATGCAGCCTATAGCCTTCCTCGATGAATGGGCTATCCAGCACAAAATATTTTTTCAATTTGACCCTGTAGTTCATGAGATTAGCGCGTTCAACCAAACAAACAAGAAGAAACAAACATAAATGGTGACAGGGGAGGGTAAATGGTCTCGTAGTGGTTTGCAAGAGCGCTCAAAACGGTATGTTTAGCCTTTTTCCTCAATTTACTCCCAAGTCTACGGTTCACAGAACCACTAGTATAGATTCGATTCGTATAGATAGTTATGATTTAATTCTTTTAAATAACAGTAGGTTCCTACAGGTAATTTAAAAAATATAGATATACTGTTTTTGAATGTATTCCAACCTAAAAATGTAAATGTTGCCTCAATAATAGAATCATACGCTTGACTCATATTTCAAACGTAAACAGATGTAGGTATACGGCTTCAGAGTCACATACACACATGTAAGGATCTACCCGACATTCTACTAATATTATAAACGCGAAAGTTTGTAAGTATCGATGTTTGTTACTCTTCCACGCAAAATCTTCTGAATGGATTTTGATGAAATTTTACAATAATCTACCTTGCACATCAGACTAACACATTGGCTACTTTTTATCGCGGGAACAAGTTCGTGTGGGAAACGGGAACGGGAAAATATCACCACGCGTGCGGAGCCGCGGCCGTCAATTAGTACGGAAATATTTAAGGAAAGTGGAGTCAAATCGATTTCTTTGAACGCCCTTATTCGTTTGTCTTTTGAGTTGTCCCCAGATCGGATAGATGTCCCATGATCATTAAGTGAGCTTGTTAGCTACTGTTTCTTCATACGCTTTTGACAATCTTTGGAAGTATTTTTTTCAACTTTTGGGACAAATGGTACCAGTGTCTCTGCTGTATGGACGTAGCAGTTCACAAAACTTACTTCCTTCTGAGAGGTAGTACCTTTATGTATCCCTTACGCAATGTTTACCTACGTATCTTTAATTTAATACTAAAAGGGGTAAGCAGAAGTATAATATATGCATGGATCGCGAAGCCTGGCGATCTGCCCTCTCTGACTACCCCGTCAGGGATACAGCGTGAAGATAGTTAGTTAGTTAGTTTTTAGAAGTATAATATACACCCAAATTTTCCTATTTGTATTTTCTCCTACGTAACAGGTGGTAAGCCTTTTGCCGTAGATGTAGGACCATTACGATATGAAGGTAGTTATCCGTTCATGTTCCCATAGATTTAAATAACTAGGAACGACGAGTACTCATACGTAAATTTCTAATTAACTAGGTGCACTTGCCGTCCCCGGTAAGTCTATTCCGGTAAGTCGATGTCTATTTTCCTTTCGGTGATTATTCCTCCATGGTATGTCTGATTTTTTGATTTTATTTGGTCTAAACTATCTATGGCAAGATGTTGTATTATGGGGCAAATTTTTATCAAAATGTGTTGAGTGGTTTGGGAGGAGTTCGAGGACAAAGCAAAAATCCGAATCGGGGTAGAATGGATCTACGCCTCGTTCGCTTCGCTCTAATATAACTTTTCTTTAACAATACAACAACTTCACTACACTTGTCTTGAGTTTTTGATATTAATTAGTTTTAAGTAACACAAAATGATAATGAAAGAAATCAAGAAGAAAACACATCAACAAGGTCAGAAATCCGATGGACAACAGGGTACGAATGTAAATTTTAAATTTCATGCATAAGTTTAACTCCCTCTTGGTTTACAAATAAAATATTCTTAAAATTTATTAGGGCTTGATTCGGAATCAGTGTTGCGGTCGTCGGATCAAAGTGATATTACGTAATATATTCGTTGTGGGGAGCGGTCTAAACGCTTTTGAATTACCGAGTAGCGTAATGGACAAACTTAATATTCACGGAGGGAACACAGTAGCTAAAATCTATGCGGGCATGGGGACGTATCAGGACCGCATTGTTTTCACAGATAATAAATTGTACTACAGTTGATTTCGATTGTTGTGAATTCATGACACATTAGTAAGTTTGATTTAGATCACACCAATTGATTAAACCAACTAAAAGGTAGCTTTCTAATTTGCCATTTTATAATTTGTGTCAATATTTGTATAAAATAGTCTCATAATTCCCCATCCTACTTTATTTATTTTGAATATATTTATTAGTATTTTCACTACTTTAATTTCATTAGGTAACAAGTAAAATATGAGCATAGCAATTTATCACGTTGCTTCCACTATCAGAGTTTGCATTGCCAAAAATATATACGTTCACCAATACTCGTAACCAAAATGTATAGTTGCAATAATATATGACGCCTTTTAGGTGGTGACACAACCATATTAGGATGAAATGAGTACAAATATTACACATAAACCTTTTACAATTGTAATCTAAATTGTATCTACTCATGAACAGTAGAGTAATGCTACTCCGGAGTCAAAGTCCCGTCATGATATCGATTAAAAAAGAAAGATAGTACAGTAATTTACCGATGTCTTAATGAGGGTGAGAGACGGATAGATGATCAAACGAACTTACCAAGTGAAGTTCGATCACTATTATGTCAGTCGCATTATTCGAAGATAAATACTAAGGTAGACTTTCAGAGAAACAAGTTTTGTTCAGGTTAATCATTCTTCATTTATTGGAAGTAGTAATGAAATCGTATCGCTTACTTATTACAATTGACCATTTTATGTGTTCCTAGGGTTCACAACTGCGTTTGCAAAATCATAGTCATTTTGTATTGGCCGGTTATGAAAACGGGCGAAAGCTGAAGAACTGTTGGTCCAACCAGCTGTTTTTCCGATTATATCTACGCAAAGACCGCCGACGCGGGTGGCCGACGTAGCAGCGTGTCGTGTGCTGTGGGCCCCGAATATAGTTATGTCAACTCCACACTCTGACAAAACCTGTCTGATCCAACGACTGATAGTTTGTATACCAGCGGGTTTGTGTGGTTTTTTATAAGATAGTAGTAGATTTTCTACGTTCGCAGTCCTCAAATTTTTTGTTACAAAAATATAATCCTTGAGGACAGAAGCAGGACATATGTAAACGTTGTCTCTAAAAAATGGTAAGTATAATATGGGTTGATCACGCCCTGGAGCCGAGGTCTTTATAATAACTGTTATATATGCTATCTTAACTTCATTTGAATTAAAAGATATATTTTGTAATTTAAGTAATGAAAAGGTTTGTACCCTATGAGCCGTGCAAAGTGCTAATAAGATTGCCAATTTTTTTGTAATTTTTTCGATATTTATCTCTACATTAGGGTACCAGTTTGACAAATGATCAAGTACCAGTTTTGGGTCCCAGGTGAACGTATATTTTGGTTTGCTGGGCTTAAGTTTGTATGCCCCTTTTAATAATCGTTTTATGTGGTTATCAGAGCCTATATCAGCATTTAATAGTAATGACAATGCGGAGCGGTGGCTGTTGAGCGTTACATAGGCACAACCTTTGGTAAAATGCTCGGTTAAAAATGAAAGGACAGACTTTATAGAACCCTTAAACGCGTCAATCTCAAGTTGTGAACAAAACTGCCACCATAGTTTTAGTGTCGTGTTGTATTTTTTGATGGTATTTTCAGCCAGCGAAGCCATCATTAGATCTAATGAGACGTGAGAGACTCCTCGGAGTATGAATGACGTCCATAAAGCCTCGCGATACCCAGGGTAAGCTTGGAGTGCAGTGGGTGGTGTTCTCCCAAATGAGATTGAAGGAGACATTTGTCAGGGTTGAGATAGAGGATTGATGTGCGAATCGAATAAATTTTGAAGAAGTGGGTACCATGGTTGCTTTGGCCAATGGGGAAAAACTAAAATCCCTTTGGCACCGTCGTCAATAACTTTCCGTAAAAATTTTAAGATTAAGGAAGACGGAGGGAATGCGTAAAAGTATTTGGATTGCCGGTGACGGTGTATGCATCTGGTTCTTGTTTCCAAGAGACGAACAAGTTACATTTGGCATTGTTCCGAAAAGCAAATAAGTCAATATCGGGAAAACCAAAATGTCTCTCTATTAATTTATACGCCTGATCAGATAGCTCCCATTCTGTGTCAGGGTTAACCTTTCGGGATTCTTCGTCGGCACAATTATCCTTGGTATTAACGTACGTTGCAAATAAAAGGATTTTCCGTTCTTCGCACCACTGCCAGATGGACCGTGTCAGTTTGTTGAGATGTGGAAACTGTACACTTCCTAAACGATTTATATAGCTAATTGCTGTAGTATTGTCTATTCTTAACAATATTTCACAATTTACGTCATCTTTAGCGAAGCTTTTTAAACCTAGGAATGCCGCCAGAAGTTCTAAATAGTTGATATGGTATTTTGATTCTGTGACTTTTCACCTACCATGGACCTTATTGACTTTGCACACCGCCCCCCAAGTTCTAGATGCGTCTGAGTTTATTTCTTTTTTATAATTTTTGTGTCTTAATGGGGAAAAAGCTGTAAAAATATTATTACGCCACCAATTAAGGTCCTCTAGAACCGATTCAGATATGTTAATCGTCTGTTCGTAATTATTAAAGCTTCTTTGCAATGCTAGAAATTTATGGCGTTCTAATAATTTTGTTTATACAAAACCGTATTGAACCGCAGGACAAGCCGCGACTAGAATACCTATCAACTGTGAAAATTCACGGATTGTACATTTTGATACTCGTAACCTTCCTATTAATATGCTCACGTTTATCAGTGACTACTCTCTGATAAACATGAGCATATTAATATGTATGTATGTACACAAAACATGTCGCTGTCTCTACAGACAGCGACATGTTTTGTGTATCATACAAAAATCCTAAATAATTACATTCTTGGGACGGTTTTAGCGAGCTTTTCTTGTAATTCACTATAAATCCTAAACATTCTAAGAGTTTTAAAGTTTCACGAACATTGGTTAGACAATCGTTGTAATTATCGCCGATGCATAGAATATCGTCTAGATATATTACGGACTTGTGTCCTTGTCGTCGGAGATAACCTATAACTTCTCTCATGAGCTTAGTGAATACCCGCGGTGCCACGGAGAGCCCATAGGGCATGGCAATGAATTGATATGTAAGTAAGGTACTTGAATTTGGGGCCTGAAAGTTAAACCGTAAATATTTTCGATCGGATTTTGTGATAGGGACTAGTAAATAGGCTTCTTTGAGATTAATTGTTGCTACGTACCCGCCACGGGGAATTAACTTAGATGCTGTTCTGTAATCCTCCATTTTAAAGTGAGTATTGCAGACAAACTTATTAAAAATTTTTAAATTTCGAATGAACCGCTTATCTCCATTAGGTTTAGGTGCTAAAAATATTTTCGAAATGAACTGGTCCTTAGAGAGTATGCAACGTGATACAGCCCCCAATTTTACCAATTTTTTGATAGTTATGTGCATATCTTGACGCTCTTTGTATGAGAAATTAGACGATGGCATAATGGTTTGAGTGACTTGGGTGGAAAAAGGTATTGTAAGGCCGTGTTCTATCCAAGATAGTACTACTGTGTTGTTAGTTATGTGAGACCAGCAATTAAGAAAGAATCTAATTCTGTCTGCGTGTACCTCTGTTATTTCCGCCGTGCTGCACGTGACCCCGATGCGTTGGTGTCCTTGGATTGCGGTTGAGGTGGATATGAAAGACGTGTCGTAGTCGTCGTTGTAGATCGCCTCTGAACTCCCCGACGCCCCCTGTTCGGCGGGTACCGAGGAGGTCCCTGCCAGTTTCCCGGATAGGTCGGGTGGGTTAGCGATTGAGACGTGACATTCTTTAAATGTCCCGCTGTTTTTCTAATTTGTAAACCTTGTTTCTCTATAGCCTTGCTTGCTTTTATCTTTTCAGGTAATAAATTTCCGTATAGGGTGTCGTCGCGTTCCGAGTCTTGTATGACATTAAGGAAGTTTTTATCAAGGCTAGGTGTGGTTAATTTAATTCGATCTCTGGTTAGGCCATAGTGAAGATCAGATAATAAACGACACCCATCGCTTAGATACTGCAGAGCGAGCGTTTTGTTATCGGTTTTAAGCAAAATATCCATTGGTTTGTTTATTGCTGAGGCCCCGTTTCCCAGTTGTTGTTGGAACGCTGATAGCTTTTTATGTCGCCCTCTGACTACGTCAGATACGGCGGCTGAAATTTCAGCATTTAACTTTGGCGCTTGTAATAGTTTACAATTAGCGGGTACGGGATGTTCGGTCATGAGTTTAGCTTTTTCTTCTTTATCTAGACCCTTCTTCAGTAGGGGGGCTGAACTTTCTCATGGCGTGGATTTTCTCACCAAAATCGGGTGTTCCAGTTGTGGAGGCTCCCAATGCAGACAGTAGTTCTGGGTCCACTCCAACTTCTTGGGTCATTTCTGTGGGTGGGAAATTCAAATCCTCCCTGAGGTTTGTTAAATCCGGAGGGGCGAAGGCTTGCTCTAACAGGTCTTCTTCAGACGGGGGAACTGTTAAGCCTTGCAATTCATGGCTCCCATCACCGTCGTTCGCATCTAGAAAGTCATACGATCGGTGAGTATATGCATTGTCTTGCCGTCAATATAGGTGTGGTATTTCCAAATTTTTCATGAGAACGTGACCCATAATTAGCTCGCAGCTAATTAAGCCATCGTGGTTGACTCGCGGTCCACCTCGATTTAATTGTAGGTAGGTTAGGTAACCGTGACGAATATATTATAAGATAACACATCTTCTACACGATTTGTCATGAAACCATGACCCATAATTAGCTCGCAGCTAATTATGTTATCGTGATTGACTCGCAGTCAATCCCGATTTGGTTTACGTTAAGTAGGTAAGCACACTTTTAACTCTTAAGGAAATAAGGTTTGACTAACCTGCAATATATTCTTCATCGGATGAATCGAACGGTTGTTGTATTCTGCGGTATTTTTGCCGTTCTATTTCCTCTAATTTCCTGACCTTTTTTCTGTATCTTTCTAGTTTATCTTGTACACTACGTTTCGGCATTATTATAAGCACATGTGCTTGTTGCCTCGCACAAAAAAGGAATGAACAGATATGACAAATAATACAAAGATGGTCGATGGTAATGTAGGGGTACGTACATATGAAAAAAAAAACTCTGAATCTGTGCGATGTTGCCTGTAGAATAAAGGAAAATACCTTAGTACCTTAGTATTTATCTTCGAATGATGCGACGAAATATAATAAATGCTATATCGGGTACATTACAAATTAGAAAGTAAAATTTTGAGTATCAGTAAACCAGCCAGTTCAGTGTAGATAAAATATGAAAATTAACATTTATAATAACGCTTTTAGCACAACACTGAGCATAATTAGGGGCATTGTAAACAAATGCCCTTACAAAGTTGGGCAAGCGAGATGAAAGGGTACTCTCGCAATTAACATTTAAATATTTTCATGGGAGGTGAGTGATATTAAATTCCTGGAATCTGTACCTCCACGTAGAATACGCAATGTTAATTTTGTGTGTAATCGTTACATTTTCCGCTGAGATAATTTAGAAACGGAAACATTAACCCTGCAAAATTAAAATGAATTTCGATTACCTAGGAAAATTGTTAGTCAAAAATAAGTTACGAGTCAAATAAAATACAAAAGTGAATTCGTATTCCGAGCCTCGCTTCGACATCAAACGATATCCAGAACGTATTTCTTTTCATTCCATAGTCTGCCTATGAGAACCGCTCTCTGTTTTGTTGCTTCTATTCCCAGCTTCTTGCATTATTTTCCCTTTCAATTATAGAAACGAAGTTTTTATTCGAACTTTATACATCGATGTTGAGGAGCACTTGGAGATTGGTTGCCTTTTTGTAATGCTGAACCTTTTCAATGACTCACTGGTACTGATACCTAATGTATACCAAATTTCATCCAAATTGATTTAAGGTTAGAGCGTCGAGGACGGCGGGTTGACTGCACGCCGTTCCCTCAGAAGTAGGCCCTAAACAGTGGCGTGGCGTGATAGCTACAAGCACGCCCTCAACAAAGTTGGACGGCTCCCAAACGCTCCCCAAAGAAGCGGGATGACACCCGAACCCTTCCAAAGAGGCGGGATTAAACCCAACCACCCTGAAGATAAGGCCGTGGTGGTGAATAATATAGTAATGAATAATAGTCTATCTGTGTGTCTTCCGAGAGCTCAACCGGGACTCCTGGCCATAGGCAGATGTAAGGGCACTATACATTATATAAAAAATAAAAAATAAATATCCATCACGCCTTATCCCCGAAGGGGTGGCAGAGGCATATTATAAGCCCACCTTTCACCGTGTGGATTCCTGTCCCACGTAATAGGTGGTGAGCCCATTGCCGTGTTGAAATAGACAGACGCAGGCTGTGGCTACCTGCTGTTGAAATTTTTTTTAAGCCGCTTATAAGGCCTTCAACCAGGCTTAACGACTGCCATTTTACTGGCAACCGGGACCAACGGCTTAACGTGCCTTCCGAAGCACGGAAACGCTCGCAAATGTAAATGCCACAAAGTGGTCACCCATCCGACGACCAGCCATAGTGAAAGTTGCGTACCTCAGTGATCGTTTACCGAACACTGAGACCTAGTGTAGGAAATATTAGCGTTACCAATCATATTTAATTGCTAAGACTCCATTCGCATTAATTTAATGAACAGTACTTGCTAAAATTAATTATTGCTGAGACATCGATTACGTAACAATTGTCAATTCGTCACGAACCCACAATCTCCCTCCAATACATGACTAAGCGCATCGACGTTCGCGCCGCTACTGAGTGGCGAATTGTGAATGAATATCCATCACGCCTTATCCCCGAAGGGGTGGCAGAGGCATATTATATGCCCACTTTTCACCGTGTGGATTCCTGTCCCACGTAATAGGTGGTGAGCCCATTGCCGTGTTGAAATAGACAGACGCAAGTTGTGGCTACCTGCTGCTGAAGTTTTCAAGCCGCCCATAAGGCCTTCAACCAGGCTTAACGACTGCCATTTTACTGGCAACCGGGACCAACGGCTTAACGTGCCTTCCGAAGCACGGAAACGCTCGCAAATGTAAATGCCACAAAGTGGTCACCCATCCGAGGACCAGCCATAGTGAAAGTTGCGTAACTCAGTGATCGTTTACAGAACACTGAGACCGCTAGGCCACGAGCGCTTAGAGCGCGAATTGTGAATGCTAAATTAAATTGCCAAAACTCATAATTATAATTCACGACAAATTCATATCGCAGGCGAGCTGTGAACGCTGCGTCGCTGCGACGACTAAATCATGAGGCAGGCGAGCTGCAAATGATGCGTCGCTGCGATTGCTAAAATTCATTTTCACGACTAATTCATGAATGAATCGTGTCATTGTGCTATTGCGAAATACGGAGTGTGTGAATGAAACAGTGCATTGTTGATATTCAGCCCATTATTTTTAACTATTAAATGCTTGTGTTTGGGGTTATTTATTCCATTTTAGTATAAATTTTTTTACAATCTGTGAAAGCGATTGAGTTGAGTAAGAAGTCGAAATTCGTACGTACTTTTTACGAATTGTAAATACTTTTGTATTATTCTTTTATTAGAATATATAAACCCTAAAATCGTATGATTGTACTTTATTGTGGAATAAATAATGTAATACAAAATGTATTTTTTGGGTTCCGTCTCGAAAGGAAAACAACGGAACTAAAGTTTCTTTTATTTTTATTGAATTGAAAACTTCTTTTAGAGCGGTACGCATATTTTTAGATGAGATAAATCTCTGGACCCGCGACACCGTTAGGCATATGCATGTACATATAGCAGACCGCGAACGCGTCTAGATAAATATTTTGTCTTGATAGTTAATTGGTACCTAGATTCAATATCTTGCTACTAAATAATAGAATCATCATCATTATCGTCTAACGTTAATCCCGGTCAACAGGTCTTATTAAATAATGTTGTGTAATCAATTAAGACTCTTTCAGTGTAGAATTTTTTTTCATCATCATCATCATTAACGTCGATCCTGGTCAATTTTTTAAGAGAAATCCGCGAACGAGGTTAGATAAATAAATTATTAATAAATTTGCAGAGTGCAACCCTTAATTTTTTTTATTATGTCCGTCTGGACGTCAGTCCGTCTGTCTATCCATGTGTCATCATCGATTTTCTCAGGAACGGGCGGATCTAGCATGTTGATGTTTACTTCATTGATGTTCATATTAGCATTTAGCATAGCAATAGTACGTCGCATGCTTCGAGATTAAAATTAGCACGCTAATGAAATTAATAAAAAATCGCATTAATTTCCATCACTACTGAGACCGCGGGGCCACGAGCGCTTCTAAGAAAATCTATCTACATTATATAGGCATACATTTTCATAATTTATATTTTGACTGCCTCTGAGCCTCTTAGTTAGTTAGTTAGTTAGGACTATAAATTTAAATGAGTTATTAGTCAACTACTTTTTAAAAAAACAATCTATTTTTTAAAGCGCGCGTAGTAATTATAATTAGCAAATTACAATCGATACCAATATTGTAGATAAGCATAAAAAACTAGTCTTTACATTTAGAGGACGTCACTTTATTTTATCAGTGCAATAATAGTACATTACGGCGTTATGGTGGTTATAACGTACGAGGCGATTTTTAAGCCTGAGCCGTAAGCGAGGGCGTAATAGTATATATATCGTATGACATTTTTTAACACCCTTGGAACGAAACAGAATAAAAAATAAGTAATAAATATGCCCCACATACCTAGGTCAAACATGTCATTTTCACAAGAGAACGAAAACCCTCATGTAATGCTATAAAAACACTCACCTATTTTAGATTAAAAAAATAAGATAATGGGGTCCGTGGTCATACGCTGACGTCTAGTTGGTCCTGTATTCCAAATTTCTATTTTTATTCAGTTACAGTGTATACATTTTTGGAAGATGGCATTTTAAGATATCTAAAATAATGTATAAATACAAAGAAAAGAACTTTAGAGAAAAATGGCGCGCACATTATTTTCTGCCGTAGCCGCGTACGCTAAAGCCACTACTACAGCCTAGTTTTTTATTATTAAATAATCACTGATAATTTGTAAACAAAACTAAATAATAGTATGACAAAAAACGTTTATTTGTTATACTTTTAGTAATAGTTTTTATTAACAAAAATATTTACATACTGTTTCTATGACGACCCTTTGCTGATTAAAGAAAAAAGCAAATAGTGCTTTTATGGAATATAACTTTACTATTTGAGTCTATGACGCACGCGTCTTTTATGAGCTGCTTTATATATCTAAAACTGGTTAAATATTATCCACTTTATGAGCAAGTGTATTGAAAAATAATTAATACTCTATCTTGATTGTCCCACAGTTTTGGACTTAGAATGACGTCACGTAGCTAATCATGCACTGTAATTCAAACTAAACGTGGATGAAAAATTTCAGCTAAATTGATTGAAGATATCTGCATCAAAATCGAGTTACAAGATTCCACCGGAACAAACATACGTTGCAAATTTAAAAATTCTTTTAAGAAAATCGTATTTATTAAAAAAAAATGTGTGTGTACCAGCACACAATCAAAAAGAGAAACTTGTTTACAACATTTTTTTACAGCTATAGAAAATTCTCTCAAACGTCGATAAAGAAGGTTTACTTATGATAAAGGAGTTTCATTTGAAAACAACATGGCGCGTAACCAAAAACGTGACGATTTTTTTTACATCTATAATATTCTCTCAACGTCGATACAGAAGTTTCACTTCAATAAACAAAGAACCATTATAACTCAGTTGGCGAGCTGGACCCCCAAAATTGATCGATAAACAAACGTACATTTATAGAAGTACCTATATTTGAATTTTAAAACCGTAGCCTTGAATACAAATACATATATTTCACCGTGAAAATTCCATGAAGAGGTACATTGTACAAACAATGTTCATACTACAAACTTTATTTAATTACTTACCGCCGTAAACAAAGATTAACGACTGCACAGCTTGTGTATATTCACTCCGTACGTTTATAGATAACCCATACTTAAATCAATTATTAATTATAACGCCAACAATTATTCAACTCCTTAATTTGGCGACCGCGACGCAGCTCCGGATCCCAGTTCCGAATTATTGCGCTAAATACGCCGTCCAATTTATCTCGAATCTCGTCAGGTTCGAAATTTAAATGGAAATGTAAATGAACGGACTCGTCCTCTCTTATTACGAAGCGAGTCAGTCCGTTGTCAAACTTGTCCAGTTGAGATTTATAGACCCGTACGAAACATTTTTTTGTATTTTTTAAACACGTCAATGTTGGCTAGAGCTCCGATTGACACGAGTATTTAAAAGTGACGGAATTTTAATACATTTTGGATTAAATAAAATATTGAAGTGAACTTTCCTTTGTAATGTTTGTTTAACATTGATTGCTTACGCAGCAATTACTTATTTATTTATAGACTACCTCGGGGACACAGTGGTAGTGTATGCGACTGCTGCGCTGAGTTTCCGGGTTCGGTTCCCGGGTCGGAACAAATATGTGCGTGATCCACAAATGTTGGTTTCAAAGTTTGGGCGTTTCCTATGTATAATATATGTATGCATTTAAAAAAATATGAGTACGTAGTTGTCTAGATCCCATAGTACAAACTTATAGCTTAGTTTGGGCTAGACGGCACTGTGTGTGTAAAAAGTATCCTAGATTTTTTTTTTATTATTTTATAATATGCCTCTGCCACCTCTTCGAGGATAAAGTCGTGATTGATTAGTAAATTTAATTGTAAACCAATTATTTTTTCGACCTCAAGCAAAGCTCAGAATATTAGATTGCATAAATAATTCACTTAGTTCTCTATGTGGCAGAGGCATAAATTACAACGCTCAAATTTCAACGTAAGTACTTTTGTCCAGGGTAATAGCCGAGGTGCCCGGCATATATTCCCATCTTCATCATACTTTATAGTACTTATATATTCTCTAATTCGCAATGTATTGAAAACGTTGAAACGTTTGGAAGGACTGTGGCATGGTAATTATCTAATATTACGTACGTCACCAATAGATTTGACTTCCAGAATGAGTACAGAAAAGTTCATTGCCAATAAGTTAACTCCATGGTCTTTCAATATAGTAGAAACAAAGAAAAGTGAACGAAGTTTTAAAAAAAATTGTAAGGCGCTAAAATTATTCAAAGTCAAGTCAAGACAAAGGATACTACCAGAAACAAAGATTATCCCATCCTCACTTAACTCAGAGTTCATATTTTTTACGTTTAAAACTGTTTAGAAAAAGAAAAGACAGATATCTAGTTATAACCTTACTTAACTAATTTGACTGCCGACAATAATAAAAATTCAAAACGAAATTTCCAGGTATTATCAGATAACTTTGAAGTGAAATAAATTACGAAAGACAACTTTAATTAACCAATTTCCTCAGAAATCTCGTCATAAAACTTTTCCTTTCCCGTAAGGCTTTCAAACTTTGTTATTATCAATCAGTTAAAGCTAATTAAATTAATTAACTTTTCAATTATTATTATAGGATAATACTTACTTATTTTAGACATTCCAATTATCAGGAAAACATAACAATCCATTAACGTTTCGATAATAGTCATAAACTTCAAACAATCACATGTTGTGTAAATACAATACAAGTATAACTTTATCTAAATTATATCTCTCTTAATTTAATATATTCCATCGAACCTAGTAGAGGAGTATCGAAATATTGTTCTTATAATTGACAGTCCAAACGGAGTATTTCTGCACGTCTGTCCACACCACGTCGCGGGTTTGCACTGCAAGCTTTTCTTTCAAACAACACATCATGATTTTCAAAAACAACCCCTGGTATAAGTCGATCGAGAGTGCAAAATCTTCACATACTGACACGAGGGTGAAATATAATAACAGTTCATTAGCATATCTTCGCTTCGACGAACAACACAGCATCGGCTGACTGACTTAAGAAAATATTTGCGTTGTCGAATAATTTGCACCCCTCGTTTCATTGTTTTTTGACAGACAAGTCTTTTCACTGTCGTACCATAGAGCCTCGGATATCTTTACGAAGGTTTGCCGCGTTTTAGAATTAATTTAATATTTGTTACCTCATCACGGGAGACCAATGATATGAATGACAAAGAAAATGCTTGGGTATATATACCAATTAAGAAACAAATTAAGTAAATCTATATGCCATCTATATAGACTGACTGCATCAGTAGCATAGTGGTAGCGCATTGTGTGAAAAAAATCTCATAATGAAATACTAAAATTGAAATACATGTTTATCATACTACTCATAAATATTATGTTTATCGCGTTCGTCCCGGAAGGAGTGGCAGAGGTATATTTTTTCAAATTGGGTTAACGATTGACATGTTACTGGCTACCGGGACCAACGGCTTAACATGCTTTCCGAAGCACTGAAACTCTTATAAATGAAAAACAAGCAAAGCGTTTACCCATCCGAGGACCAGTAATAGCAAAAGTTGCTTAACACTGTTATTGTTTCAGAATTAACGGGCTGCGAGCGCTTCATCTTATAGGTATGCATAAATCAAAGTCGTGTTAGTTACACGAATTATAAGTCGAGAACGAGTGGCGCGATTTTTAATTCGTTGGATTTGTCTCCTAACCCAAATAGCAGAATAAGTAAAAATATTTATTTAAACGTCATTATATTCATACATGTTTTATGGAGCTTGGTTCCACTGTTCTGTACTGTAAACATTGTATTGGATGTGACTCAATTTTATTTTGAGCAAATAGTCCACTTTTAAAACAATACACTGACACACAGTTTCAGTGAGTTGGCCTCTGGCCTATCCTAAGATTGTGTGTTGGTGGTTTTGTGAATAGCCTAGATTCTCTTTAGTGCTAGCAGCCTCACTCAAAACTGCCGACTGGGACGTGCCTAAATGCATTCCTAAACGCCAATAAAAACATCGTATGGAAAGCACCTTATTGTTGCCTATTTGAAAACATAACACTTACTATACGAACAATAAACTTTATACTCAAAATGGAAATTGCAATTTCAAGACACGTAAACATATTTTAAACTTAAAAGTGTATTCGAATCACGGTGTAGGTGGGACCAGAGCTAAGTAAATTGTGTACGTGCTTGGCCCACTGCCGAATAGGTCAACCGTAAAGGATGCATACCACAACACACATAACCTAGGCATAAATACGTAATACTGTTACACTGTTACGCGCTAAATTCGTGTCTGTTTTGTATTCTAGTATTGTGGCTTAGGTGCTATTTTCACTTAAGGGATTACCACACTTGAAGCGCTATTCATTTAATGAAGTGTAACAGTCAACACCGTTTACACGGAGTATGGACTTTTTTTTCGTAGGTTCAGTGTCAAATATCATATTACAGCGGAGACATACATACATACATACATATTGTCACGACTTTATCCCCGAAGGGGTAGGCAGAGGCATACTATGCGCCCACATTTGACCGTATGCATTTTTGTCCCACGTAACAGGTTGTGGTGTTGAAATGGACAGGAGCAGGTTGTAGCCAACCTACTGTTAAATTTTTTCAAGCCGCCCATTACGCCTTTAACTGGACTTAACGACTGCCATGTTACTAGCAACCGGGACAAACGGCGGGACAAACGGCTTAAGGTGCCTTCCAATGCATGGAAACGCTGTAATTAATAATGAACTTTAATAAATGTAATATGATAACAATACTGTCTGGTGGATTAATCAAATCTATCGATAAACATTTTATAGACTTTTAAACCCTAAAGTTTAGAAAAGTCTTATAAAACGGCTCAATCTGTCCGTCTATCCGTCTGTACGCATCGATTTCACAGAAACCATAACAAATAGAGATAAACTGTTTGCGGCATTCGATTCAGGACACCATATACCGTCCATTTGGCAATTTTGAAGCTTCTAAAACAGTGAAGCTGGTTTCGGTTTAGAAGTCGTCTGATTCCTTTGCTACGATAATGAACCGTAACATATTTTTGACTGAAACCATTATTGCCTGTCATTATTAAGGACAAGTATTACTTGATTACACTGTCATTATTTCTGATGGCGTTTGATACGCTTATTAATAGGAGGGAAATTCAATTCATAAATTTTCTTTTTGAAAAATTTGTTAAATAAATATCCATCACGCCTTATCCCCGAAGGGGTGGCAGAGGCATATTATATGCCCACTTTTCACCGTGTGGATTCCTGTCCCACGTAATAGGTGGTGAGCCCATTGCCGTGTTGAAATAGACAGACGCAGGTTGTGGCTACCTGCTGTTGAAATTTTTAAGCCGCCTATAAGGCCTTCAACCAGGCTTAACGACTGCCATTTTACTGGCAACCGGGACCATCGGCTTAACGTGCCTTCCGAAGCACGGAAACGCTCGCAAATGTAAATGCCACAAAGTGGTCACCCATCCGACGACCAGCCATAGCGAAAGTTGCTTACCTCAGTGATCGTTTACCGAACACTGAGACCGCGGGGCCACGAGCGCTTCAAAAATTTGTTGTATTCCTAATTGTTGAATAACTAACTTAACTTAACTATACCCTGACGGGGTAGTCAGAGAGGACAGATCGTCAGGCTTCGCGATCCATGCATGATTCATGCTTCTTCATGATTCATCAATCGCTTCATACACGCACGTCTGGGTATCCGAGTACTTTTGACTTTTCCGTTTTTGAGCAATCTGCTCACGTGGTCTTCATATGTAAGTCTCGGCCTACCCTGACTTCTTCTACCCTCTGCTTTCGCACAATATATATTCTTCGTCAATCGTTCCTCACTCATTCGTTGGACGTGTCCAAACCAACGGAGCACGCCCTTTTCCAGCTTAACGCTGACACTTTCATTCAAACCTGCCATATTTCGTATCACTTAGTTACGTATTCGGTCGGCTAAAGTAACGCCGCACAATTTTCGAAGTGATCGCATCTCCACAGCATTCAATTTACTTTCATGCATCTGCTGACATACCCAAGTTTCGCTACCGTAAAGCAAAGTTGGCTCTAGCACTGCGTTATAAATCGCCAGTCGTGCTTCTTTTACGATGCTTTGTCGCCTTACTAATTGGGACAAAGCACCGTTAACTCTGTTTCCGGCAGCTACTCGCCGTTCTACATCCGAATCACATATTCCACCCGCGCTATACATACTCCCTAAATACACAATTTCATTCACTTGCTCTAGACGTTCCTGGTTTACCCTAATCTCGCATTAGTTCTTACGTCATCTCTTTCAAATACTAGTACCTTAGTCTTACTTCCATTCAAGCGATGACCCTTACTTTCACACTCCTTTTCATATTAGTGACTAATGCCTGAAGGTCTGATGAGGCCATGAGCACCGCATCATCAGCGTACAGCAGACAGTTTACTGAAAAGTCACCCAAATTCACACCCATATCACAATCTTTCAACTTCTGCAGGCAACTATCCAGATACACTATGAACAGTCAGGCGGACATGACACAACCCTGTTTGATGCCTGTACAGACATCAAAAAGAGGTGACACATCCCTCCCTACTCGCACGCAAGCCTTACAGTCCTTATAAAGCGACTGTATTGCCCGCAGTAGCGAGCCGTCCACACCATTTCCGGGCAGCAAATCCTCACAACGTTATCAAATGCTTTCTCCAGATCCACAAAAGCGCAGAAAACCTTCTGATTAATAGCCAGAAACTTCTCCGCGATCATGCGGAGAGTAAACACTTGATCCATGCAACCTCTTCCACGTCGGAATCCGCATTGAGCCTCCCATAAATACCTTTCAAACTTTACTTGCATTCTTGCCGTTATAATCTTTGCATCCACCTTACTAGCTAAGCTGACCAAGCTGATCGCCCTGTAGCTGGAACAGTTTAGGCGCGAGCCTTTCCCTTTGTAAATAGATACTACAACAAATTCGCCAGTCATCTGGGACCTCACCCGTCCGCCAGCACAAGTTGCATAACAGACATAGTGTGTCTCAGACACGCGACCCACCGTACTTGATCATCTCAGCAGTAACTCTGTCTTTTCCCTCAGCCTTACCACATTTCATACTTCTTATCGCTTGTTCAATTTCTTTCATACTAATGCCTTCAATGATATCGGGATCCGGAGCATCGAAGTGAGCTCCACTTCCCGATGTGGCATCTCTGTCTTTTCTTGCATACATCTTTCCATAATATTCACTCCATCTCTGCAGGACGTCAGTTTGGTCTGTTAGGACGTCATTGTTAACACTAAGCACTTTATTCATTCTGCAGATTGCCGAACAACGCCGGCCACCTCTTTCCAGAAAAGCATGGCATTATCCCGGAAATTGGACACACGTTTCTCCACACACTTCCACAGCGGCATTTACCATACTATCCCTAAGGTTCTGATATACACTTTCCATATTCTCACTACTAACATTGACGTCGCCAAGCTTTTCGGCTACCCTTTCTTTATATTTATCCCTAATGGATGCATCCTGCAGCTTCCAGCTTTTGATGCTATAAGTCGGCTCAGGTTCAGGACACTCGGTACGATGACGCCAATCCGCGAACAGACCCCTAATCCTAGTTATTACTAGGCAGTGGTCTGATCCAAGCTCAGCGCCTCGATAAACCCTTATGTCCATCACCTGTTTATGGACACGACTATCCATTAGGAATAGATCTATCCTGCTTCTCTTTGACTTACATCTCCTCGTATACATGTGAATTTGTTTGTGGTTGAACATTATGTTTGCCACAAACAAATCCTTTTCCTTACAAAATGCCAGTATAAGCTTGCCAGCGTCGATCACCCTTTTATCCCCATACTTCCCGAGTACCGACTCAAAACCATCGCGAGCGGTACCCACAGATCCATTCAAGTCTCCATATACTAAAAGTCTTTCATTTCCTACTATAACATTTAGAGCTTCTCTCATACTCTCCCAGAAGTCCTCTAGCTCACTCGCGTTCGACGAAGATACTGGCGCGTAAGCATCTACCAGGAAAATCTTCGTCAAACCAAGTTATAGACGGATCCAGAGGATTCTAGGACCTACCAGTTTGTACTCATAAATACCGGAGGCCAATCGCGAGGACAACAAAAATCCCACCTCCCGACAGACTTTGGTCTGGAGTACCCTCTCTGGTACTCCAGACCAAAGCGCGAGCACCCCAACCGGGAGCTCCAAGACTTCGCTGCCCTTGCGCTTGGTCTCTGTCAAGCACACTACATCTAACTTTCTCTCATTCATAACATCCATCAACTCATTCATCTTATCTGCCATTCCTCCCCTAACATTCCACGCAGCTGCCCTGCACTCCATCCTCCACTTCCCGCTGCGTCGAACTGCGCTTGTAGGGTGGCGGTCCCCTACGCCACTCTGGCACACACTTTTCGCACCAGCGGGGACGAACAGGTGCGCATCGCCTCGGGGGCACGCCCTAACATTGTTCGCCCTTGCGGTGCTCGTGTTGGAGTAGAATTGCAGCCGTAGCTGGCAGGGATGGCGACGTGCACGCTTCTACTCATCATCCCCATCATTAATTGTTGAATGGATTGTAATAATATAATGTAGATTATAATAATAGCGTTTAGCACAAAAATGTACCTCAGTCGTTATTTTTGAGCCGTATAAGTCCATTTTCCCATACTAACTCACCTGACACTTTTGAATAGGTATAGGTGGATACCTACGGTTAGCTTAGACCTATAGCCTAAGAGCCCACGACGACCAGACCTTCGTTATTTTATAAAAGTTGAAAGTTTCTCTGTTTTTCCCTTATATAGGTAAGAACGACCAGCGACTATGGAGTTTGGGTTGTGGTTACCTGGGCAGGTAGACACCCCTTAACTTTAATAAATTACACTTATACTTTCGTTATAGTATAAAAGCTAAATGTTATATATGTTACTTGGGGACCTATTAATAGATGTTACCCCAAATGACGGACAGTTTTAGTGGTTTTTACATCTTGCCAGACACAACAAAGTCAGCTGTAGGTGCAAGCGCGACGTAACAACTGTTTCAGCGCTTCATACATTCACGTCTGGGTATCCGAGTACTTTTGACTTTTCCGTTTTTGAGCAATCTGCTCACGTGGGTTTCATAATGTAAGTCTCGGCCTACGCTGACTTCTTCTACCCTATATATCTTCTTCGTCAATCATTACTCACTCATTCGTTTGATGTGTCCAAACTGACTATTACCTGTGTACTTATATCAAAACCAATACTCAACCGTCTGTGTCACTTTGAAACGATACTTTTGAGCGGTAAAACTGATTTTTCCCATACACAGATTGTAACATGCAGTTTTGACTAGCGAGGTAGTGCGAACATATTGCCGCCAGACGTCGCTAGTTATAATAATGGATTATGATGTTAGTACCTAGCGTTTGCGTATAGATGGCATTACCGGGTCTGATGTTCAACAGATCCCATTTTAATTAAAAAATATAACATTAAAATTGAATAAACTGTTTTTTTTTTAAGGAATACTAGTATTTAAATCAATAATTCAACATAAATATAAAATAACTTTAACTTGGTCTATGGTGATAGAAATTAGTATGTTGATTACTGAACGACAAGAAAAAGATAATTTTGACAGTTCTCGAGAGTGGGGTCGTAGTGAAAAAAGAATAAATAGGTTGTGTGAGGAAGGATCTAGATCGATTATCGACCTGAGATAGTTAAAGGATACCCGAAGTTCTCCAGATTTCTGAGATATTCTCCAAAATTCGTAAATAGTGATTTTTCTTGTGCAAGTTTTGGCCAACCCAGCCTAATTCTATAGCCGTCATAGTCATAATCACGTACGAGTGTATAAGAAACCCCGCTATCTACGTGATTGCTGGAAGCGTTGTGGTTTCCCTTGGAGGAAAGGCGCGGAGACCTTCGTAAGATTCTGCCACTTTTTTTTTTTTTTTTTTTTTTAATGAAAGGGCTTTGTCGCTTTGCGACCACATCGCCCTATTATAACAATTATAAAAAGGTATACTTATCGACTAAATATCCTAAATAAGTACATAATATTTAGTTTATAGCTAGACCTATTTCTGCTAGTGTATACAGCGCTTGGGCATCAACCGACGCAGGGTTGGCCAGAAGACTGTTTACATTGGCCGACATTCATATCTCTTGAGACCCCAAAATGTATTAGCCTGTGAGTTCTGTTTCGCACACATTCACATAGAATATGCAAGACGTCCTCTATCACATTGCAATCCTCGCAGTTAGGAGATGAGACTTTACCCATTAGAAATGCGATTTTTTTTGAGGCTATATGACCCGTTCTTAGTCTGAGAGCAGAAACTAGCGATCTTCTATTCAGGTCCACATTTTCAATCCATGGATACCTAGATATTTGTGGTTGTATAGTGTGGTACCAAATACCTTTCTCTCTCGATCTTGCATCAAAATATTCCTGCCAATATTCAATACACTGTTCTTTTACTAGCTTAATGTGATCAGAAAATAAAGGTGAGACCTTCAACGGGATACCATCTGAACATGCTTCCTTGGCCAACTGGTCAGCAGTATCATTCCCACACAAACCAACATGTGAAGGGATCCATTGGATAATTATTTTAATATTACTCAATTGTAAACTTAGGATTGACTCCAATATGTTATAGGCTATCGGATTACCTCGCAAAGGCGAGGTACATTGCGCCAAAAAGCCAAAGCCAAAAAAATTGAGTCTTGTTGCAGGGAACTTTTGGAATCTGTTAAAATAACGAACCTATCATATTTTATAGATTTAATATAAGATAAGGCTTCCGCTATAGCAATTAACTCATTATGCATTATAGAAATATTAGATTGTATCCCAAATTTAATACTACAGTTGTGGACTTGGTCAAAAACTGCTGCACCTCCGATCCGTCCATCTTTGGATCCGTCCGTGTAAATGACATGGTAACCATCATATTGTTGCTGAATGAAGTCGATACATTTCATTTGTAGTTTGTGTGGATTGTATGAATGTTTCGGTTTATCAATAGATGGGATAGAATGACTAAGAACCCGTGATAAGTCAATATTACTAACCCATACGGGTAGTGAATACATCTCGGGCTCGTAAGACGAGTGTACAACGACTGAATTCAAAGATCGGGAAATGACCGCAAGTAAAGGCCACGACCGGCTAATACTTTTAAAATATTTAGTAACCTGGATACTCTTAGTGAAATTTCGGTAATATGTTTTCCCCATCTTAGCGAGCTATCCAACCACAGGCCTAAATATTGAACGTGGTGCACTACAGACAAACGTAAATTGTCGATTTGTAATTCAATTGGATTTCTAGAATTGCCCTTTCGAAATATACAGAATTTACATTTAGTGGGTGAGACTTCGAGGCCTAAGTTTGTTAACAATGGTATTAGGAAGGAACAAGCATGTTCGAGTTCCACAACTGCAGTAGTCACTTTAAAATCCGACTTGTACAGTACAAAATCATCTGCGTATTGCGAAATTTCTAGATTTCGGATTTCTTTACATATGTTCAGGGTTACAATGTTAAATAAAATCGGTGAGATAGGGTCTCCCTGTGCCAGTCCACGACCAGTGACCCTGGTTATGCATACATCGACGACCATTACGTGTAAATGTCTATTTTTTAAATAGGCCCAGAGATAAAGACATATTCGAGAACCAACTCCAAAGCAGTCTAGTATTTTTATTAGGCTCGGTACATCGACTGTATTATACGCGTTGTTTATATCGATGAAGCATACAGCCGTTACCATATTCTTCGAAAGACCGCTCTGGATATGGGAGACTAAACGAGTGAGATTATCTAAGCAGGATTTAGATTTACGGAATCCAACCATACTTTCTGGGAATAACTGTTTTTTTTTCGAAATACCATTCCAATCTTTTGTTTCAAACACCATGTAAAATTTTGCACAGACACGATATCAATGATATTGGACGTAGTGCATTGCCTGCATTTATATCTCGACCGGGTTTAAGAATGGGTACAATTTTAACACTACGCCACTGTGAGGGCACAAAGCTATAAGTAAGAAATAAATTATATAACCTTAATAAGTAGGACTTGCCTATGTGTGGGAGATGAGCTATCATAGAAAAGGAAATATTATCTGCACCCGGTGCAGTATCTGTGTTTTTTATAGAATTATTAAGGTCCTGAAGGGTAATAGGTGATTCTAACAGTTGGTTCTTTGATTGCGAACATGGTTGAGCTGGGCAAACAAAATCTGGGGTAATATCTTTTAAAAGTTTCTCTGCTTTCTCTTTGCTAATATGTTGTTTGGAAATATGGTGGCCTTTCATCCATCTCATTTTTTTCCAAAGGACTGTGGGGGAGGACGTTTGGTCGACAGACGAGCAAAAATTTTTAAACGAGTGACATCTGGCTTGCCGAATAGCGCGTTGTGCGTTACTTATTTTATTTTGTAGTATAACTAAATTACTAGGGGATGGACATCGTCGTAGATTGGCCAGGGCTAGACGGCGTTCAGCTACTGCCTTTGATAGGTCTACGTTCCAATAGGGTTTCGGAGTAAATTTGCTAGCTATATGTTGCGGTATTTTCAATAGAGGAATGTTAAGGTTAGCCGCTTCTTGTAATATGTTTTCAAATACGTTATAAAATTCTTGAAGTTGTGAGGGGATCGATATTGACGACAATGCTTTTTCTATATACGTCGAATAAGCATTCCAGTCACTTTTTTTGAAGTTTCTTTTTGATGTTATATTTTTAGGCAAATGTAAAATAGCTGTTAGTTTTATTATCAAATGATCGCTGCCAAGGTTCTCATTCATCGTCAGCCAAGAAACATAGAAGCTAAATCAGCTGATATAAAGGAAATATCAGGTGAAGTCTGTTGTATTCTTCCATCCACCAGTTTAACGCGTGTATGGCTGCCATCATTCAAATAAATAAAGTTGTGATCTAACATACAGTCGAAAATCTGGCTACTTCTTCTATTACTACGAGCCGACCAGTTAAGGTGATGTCCGTTGAAGTCACCTAGGAGCAGCGTTTTTTTGTCAGACAAAGAAAATAGATAGTCCCAGTCATTTTGTGTTGTATGTACTGTTGATGGACAATACACAGAAATTATATTTTCTATATGAGCGCAATTATTAACTTTTACGTGGATTAATTCTAAACCGGGATTAGTACTACGAGTTAGACATGGAGTACATTTAATGGAGTTGTGTGTGAGAATGGCTACCCCTCCATACCCGTCATCTCTATCCACTTTATAGCCACTTATTCGACATATCTTTTCGGGCTCTAGCCACGTCTCACTTAGAACCGCGATATGTACTTTTTCTTGTAACAAAAGGGCCTCGAGAGATACGGTTTTTGGCAATAAACTTTGACAATTCCATTGAATAACAACAAGATTTACATTTATGGAGATATTAGTCATAACCGTTAAGGCAGTCAAGGAGAGAGCTAGCAGAAATACTACTCATTATTTTCGATAGAATCCAATCTGTGCAAAGTGTAACAATATCTTTTATCTTATGTTCTAATGGAGATCTACTAAATATAATATTTTTGAATCTTATAACTAGTCTTAAAAAACTTAGATTATTATGAGGATTCTTACTTCCAGCCCCCTTCTCCACTTGAGGGTAGTCATCTGAGCACTTAGACCACGAATCGCCCTTATTTTGTTCAGGGTCTAGCCAATCTGGGGCCGTTGCAGATGGGTCTTGAAGTAAGTGTGTAGATGTTCTTTTATTTTTTTTCTTTTGGAGTATCGGAGCGGTCTTTAGTTGGTGTTTGGGCTCGGCGCTAGGGGTGAATAACTGAGATAACAGGCGTTCACTTTCTGGAGCTTCAAGTACTTTGTGTGTGCTTTGGGGATCTGGCTTTGTTGTGACTCCACTTTGTCCTCTACACCGGTTGTTGGTTTAGGGGTAATCATCGCAGTGGGTTGAGTATACATTGATAAGGCTTTTCTATAGGTGCAATTAGATTCTGCCATTAACTCTCTAATACGTCTTTCTTTTTTATATATGGGGCACATTTTATGCAACGCCATATGATTGCCAGTACAGTTAGCACATTTAAAGGTAGTCGTTTCGCAATTTTCGTGGCCCTTGCTGCATTTCGGACACACAACTTTTTTTGATGGACACATTCTCCATGCATGCCCGAACTTCCAACAACGGGAGCACTGCGTCACAGGAAATATATATGGTTCAATCTTTATTCTCATATTATCAATAAATACGTAACCAGGTAGGGATGAAGTTTTAAAACCTAGGCGGATAGATTCACTTTCAATCCAATTACGATTAGGTGTATTAGAAAACTCATTAATATTCCGCTTGTTTAGTCTTTTCACGGATACAATGTCATAATCTCTCGAAAGGTATTTTAAAATATCTGCTTCTGAAAGATCTAATTCAACATTTTTCATAACTCCATATGAAATGGCAACCTCTGAAGTTTTTTGGCATCTCCATCCCAAATCAGTAAAAGTCTTGCATTGAATAAACGAATCAGCGTTAGACACACGTTCGAAAGTAATTACTATTTTATTGTGATGAACATACTTCACGCGCTCCATACCTTTAATGTTATTTTCGGTGAATAATCGAGCGAGCGCAAACTGTTTCGGCAAGGCTGTAATATGTGTGACTGATACTTGGATTTTATTTAGTGGCTCCTGGCTGTTGGTACGAATTATTTTGTTCTTCTTGTGTACTGTGTTCCATTCCTCCGATGAAGTCTCTTCCCTAGTCCTCTTATTTAATCTGTTTTCTTCTATCTCCTTATTTGTTTGTGTTCTTTCACTGCATTCCATGTTAATTACTTCTACTTCATTATTTGTTTCTCGATATTCGGCCCTATCTACATCCTCATACGGGTCATTATTCATTGCGCGTGAGCGGTGCCCCGGCCGCACGGGTCGGGACCACGCTTGTGACGAGTTTAATAGTTTTACCTATGCGTCGCTGCGTTAGTACACAACCTTTTGACACGCGGTGCGGACAGCGAATGATTCTGCCACTTGTTTGTGAGTTGCACTCACAAAGGGCCGCTGCTCACGGTCTCTGTGGGCCGTCATCGACAACTACATCTGCTCTTGAGGGCAATCCTGGTCCTCGGGCGGTCTTCCTCAGTGTTGGGCATCGGCGGGTCGACGCACAGAGGCTTGGAGTGAGCGTATTTGTCAGCTCGCTCCGGAAGTTTCGCACACCAGTACAAAAGCTGAGTACTTTTTATTTCTCTACTCCTGTATCTGCTGCATATTTTCTTGTGTGTGTGAAGAATACCTATCTATGAACTTTATACTCTTAGCATTTCATTTGTATAATAATTAATATCTGTAATGAACTTGTATTGCTAAATATTTATATTCTTTTTGTGAGGTAGATTTTTTTCTTAAAATAATCGAACCCTTTTTATTAAACCTTGTAAATAACATTGTGCAAGCATATTATTTATCTCCCAACCACACACACACTCTTCATCAAGGCGCCCTGGGATCATTTCTTTTAGAGTCTCTTCATTGCTCTGCCCGGAGTGAAGCTGGTGGTAGCACCCGTAAAAAAAAAGTGTTACAAGATGCAGGTGAAGGTACAGGAGATTGGTTGAAAATTTAACACTTGTGTAGAAAAGTAATAGCTTTTTCTGATATTATATCTGCCTTATATACATACCGATTATAGTCCGAGACTACCAGGACTTTAATTGGTCGTGCTAATTAGTGTCTGGCACATAAGACCTTTTAGCCTTTTTGTTACCATCTCACTAAAAAGGCAACGGGTTCAAAATTTCTTCCAAATTTAACATCTTAAATAGACACATTTTATTAATTTTTTTCGTCCCTTTAGACCCACCCCAGTTCCGTGCTTCGGAAGGCACGTTAAGTCGTTGGTCCCGGTTGCCAATAAAATGGCAGTCATTAAGCCAAGTGGCCGCCCATAGGGCCTCCCAATGGGCGGCTTAAAAAATTTCAACAGCAGGTCGATGCAGCCTGCGCCTGTCCATTTCAACACAGCAATGGGCTCACCACCTGTTACGTGGGACAGAAATGCATACGGTGAAACGTGGGCGTTAAATAAGCCTCTGCCTACCCCTTCGGGGATAAAGGCGTGACAATATGTATGTATGTACGGATGTATAAACATACTTCAACGGCAAAATGTTGTTCATGATTCGGAATATTTATTGTGAACAGTATTGTGAAAATGACTACAGGTATAAAACATACACAGACCTAAAACCTGGAACTTTCGGTATTTAAAATTCGTTGGTGAAGAAAAAGCATAACCGCTTTTGTGTAATGCATACATCCTGAGGAGGTGAGGACTTCAGTGATTTCACAAGTAGATGACAAAAAGGCGACAAAGTAACCTTTTTTTTACGTGTGGAAGTCCCCTCGGATGTCATGCTGGACTCGAACCGGCTAAAACCACACAGTTCCCGCCTAACTGTCTATTGCCAAACGCCCCGGCTAACTCCTCGGAAAGAGGTCCCAGAACTCCCGGCAGACTTTGGCTACCACCGCGGCCTCAGCTAGGATTCGAGTATTATCCCGCTTCTTTGGGGGTTAGTTTATAGTACCCGGGATAGTACCCGCTATCCCACTTCTTGGGGAATGAGGCGTGCGTGAAATTTCACGTCATGCCGACGTCTTGGGCCTGCTTCTACGAGGCTGGTAGTTTTGGACGAAGACAAGTCTGCGGCGGGAGAGTCCTCTACCGTTCCCTCTTCGCCGCCTCTTTCGCGAGCATGACCTGCTCGCAGAAAGACGCAGTGGCGTCACACTTACTCCCGCTGGAGACCATGGGTTGAACCATGGTTCTCAACGAGAGAATGTCCACGTCCAGACTCACCACGAGGTCTTGGCGCTGCTGCACCCATGCTGAGCACTCCGCCAATATGTGGAGCGCTGTGTCCTCACTGTGTTCTACATAGTGCTGGCACTCGGCTGTGGTCTCCCGGTGTATACACCACAAATACTTACCTTTCTGATCCCAATAAATATATTATTATTATTATTATTATTACCAAAGCACCCATGTCCGATGTCTGTGACAACCGGTAGAAGGTGTTGCCATGGCTCCTCTCCAGCCACTCATCCATGACCGGTCTGACCGCCCCGATTGTGGTGTTTCCCTACCTTGGATGCTCAAATCGTACCTTCCATGTCTCCATGAGTTCCTGTCGGAGCTGGGAACGCTGAGCCTCGATTTCTCGGGGTTAGGCCCTGCTCCCGCGCCTCCTTACGCCATTTAAATAATGACGCAAGGGCTTTCGCTTCCAGGTTCCATGGAGGGGTTCCGGCAAGGAGACATGCTGCCTCGACGGAGATCGTGTGGTACCCTCTTACCACCCTGAGGGCCATCGCCTTCAGTGGATTTATTTAAATAGCCGCATTTTCTCCGCCCATATAGGGGCCCCGCATAGGGCCATGCTCCGCACGATCCCGAGGTACAATCTCCTGCAGGGAGCGTTAGGTCCTCTTATGTTGGGCAGCTACCGCGATAACGCAGCTCTTACCCCCCTCAGTTTTGGGACCAAACTTCGGAAATGATGTCCGAAGTTCCATCTGCTATCGAGTACGAGCCCCAGATACTTCATCGAGGGCTCGATGCCGATGCTAAAGTGTCCGTGTCCCCCACTGTTATGCTGGATCCTGGAGGAGGCCGCTTCCTAGGCCCGTGGAAACCCAATGCCTCGGATTTGTGCAGAGCAACCTCCAGTCCCAGCTGCCGAATGCTACCCACGAATTGAGCAACACCTGCCGTGGCCTTTAGAGCTGCGTGTCGGTGCGTTACTCCTCGCGCCGTAACGAGGGTATCGTCGGCGTAGCACGTCACGCCGACACCTTCGAGCCGTTGTTCGAGGTCCGTTGACCACGCAGCATCCAATCGTAGTCAATCATCAACAGGAGCGGTCCTAGTAGTTAGCTACTACTTAGCTTTTCTCGCCAATTCACATCTTCCGAATGTTCAATTCAATTTAAGATAATCATACATACATATTGTAACGCCTTTATCTCCAAAGGGGTAGGCAGAGGCATACTATACGCCCACATTTCACCGTATGCATTTTTGCCCCACGAAACAGGTGATGAGCCCATTGCCGTGTGGAAATGGACAGACGGAGGCTGTGGCGACCTGCTGTTAAAATTTTTCAAGCCCATAAGGCCTTCAACCAGCTTAACGACTGCCATTTTACTGGCAACTGGGACCAAAGGCTTAACGTGCCCTTCGAAGCGCGGAAACGCTCGCAAATGTAAATTCCACAAAGTGGTCACCCACCCCACCCATGGACCACAAATAGCGAATGTTGCTTAACGCAGTGATCGTGTACAGAACACTTCATCGTGGCCACGTGCGCTTCTTCACTTCTTCTTTTTAACGATTAATTGCAACGATTTAAGATAATCGACTGAATATAAATAAAGAGATTTCATATCGTTCATATCTGCAAAGGTTCTATTCAATAATCTGTACACGCCTTTAAATAATATTTCCAGAGAACTTAATAAGTGTGCCAATTTCTTAGCGGTTAACTTGAGCAATGTAGGTATTCGAATGACTGCGTTTTCAAGAGCAAGTTAATCTACCCTAGTGAAAATTTTTAACGAGTGGTGTAACCTCAATCTGACCTATTTTTCCACTAATTAGGCCGAGGGAAAAGGAAGTAAACCGAAGCTGCATCGTGTAAAATCGCAGTGCAATCTATCGCAGAGTGAAATACGTATTGTGTATTAAAACGAACTTTAAAAGCAAGCATTAAAGCTTAGTTTTTAATACTTTCATTGCTAAAAGCTTAAATTTAAAAATTTTAAAGATGTGGTTTGCAATTTGAGTTTGTAAGATACATGGTAATTATATGGGCGGACTGATAACTTTTATATTCGTTCATGTTCTACTCGATAAAAATTTATGGACATCCGAATTCCTTGCTCAAGGGCACGGAATCCGCTTCCTTGCTTCTACACGTCCACTTTATATATACAAATTATGACAAAACTAGGAGAAGAACATTGACAATCTTATTATCCATCTGTTACATCAAAACATTGTTTCTAAGACCATTCTGATTAAGACGCCAAGAGTGTTTTATAACACAGTCGTAAAACCAGGACATTACTTCAAAATTCTCTATTTTAAACACAAGCCTTATTTTAATGTAATAAAAAGAATAATGTTCAGCAAGTCCTTTCATTTGATACCTATATAGTAGCAGTACATTAAAAAAAACGTGTGGCACTCGGGGACTGCGGCGGTAAAGCTATTGCATAGCATTTTTTGTCAACTTATGCAATTATAATAAATTATTTATACTGTACTAGCTGACCCGAATAACTTCGTTAGCGCCACTTAAGAGATTTGTTACAAAAAATGTGATAAATGAAAAACCGCTCGATCGATTTTGTGCACACTTTACATAAACCATTTACTAAAATCCGAATAGTAAATAGTCCGAACAAAGCCTAAACAGCCTGGATAGGTGAGCCCGTTCTCGAAGTATAAAATTACAACGAAAAGTGACATTGAATTTTATATTTATAGATTATTAATATATAAAATATAAATTATTTCTACAGCTCGTCTTGATCCGTACGAGCTTCGTACAGTCGTATTATATACATACACGTTAAGCAAACGCTCGGCCGTGATCGGTGAAAATTGTGTGAGCTCGTGTGTTAGGTTTTTTTCGTTACGGAATTTCTTGATTAGGTCGCCGCGCTCAAAGCCCGCGATAAAAACTATGCAATAGCTTAAAAACGTGTGGCACTCGGGGACTGCCGCGGTAAAGCTATTGCAAAGCATTTTAATCAACTTATTCAATTATAATAATTTATTTATACTTGTACTAGCTGACCCGCACAACTTCGTTAGTGCCACTTAAGAGATTTGTTACAAATAAATGTAGAACCGCTCGACCGATTTTGTGCAAACTTCACATAAACCATCTTCTAAATAGTCCGAACAAAGCCTAAACAGCCTGAATAGGTGAGCCCGTTCTCGAGTTATAAAATTACAACGAAAAGTGTCATTGAATTTTATATATGTAGATTATTAACATATATAATATATATTATTTCTACAGATCGCCTCGATCCGTGCGAGCTTCGTACAGTCGTATTTTATACGTTAAGCAAACGCTCGGCCGTGCTCGGTGAAGTTCGTGTGAGCTCGGGTGTTAGGTTTTTTTCGTTACGGAATTTATTGATTCGGTCGCCGCGCTCAAGGCCCGCGATAAAAGCTATTCAATAGCTTAAAAAAGAAATACGCCAGCTTTGGTGTTCCACCCAGGTGGATTTAGAATGACGTCACACAGATAACCATGCAATTTCATCCTAACAAAACAAGTATGCTAAATTTTAAAATGTATGAAGATTTCGGCTTCAAAATTGAGTTTCAAGATTCAGAAGAATATGTTCATTTCAAGTAAATAGAAACTTTGTAAAAAGATGCTCCATAAACATATTGGCGTAGTCGAATAAATACAAAAATAACAATATGAAGTTTGCAACTTATCTCAAACTTGTACGATTATGTCAAAAGTTATCGTTATAACTTTTCAAGAGTAGTAGAACTAGGAATATAGTAACAAGCACAGTTTGAGAATGTTCATATTTCGTGTAGGCGTCGATAGAATTCCGCCAAAGTCTATACTCCTCTCCTCGCCGTTTAGTCACCAAATCTCACCACCAGAGGTAAATTGGAATAAAACACCTTTTTTTTTACGCGGAGAATGCTACTTATGCACCATATCCACCGTTGGGGAGACTGTGGACGTGTGTGGGACTCCCCGATTTACCCACTAAACTCCGCGGCAGCCAACATCGGCAAAGGGGAGGAACCCCAGGAACGCATCAGCGGCTTCTGGGGTCCTCCCTGCCATGCTCCATGACTAGAGCACATCTCGGCGTCAGAATCGCCCATGGGTGGGACACAGTGTACCGCCTCACCGCCACAACCAAAACAGCCATGCCCGGTGATGGAATAAAACACCTGCAATATTATTAACTTTTAAACTTTCGCGTTGCATGATTAAAATTTGTGTTAAATACAGGTATTAACACGATCATGCTTATTTACCTTAAAAAGCTTGACGTTTCGACTGCGTTGCACCAGCCGTGGCAAGCAGACTGCTTTACACCTGCTTTTTACCTGTATTTTACACTAAATTTAACCTGTTATATTACCACTAGCGGTGAACGTTGGTCCCATTTTACCATTAGTAGGGATTTGGCTATAAGTTACATTGTGCGTGAGTTCCGACATTAATATGAATTGATACCGTGGTTTTCGTTTCCAAGCTTTAGTGCTGCTTGTTTTATAGAACCCCTTCTAAGCCCGATATGCAATTCTGTACTACTATGAGTGACTCTTCCGCTGTACCTGTCTTTGACAGCGCCTCCAGTTTTTTGCTTACCTGTTAAGTTTTTTACTTACCTACTTTTTTGTTAAGTCCCTCGATATTTTTCTGATTAAATTCGATTTGTTTTTCAAGATAGTCTAACTTCTTCTGTGACTTTACTGAGTTCTGCTGTAGATCCCGTTTTACAGGAGATACAGTAATGGTACTGCGAGTGGGATTAGTCTCAATCCAAAAAAAGTCCTGATAGTCAAGTCATAAATTTTAGGAAAAGACTTTTTGACAACGATCTGTGGATGAAGCATAGCTTATCGAAATTTAACTCGCAGCAGGATGTAAAATGTAACGTATATGTACAAATCTCATGCAATTTATCCACAATATTTCGATGAAAACTGAAAACTTTTAGACGAATATGAATACTTTTGTTAAATCAGGAATCTCCCAAACGTCTCGTCTCCATTAGAGCCGCATGTTTATATCATGAACTTCGTCTGGTATTATAATTTTATTTTAATACGTACTAACTAAAAAGTTCTAGCCACGTGTAATTTTCGGGATAGTCTGTTTGTTATGAGATTTGAGGGTCAAGCTATGTTGGAAACTACGCTGCTTCTGTGATTTACAAGCAACTATTAGATTACTATATTTACTACAACGTATATTATTTTTCAGTCAAGCCTTTATCTTACACGGCCACATTTCACCGTAACTATAATTGTCCCAAATAACATGTGTTGAAACGTACAGGCGCAGGCTTTGGCGACCTGCTGTTGAAATTTTTCAAGCCCTATGGCCCTCAACTTCGCTTAACATACCTTCAAAACCACGAATAAGCTCGCGAATGAAAATGCCACAAAGTGCTCACCTATCTGAGGACCAGGCATAGCGAAAGCTATCAGTACAGTGATTACAAAAAAAAACAACAAAAATAATGTGTAATATACATATTATTGGATACTATAAACAAGCTTAAAATCAAGATGCTTTTTGATGAAAAGATTTGAAGAAGGATACCTACTTGAATGAGAAGATTAGAGTAAGACTATAACGGTTTTCATTTCTGTCCCCGCGGTGTCCCGGTTTATTTTTCAGAACTGTGTGCATGCCGTCGAGAATTGAGACAATCACTTTTTATAGCGAGACGTTTTATCAAGATTAGATATTTTCTTTTCAAGACGCTCTCGAAGTACCGTCGCTATGGATGCTATCAATTCTTGGAATGATAAACTATGGCGTAGTGGATGGAATCGCTCCACATTCAAATAAGTACCAGTATGAGTATTTATAATGCCACTAACAATAGTGTGATCATTTATTTTCTTTTATAGCGATTTTAGTACGACTAAAGTGGTTAACAAGCTCGCGGCTCACCTACTAGAAAGGGATCACCGTAGCTTATTGATGTTTGCCACGCCAGAGGTGCTACTCGAGCGCTGCCGATCATGTTGAAACCTAGGAAACCATTCTATAGCCGTTTGGGAAAGCCGAGGGCTCACTCCACAACCCTTACGCTTGGATTGAAGGAAGCCTCTATCGGATTGACAGTAAATAAGAACACTTTAAATACGAATACAAAGTGTAGGGATAAACGTCTGGTTTGTGGTGAATGGTGCTTAGATTTAGTACCATTATCCCATTATCTTTGACGATAGTAGAAATTAGTATGAAAAATATTGTAATTATTCATTCAATCAATCATTATATTATTGAAAATGTTACTTAAACAGTACAGGTACAAACGTCTTAAACAAAGTTAAGCAATTCATGTTTTATCGATTTTACATTTTGATTCAAGTAATTTATAAAAAACAAACTTCTTCAATAATAATAATAACAAAACTATATCATAATTTCATTTGTTTAGTAACAAATAATTAGTTTTCATACATTATTCATTGGTAATTAAACTTTTGAACATTTTAATCTATCTGCAATGTATGAAATAACAAAAGAAAATGTATTAGGTATATATTTTGTTATTTATATTGAAAAAGGAAACTTAGTTCCGACGGGATTTACATTTGTGGTTTTTGCCAAAATGCCCTTTCGGAATGGGCGCCCTCAACACTATGAAAAGTTTTAATATTAAAATTAATAAATGAAATTAAAAAATTTAATAACATTGAATTTGACTAAACTTTTTGCGTTTCAGATGCTGGGAGATCAGTCCAGTCACTACTTGATGCCATGTTGCCTTACGTCCCGTTTTTAAAATTATTAAATAATTTCAGACACTTTTCACACAGCGCATCTAGCCCAAACTAAGCTTTAAGCTTGTGCCAAACACCCAAACTCCATCCAAAAAACATTTGTGGATCACATAAATATTAGTCTTTACCTATGAAATTTCTGTTTTGTATGAAAAATATTTAAACGAATTTTTTTAAAATAAATATCCATCACGCCTTATCCCCGAAGGGGTGGCAGAGGCATATTATATGCCCACTTTTCACCGTGTGGATTCCTGTCCCACGTAATAGGTGGTGAGCCTATTGCCGTATTGAAATAGACAGACGCAGGTTGTGGCTACCTGCTGTTGAAATTTTCAAGCCGGCCCATAAGGCCTTCAACCAGGCTTAACGACTGCCATTTTACTGGCTACCGGGACCAACGGCTTAACGTGCCTTCCGAAGCACGGAAAGGCTCGCAAATGTAAATGCCACAAAGTGGTCACCCATCCGAGGACCAGCCATAGTGAAATTTGCTTAACTCAGTGATCATTTACAGAACACTGAGACCGCGAGGCCACGAGCGCTTCAATTTTTCAAAACACGAATTTTTTTCATACGTTTTTTATTTGTATTAATCGAAGTAATCACTCATGCATCTTTACCAACGCTGTGGCAGTTTATTGGTGCCCTTCTTAAAGAAATTAGCTGGACGGGAGGCAACAAATTCTTCAAAGGCATTTTGTACTGCCTCTCGGGTATTGAATTCTTCCCGCCAAGAAATTATCCAAATTCTAGAAAAATTAGTAGTCCGTAGGCGCAAGGTCTGGTGAGTAGGGCGGATGACGAAGAGCTTCCAACCCCAGTTCTTGCAACTTGGAGACCGTCTGCTGTGCAGTATGAGGTCGCGCGTTGTCGTGCAAGAGCAGCGGAGAAGAGCGATTGACCAATGCTGGTTGTAAATGTTCCAGCTTCTCCATTATTGTGTTCAGTTCTTCACAGTACACATCTGCAGTAATGTTCACCCCGTTAGGTAAGAAGCTGTGATGAATCACATCGGCGCTTGGCCACCAAACATTGACCATCACTTTTCTAGGGGTAAGTTTTCGTTTAGGACATTGTTTAGATGCTGAACCAGGATCCAACCAACTTGCTGAGGGCTAGCGGTTATCAAACAGAATCCATTTTTCATCACGGGTAACAATGCGGTTCAAAATTCTTTCATTTGTGTGTCTGTTGAGCAGTGCAAAGCACGTCTCGACGAGTACTTCGCGCTGGCAATCATTGAGTTCGTGGGGCACCCATTTGTCCAGCTTTTTTACATTGCCAATTAGAGGCAAATGGACCAATATTGTTTTGATGCTAACGTCGAAAGCTGCTGCTAATTAAGCCGTAGATTGTGTATCATCAGCTTCCACAATCGCCTTTAACTCGTCATTGTCAAGCAGTCTTCGGACGACCACAAGGTTAATTTTTCAGGTCAAAATTTCCAGAACGGAAGCGAGCAAACCAATAACATGTGGTGCGTTGGTTTGTAGTTTTAGCTCCGTAAACGTGCCGCTGGTGCCGCGTTGCTGCCACGACGGTACTCATATTCCATAATTACTCGAATTTTTAACGTATCCATGATGACGAAAAAGATTTGAAACCGGTCTAGATTGCAGTGAATTATCTGACATTGCTAAATGTTCTGTGCCCGGCAGTTTTGAATGTTGTGCTCTTAGATTGTTAGAACAGGATATAATAATTCTTTGCATTTATAGAACTCCATATTCAACTAATTTTGTCATTTTTTATAAACAACTAGATATAGTTTTGAAAAAGATATGCAATAATAATAAAAATAAAATAATCTTGTGCGGTGACTTCAATATAGACAGGTTGATAAGAGCTAAACTTGCTACCGAATTTGAATACTTTCTTTTGAGCTATAATCTGAAATTGCAAATAAATGAGATCACAAGACCTATTTCTGGAACGTGCATTGATAATTTTGCACACAACATGTCACAGAACACGAATGCTGAAGTAATAGACTTCGCTCTGTCCGATCATACGGCACAAATAATAAGAATTAAATTAAAAAGCCGACATCAATTAAAATCGTGGCACAAAATTATTAGAGATGTGTCTATTGAAAATATAAATAGATTCAACGGTTATCTTAAGTGTTTAAGCTTTTCAGAGGTATATGATACTGAAGATCCAAACATTGCTTATGATGCCTTCATGGAGCTATTTCACCTTATATATAACCTGTGCTTCCCGTTCAAAACCATCACAGTAAGAGCTGAAAAAACTATCAAATGGGTATCCCGTGGTATACGGATCTACAGTAAAAGACAATGTTATTTACTTTGGAAAAACGGTTAAAACCTAGTCCTGAAAATAAAAATAATTTCATAAAATATTCACAACGATTTAGGAAAAATATTAATCTTACACAGAAGTCACAAAATAACTACCTTATTCGAAATTCCAAAAATAAGTGCAAAACGCCATGGCAAATAATTAATAGATGTAAGACTACCCCGGAACCTATAAAATTTATAAAAACATCTAATATCACAGCACGTGATCCTAAAGAAATTGCTGAATTATTCAATAATTACTTCATTGACAAAATTACAGGTATATCTAATAACTTACTGATTGGAAATTCAAAAAGTATTGGATACGGCACTCATTCACTGTTCATGGCTCCAGTTATCCCACAAGACATAGTGACTATAATTAAAGGTTGAAAAAATAAAAAAAGTGTTAGTTACAATGGCATTTCCACAAAGGTCATCAAAACTTGTAGTGATGGTATTTCTGGTCCACTAACTCATATTATCAACATAAGCTAATCGCCCGGCATATTTCCCGATAGCCTAAAAACAGTAGTTATTAAACCTGTACATAAAAAGAACAGCAAAGATGAAATGTGTAACTATCGCCCAATTGCCTTAATTTAAATTTTTTCTAAAATAATAGAGAGACATATTTATAACTCCATTTATTAATTTATAACAAAATTTAATCTACTTTGTGACGAACAATATGGGTTCAGAAAACATAAAAATATTAATATGACTGTTTTTAACCTATTAAATACAGTAATGTCAAATATGGATACCAAATATGGATATATATGTGCCATATACACAGACGATATGACTAGTGCTTTTGACTATGTAAAACATGACTTACTTTTTGATAAATTTGATGCGTATGGCATAAGAGGAAATGCACTAAATTTAATAAAATCCTATTTGCGAGGTAGAAAACAAGTCACAGAAATTACTCACATTTGCAGAAGTACCAAACGTGAACAGAAATACACATCTTCCTCTAGGATTATTCGATACGAAGTCTCCCAGGGAAGTGTGCTTGGACCTTTACTGTTTTTGCTCTTTATAAATGACTTTCCACGACAAATTGATCATCCTATGGTGTTATTCGCCGATGACAGCACTGCTTTAATAAAATGCTTGAATAGAGATAACTATGAAAAATACATTAACGATACACTTAAAATTATGACAAACTGGTTGACTAGGAATAATCTAATCATTAATATTAATAAAACTAAAATAAAGCATTTTTATCAGAGATTAAGACCAATGCAATTGAAAATATCTTATAACAATGAAGTAGTAGAAATGGTAAAAGTGTCAAAATTTTTGGGCATTTTAATAGACTCACAATTGACGTGGAAGGCCCAAGCTGACGACATCTGTCAGAAACTGAGCAGATATGCTTATGTGCTTTTGAACCTAAAAAATAAAGTTAACACTAAAACAGTGTTAATTGCATGTCATGGTCTTGTTATTTCCACGTTAAGGTTTGGAATTATATTCTGGGGCAACTGTAGTGATAGAGAGAATATTTTCAAATCTCAAAAGCGCTGCATAAGGTCTATGTTTAATTTAAAGAGTGCTGACAGTTGTGTACCTATTTTTAAGACACAGAATTTGCTGACTTTCCCCTGTCTTTACATTCTGGAAATTGCTCTCTTTGTCAAGAGTAATCTAGATCTCTTTAAATCGCTTCAGGAAACCCGTGTCAGAACTGTGGCTATGAGATCTCAATACCAAGGTTTACTAAGCACTGGAGGATTTCATACTGCTCTACTCGAGAAAAGTTTTTGGCATGGCATCTGTAATTTATAATAAAATTCCTACCAGTATTAAGGCACAGTCTCTTGTAATATTTAAAAAGAAACTCATTTTGCTGCTTTTGGAAAAATGTTATTACTCAGTAACAGAGTTTTTGGACGATAAGCTATAGAACCAGCTCCATTTTGTTGTTATTTAATACGTGCAGGGCTTATACCTATTTTGAGATTATGTGTGTACTAATAGTGGAAACATTTAACCAAATGCAATAGTTTGTTTGTACTAACTGCATGGACATATTAAAGAATACTGTAAACACCTAACTAAATATTTGTATGCCAAACGGGCAGAATGTATCCGGGAACTAAATAATTGTTAGACCACCTTATTGTAATTACCTACATTCTATGCAAATAAAATTATTATTATTATTATTGAAATGCGATGAAAAAATAACACTAATCAATAAACAAATGACTGCTTTTGGGAAAGGAATTCCATGTTTTTAAAATAAAATTAATTTGGAAATAAAATTATTAGCTAAACAAAATATATTTTAATTTGAAATGGCCAGTACTGCTGAATGGCAATTTCATATGGAAAGACCTATTATTTATTCCGACCCAGGAATCGGACCCGGAATTTCAGCGCGTCAGTCGCATACACTAATAGTTGCGCCACCGAGGCAGTCAATAATAAACAATGATCATAGCGAATTAATATTATCCGGCATAACATCCGCAGGGATTTCCACACATAAAAAATGGGATGTAATAATTGTGACACCATTTTTTTCACTAGATTTAAATACCGACTATATACTTATTCAATTGTATTTTCTTATGTTAGTTATGAATAAGAATTCAAACTTATTCATAACTATTAGCACGGATTTTAAGCGTTAAAGGGTAATAGATCCATACAGAACCTAGGTGGCTATAAACAATGAAAAGTTTAGACAAGTTTGAATATATTGGGGGTGTGATTTTGTCAACAAGAAAATGGCGGACCGAACTGTCGCTTCCTGAAATTTATGACCATTTTACAAATAGGTAATGCATGCTTTTATTTGCAGTAACAAACAAAGTGAATTTGAAAGCAAAATTAATTTATTAGTTACCTAACTTTATATAAAAGATAGCTGACGCTGCGAGGTTTATCACGCCTACCTACTGTCCGTTTCCTTGGGAATAGATACCTACGGGGATAAAATATAACTAAATCCTTTTAATATCAGCTATCTGCCAGTGACAATTCCGTCAAAATTGATTCCGTTGTTTTAGAATTAGCCGGAACAAACAAAAAACAAAAAAAAACAATTTTAATGCTTTTTTTATGGCAGTAATACGTAGGTCACACTATAAGTTTTGCGTAACTTAAAGAAACAATATGTTATAACCAAAATATTATGTTTGTTGCTTTTCAAAATACTACTTTTCGAAGCGCTCGTGGCCCCGCGGTCTCAGTGTTCTGTAAACGATCACTGAGTTTCACTATGGCTGGTACTCGGATGGGTGACTACTTTGTGGCATTTACATTTGCGAGCGTTTCCGGGCCTTGGGAAGGCACGTTAAGCCGTTGGTCCCGGTTGCCAGTAAAATGGTAGTCGTTAAGCCTGGTTGAAGGCCTTATGGGCGGCTTAAAAATGTCAACAGCAGGTAGCCACAACCTGCGTCTGTCTATTTCAATACGGCAATGGGCTCACCACCTATTACGTGGGACAGGAATCCACACGGTGAAAAGTGCAAAGCATATAATATGCCTCTGCCACCCCTTCGGGGATAAGGCGTGATGGATATATATCAAAATACTATCCTTTACATTTTAAAACATTTTTTCATGCGATCGAACTTTTTTTATATAAATATTTTATGGCCTGGTTACAAAGACCTTTTAGCTAAATCTTATTTTTATATTTTATTTCTTCAATCTTATCTTCTAATTCGACAAAGACTGGACAGGACGTCCAGTCTTTGTCGATGTCGTGTTCTCAGTCCTAGGTCCGTCCTTGCCCTCAGTATAATGGTGATTCTTATACTGAGGTTTTCAGTGGACTTTTCGCGGCAAGAGAGAAAATAGCATTTCACTGCATTTATATAATTGTCTTTCACTATAGCACGTTAACACAACTTTAATGTCCAAGAAACCACAACTACCGCACATAAAACAAGATAAATGCACTAGTTTTAGAAAATACTATACGGCAAGCGTCCGCACTTGACACCCTTCCCGCCAAAAGTCAACTATTTTTTAAAACAGGAGGACCACAGATCTGAAGGCATGTTTATACGTGCTGATTGAACGCTATCACTGCCTCTTCGGAGTTGGTAAAAGTGAAACATCGCATTAAAAGCTTTGATTTTGGGGAAATAACAGAAATCACAGGGTGCTAGGTAGGGGCTATGCGCAGGATGGGTGACGAGTTGTACTTTTTCGGAAGTTAAAAATGATTTTGTTTTGTTGGCCGTGTGTGAAGAAGCGTTGTCATGATGTAGGAGAACGCGACTTTTTTGTCGTCTTTCTCGAATTTTTTCTAACACCCTGGGTAAATAAATGGTAGAATACCACTCGGCATTAACACTCTTTTCAAGTTTCTTTTCAAGTGGAATTGTACAGATGGGACCCGTAGCTGAGGAAAAAAGAACACGATAATTTCTTTAACAACGTTTCTCGCCTGCCTCACTTTTGTTGGCCTGTTCTCATTTTCAATAACTCATTCACAAGACTGCTGTTTTTTTTTCGTGTTCACAACACTAAATCCACGTTTCGTCTCCTGTGCCAATGTCATAAACAGTATTAGAATGTCTGTGGTCGTACTTCAGTAGCATCTGTGAGCACCATTCCACGCGAGCCCGCTTCTGCTCCGCTGTCAGTTCATGAGGGATCGAACGACAACAAAGTTTCTGAACGTTAAATACTTCGTGTAAAATTTTCTGAATTTGGCTATTGATACCAATCCCCAATAGTCCTCGAATTGTCTCATAGGTAATCCGCGGGTTTTCTTCAATTAGCCGCTTAACATTAGCCACATTATTTTCGTTGACGGCAGTTGAAGGCCGCCCTTCACGAAATTCGTCATGTAAAGAAACTCGACCTCTCTCAAATTCAGAAAACCATCGCCTCACGGTGCTCAAACAAGGTGCTTCTCTCCGAAACGCATTTAGAAGTCATTAGTTAGCACAGTCTTGCGGAGAGAGAGAAATTTTAATATCATAAAAAATCATCGCTATAAAATCTTTTCGATCTAATTCCATTTTCGTTGCGTACGTAAAACTTCGATGTGTGATAAAAACAATTGACAAATGATTTCCCGCTAATTGTTTTTTTCTTATTACTAAGAGGGTTGCAACGTTTCAAAAAAAATAACATTCGAAATGCAAATAGTTCCGATTAGCTAGAAGTACAAAACTTTTAGTGTGACCTATGTTTATATACGTATTACATTTAGTGAAAAGTTGTTACTTTGGAATTACAAACAGACTCTTCAATTTTATTTATCTGTATAAATTTTCAAGTTAATTCTTTAGCAGAATTGGTATTTTTTTTCTTGTCTACCCATTATACCTTTTTCCATACTAGCATGGATCAAATTTTTAAAATACGCGAAAAAAATAAATAAAGAATACCGCACTAGAGTTAAATCCGTCACGTGTCGATCAGTAGCTACGCTTTTCTGGTGAAGCAAGTTAAACTTAGTCTTTACTTATAAATGGATCAAACTTCATCAACCTTGTTCCATCTAGAGTCGTCCTATTTACTCTACAATAAACTGCATGGGAGAATTTCAAAAGTAACTTGATGCTAGCCCTAAGGATTTGCCAAGAATACATTTCTCATAGACCGTGGTAACTACTTCTTGTTTTTATGCTAATTCCACCTATAAATCTAATATGTATGTAAAAATTATGTAACACAAAGTTTGTGGTCAAACTCGTTCGAAAAATAGTTACCGACATATTTTAATGAATTTGTGTAAATTTGGTTGGTCTGAGAATAAGTCGTAAATATTTTTAGTAATTTCTATTTCAGAACAAGGATGGCTAAGACAGCTATAAAATAAATGACTCAGGAATACAACTCACTAGAAACTAACCGATAATCGACCATCAATAAGCCAAGCGGTACAAGTTTTCATTCTACGGTAGATGCAACGTTGGAGAACAATTCCACGCTCCAATACACATTGATAAACTTTGTGACTCGATCCAATTCCGAATGTGATCTACTGGACATCAGAAACTCCCTTTGCAAAAACGTTACGTATTTTAGCATAAATATAGCATTGCGATTTATACGTTTACCAATTAATTTTGGTTTTCGTACAAACGTGTTTCCAACGGAAACATAACATTTTCTTTTTAAATCATGGTTTTATTGGAACTTAAATCCATTACAAAGAAACGAACACACTTTTGCATTTATAACATTAGTTTAGATTATGATAATACTTCTTATCTGACTATGATTATAATGCAAAATATATCTTCCCGCTATATACGATTACAAAAAAAGTCAGTAAAGACTGAACGTGACTACATCAGGCTCTTCGTAAAAACTTTGGATGCAACCGGGCTACATTACTTTACCAAATTGTACTTTACCAAAATAAAGCTACTTTCGGATAGATTTTATGAAGTTTCTTTTTTAATCGCAGTCAATCGTAGCTGTCCCGTATCATCACGTGCGAGCTACGCACACAGGTGAAGCGACAATAGTCAGATCAGTCTATCACATTCCACTGCTCGACGCAGGTGTCTCTCACTGTCATATTGGGAGGGTTATCGGCCTTGTGCACGCAGATCAATCGGATTGGTACATGATTTTCCTTTCTTTGCCATGGTTTTTTCCATTAGTCAGCAGATTAATAAATAGTAATTTATATAAATAGTAATTTAATGTTTTGAGCCCGAATATCTCGGCAGGGCTGCATAGCATTCCACAAGTACAGCATAATTAAATATTGTCTGCGCGTCTTTCGCATTTTAATACTAAAAAACTGTAATTATTATGTTTTAAATGTTATTTTTGCCATATTTCGCTTTTTTAACCTACGCCTACACACAAAGCATTATCAAGACTGTTTGTCTGCAAAAAAGCCAAACACAAACATATGCTTTTTTGCTGCCAAACAAAAAAATGATTATAGTTTTTTTAAATGGAAAGCCGCCATGTAACGCCTGATTTAATAATCATTTTAATACTGTACTTTATTTTCGCATTAGTCGCGTCTGTCTGTAGCAGTCGCTCGCGCCTTTAGCTTTAGCTACTAGCTGTAATAACGCAACGTGCAAAAAGCAAAATACATCGTCTACCAGTAGATTTAGGGCACAGCCTGTGTACGACACATCCCGTCGTAGACGATATTGTGGACCAACTGTGGACTAATGATTATGGGCGACCTGCACATAGGGTTGCCAGATGGTCGGGATTGTCCGACATTTCATTGGCGTCCCGACATCCCGACAAAACTGAAAAGGTCTCGACATAAAGCTTCACAAATCATAGGCGGTCTTCTTCTACCTGGCGTTAGTCCCGGCTTTGGCCAGGGTCCGCCTTCCGACTGAGCTTCCTCCACTTTGCCCGATCTTCAACATCCATTTCAGTCAGGCCATTGGCAATCATGTCGGACTTGACGACGTCCAGCCAGCGCTTGCGAGGGCGACCACGGGACCTAGCCCCAAGGACAGCCATATTCATGCATGTCCGACCAACGTACTCCATAGGGCGGCGCATGATGTGGCCATACCATCACAGACGACACTTCTGCAGTATTTCCCCCACGTCACGGACACCAAGACTACCTCGGATGAATGAGTTGCGTATGCGATCGGATCGCGTTACGCCGCTCATCCACCTTAGCATCTTCATTATTCATAGGCGGTCAAAGTTCAATTAAGCGCGCTATAACCGCCTACGAAAGTGAACGACAGCGCTCGCGCCCCGTGCAAACAACATGAAAAACTTTAAAAAACTTGTAAGTTTTGTTTTGTCAATTCCTGTAAGTAATGTCTGTGAAAGAGTATTTAGATTTCTGAATGATTTATACACAAAAAAACGACAGAAATTGAATGGAATGGTCCTAAGAGTTATTGATAATAATTAAAACTAGCTAACTATCTTCACGCTGTATCCCTAAAGGGGTTGTCAGAGAGTACAGATCGCCAGGCTGCACGATCAATGCATACTTCTTTAACTATTTTAAGATGCGCTTCATACGTCTATTTATGTTTATTATTCTCATTTATGTTTTTAATTTTATAATTTCAACCTTCCTTCTTCAATAATCTCTACTCTCGGACGAACGGTGCTGCGCTCTTTGTGCGCTCAATGGCTGGCTCGCGAAATCACGATCCGACCAGACTGTCGGTCTTTCTTGAGAGAAGCCCACCTTTGTCTTGGTATTTTTAATTCTCCCGGTAAAATTAAAAATTCCTGATATTTTGTACCTTTGTCCAGATATTTTAGTTTTCGAATCTGACAACCCTACTTGCACACGTGTTTCAAATAGTTAGTGTTCTGTTTTGAAACAAAGTTCAACTAGAACTTTATGTGATGGTTACCAGTGCATTTTTTTTGTAATTATTTTATGGCCTTTTAATTACTAAGACCTTTTAGCCAAATTTAATTTAAATCAGCCTGTCCAATTCTGTCCTTTGTCGATGTCAAGTCCAGTCCTAGGTCATGTGTCCTTGCCCCATTAATGTGGTAGAGCGTTATTGAGGCTTTCAGTGGAATTATCGCGGCAACATGTAAAATAGCATCTCACTGCATTATGTCACTGTCTTTCACTACAGCACCGTTTACACAACTTTTATGTCTATATACTACCATTTTTATCAAATCAAATAATTATAATGTTATGTCCCTGTCTCAGGCAACTTGTCACCGTTGTACTTCAGAACACATCTTCCGTTCGCGCTAAACATTCTCCCTAAGTATATAACTTCATTTAATTGCTCTAAACGTTTCCGGTTTACCCAAATCTTGCTATTAGTTCCTACTTTTTCTCTTTCAAATACCCGATTCTTAGTTTAACATGCAGCGAAGACTTCTACTTTCATATTAGTGACTAAAGCCTGAAGGTTGGCTTCTGATGAAACCATCACTACCGCATCATCAGCGTACAACAGACAATGTACTGTAAAGTTTCCAATTATACAACACATCATAATCTTTTAACTTTTGCAGTCAACTATTAGATACACTATGAAAAACACAACCAAGGCGGACATAACACAACCCCGTTTGACGCCCGAACAGACGTCAAAAAGAGGCATCAGGTTAACATCTCCCTTGTTCGCACGCAAGCTTTACAGTCCGTATAAAGTGACTGTATCGCCCGCAGCAGCTGGCCGTCCACACCATATCCTGCCCGAAGATGGTGTGGACGGCAAGCCAGGCCACACGGAGGAGTACCACAGAGTTTCTCTCACAACGTTATCAAATCCTTTCTCCAGATCCACTAAAGCGCAGAAAACCTTCGGGTTAAAATGTTGGGATTATTAATTATTAGTTACATGAAATGTTATACATTTTTTAAGGCTACTAACATAAAATAAAAATATAAATATAAAAACGCTGGTAGCCCCACTAAGTCAGTTCTCTATAAAGATCACTGGTTTAAGAAACTCTCTCGGACTGTGGATGGATGACCGCTTTGTAGCATTTTCATTTACCAGCGATTTCGTCCTTCGAATGACACGTTAATCTGTTTGTCCCGGTTGCTAGTAACGTTGCAATCGGTACTCGTTAAGTCAAGTGAATACCCTTTTAGCGACCTAAAAATTACAACAGCGAATCGCCACAATCTGAGCCTGTCCATTTGAACACTGGCATTGGGCTCACCACTCACCACGCACTGCCACACCTTCGGGGATAAATTCGTGGCTAATAAATTTATAAATATACTTAAATAATTTATACTTCAAGAATAAAACAAAGGTCTTGGATACAATTTAAATAATTTATGCGAAGCGAAGCGAAGCTTAAATATAACAACTGCACTGATTACTTCAGCCAGTGGCAGTCGGTATGTTAAAGCTTCAGAAATTGAATGTATACGTTTCACAAAAAAAAATGAAATTCGTCAATAGTTAGCGAAAAATAGGTTACAACATACATTGAACAGCCCACTGGCTCAGTTAATTATACAACTGCCTTCTAACCTGCGGGTACCGGGTTCGATTTTATACTACTTACAGGGATAATTCTAACGCTTCTGTGAAGTGTACGTAGCCCATTTTATATTAAAACTCTCACATACACTATATAAAGCGAACTCCGGGGGTCGCGAGATGCAGCTGGGACAGACGCTCGGATGATGATGGAATGCTTACTGCTCTGATAAATATACTGTGCCATTGCGAAGAAATAACAAGGGGAGCGCAACGAAAAAAACTGATACAGATCCTACCTTAGTAAGCGCCAGCGCGCGACTGATCAGGGCGTCAGCGGCGCGAATCTGGTATTATTTAAGCATTTGTACTATAAAAATCACTGTATATAGTCAAAGTAAGTGATTATGTCTATAAATATTTAGTAGCTTTAGTTGGGTATAAAAAATTCATGAAAATTACCTGTAGTTTAGATTTGACATTGAAAAACATTACGAAAGGGAGCAACTTTGGAATGTTTTTCTATCAAGTTAAGTTTATTAGATTTTGTAACAGAAAGCCATTTTGACTAGATTAAATCCTTAACTATCATATATATTTTTTTCAGAATCAAAAACCCTTTTTTCTACGATTCGCATTGTTTTGACAAACTCAAAATCGTGGCATCGGCAGGAATACCAAGCCTTAATGCACTATTTATGGAAAATAATATACAGCAAGCGTCCGCCATTGACCAAGTTCCCGCGCAAAGACCGGTTGCCAGTGCGTTCTGATTTTTAAACTTTTTGTATTACTTTTATTCTATTGATGTTTAAAAATTCCTCACGGTGCAAAAACTTTATCTATTAGGACCATTGAATTATTTAAAATACTAAACATTTTCCATGCAGTATGTACCTCCTTCATCGAATATAATTATTTAGAAACTTATTTGTTGCTAAACTCTTCCTCTAGAAGCGATCATAGCTTTATTACTGTGTTTTTGGCATATATACCTAACAATGGAGAGACCAAATTCACTACTTGGAGGCTAATAATAACGTAGGTACTTACTTACCTATATGAAAATGCATTTTATTATATAATGCAATTATATTTAGCTATATGACTACTAGGTAGATGTTTTTTGTTTAAAATCTGTTGTCTATACTCCGATATACAGCTACTATCTAGAACACAGTAGAGCAAAATTTACACTATAGTAATATTACGAAGAGGTACAGGTTGCATCATAACTTAATCTAAACGGCTAATAACTGAAGTAACTATGTAGGTACTACATTTTGTGTGCAATGCTGTTAGCGCTTAAAGCGCTAGATTAAATGGACCTAATTTGAAAATATTAAGATATTATGAACGTCAAGTTGTGTAACCGACTAATAACAAATATGTAATTTTGTGACCTTTTTATACAGTGTCGCCATAGAGAAGATAATCATTGCTGCTACTTTTTTAATTTCCCATACGCGTTTCCTACATTAACCTGTACCCTTGATAAAATCTTGCTGTGTATCTGTTTGTCACTCCTTTATCCTCGAAGGTATCGGTAGAGGCATACTATACGCCCATAATTCACCGTATGCATTTTTGTCCCACGTAACAAGCGGTGAAGCCATTGCCGTGTTGAAATGGACAGGCACTGGTCGTGGCGAGTTACTATTGAAATTTTTCAAGCCGCCCATAAGGTTTTCAAATTAGCTTGACTGCCATGTTACTGGCAATGACTTAACGCGCCTTCTAAAGCACGGAAACGCTTACATGTACCATGAAAAAAATTACTTAGAACAATGTTTGCTTCATGGTAGAAAGTATTATACGGCTGTTCGCTAATAAAAATTTCACATAAAAAATTATTTTATTTTGTTATAACTTCTTTTAATTTTAATAACTTAAACATCACATTATCAATATGTTCAAAAAGTATATTCGGTGTTACAATAAGAATAACTACGAGTAACTAATAATGTAGAAATTTTCATAAAACTCCACCTCAATATACTTATCTGTAGCAAAATTATTACCAGAACAAAATTAAAAGCGCAATTACCTACCAAAGAGGTGCGGTGCACACACAGCTCTATAATTTAATGCAAACGACGAATATCTGTGGTAGTAACACGTGGTTCAATAAGTCCCGAGACTAAGTACTAAAACAAGAATTTTTTTAAAAAAATATTTTTATTCACCAACATAGTCTCCTCCAAGAGCGATACAGTCCCTACAACGCTTTTCTAACTTTTATATCCCATGCGTGTAGAACGATTTGTCTTTGGCTTCAAAATAAGCCTCCGTTGCTGTGATAACTTTACTATTTGAGTCAAATTTCTTACCATGGAGCATTTTTTTGAGATCTGCAAACAGCCAGTAATCGCTGGGGGGCAAGTCTGGCGAATAAGGGGGATGAGGAAGCAATTCAAAGCCCAATTCATTAATTTTGGCCATCGTTCTCACAGACTTGTGACCAGGCGCGTTGTCCTGGTGAAACACCACTTTGTTTTTGTTAATTTTCATTCAGGCCGTTTATCCGCAATTTCGTACTCCAATCGCTCCAATGAGCACATGTAATAGTCACTATTTATATTTTGCCTCTTTGCAAGGTAGTCCATGAAAAGTATTCCATGTGCATCCCAAAATATAGACGCCATAACCTTACTGGCCGATTTCTGAGTCTTTTGCCGCTTCGGGCGGCTTTCACCAGCCGCTCTCCACTCCGCTGACTGCCGATTGGATTCCGGAGTAAAATGGTGTATCTATGTTTCATTCATTGTCACATACCGACGTAAAAAAATCCTTTTTATTACGATTCATCAGCGCCAAACATCGCTCTGAATCATTGATACTCGTACGTTGTTCCTTTTGATAAACCCCACTTAGATAAAAGGTTTTTCATTACCAATTTTTTTAGTGAAAAATATAAAAATAGTGAAAACACTACCAGCTGAAATCTTCACTACCTCGGCTATCTCGCGCACTTTTATCTTCCATTACGATTTTGAAGACTTGGTTAATATTTTGTTGAGTCACTGCTTCATTTTTCACTGACGACCTGGGCCGCAATTCTCATGCCTTCGAAACAGTCTCGATTTCGAGATAAATCTCGAATTCGAACTTTATACGAGTTTTATTGACGTTTAGCTATTCTGCAAATCTCGAACTCGACTTTTCTCGTAGGGAAGCCACTCGAGTTGCTTCGAATGGTTTGTAGCAGTCGAAACGCAGATCTTGAATTCGAATCACTATAATCTTTGGACAATTCTTTAGTGACCGACCCTAAATTAGCATTTTATTACATTTTACATTTAATAAATATGAAAACGAGTGATGAATTAATAGTTTAATAGGTACAAAACATATTGCAACTCGCTTCAATTTCAAACACGTCGTCGCCGATGTTTCAGCAATGTGGAAATTTCAGCAATTTGTGATTACAAATAACACAGTCTTCAATAATATAGATATTTTTCATTTCACGGGATTTTTTAAAATATACATTATGTAACATTTATTATGCAGTTTACAATATTTTTTCCTTTAATAATTAAAACTGAATTCGAGATTATTTCGAAGAAAACGAGAATTGCCTCCCTGAGCGTTCCCCATCATTTGTGACCATGCGACCGCGTTTGAAGTCGGCATACCACCGACAAATGGTTGCTTTAGAGGGAGCTGATCCCGCATAACATTTTATAAGCCATTGCTGTGCTTCAACGGTATTTTTTCCCATTAAAAAACAATGTTTTATCAACACGCGAAACTCATTTTTTTTCAATGTATCGAAACTACAAGCGTAGCGTCACATAAAAGTCTGCAAAATCAATATTTTAATGTTCCTTTTTTAAAAATTTGACACATATCTTTTATTAAAGGTCAGTACTTTTAAAAAATCAAAAGTGTTTTTAATATATACGCCATTTCCAAGTTAGTCTCGGGACTTATTGAACGATCTAGTAATTACCGAATCTGATGCAGTTTGTGTGCAGCGCTTTAAGCGCTTAAGTACGAAGTCGCAATGCCTAGTAATTCGAACACAGAAATGTTCGCTAATACCGATAGTATTCGAAATAACTAGATGAAAATAATACTCCACATCGATCGATATAACTGACAAGCTGTGCCCGCGGCTTTACCCGTAACGTACTTTGAACCTTGAATACCATACTCGTAGTTTGTTAATTTTATTGCAAACTGTTTTTTTTTTGCCAGTGAAATGGCAGTCGTTAAGCCCAATTGAAGGCCTTAAAGGCGGCACAGCCTGCGTCTATTTCAACAAGGCAATGGGTTCACCGCCTGTTACGTGGGACAAAAATGTATACTGGATGAAATTAAATATGGGCGTATAGTATGCTTCTGCCTACCCCTTCGGGAATAAAAGCGTGACAAAATGTATGTATTTTTTTTAATCCCTTGGAATGTAGCGTAATGGTATACGTATCCTATAATGTTGGCGTCGATTAATGGGCTATCCAAAACATTTTTTTCCTTTAAATCCTAAACCGTAGTTTCAGCTATTTGCGCAGTCAACAAAAAGAACCACATGTGTGTCATCCACAAATGTTTGTTTTGGAGTTTGGGTGTTTCCAATGTATTAAATGTATGTATTTAGAAATATATAAGAATGTTTATTAGTCGTCTAGATCCCATAATACAAGCTTATATTAGCTTACTTTGAGCTAGACGGCGCTGTGTAAAAAATGTCTTACAAAATTTAAAAAAAGATTAAAGAAGCAATGAAGACAGGGAAAAAAAATCGGTAAACCTAAGTTATACGTAAATATACGTCCTTTAAGCAATGAAGAAGAATGACTGACAGGGACGAACTATGTCAGAAACATGGAGTAAGAAACGGCCACCTTCGCTGCAAACTTATTATTAAGTTCACAGTGCACGGTGGTCTAACTTCAGATAGTCATATTCACTCGCACCATAGATATCTAAACTAACAGATATTTATAGCTCGTACATTATGCTCTGACCAAACTAGCTACATAAAAAATGTATCGCCAATCAAATCAGCCGATCACAGTCTACTGCTGGACTTCGGCCTTTGCTAATAAATTAGAAGGGTTATTGACTTTCTTGGAACTGACCACGCCTGCCAGACGTGTTGGTGTAGGGTTTGTTTCAAGATTTGTATTCGACGTGACCTCGCTCGTCAGTCAACAGTCAGGCTGATTACAGTTTACAATGATTTAGTGAGATGTCGGTAGGGCTCCATAGCTTTAAGCTCTTTGGTGTTTACCCAAAGATTGCTCTAGACGCGTATGTAGAGAGAATTTCAGGTATTCAAAGAGGGATAAGTAAATCAAGTAATCGAACCTATAAAAATCATTTATTGCTATTATTTCACAAATTTCGCATAATTTTATATTCAGTACATCGTGATGCAGCAAAAGCAATCAAATTCAATTCCCGACTCAATCAAATCATCGAAACTAATTTGTACCAACGATAATTAATTGTGTGGTTCTACGTTAAAACGATACTACCTAAAGGTGCGTTTACAACATGCACCAGAATGAACACTTATGAAGAAGAATATACTCGTATCTAATTATTTGAGCTTGCATTTTGATAACTGTATCTGTCCTATAAGAGTGAGATATTGCTATATATATGCCATGTTTGTTCTGTTTGCTAGATGCCGATATTTCCTTTAAAATGTTATTAATGACTAGCAGACGCCCGCGGTTACACTCGGGTAGTGCCCGTTCCCGTAGCAATACGGGAATAAAATGTAGCCTAAGTTATTTCTTATATCCAGCCGTTTCAGAGATTAGCCGAAACCAACGGGCGGATAGATTCATTGAAAGACAGTGAAAATATTATGATTTTTAAATGTAAGTACGGTAAATCGAAATCTTACACATTTAGCAAAAAACTGTTAATTTGGATTTACAAACAGAAACTTTAATTTTATTTATCTTTATAGATTGAAAACGTATAGTTTTATAATTTATTTAGTATTACTTTAGTATTTCTTGCCAAATTTCATAGTTAACGTAAATGTGCCCATAAATTGCGATTCCTTTCAATGTAAAGAAATATACTTTTTGCAGTATAAATGACCAAAATACAGCCGAATTTAATTGTTTAACAATTTTAATTCCATAACACTTAAATACTGCTTAATCATTTTAGTCATTATCAATTCATTTTCATTAAAAGTCATTATCATTATCAAACTATAATTTATTTCAATGAATAAGTTTCTACTCCAATCTTAAATCTTACGTCACGTTAATAAAGCATAATGTGCAATAATTTATAAAATCTTTGGTCACAATTCCAATTTATAAAAGTATTGAAGTAATTGAATTGGCCACCTTTCAATTCGTATCGCAAATATTCTATGAATTTAATCACAAAGTCGTATTGCTTCTGAGTATATTTATTTGTTTATCACGGCAGTATGCCACATTTTAATGGTAGTTTATTTTAATGGTTGCAGCGTGTAAGAATAAACAAGTTAACTAATCCCAGTTTTATCTAAAAAGCATACTCACATTTATTCACCACTAGTATCTATACATTTGGTGTACGGCAAAGTCAACAGGAATGGTAATAACCTAGTAGTCTGTGTTTATTTATGCATTTTCTAAGTATGGGAATTGGCACAATTAGTTTCATAGAAAACACTCCTTTGAAAATACTGTAATGACACATATATAACGTTCGAAATTTAAAGTTGTACAAATAAATAATGACCACGACTATCGATCACCAACGCGAACATTTTAAAAATGTACTCCAATCTGTACGCACCTTTACGGCTCTTGATGGATATATGCATCTCTCATAGGCAATGTATTATTCAAAGACGTAATAAATCAACTTTGTACGCCTCCGTAGATTTACGATTATTCCCTCTTTCTGAATCTGAAATCCATTATGCGAATTCTTTAGCCGACTGGGGTGGTTTCACCTCGCAGTTATGGTAAGCATATGTAATAATAAGGTACGAAGTTAGATATATTTTCAATGGTAACTATTAAACGCTTTTGAACTTAGAACAGCGTATTACTTTATTGACTACAGGCATAACAGATGGAGTACAAACTTTTACGTTTTTTAAAGAACAAACTGTTTTTAATGACTACATATAACTATCTTGCTGACCAGGCCTTAAACTATCCTTATTTTGTACGTCATTTTGATATCAGTAGGCAACTACAAAGTTTAGCGTAAACTTGTACGAGATGGTATCTAATTTTTTTATATTGAAACTTGACAAATGGCCTATTCCCTTCAAATTTAATAACGTACAACATTTTTTGTAGAAGTAATTACAAACATAACATAAACTTTATATATTCCCAATTTAACTAAAATCATTAATTGTTTTTGAAAAAAATTCGAGTATGTGTACAGATACATTTATACAGGGTGTAATCGCAGGATATCCCGTAAACGTAAAGGTTTAACAACTATCTTCTTGCTGCTTACTTTGCTACTTTCAAATACCAGAACCTGAATGTTTACTAACTTAAAGGTATAATCTCGTATTAAAATTCTAATGAGTAGTAATTTTGAATCCTACTCTATGTCAACTTAACTGTCACATTTTTACTTGATATTGTACTTATTAGTTATATTATACATTGTATAAACTAAGCTTTAAATAATAATTTCTCTCTCATTAAATAACTGATTGGCTTATCACTTTCACTAGCCACCATGATTATAATAAATCTATAACCAGTTGTGTACGTGACAAGGGGGAAAGTCCCCAGGCAGAGCAAGTACAAACTATTTCAACAAGTAACGTAGTATGTTATTTAGATTACCACTGTGGCTTTGTGGCAACATTCTGAATAAACTAACATTATACAAATATTTCCAAATATTTTTAACCCCGACGGAAATCTGTGTGTGTTATAAGTTTGACCTTATGACACACACAGATTTCCGTCGGGAGATAAAAAAAGAATTTGTATCTGTCTGTGACATCATAGGTCTCGAACAGATGGACCAATTCTGAAGCGGATTTTTTTATCCGAAAGTCGATGTGATCGATATGGTTCTTAACTCAACATTTAACATATATAGGCGCTAGTGGAAACAGTTCAAGTGGTGCTGAGTTTAAGCGAAGTCAAGAAGGAAGAATAGAAAAGCGAAACCAGGGCTCAGAAGCAAAGGCTTCGGCTGCAAACAGAAAACTGACCAACTTAGTGCCTAGTTTGTAATTTATTTCCATAGTAGGTGGTTGCGCCGTTATACGATTCGAAAGAAGCCGCGTTATTTTTTCTATGTTGCATCGCCGATCTCCATTTGTTATTAATTAATTAGTTGTCGACACTCCCACCCCGCTTCCCTTTATTCCATTTCTCTTTCGCACCTACCTTGTCTCGCATAAGGGAAGAGCGAGACAGCTGTGTTACCGCCATCTAGCGGTAGGAAGCTCCACCGCAGCGCTGCCCACTCACAGGCAGCGAGGACGGACTGAAGACGCTCTGTATAGTTCTGCAATGGCCGCGCGCGCGCTCGCATAAACTTTTCGCAATAGTTGTGTTTTCCATGGATAAATAGTGTTTTCGTGCAAGGAAACCAGGAATTAAGGTCCAGGGATGCTCCCGGCAGCCTCCACCTCAGCATCTCGCAGCAGCAGCAAGGTAGCGTACCAATTCCTGTTCCATTTCTTTTTCGTCGACAACCGCGTGTAAATTTCATTTTTGTCTTTCCCCGCAAATACAGTCCACTTCGAATTTATTTATCTCGCCCGCTCAACCATTTTCTGGTTCTAACGATCCCGATTTTGATCCATTCGCTTTAGTAGTTTGCCAATAGAAACGCAATAGTTTTTATTCCATAGGGAATAAACGCATAGGTATAGGTTATAGTTTTTACTCCATTCGGAATAAACGCATAGATTAGGTAATAGTTTTTTATTCTATAGGGAATAAACGCATAGATAATAGTTTTATTCCATTAGGGAATAAACGCGTACTTACCTACTGTTTTTCGCATAGGTAGGTACTAAATAGTTGGTAATTTCGACTGCACCACATAGTAATAGGTAGACCACGCGCGCATGTACCTACGCTCGTTCGCGCCGCGTCTCGCTGTTCACCACCGCTTCCATTTTGATCGTTCGTTAGTTTTGCACTGTAGGTAGCTATAGTTGTTAGTTTTAACAATGCCTCCGACAGAGATTCCGGATCTACAGTTAAAACTATTACACGCTAAGAAGGATAGTCTTTTTAAGCGTATGCAATTAATTTGTGATTATTCATCGAGGATCGCAAATAAATCAATAAAAGAATTGTTTTTATCCTCGAAAGAGAAACCGTAGATACTTTGCGCTTAGATTTCGAAAATGTTCTCGATACAATTAACTTGCTTGAATTAAAATTAAATCCCGATTTCTTATTAAGTTATGACGCCATGTCATCTTTCGAAGATTTAATTTGTCGCATAAAACGTGTCGCTAGGTCATTGCAAGCGCCCGTGCCCGTAGTAGTCACCGATTCGAAACCCGAGCCAGCCGGTTTTGATTTGCTGACACGGGACCGACCTAAATTACCGCCCATACAAATACCCGAATCCACGCTCCTGGTAATTAAAACCCATCTTCCCGATTGAATGTTATATGTTTTTTAATCTCAATCGCTTCACGTACAACTCTTGAATAATAGTGCCGTTCAGTGGAGAGGACTTACGTGTGATGAAATTCAATCCAATGATTAGTGCCTGCTTCAAGTAAATGTTCTGCGATCGTGGATTTACTAATGTTGCATTTCTTTACTTGTCCCTGTTGCTTGACCCTTTCAGCTATAGTACGCTTCGTTTGGCCTATATACGAACTACCGCAGCTGCAATCCACCTTATAAACACCTGGTGTTTGTAACGGAACTACATCCTTTGGCGAACCCACGATGATGTGAACCTTTATGCCGCGTGTATAAATTTTCTTTATCGAGTATGTCTTTAAGAGGGACCGATCTTATCCGTTACCCCTTTGACATAAGGCATGTAGGCTGGCTGTCGGTTCACTTCTGGATGTTTGCGCCTGCGTGTCGGCTGCTTCATTTGTCCTTTTACCTGATACCCGTTACTTTTTAGTACCTCCTGAACATGGTCCAGCTCTCGCTCTAAATGTTCAGGGTCACACAGATCGTAAGCTCTATTCTTGAGAGATGTCATAACGGATTGCAGGTGTCGAGGATGATGATGCGAGGTACCGTGTAAGTACTTATCCGTGTAAGTAGGTTTGCGGTACACACAGTGTGCCAAGGACCCATCCAATCTCACGGACACTTTCACGTCTAAGAAGGACAACGACCTCTCCGACTCCAATTCAAATGTAAACCGCATCTTCGTGTGAATGGAGTTAAGATGGTGTACATATTGTTCTACTTCATTACTGTTTCCTTTAACAATACTGAAAATGTCATCCACATATCGCTTCCAAAGTCTGATGGTCTTTAGGCTGAGAAACACCGCCTTTTTTTTTTAAATGCTCCATCCAGATGTTGTCAAGTACGAGGGCTACAGGACTTCCCATTGCGACACCATCAATCTGAAGGTAATGCTGACCTTGGAAAAGGAAGTAATTGCCATTCAAGCAGTGTTCAAGCAGATCAACATAATTTAATGGAAGCTCATTGTCCCTCAGTAGGTCTTTCACGACGTTTAAGCACTCTTTTATTGGAACGTTGGTAAAAAGCGACTCCACGTCAAAGCTCACCATGATCTCATCAGTTTCCAATTTTATTTCTTTCGACATATCTATAAAGTACCGAGAGTTTTTTACAGAAGACGACGTTTTGCCTATCAATAGTTGTAATACGGACGCCACGTGCTTTGCAAGATCGTAAGTAGGAGAAGCAATTTGACTTACAATGGGTCGCAACGGCACGTTGGCCTTGTGTATTTTAGGCAGACCATACAATTTTGGTGGCTGGTGTGATTTTGACGTATACAGTTGTTTGTACTCGTCTTCTGAAAACAGGTAATAAATCGTAATTCCGGATAAGAGTTCGTATTTTTCGCGTCAGTCTGGCCGTAGGGTTGTATGATACCGGTTTATAAACCTAGTTATCACTTAACAGTTTGAGTATTTTTCTTTGGTAATCAGTTGTGTTCATCACTACGGTGGCGTTTCCCTTGTCGGCCTTAAGCACTAAAATATCCCGGTTATCACGAATATTATTTAGCGCTTGACGCTCTTCCCTAGTGATGTTACTAATCGGAAGCCTTGCTTTACGTAAGATCACCGCAACGTCTAAGGATATCGGCATCGCCGGGTGGTACCTTATTACGCGCAATAGATTCCTCAACACTACTAATTACGTTCTCGAACGGTATTCGCTTAGGGGTTGGAGCAAAATTCATTACCATAAAAAAAAGACGTGTGGCACTCGCAGACTGCTGCGGTAAATCTATTGCATAGCATACCTTTGTTTTTCTTTGATATTAGATTTTGCGTAAAAATAAGTTCAAGGCGTTAGCATCCAGATTAGATAGAATCATTAAATTGACCCAAAAATCACGTAATGACTATTATATTTATACTGCTACAAACAAAGGAAAACCCACATGGAACATAATAAACAATAAAATTAACAGATGTAGAGATGACATTAAGTTTATATGCATTAATAACGAGATGATATATGATGCCAAGCAAATAGCTGAAATATTTAATACATTTTATTTTGAAAAAAAAAATGACTAAAATGTTATACATAATACATATAATCAAAATATAATAATTCCTAATCATTCCAGATCCATATTTGTTCAACCAACTATTCCTATTGATTTAAACAAAATTATTTTAAATTTAAAAACTACCAATAGTACAGGTTATGATGACATATTCGTGAGAATTTTGAAACGTGTCTCATTCAAAATATCACATGTCCTTAGTTATATAATTAACCTGTGCATTTTACACGGCGTCTTTCCAGATGCTGTGAAATTTACATTGAAAAAAACTCTTTTCAAAAAAAATTACATGCATGATATGAATTGTTTTCGTCCAATTGCACTTGTACCTGTAATATCAAACATTTTTTAAAAGGTTCACCAGAGTGTTTATTAGTTTTTTTACACCCATAATCTATTCTCAAATGAACAAATAGGGTTCAGGAAGATAAATCCATTAACACAGCTATTTACGGTTTTCTCGAAACTGTTATGACTAATATTGACAAAGGCATCCAATCATGTGCTTTATGGACCTGACCAAGGCATTCGACAACATTGATCACAAAATTCGTTTGAATAAACTATATGCCTACGGTGTTCGAGGAAATGTTTTAGACCTAATTAAATCGTATTTAAGCAACAGGATGCAGTCTACACAAATCTCTAGACTTTACCCATCGTCAAAAAGAGTAATGGACTATTCTTCTCAATTTAACGCTGTAAAACTGGGAATCCCACAAGGAAGCGTATTAGGTCCGCTTTTGTTTATAATTTATATAAATGACCTACCAAAGGTCTACCAAAGGTGACAAACCATAAGTCAATATTATTTGCCGATGACAGCACAATCATATTCACAGGCAAAAACAGCTCCCAAATGCAATTTGACATACATAAAACATTATCCGACATTATAAATTGGTTGACTATTAACAAATTGACAATAAATTATAACATAACGAAGATTATGACATTTTAAAACAGAATAAACAGATTGGCTGACATGACATTTGAAATGCAAATCAAATATTGTGGCAACGAAATTGAACAAACTGATGTTACAAAGTTTCTCGGTTTAACTTTGGATTCTGGTTGAGTTGCTATGTGGTAAACTTCATCAATTCTCGTATGCGCTCTATGTTATCTAAAACGTCCACTACAACGACCGTATTAACGGCTTACCATGGTCACTTCGCATCCCTATTAAGGTACGGAATTATGTTCTGGGGCAATGCAACAGACAAAAACGTAGCATTCATAGCACAACAAAATGCGTAAGGGCAATTTTTAAATTAAAACAGATTGACAGCTGTAGATCCTATTTTATTAATTATAAAATGCTCACACTTTCATGCATCTATATTCTGGAAGTAGTGCTATTTGCCAGAAAACATATTGAATAAGACACAAATTAAAGATACGGCTACCAGGAATTAAAACTGAATTTTTAAATAATAGTATATTCTGTATGTTACCTAGGATTTATAACAATCTTCCTACATTTATTTTGACCAAATCTAATTTCAATAGCTTTAAGACAAGTGTAAAACAACTGTTAATGGAGAAAGCTTACTATTCGGTTGACGAATACCTATCTGACAATGAATTTGACAATCAAACTCTTTTCAAAAAAATGACATGATGTCAATGATGACAATCATGATAATCAAAATTGTAAATGATTTTAATTTTGACATTTTCTTTTTTTCCCTGTTGAATTTATTATTTATTTTGTATAGTTTCATTTATAATACCTATCTGACAATTCGAATTTAATAAATAAATTGTAAAAAACATTTGATTGGAATGCGGTGCTATGATAATCTAATTTGTTAATGATTTTATTTAATTTGGCGTTAATTTTTATGTTTCTCATTGTACTTAATATTTTGATGTATTTTATATGGATTTATAAACTCTAACTTTTTTTTGCATGGCTGTAAAGTCAAGTAGTGTAACTTATTATTTACTTGTAACAACTTTTGTACCCATATTTCGCAAAATAAATAAATATAATGAAATTAAATGATAATATGCAATGTCATTTGCTTCTAGTATGTCAGCTTTTCGTATCTTTCTATCCCTGCAACTGCAATACCGCAGTTTGTGTCAATTCCTCCTACCGGAATCTTTATTATAAACTTATTAACCGATAAAACGCTTGTAGATTTTCCTTCAGCAGATTGCTCAAAAATGAAAAAATAATAAGTATTCGGTTACTCTAAGGATCACGAAGCCTGTCGATCTGTCCCCTCTGACTACCCCGTCAGGGATACAACGTGAAGATATTTAAAATAAAGTAAACACATTGACCATTATCTTCTATTGCAAAATTGTGTTCGTAACGTTGCATAATAAACGGTGCTTTCTCCATTGTTATTACTGCGATTTGCCTCAAGGCACAGTCAGAATCGCGCAATGAACCTCTATCAACGACTCTTTGTTACTTGTATGCAGCTAATAATACACTGTTTAATACGGATTATGTATGGTACTAACAATAATGGGGCATTCATGATGTTGATGTTATGAATAGTTTACGAAGCAATGCGAATTTGTTTATGAATTGTGTTTGTAGTCTATATTTGAATATGTGTACAGTGTACCAGCGATTTTTTTTTATTAGTTGTATCTTATTCTGTATCGATTTTCATATTTTTGGCTGCCTCGATGGCGTAAGTGGTTGCGACTGCCGCGCTAAGGTCCCGGATTCGATACCCGGGTCGAAATAAATATAGGAACAAAATAAATGTCGAATGTTTAGGAGTTTAGATGTTTTATTTTATCAATCAAGTTGCAATTATGCCTAAGATAAGAACTGACGTAATATAAAGTCAGGTACACAGTTGCTTTATAAAATAAATAAATATAAATATCGTTAGGGAGTTGCCCTACTACACAACGCCAACTGATTCCAAAATAAACAGAGCTTGTACTATGGTAACCAGATAACTAATAAACATAATTATATATTTCTAAATACATACATGTCATACATATTATAGATAAATAACACCCAGATACAGCATAAACCATGGTACTCATCACACAAAGTTTTATCCTGGGTGGGAATCGAACCCACGACCTCTTGCGTAGCAGTCGGATACACTCCCACCGCGCCACAGAGGCAGTTAAAAGACACTGCATCAAAATCCTTTCCGTATTTCATGGCTCAAGCATGGCAAACAAATATAATCTCCAAAAAACAAATTAGATTAAAACTGTCAATAAAACATAAATGCAGTTATTATTTTAATATTTATAATATTTAATATACATAATATTACATAGATAGATACAGTGGATGTGTGAATTTGTTATCGATTAGTGAGATTAGACTAGTTTCCATAACATTTGAAATATTTACTAATAATCCTTCATGTAGGTAAGACACAATTTGAAGTACTATAACACTGGTGGGATACTACTAAAATAGTGGGCTATTCGCGTGCAGCCACTGGCTATTATGGATTCCGAACTACCGTAACGTATTAGATTTTAAAAACTTTTACGGTTTTAAGAGAAATACGTGAGTAATTTAATATGTAAGTATTTGGAATATTTTAATACACACCCAAATCCCAAATTAAGCTGTGAATTATATATTATGAAATACATACATATTATATAGTAAAAACACTTAAAGTACGAGACAAAATTTGCAGATCACACAAATATTTGTTCCAATACGAGACCTCAGCAACTGCATTCGCATACACTTATCACTGCATCACCAAGGCAGTTACTGAATTGGTACGAAACGATTTAATAAACAAAAAAAATATATTTCTAATGTAGTAAAATAAATAAAACTAAAATTAGTAGTATAAATAAGTAGTAAGTTTATTAATTAGGTACACATTAAATCTAACAAATACTTATAGGTACATACAAATAAAATTAAAAGCATATGTATCTTACACTAAAAAAAAAAGACGTTTGGCACTCGGGGACTGCCGCGGTAAAGCTATTGCATAGCATTCCTTTGTTTTTCTTTGATATTAATTTAATGTACACAAAAAAAAACCTCACCCTCACCCTCACTCCTCACCCTCACTCCTCACTCTCACCCACACTCTCACCCCACTCTCACTCTCACAGTCACCCTCATCCTCACCCTCACACTCACACTTACACTCACTATCATCACGTCTCGATCCGTGCGAGCTTCGTACAATCGTACCATATAATATATGTACATACACGTTAAGCCAACGCTCGGCCGTGCTCGGTGAACTTCGTGTGACCTCGGATCTTAGGTTTTTTTTCCTTACGGAATTTCTTGATTAAAGCCCACTCAAAGCCCGCGATAAAACTAGGCAATAGCTTAAAAATAAACAACTAACTAAACTTAAATAAATATTACCTACAACGCAAAATAAATATAAATATTTATTAATTTATGAACAATACTTTCTTCATTGCTAAAAGCAAACTTACCCTTGAATCAAAATCGATAAAGTAAAGTAGTAAAGTAATTTCCCAACTCTACAATCGAGATCACGAAATTTATATTTGTTTATCGAATCGTTCCGTATTCAGTAAGTGTGAACAGAAAACTTTGTACAGAATTGTACGGGGGAAACAATAAAATTCACGGATCACTGACTCACTTGTAGCGGGGGAAAACATTCGGTTTTCGATCGCACCTATAAATTTGATCGCAACTCGACCGATCTCTAACGCTTCCGATAGTGTACGTTGTACTTAAAACGAAAGTAATTCTTGACAATGACCGTCAGTTTTACTTCCACATTTGAAATGTAAACACAATAGTTTACATAACATCAAACGTAAATAAACTGTTTGTATCATAACAGCATGTTCTATCCGTGTTTTCCTGGAATTGTGTTGTTTGCATGCAATATAAGTTATGCTTAGTAATGGCTCTGTAGACAAATATGGCATAACTTTGTGATTTCGTTTACCATAGATTATACCATCTTGGTTTGAACCGAAAATGAGAAAGACATGAAACATTTATATTTGTGTTTTGTTACAAAATTCCCTATTACTATATCCCTGACGGGGTAATCAGAGAGGACAGATCGCCAAACTTCGCAATCTAATCATACCTTTTTCGCTTCCTGCGGATTCATTATTCGCTTAATACATCTGGGTATCCGACTACTTTTTACTTTTCCGTTTTTGAGCAATCTGATCACGAGGTCTCTTTACATGTAAGTCGCGGCCTATCCTGGCTCCGTCTACCCTCTACTTTCGCACAAGAATATATCATTCTTCGTGAATCGTTCCTCACTCATGCGTTGAATGTGTGCAAACCAACGGAGCACGCCCTTTTCTAGCTTAACGCTGACAGTTTTATTTAAAGCATATTGCGTATCACTTCAGTACGTAATTGGTCGGCCAAGGTACAAAATGTATACATGTCTTGTCCATCTAAACATGTATGTAAAACAAGGCCTTGTTAGTGAGGTACACCATTTATGACTCGAGAACGGTTGGGCCGATTGTTATAATCCTTGATTAGGTGGATCTGTCTCTACACAAATAGAGAAATAAAGCTTGGGAATGTTGTCTAGATATATTATAGATATACGAGTATATACGAGTAGATTAGACTGCCTCGGTGGCGCAGTGGTAGTGTATGCGACTGCGGCGACTGAGGTCCCGGGTTCGATTTCCGGGTCGGAAAAAATATTTGTGTAATCCTTAAATGTTTGTTTCGGAGTTTGGGTGTTTTCTATGTATTAAATGTATGTATTTAGAAATATATAAGTATGTTTATCAGTTATGTAGATCCCATAACACAAGCTTAATTTAGCTTACTTTGGGCTAGACGGCGGTGTGTAAGCGTAAAAAAATGTACCACAATATTTATTTATTTTATTTAGATGAAGGGAAGGGCCTCATCAAGATCTTCGGGGCCCAAGCAAGAACTTCAATAGGAAATTCTTTAATGCACACCATTACATACAGTATTTTTACGACTTAATACTACTAGTGAGAGTACAATGAGCGGTCTTATCGCTAAAAGCGATCTTTTCAGACAATCTTGGTATGGAAAGAGAAGATCAGGAAAGAAAAAAAGAGGAAGCTGATGGCATACTTACATAATATATAACTACAGATTATTATGATAGCAAGGATAATAGTAATGTTGTACACAGTAAATTTGAAGAAATAAAAGAAAAAGAAAAAAAAATTAAACTTAGTTAGAAGGACAGTAAGTGGTTTTTAACCTTGTCTTTAAAGATAGCTAGTGACTTTCCACGACGTATATCCAATGACAGCGCATTCCACAATCGTATAGCCAAAATAGTAAAGGATTTTTTAAGCATGTTGTAGAATGTAACGGTATTTTAGTCTCAGATTCTCCGAAGATCTTAAGAACTTCGATTGAGTATCATGAAGGAACTTAAAACGTCTATTGAGATAGGCATATTACCTACCGTTGTTCAGTTTCGAGTTTTTGTTTTTCTTTACCAAGACTTCGTCTGATAGCTGGTACACCACTTGGAGGTGAATATTACTTTTCATATTTATAACTCCAGATGACGTCGCGTGTAACAGCTAGTTTAATAATATACCTTCAATTCTACCCTGACACTATACGTAACCAAAACCATATTTACACCAACGAAATAGTATGAAAAATAAAACCTTCGCTTTGATCATAATAAAAATTGATCTGTCATTGCTTTCAGTGAACTGTAGGAAGAAAACCAAACAAATATTTTGGCTCGAAAATGGGTCGCTTTCCAATAGACAACGCATGATTAATGACTTGCCAAGTTCGCATAAATCACACCGATGTTATTTGTATAGATAGCATGAGATATTACGGGTGTTTTCAACGAACAGATATATATTTATCAGTGATGATGATGGTGATAATGCAATGAAGCAAATTTACTTTAGAATGGGATTGTCATTACACCAAATATGTGTAAATGCTGTCAGGAATGATCTTAAAATTTTTAATAGAGCTATATGATGGCTCTATCGATTCACTCTCTTGAAAGGAACGATATCTCGCATTCGGGTAATTAAAAAAAAAACTTTATTTTGCATAGACCATTTTAACGGCGCTTACAAAATGTCATACACTATTTAAAATATTTAAAGTGACCACCGGTTCGGAACGCGGCCCACCTGAGAAGAATCGGCAAGAAACTTAGGAAGACTTTTTTTTGATGGCCTATTTACATTTTAATATTATTTCACTTTGCCAGCAGATCATTTCCAGGCGTCCCTGTCCTGTAAATAGTCTTTAACGGAGTAATAACCTTTTTCACAAAGCTTTTTTTTTATTAACTTTTAAAATTTATGTAATGGTAAATTTCTCAGGTCACAGGGAAGCTTGTTGTAAAAGCGTATACAGTTACCCTGGAAAGAATCGCCAATCTTATGTAGTCGACTGTGTGGTGGACTGAAAGATTATTTTTATATCTAGTGTTTATATTATGTTTATCACACAGTTTAGAAAACTGTGATAGATTTTTCTGGACACACATAAGATTGGCAAAAATGTATTGTGATGGTACGATTAGAATACTTACTTCTTTGAATTTTTCTCGGAAAAAAACTCTGGGGTCCAAATTAGAAATAGCGCGTACAGCCCCTTTTTGTAGAACAAAAACAATATTTAAATCTGCAGCACTCCCCCAAAGGAGAATACCGTAAGACATAATACTATGAAAATAGCTGAAGTAAACCATTCTAGCCGTATCCACGTCTGTTAGTTTAATTACACCCATACACAAACGTTTTGTGTCATAAGTTAAAAATATTTATCTAAAAACAGTCACAAAAGCAATACTCACAGTACTTACACATAAATACAATCGTAAAATGAATGTCTCTATCAGACATGTTATTGGACGACCCCACTACAAAGGCCCAATTACGAAAAGGCCGAGAACACACGTACTACTAGGTCATTATAGCGGCCGGCTGCAGCTCTGTAATAATTTCACCCGGATTTTGCGTTTTTCTTGTGGAAAATTAAGGGTTTAGTTGATCTATGTTACCTTTATCCGTATAACTATTATATTTTTGTTATAGGTAGGTATATAGGATATAACCTGCGCAAGTCATTTCAACACGGCAATGGGCTCACCACCTGTTACGTGGGACAAAAGTGCATACGGTATAATGTGGGCGTATAGTATGCCTCTGCCTACCCCTTCGAGGATAAAGGTGTGACAATATGGAGGATATACTTGATCCAAAACTCAGATTCAGATAGGGCTAGGGTATACTTTTTAGTTATCTATCACGCCTTATCCTCGAAGTGATGACAGAGGCATATTATATGCCCACTTTTCAACATGTGTATTCCAGGTGGTGAGCCCATTGCCGTGTTGAAACATGCAGACGCAGGTGGTGGCTAGCTGCTTTTGCGTTTTTTCAAGCCGCCCATAAGGCCTTCAACTTGACTTAAACCGGGACCTACGGCTTAACGTGCCTTCCAAAGCAAGGAAACCCTCGCAAACGTAAATCCGTGACCAGCCATAGCGAAAGTTGCTTAACGCAGTGATCGTTTACAGAACACTGAGCCCGCGTGACCACGAGCTTCTTCTTCTAACTTTTTAGTTTTTTTTTACTAATAGTGATATATTCCGCTTCTAAAGTACCAACAGCTGGCTAGGCTTGTGTTAGGGTCCCCCAGCACCTGATTGTATTGGCACTGGCAGTACCCACTAAACCTCAACTGCCTTTCTGCCCTCGTAGGGTTGTTTGGTGTGATCTCAGAGAAAGGGTTTTGGGATCGCAATTGTCAAAAGGTTAGAATCAGGTTCTAAAAAACGAAGATAAACTTAAATTTTTATTATCTTTCAGTAATATTTTCTATTTTTGTTTACTATTCAGGGGAGAAAACAGTAAAACAAATCAAGGTTCATGAAAAATCTGCCTTCCTATTTATCTACATAAATATTAGAGGAAAGATTTGTAAGTTTGTTTGTAATAGGATCTGAAACTACTGGGTTGACTTAAAATATTCTTACACCATTAGAAAGCTACATTCTTCGTGAGTAACATAGGCTATATTTGATTTAAAAAAAGATTAGGGTTCCGTGAGAAATCTAGTGAGTTATCAAATACAAACACGGGTTCGTGTTATGTACAATCATGTATTGTCATAATATTCATAACTACTCAATTGCTTTTTTAATATTTCCGTAATACTTACGTAATAGTAATGGCTGATTCCGGTAGCAAGATGAGAAAGTACTGGAAGAATGAACCTGCTATGGCTATGAGGGCTATGAAATATAAATGGTAGTAACTATCCCCTGCGACTGCAGATGGAATTTCTCCACTAGATATCAAATATCCCTCAGGTACCTACATTTATTATTAGCGCAGAAAAAAAAGCTCTGGCATTCTAGATAAGTGTTGTCTCTTTCTTATTGTGCAAAATTATATCTATTCATGCTTTGTAATAACAGGAAAATTCCGATATCCAAAATAATTACCGTTTCATCGATATAATGTCAGAGTGACTACGTCTGTCCGATACAAATACAACGAATTTGTATCGGACTTACTAATTAAACAATGTTCAAAAGAAGAAAAGCTCATTATTTAGACTCGGTTATCATGTTTGGTAGAAAGAATGCGTTTCTTATTGTGCAACAACATACTAAAGAAATGCCTTCATATGTTCGGAATAATTGTTATAGCGTTTAAAATGGGCTCTTTATGCATTTTCTTCGAATTAAAGTAAACTCTACTGCCTATCATGATTTTTATTGGTTTTCTGTTGTTTGACATGATTTGAAGATTTTTTTTAAACATTTTTCACTATAAAATCATATGATTGTTATAATTTGTCTATTAATACGAAGAAATAATTATAAAAAATCTTCTTACTGGTTCAAAAATAATTTAGTTTTAATTAATATGTGTGTTAAAAAGAAGGCGCCCAATATAGTAAAATTGGGAGAATAAAAATAAGATATAAGATAAGAATAAAATGATCACTGCTGGACTGTGTTTGATTTGCTTGCTCCAGAACAGACACCAATTGATTGAATTGACGCTCTAAACTAACACATCCGTATAAGTTATTAAACCTTCGTGATTTTTTGTCCAATTAGTTTTCAACCCTTGACTGGTGTACCTAATCCGGCCGAAATGTTGGGAAAGTAGGCATTGTGCTTAATAATATAATACACCGTAGAACCCGACTCATACATAGATCTGTAGAACCATTTAATTATTTTATATACCTTAGGGCTGGCCTCTTTCTTGCTCAGAAAATAAACACTGCCATACAACGCGGCAATGCGGCCAGCCTTATGGGAACCTTACCGGTTGATTTGATCGGGAGGAATTCCTCGATACCTAGTCGGGGCATCATTGTCGGTCTTGTAATAATACCCACCCCCTTTTTAGTACCTACTGTATTCTTTAATATGTTAAATATTAAATTTTAATATGTCAAATGTTCATTAAATTATACTTTATTTAGAATTTTTGAATGAACAATTTTATTAGCTCTTTATTAATGTATTTATTAATATAATATGTGTATTTGTTAATGTTGAATCTTGCTACTCAATTTTGTAGCAGATATCTTCAACAGATTCAGCAGAAATTTTAAATACACGTTTAGTTTCGATGACAATGCATTGAAACACACATTGATGGCATTTCAGGACCAGTAATTTTTAATGCACTGCTACAATATATAAAATGAAAAGTAAAGTTGTGTGGTCGGAGAACCCCCATCAGAAACTAAGTTCCATACCTTTATAATAAAATAAGTAAATAAATTTAAGATAATAATATAATAAAAAAAATATAATAAAGAGCCCAAAAATAAAAATAAAAAACAAAAAAGTATTACTCCGGAGGTAAGCCGCGTTAAAGAACGTTATTTTACTAAAAATAATTATTACTTTCCGATCTGGTTGTTTTTCAGCACTCATTCACTTAAAACAATAAAAAGAACAAGTTGAATCGTACTGTGCCCATTCTAAAAGCTCTATTGAAGCACAGTAGATTATGTGAATGGTTACAGCCGGCTTAGCCCTGACCGGACAGACTTCAATACCGGAGCGAACTACATTCTCTATGTATTAGTTGACTTACAATCATCTCTATAGTTTCTTTGACACGTTCCATTGTCCACATTGTATATAAAGAATTCTTTCGTTTGTGCGAAACTAAGACCGTCGCAATGTGTCGATATAATGTACGTATTGTCTATTTCTCAGCAAGAGCTTACTTAACTACAAAACTGCCTCATTTATCGTCATTACAAAATACTTCGGAATGTAATATGACAGTAATAAAAGTTCGTAATATTAAGCAAACTAAAGGCATTGTGTAGGTACGTGACCGATTGTAACCTCAGTGTTCTTTTAATTGTGCATAATATAACATTTCACAACATAAATTTAACATAAAAATTCCAATTTATTACCAATTAGTTGGTAAGAACTGTTTTAAGAACTTTTTTAAGAAGTGTTTTCTACTTTTGTGATTTATTGGTAGCGTAAGTAATAGTGAATTCGACTGCCGCGCTGCGGTCTCCTTCGAATCCTGGGTCGGAATAATTATTTGTGTCCATCCACAAATGCATGTTTCTAAAAACAAATTCCGAAACAGCTTGCGTGATTAGAATGTATATAGTATGTAAGTATATAGAAGTATAGTATATAAGTAAAGTGTCTGTTTGTCATTCTAAATTAATAGCTCAACAGCTTTTCAAAAAGAAAATAATGTTATAATATGCCTAAAACGACTAGACGGATTTTAACGGAATTTCCACTGACAGATAGCTGGTGTTATAAGGAGACCCGTATGTTACATTTTATCCCCGTATTCACTCAAGAACGGGGACTACGTGGTTGAAACCGCGGCTGTCCGCTAGCTACATACTTACATAATACAGAAAGATAGATATTTATGTTTATTGCAATAGATTTATGAATATAGGTATGTACCACATTAATTATTAATTATAATTTTGTGGTTTTAGAATTCCATATACTGACTCAGTTAAAAATAATCACTTCGTATATTTACAAGGTCACACAACCAGCACCTGTCCAATTCAACACGGCAATAGGGCTCATCTCCTATTACGTGGGACAAAAGTACTTACGGTAAAATGTGGGCGTATAATGTGCTTCTGCCACTCCTCCGGGGATTAAGCGTGAATGATATGAATTAAGTATATTTAAAAGGTGGGTAAAGACGCTCCATCGTTCCACTTTCACCATCCATTTCGCGTCCATATATCCATACCTCCCACGTAATAGGCAGCAATCTTACGAGTATTATCGTGAAATGAAAAAAATATCATTGTTATAGATCTGCAGAAATCAACTACAGAGTTTGTAATAAAACGACAGAGACATGTATTTAGACAACTTTTTAAACACCTCTATCTCTAGCTACTACTGACTCTATACACAGATAAACCATATTTAATTTTTTTTATAGAAATTATAGCGTCAGGAGAGACTTCACCTCCTTATGTCTTATCTATCGCCTGTTCAATGGTCTGTGCTGCTAGGAATTATTGGATTGATGCCAATCGCTACTTTCTATCATCGCACCGCTCACCATAACATTATGGAATGAGCTTCCTGCCTGGGTTTTCCCAAACACAGCACGAGTACTGCGCCTCTGGTGTTGCAAACGTTCATAGGCTACGATGACCACTTTCCATTAGGTGGCCGTATAATAAAAATATACTAGTGGCCCTGTAATCTTGCATACGATAGGGTACTACCTACCAGAGAAGAGTATTGCTCGCTCCCTCTCGCTCGTTAACGGATCGCGCGAATAGCATGAGTGACATTAAAAAAAAAGAACTAGCTCTTTGGATAAAACTATCAAATTTTCTATGTAAAAATTGGCAAATGCATTATTAATACTGTATTTGTAACCTTATGATTATATAAATATAATTATTCATTAAAAGTGTCATGTTTATTGTAGTATTACGCGTAATTAAAAAATATGAGACTAACAAATATATAACGCTTATTAATTGCCAACATTCTTGTGTAAATATAATGATGTTGTAGGTGAATAAGTTGTACTGTTTTGCCATTATTTTAAACCACTCAAGTAGCAGATAAGCATACGAACTACCTGATTCGAAATTGTCACCGTAGCAATGCAACACTCAGAGGTGTAGGAATCTCGCTGCCTACCTTGTAAAAAGCGTCAAAGACTTCAAAGAGTATAGCCCACTTTGAAGAACCCATGCGGTAGACGTTCGGGAAAACCCACACAACAAGTTCATTCGACATCATTACGCAAAAGTACTCCAGACTTGTAACGATGGACACCCTGTCTTATATTATCGTATGGAAATACCCACGCATGTTATCGAACCGACTAAATCCACACGGTACCTACCTATCTGTCCAGCGTCTTTGCGTATTTGATCGCGAGTGATGTGATTATAGAAAGTAGCCGTGGGCACAAAATAACTTGAACTTACAAGTTGGGTTGTCATACAACTTGTATAAGCGATAGGACACATATAAGGAGGTGGAGCCTCTCTTGCAACAAAGGCGCTGGACACCGTCCGGAAGGAGAGAATGCTGAGAGCTTTGATCATTTTCACAGCTCGCATTTGTACCAAGTAGAAAAAGGGCGAAGCTGGTATTCAGGTACACTAGTCCAAAAAGTAGAACTTCATGTGTAGGTCACACATTTGCGGATTATAGAGAAGCAGTATGCAAACATTGCTTCTGTATAAATGGCAAGTAAAGTAGTGCAGCGCTGCATTCAGCCCTTTTGACCACTCTGAGCTGTGTGTGAACATAATCAAATTCATTATAGCACTACAATTATTGCAAGTTGAAAAACTCGTACCCACATAGAAGACACAGACCGAGTCTTGTACCCCAAGTAGTTTAAACATATATTGCTTGCGACTGCCTATTTACTTCAAAACTGGTGGAAAATTCAAATCTTCAAAACTGAAAACTAATTTTATTAGTTTTTTCAGACTTTTTTTGCACAAAACTCGCTATGCATATATGTCATGTAGTCCCTCCCGGCTTATTCTCTTTCTCAACATGGTACCTAATAAGATCATGGCCTTGCAACGTAGGATGAAATGCACTGATTAAATCTGGACGTCTACTATGCCTCTGGCTTCTTTCATTTTTTAGTCGTATAATTTTATTAAAATATTTTTGCGACTTTGTCACACAACGCCATTTAGTTCTAGTTACGCTAAGAATCGCCTGTGATATGGAATCTAGACAACTTATTAACATATATATATTTTTAAGATCATCCATTTTTACATAGTTTAAATTAAAGTAGCTATATATTTACCGCTGTCTGTTCGCTTTGATCTTTTAAACTACTCAACGCATCTTAATGCAGTTTTCAACAATAGATAGAATAATTAAAAAGAAAAGTTTGTAAGTCTAATACATACATATTAGCATTTACATTGCACCTGTGCAAAGGCGTTCCAGGTCGGTGGTATTATACACAGAAAACCCAAAACAATCATTTGAGGATCACACAAATATTTGTGTTTAATATTACGAATATCTCGAATTATAACCCTGTGGTTAGCATTGAATGATAACCTAATATGCACAGCAGTAGTGACACCGTGACTATACGCACACAAGGTCGTCTTGGGGTCAATTACTAATCAACTCAAGAACGGCTGGACGACTGCGCAGTTGCTAATGACCAATTATTCCAATTAACTCTTGACCAACAAAGTTTTGTGCTAACCTTATTAAACCGCGAATTACTGATATAGAAACTGTAGAATGTATTAGGCATGTTTAGTTTATATAATTTAGCAAAACAGAAGTAGCGAGTTTAAGATTAAGCGTTATTGTTTAAAAATAAATGGTTAAATGTACTTATTTTTATTTATATCATACTAAAAGTACCTATAAATGGGAAACAAGATTTTTTGTATCTTTGTCTTTAAAAAATATTTTGAGGAATGTTTTAAATTAAAATAGATATAGGTCCGAAAAGTGCTCTTATCCAAACAAAAGCTCCTATAAGGACACCCGCGGACTCAAGTGTTCTGTAAACTGTTGCTACTAGAGTATTGAAACGCCAAATGTGTAAGTATATTCTTTGAATTTTGTTTACCGAATTGTATATTACTGTTTCATTTATGTTCTCATGTAAGTGACTTCTTGTCTTTTTTGAGAATAAATTCTTTAAACCTATATTACTAAATTTTACTAAATTATTACCAAAATTTGTAAAATTTATTTACCTGGTCGTATATTGTTGTCTGTCATCATCGGTAATGGAGACATTTTTCTATATACAGTGAAATACGCTCAGTGCTTAATGGGGCAGGTACTATTAGCATTATTGTTTTAATTATAATATTTCCTTTATAAGCACAACCTATTTGTGCACCTGTGTAGATTACAGTTTACGTTAACGCAATCGTACTCGCAGCTTACAGCCTGTGTTTATTTTATTAACGCATGGTTTACAGTAATTTTAGTCATAGACGTAATATATTACACAAATATTTAGTACTATTGTATTAGTGGTACGAAGCAAAGTGCTATTTAAAATATCTTGCTCCTACATGGACGAAATTATTGACTGACTGACTGGTATGTAACTTCATGTTATAAAAGTATTTATATTCATTTCTTAATTTGTGGACTCATAAAAAGTTCAAATTCTCTTTCTTCAACGTTATATGAGAGATATCATGGTTTGTATTTATCAAATGAACGGTATATCAAAACCCTCATTAGATTTGGTAAAATACATCCAGACTATGTTGATTTTCGTTAGATTTCCATAGTAGAAAGAATTTAAAATCAATATGTCCCCCACCCACATGCGTTTTAAAAAGATGACCATCCAGATGCATCGTTTGTGTCTGTAGAACTAGAGTAACAAATGCATAAAAAGTGGTTCCATGCCGAAAGTAAAAGTTGAGCTAATCATTCATCGTAGACCAAAAATCAATCGATCATCAGTTTAAGTTGATGTTGACTTTTCATGCACAGTATCTGTCGAAAGTTTGATCGAAGAGTGTATCCCCGCTAATACACAGTGAGGATCATAGCTAGATATAGACAAATAAATATTAGTACCCATAAGCAGTAGCCATGAACCATCAGTGCGACAAGCATTTTATGACAAAGGGATTTGTATTGAGGCTACCGTCAGTACACGTCGTTCGACTTCACGGTTTACGCTTTCGCGAAGTACCAGTCGTGACTCGGTCATTATGCTGCCCCACATCACCATAGATTTTCCAACCATTTAACTATCATTCTCCTTTGTTGCCAATTTAAGTAAGTACTTTGGATCCTACTCACATTAATTGTTAAAATTTCCACGGAATAAAACATGCAGAGATGATGGAACCAACAGTCCTAAACCATAAAATACTACTAGGTGCACTTGTCGTCTCCGGTAAGTCTAATGGATCGAAGCGTTTTGCCGTGTTTCGAGTTCTTTTGTTGATGTCTATTTTCCTTTACGTGATTATTCCTCAATAGTATATCCGATAATCGATTTTATTTTGTTTGTATGTATTAGGGTCAAACTTGATTAAAAAGTGTTGAGTGTTCAAGGACAAAGCGAAAATACAAATCGGGGAAAAATGGAGCTACGCTCACGTCTTATGCTTCGCTAAAATTACCTTAATATACATCCTTTGTTTTGTTTCAAATGCCATACTCGAAACGAAATCCTTGACATACAATTTTTATACTGAGATATATGAGCTCTGCAGTAAAAGCATAAAAAGGGCGAGGTCATAATATATTAAGACTGCACGACCTGCCAATCGTAGGTAGGTACTATACTAAGGTATACTAGCTGAGTTTGAGTTAGTTGTTTAATGGTCAGAGAACACTATTGATAATTGACAGGACACAGTTCAAGCGAAACCAGTCGTAGTACTCACTTGGGAAGTTGAGTCTGTGCTCTTTTTGTGTGTACTTTAGAGCCTCAGTACCTGCGCTATAGTAGTGTCGTCATACACTGCCAGTCACCATTGAGTCGGCAGTGTGTACGAGCGTGCTGCGCGCGCGCCTGTTTCTATCATCGAATTTCTAAACGTGACGCAAATTAAAGTGTTGTGACTTGTGCTTATTCGTGACAGTGTATCGATAACGTCTATGTTACAAATTATGTCTATGCAGAAACGGCAATTATACAATGAGATGAAGTGACTGATAAGTGATTGTACAATACTAGTATGGAATACGGATATATTTTTATGGTAAGGAAGTACATATGTTTTTATATTTTATGTGGGCTCGTTGAACTTGTTGGAATATTATTCACATATTTAAATTATTCGAAGAGTTAAACAACAGCACAAGTAAATAAGTAAACAACTTTTTGTCCTAAATAAAGTATACATTATTTTAAACGAATACATAATTAGAATTAGAATTTTAATAACCGCTGAGCAATTAAAAATTAAATTAACAATAACTGTCAAATTTGCAGTTAAAGTAGAATATCAAGGTACTAAAATACGTAAAATATTCACGATAGGAACTAGCACAATGAGACAGTAATTATCAAGCACCTTCAATTTATTTTTTAAGAAGTGTAAGGTAAAAAGTAGGTATGAATTATAATTAGGATAAGTAGAGTGAATCAGATTAAAGTCGCAACAAGTCGCAACATCGAGAGTCGTCTCACCTCTCGCACATAACGATTGCCATATGGACTCGATGCATATTAATGGGTGCGGCATAACAACCTTATGCCTTCAACAATGTGGTTACGCCACTTCCTGGTACTAGGCAAACTAACTGCAGAAAATAATCAGAAATATGCATATCACTACATATTATAAAACAAAGTCGCTTTTCGCTGTCTGTCCCTATGTATGATTAGATCTTTAAAACTACGCAACGGATTACGATACGGTGTTTTTTAATAGTTAGAGTGATTTTCATAGAAGGTTTTCATGTATAATTTGTTAAGTTTTTATATATATTGACCAAATTATAACGATATTTGTTGGTGATGTCGGAAAAAATAAGCCGTCTGGGAGCTTTCAACAAAAACGCTGCCTAAACCCTTCGAGATAACAGATAACAAAATAATGTATGGTGCAATTGTGTATCTAATAAAGGTCTACAAAAAAGTCCGCGACGACATATGTCTATCTCTTAAGAATAATATACTATATCCATTTTAATACTTTAAAAAAACAGCAATTATAAGCGGTAATTTGAAGGCTATTTACACAAATATGCTACTAACCCTTATCATTTTTACTACGTTAGTTGGCTTAAGCATTTCATGAAGATTATTTTGTCCCTTTACACCTTGCAAATTAAATGAATATCTTACGAGTTATCGCAAATTCAAAATTAGGCGCAAAGAAATTAATTTAATTCGACCGGGCCGTGCGGGTAGGTAGGTACCTAGGTACTGGAGAGCGGAAAAGTAATCAATGAATTTGAAAAATGTTCATACATTATTGTGAATGTGACATTATTAAACAACGGGATTAAATGGGTGCCACGGGGTTCGAAGTATGTCACGGGCGAAGCCGGGCGGGACAGCTAGTTGGTTATATAATTAACACACACCAATTGAAATAAACTTTTCCTTGTAACTTTTCTATAACATGAATTGTTCTGGAACAATAAATTAATGGTTACTAATAATAATTATGACCTCTTTATGGTTATTATTAAGGGCTTGGAAAACAACTCAAACAAACAAGGATAACATGCGTTGCCAGACGGTTGTGACGTCCTAGTCATACATGATATTGTTTATTTCGTCATCGCCAACTTGATTGTATATTAAGTCATTTAATGACCAGCAATCAAACTTGAACAATAACTTCTTCTGTGTTATTGATTAAACAATGTCTTCATACGGTAAAGCTACTTATGAATATACCAAATTGCGGAAGCACTTTGGTAGACAGACATTATTTCAAGCATTGCCCGCTCAATTGCTAGATTCCATCAATTCCTCAAAAGAGCAGCAAAAAGATTATGTGCTTCGGAACCCTGTCCATCGCGAAGTGCAAGCAGTTGTACCAATGGCAGAGAATGAGATGAATACCCCAATTTTGGAAACACGCGAACAGGGAATAAATCATGTAGAAGGTGGTTGGCCAAAAGAAGTTCATGCATCAAATGAAGAGCACACATACAGACATCGTCGCAGAGTTATGCACGATGAAAGTTATTGTGAAACTATTTTACATTTAGCTCCATCAATGATGCATTATATAGACCAAAACAATGCCATAGAAATGTATCAGACATATTTTGCTGGTATTCAACCTCAAGAGCCCAAAGAAAGTTACAGTATTCGTATTGCTAATGTTTTCCGTGATCAAAATGTAAGGCCAGTTTCATGCGTAAAATTTACAGATGAAAATTGTCCTAAACTAGCAGTAGCTTATTGCTATAAAACTTATATGCCCAATCCTGAACTAAATGATTCAAATTCGTGCTATTTGTGGGACATTCATAAACAGACTGAGCCAATAGTCAAGTTATTTCCAGAATATCCTTGTTGGCGACTAGCATGCTCTCCAATAAATCCTGACTTGTTTTTATGCGGTCTTGAAAATGGCACTGTTAATGTATTCGACACTCGACAAGGTGGTCTGGCTGTTTCTTCCAGTTTCGTTCACAACTCTCATCGAGAGTCGGTTACTGCGTTGCGTTATATACATTCTCGAACTCATACTGAGTTTTTTAGTGGATCATCAGATGGACAATGTCTATGGTGGGACTTAAGAAACCTTTCAAACCCTCTAGACCAATTACCTATATCAATAAACCTTTCACCATCAGAAGAACCAAATTTAAGTAATGCTGAAGGCGTTAGTTTTTTAGAGTTTGATCATGGTTTACCAACAAAGTTTCTATGCGGAACAGAATCTGGTTTAGTCATTAATGTCAATCGTTTGGGTAGAAGTCATTCCGAAAAACTGGTTTCATATTGGCGAGCTCACAGTGGTCCAGTACAATCTGTTCACCGAAGTACATGTACGTTCAGGATGTTTCTTACATGTGGGGATTATACGGTACGGATATGGAGTGAAGAAGTAAGAACTGCCCCTATTATAGTAACCAAACCATATAAATATTTAGTAACTGATGCTTGCTGGGCTCCGTTAAGATATTCAAGTTATATGTCCATATGTGCGGGTGGATTCTTTTACTTTTGGGACATACTTCGAAATTATAAGGACCCAGTGAAGAGTTTAAAACTGACTGAACACATCCTTACAAAAATGACTACTCAAAACCAAGGGCAGTTGGTGGCAGCTGGAGATAGCCAAGGTTCGTTATATCTTTTACAATTATCAGATAGCATGACCATACCAGGCAATCGCGATAAGCTTCTAATGCAACAAACTTATGAAAGGGAAACTAGACGTGAACACATCTTAGACAATCGTATAAAAGAGATTCGTTTAAAAGCTCGAAATGAAGAAGAACTAGGTATGACCGAGGTACCAGAATCTGTAATTGATAAGGAAGAAATTGATCGGGAAGTAGAAGAAGAATATTTCAAAATAGTACAAGAGGAAGCAAATAAGTTAGAGCTATTTCCTCAACAACTGCCTGATTAATAGTACTTTTATACTTAAACAATTTTGAATTCGTCCGTTTTATATTTGTGTATGATTTAGTTGTTCATTTGAAGGAACCAATTGATAATAAAAGTTCAAAGGCGTTAAAATATGTTATTAAACTCACACGACTTGTACTATGCATTTTATGGTTATCGAATCTTTTTCTCGTAATAACATAACTTTTGCTCACTTGCTTCTCTCTAGTCGTGACCACAGCTATATCAATTTAATCAAAATTTGAGCGGTGAGCAAAAGTTATGTAAATACGCGAAAAAGACTCTAAAACATAAAAGGTGTTAAATTAGTTTTGTAATATTCAAAACTAGTTGACGCCCGCGGCTTTGCACGCGTGGTGTAGTTTTCCTGCTCCCGTTTCCCACAGGAACTTGTTCCCGGGATAAAAATAGCCTATGTGTTATTCTGATGTGTAAGCTTTATCATTGTAAATTCTCATCAAAATCCAATGAGTAAATTTTGCGTGAAAGAGTTTCAATGTGTCTGGCGAGATGTAAAAACCATTAAAACTGTCGGTCTATTGAGGTAACATCTTTTTATAGGTCACATATATAAAATTTAGCTTTGATACTATAACGTAAGTATAAGTACAATTTATTAAAGTTTAGGGGTGTATGGCAGGGGGTAGCAACTGTCATTCCGAGTTTTCTAAAGTTATCCCGAAGAAAACATAAAAAATTGACTACTTTAACGAATTTTAGGCACTATTTTATACACCTTTACTATCTGTTATCTGCCAAAGCAACCACAACCCAAAATTTATAGTCGCTGGTCGTTCTTACCTATATAAGAGACATGTACAGAGAAACTTTCAGCTTTTATAAAATAACGAATGTCTGGCCGTCGTGGGCTCTTGGGCTATTAAGCAGTAGGATGTACCACATGAAGTACTTGCTCGAAATGATAGAAAATAATTTTGATAAATTTTTAAAGCAATTATTTGCTAAATTTCTCATAAATTTTTATTAAAGTGGAAAAAGACAATTTGATTCGAGACAGGGATTGAACCTGTGACCTTTGCCTAACCAGGGCAATGTTCTAGCCACCTGAACTACCCGAACCGTATCGAATCAAGTTGAAATTCTCCACCTTATTTATATCGTCATTTTAAGAGTATGACCAGAGCCATCTATCGAGCTAATGAACAACTCGATACCAATGAACAGTGTTACAACTATTTTTAAACATTGATGGAATGGACTCCACTCAGTATATTGATAATTTTTTAAAGCAATTATTTGCTAAATTTCTCATAAATTATCAATATACTGAGTGGAGTCCATTGCATCACCAACATAATTTATCAATATACTGAGTGGAGTCCATTGCATCAATGTTTAAAAATAGTTGTAACACTGTTCATTGGTATCGAGTTGTTCATTAGCTCGATAGATGGCTCTGGTCATACTCTTAAAATGACGATATAAATAAGGTGGAGAATTTCAACTTGATTCGATACGGTTCGGGTAGTTCAGGTGGCTAGAACATTGCCCTGGTTAGGCAAAGGTCACAGGTTCAATCCCTGTCTCGAATCAAATTGTCTTTTTCCACTTTAATAAAAATTTATGAGAAATTTAGCAAATAATTGCTTTAAAAATTTATCAATATACTGAGTGGAGTCCATTGCATCAATGTTTAAAAATAGTTGTAACACTGTTCATTGGTATCGAGTTGTTCATTAGCTCGATAGATGGCTCTGGTCATACTCTTAAAATGACGATATAAATAAGGTGGAGAATTTCAACTTGATTCGATACGGTTCGGGTAGTTCAGGTGGCTAGAACATTGCCCTGGTTAGGCAAAGGTCACAGGTTCAATCCCTGTCTCGAATCAAATTGTCTTTTTCCACTTTAATAAAAATTTATGAGAATATAATTTGATTAGACACAATATTTAATGTTTACCAATCACGCCTTTATCCTTGAAGGGGTGCCAGTCAGCCAGAGGCATGTTATATGCGCACATTTCACCATTTTTTTTTGTCCAAAGTGATGGGTGGGATGTTGAAAATGTATTGTGTTTGTATTTTTGTCTCCTTCATAAACAAAGTATGTTTTTCGTCTGATATCAAGTTGATCAAGAAGAAAACACCTTTAAGTTGAGAAAAGTGGCTCTCAAATAATTCGACAATGTTAATAAGACCATTTTAGACAGACCTTTTTGCTACATAAATAAGCACCATTTGTGCACAATGTGCACATACTGAGTATAATGGAGTATAAAGTAACGATGAACTTCATTAATGAATTAAGTAATATCTTACTTTTATTAATGAAATGTTATCACAATAAACCTTATAAAGAGTACATCAAATTTACAAACTTTAGAAATATATCTTTAAAACGTTAAATCAATACTTTCACACAAGATTAATAAACTCCACGATTGAAGAATGATGCATGAGCATGTTGAATAAACATTCAATCATTATTTTATAAGGTTAACTAGTTAGTAGTGAAGTTTCCCAGTTCCTGTTTCCTACAGAAACTTTTCGGCATAAAAAGTAGCCTAAGTGTTATTCCGATGTGTAAGCTATATTGTTGTGAAGTTTCATCAAAATCCATTCCGTAGTGTGTGTGTGATAGAGAATAAGCATACATCCATACATTCTTACAAAGTTTCGAATTTATAGTAAGGATATCAGGAACTACAAAATAATAATAATAATGTGTGTCCCACACTGCTGTGCTGACGCATGAGTTTTGTATACCGAGGGCAAGCACTCGTTTGGCGCAGCAGTCGTGGCCCCGCACGCTATAAGTTAGGTCATATAAAATTTTATAGTTGTTTACGTATTAATATTAAGTATGTGTTACTGATATCAAAGCAAATTATATATATTTATCAAGAAGATGATCTGCATATTACTTCTATTGTTGTCTCCAACAATGCTATTTACGCTGTAACATTTAATTTTACCCGTAACATGTTTCTATAAAGTACTCGAAATCATTGTTTATAAATTTATTTCATACACAATAATAAGATAACTGGTACTATAAAATCTAATATGCTCAAGTTATTCTGTTAAAATGTTCAACAAAACTAGTTATAAATAGTAAGTAAGGTACGAGAGCACTATGCTTGGTCCCGGATGTTTCATGCGGTCGAGAAGCCCGCATGTCTCTCCGGGCAGATCCGGCGTGTTGACTCCAAGGGCCATGACCGTTAATTTATACAAAACGACAAATTAAATATGAGCTGTCAGATTTCTTACAGAGTCCCGATTTGTTAACACGTTTTGAATTAAAAAGAGAACTCTCAGAGATCTAAATACAGTGGTGGCGTAAATTACTGGTGCCTCGTGAGTTGCGTGAATCAAAAGTGCGTCACCGACAACTTTCACCACGACAAGACCACGGGTACGGCCACAGTCGCACGCACATGCACCTATAGCACGGTTTACTCTAGCCTTCCTACATACATACTAATATAACCTTACCGAAACATTCAAAAGCATACATAAACGATAAAAATTTGAATTTGAAAAATTATAATTTCAACCGTTTTATATGAATATCAAATGGTTAAAATTATCAGGATTCTAGAGATAAATATTTATTTTCACTTTATCTTGTTGTACTCGTATACAGTATATTACAGATAGTCTTAAAAATCTTAGTAATATTATAAATGCGAAAGTTTGTGTGGATGTTTGTTACTCATGCACGTAAAAACTACTGAGTAGATTTTAATGAAACTTTGCAATAATATAGCTTAAACATCAGAAAAACACATAGGCTACTTTATATCCCGGGAACAAGTTTCCAATAGGTACTTTAATTATCATTTTGAATATTTTATTTAAAAAAAATGTTCAAAGATTTCAATTACGTCTTCAATATATGCCAGTTAATAAAAGGTGCTCGGTGAAATAGGTGAACATAACATCAATTTTATACGTTCAACTGCATACAAGTACATTATCAAAGTTACAACTAAGTGCATAACCTAATATTTTTATATCCTAAGCTAGTAGCTTATATCCTAAGAATAATATAATACACAAGTTGGCAATTCATAAGTAGCCTTACTGGGACTCACTCACTTTTAAATAATAACTATCTTCACGCTCTATCCCTGACGGGGAAGTCAGAGAAGACAGATCGCCAGGCTTCGCTTCCATCCATAATCCTTTTGCCTTCTGCAGATTTACCAATCGTGCATGTAGCACGTCTGGGTATCCGAGTACTTTTGACTTTTCCTTTTTTGAGCAATTAAATAAGTCTTTTCTTCAAATAAGTCTCGGCCTACCCTGACTCCTTCTACCGTCTACTTTCACACAATATATATCCTTCGTCAATCGTTCTTCACTTATTCGTTGGACGTGTCCAAACCAACGGAGCACACCCTTTTCCAGCTTTACGCTCACTCATTCAAACCCGACGCGAATGGAATTCTTGAAATGCAGAAATAAGATCACACATGTTTAATTTTCAAAACGTGAATGGATTCGTTGTTACGAGAATTGAAGACAGTACAGAAACAGACAATGAAATACAGATAGAAACAATAAATATTGCTAAGTTTACTCTAATAATAATAATATTAATAATATATGCTTTTTTGTACACCAAGAAAAATATATAAAATCAATATGTTTTGTAACAACATTGTATAAAAAGAAGCACAACAGAGTACAACTCGACTTATATCGCCTTTCACAGGAGGCACAGAACTGTATTTAGAGAATTTCATAGCACCTTACTAATGGAGTATCTATACTAATTTGATAAAGCTGAAGAGTTTGATGGTTTTTATTTAGCGCGTTCAACTAAACAAACAAATTGTTTGGTTGAACGCGCTACAGGCTATAGGCTACATATCATCACGCTACTTCCTTGAAGAGCGGAGCAGTAGTCATAAATTTCGACAAATTGGGCAAATTTTAATGCATTATTGTAAAATTTATAAGCGACGGGATTAAATAGGTTCAAAGGCAGTTCGAAGTATGTAACGGGCGAAGCCGGGGGGGTCACCTAGTTTATTATGTTTTTGAAGAGCGTCTATTTGAAAATAACGAATTAATGTTCAAGCTTAGACTACTTACACTTTTGTTGACTGAGGAGGCGAGCGAAGCGAGCCGACGAAAGTCTCCATTTTAACTCCACTGGTACAGGATAAATGCTATTGATGTCCGACAGTCCATCCGTCCGTCCGTCCATTCAGTCTATAGGTCGCATTTTTCATCGGATTTGCATGCAACTTGGCATGGACAATCCTTGATGTAGCCAACAACTATTAGCGAGGAAGATTTTCGATCGTATATTAATTACCTGATATATTATTAAGTAACATAAAAAAATGTATAAATAAATATAAATAATATATTTTGTACAAACGGGCAGACGTCACCATTTGACTGCTGAGGGCTTGCACCCGCGCCGCCTGCTGTCTAATACATACCTCAACGCTTAGCATGTCGGCTGCGCTTAGATCATATATTTTGCATTTCGCGAACTATTTAATGTTAATTTTCTTATGCCTGGAAGTCTATACTTCTCTAGCTCTGTTCTCTCACTTAATTCTCCTTCTATCTACTCTTACGAACTGTGTCTCTAATCTATCAGTACTGTGCTACTAGACTACAATAAACGTTCAATAGTGAGTTGCTTATTTACGACGATTTTAAATCTCAAAAGGCTTAGTCAGCGTATTTATTGTCTCCCATATTGCTTATTTTTTTCCGCCACATCTAACAAATATCGTTGTATTTCAGCCAATGTATACAATAACTTAACAAACTATAAACTAAAACATCCCTCGAGTACCACTCCATATATTCAATATCTTTTGAGGTGAAATGCTTTTGAGTTTATCACAACAGGCAAACAGTCAGATGCAGCGGAGGACATTGTTCTATAATATGTAGTGATACGTAGGTACCCATGCTGAGATTATCTAGCTGATAGACTACTCGATTTGTCATAGATAAAATAAATCTCAAAATCAATGACAAATGGCCCCAATCATGTCAGTAATATTTGCATCAATATTACTGTCATTTGTCATCGTATTATTCCTAATCCTTTCATCCTTTTCGGTTTGACGTCATACTAAACGCCACATTCTTGACAATGAATGGGATGCGATGATCATGATAAGAATATTGTGGGACATTTTTACACATCGCTTGCTTGTCTAAAATAAGCTAATGTAAATAAATAAATATAAATATTGTGGGACATTTTTTTTACTCAGCTCCGTCTACCCCAAAGTAAGCTAATATAAGCTTGTCTAATGGGATCTAGACGACTGATAAACATACTTATATATTTCTAAATACATGACATATTATACATAGGAAACACCCAAACTCCGAAACAAACATTTGTGGATCACACAAATATTTTTTTCTTACCCGGGAAGCGAACCCTGGACCTCAGCGCGGTAGTCGCATACACTAGCATTTATGCCACCGAACCATTTCCTCAGTACTACGTACATAGACGTACCTATAAGCAATAAATCATTTTAGAACAATACTTCTAGAACATAGCAATTATTTGTAATAGTTCAATACGGTAAAGTAAAGGGCATAACTGTAAACAGGTAACAGACCATTAACTATTAGGAAAGTACGTAAAACGGACTAACATATTCGTGCTAAACATTTCTCGTGGTTTTCTTATTGCTACAGCTTTTACCGTAATATTGTTAAGACTGCTAGTAAAATAAACCCTTTTGTTAACAAAGAGTTTAGTATATGTTTACTGAGTATTCAAATCGAAATTTAAACAAGTGTGGAGAAATGGGAGGAGATGATACTTCGACACAAAGGTTGTGTTCTTCGACCAGGCATGGTGATCACGTCTGGCTAGCCTCGGCCCTGTTGTATAAATCAATCTTCAAAGCGAGAACTCTCAAAGCGCGATACATGATTGTAAATTAGAACTTTCATACATGTGACGCTATGTAGCGCTAGTTGCCACATACGTTTGATTTCATTCATACTTAATAGTGCCACTAGTGATAAACTAGATGCGCTATAATTAGCAGCTATTCGTAGTATGAGTAGCCTAAAAGCCAGTGAATCTATGACAAAAAGTCAGTACTTCACAGTACGACTACACTTTGACAACATCAAGCAAGTCGTCGAATACGAGACAATATCCTTTTCAGTTAGTTTTCAATGTAATAGACTTTAGAGAACAGTTGTTTATCTATGAATTTTTTAATCTGTTTGAAATGAAACTTATATTTTCTAAAAGACATTTGAAGGGAAGAGTGACAAGTGCGGACGCTTGCTTTATATTATTTTCTAAAACTAGTGCATTTATCTTGTTTTATGTGCGGGAGTGGTGGTTTCTTGGACATAAAAGTTGTGTTAACGTGCTATAGTGAAAGACAATGATATATATGCAGTGAAATGCTATTTTCTCTCTTGCCGCGAAACGTCCACTGACAACCTTAGTATAAGAATCACCATTATACTAAGGGGAAGGACCAGGACGTAGCCTGAGGACACGACATCGACTGGACAGGACTAATTAGAAGATAAGATTGAAGAAATATGATATAAAAAATAAGATTTGGCTAAAAGGTCTTAGAAACCAGGCCATTAAATAATTATTAAAAAAAATAAAAAATATTGTCGAAATTCCAAATTTAAAAATTATCATAATTCGTCGTCTCGAAATTTCCCCCATATAAAAGTACATAATATCTAACTGTGTACTTTATATAGGCGAAGATTTTCATCCTACACGCTAAGGGTTTGGGTTTATGATCTATATATCCTTAGGCTGTTTAGATAATAAAAAATCCTTTGTAGATATGCTTTTACAATAGAAATAAGAATAAATACGGCACTTCCCAGATCTACAACTATTTCCATTTTGAAAATCACTTAATTTATTGATTTCAAGGGCGGAATTTAAGTCCTACTTTCCATAATAACAAAGAAATAAGTAGGTATTCCTTTTCATGTATAATTTAGTAAGGAACAACTATATTTAACGTAATTAGACAAGCGAAGTCCACAGATATGAAATGTAAAATGACAAAGAACTAAACATTACCACGGTTTATAGTTAGTAGCATTTAGTAAAACTACGTTTAAAAACCAATAGTATGTTTATCTACCTATAGTTCTTAAGTATCTACTCAAGCGTTTAAGAACACATTACACATGTCAATACCATACCACGTGGTTCGTAGGTGTGCGAAGCATTCAGTAGCTGTTATCGAATGCCAACTAATTTGCAAACTCGTCTGTACTGTTATGCCGAGACTGTGCGACCGTGTGACCCACATCAAAAACGTTTAAAGGAGTTTTTTGTTGTACAGGACAACGTCATAAAGACCAAAGGAAAATAAAAAATTGTGCCTCATACATAGTTTATTCTTGTTTTATAGTAGATTTTTGTTTGGCTGTATTATCTGGGTCATGGGTTGAACTTTTATTTAAAACTAAAGGACACTCGCGGTTCCGCCTGCGCAATATTTAGTTATCTAGAAACAACTATTCCAACCACTTTACTCTGACCTTTTCAGCGTACAGCGTGCTCAGTAATCAGAGATCAAACGCGTTTCCGCTGAATCCATTTCGATGAAATATGCAGTAGCATTAAAGGTTAAGATAAAGTTTTATGAAATGGTAATAGAATTACCTCCCCCTGAAGTCGGTTAAAAATGAAAACTCATTCACTGGATTTTGCGTCAACACCTAACATACTCGTATCTAGAAACAACTATTCCAACCACTTTACTCTGACCTTTTCAGCGTACAGCGTGCTCAGTAATCAGAGATCAAACTCTATCTGCGTTTCCGCTGAATCCATTTCGATGAAATATGCAGTAGCATTAAAGGTTAAGATAAAGTTTTATGAACTGGTAGTAGAATTACCTCCCCCTGAAGTCGGTTAAAAATGAAAACTCATTCACTGGATTTTGCGTCAACACCTAACATAATCTAGAAACAACTATTCCAACCACTTTAATCTCACCTTTTCAGCGTACAGCGTGCTTAGTAAATCAGAGATCAAATTCTATCTACGTTTCCGCCCAATCCGTTTCGATGTAATATGCAGTAGCATTAAAGGTTAGTTTTATGAAGTAGTAATAAAATAACTTCCCCCTGAAGTCGGTTTAAAATGAAAACTCATTCACTGGATTTTGCGTCAACACCTAACAAACAAAAAACAAAATATGGTTTTTAACTCAGAATCTCATAAATAGTTAATTAAGAGCGGATTTAGTAAGGTTAATTAATTATCAGTTAGTTACACCTTTATGCTCAAAGGGGAAGCAGAGGCATACACCTACATTTCACTGTTTGTATTTTAATATTCTTTTTATACATTTTTTGACTACATTCTAGAAGAAATATTGTCATGTTTGTGCGTATTACAAAGTCACAAAAAAAATAGTCGAGATCTTGTTGTGTTCTTTATCAGCTCTAAATAGTGTTTTAAAAAAACTTGTGATCACCCATTGGTCGAGATAGGACCAAACTTTTATTACATTTAAAACAATATAGCTTTCTACACATAAACTTTTAACTGTGTCAAATTTCACGTTCACCCATTCGCGGATTTCATTGTAAAAAATGGGGTAAAAATTTTTCGCTTCACATATTAATAAGTATACCTATTATAGATACTGATTATAGATTCTGGTGTCAACTGACTTCATATCATCCTAATAGGCGTCTTTACAGTGTTGCGAGGCCTCAAACGGCAGTCGCTCTCAATAATGCCGAAAACTTAAAAGTCAAACAATACCTTCACCTAGAAGTAGACCCCAGGCTCCAAATCCAGGTTAGGTAAGGAAGCAATTGTAAAAATAAAAAGATGATGACGTCACGTGTGATTTATAATCGTATACTTTTATACTGTTATACCTTTGTTTTTAATTGTAGAGAGCGTGTGACATGGCTTGTGCTTAATATATTATTTAATTTGCTCTCCTAGCCACTGATATAAACTAGGCCCACTGGAAGTGTCCACGTCTCGGCACTGCTTGTAGACGTTCGTCAAATTTAATTTTGTTAGCATTCATTTCGTATGTTCTTGTCAACCGTAGGCTGTTGTTCTCTTCGGCCGATTGACTCTATAGAAAGTTTGTAGTTATTAGATTAAAAAGTCCGGGAGTTTCATTCATGTTCACCGTCTCTACTTATGAATAAACAGTACTTCTCTACTTTGCATGTGGAAGGAAAATCTTTAAAATTACTCCATGAATATTTAAAATATGAATTGCAAAAATGTTTATCTAAAATACATCTGCATTCGGATAATTTACCATCTTACATCACACACAACAAAAATAATGATGTAACTGACAAAATGTAAATGTAAATAAAGACTCTATACTTTTTATATGCAATTATTATATCATTCATGTTACACTGTATCACTTACATCACTCATTGAGTATAATTATAATATTTGCAGTGATATCACGATGAGCGGTGTGCGATGACGAGTGCGGCACTGGTGGCGCTCACGGTACTGGCGGCAGCGAGCGCTGCGTCCGCGCAGCTGCGGCCTGCCGACGCACCCACTGAAATCAACGACACACGTGAGTGAGTCTTATACATTCTTCTTCATCTTCATCTGAAGACAAAGTTCATTTTGCATTCGACATTCCAGCCTTGGGGTTACGAGTTTGATTGGCTACATAGGACAGCTGTGATTTGGCAATCTTTTCGGCACGACCGGTATTCTGACGTCAGCAGGTTCACCATTTGCAGGTACAGTTAGCTTTGGGTCCGAACAATCTTTGTCCTTCATATACTTGATCCTGGGAGTGACAGTCCCTGCTTGCTGTCGCCCTAGCAGAGGCAGTTTCTAGGATGCGAGGCGTGATTTGTTAGATATTTTCATTAATGTTAATACTGATTATATTCTAGAGCTGTTTACACTGGTGATTGATTGATTTACTGTGTACACTTGGTGGAACTTGCTACACATCTTGAAATAAAACACTTGTACTGTTCCACTTATTTATTACTTAAACCTGACCGATGTCACCTTACGGCATTTTCAAAGATTAGCACATATTATATGTATTTCAGATGTCATTGAGACATCTATATGATTTGCATATTGTACTCAATGATATCTGAAATACATATTTGGAACATATACATGATATACACAAGTAATAAATAAGTGGAATAGTACAAGTGTTTTAGTTCAAGATATTCTAGAGCCTTTTGTGACATATTTTTAACATCAGTTTTGCAATCAACCCAACGATTAAAAGAAAGTCGAGTATAATTGAGAGGAATGGGCTATAGTGATAGAGATTTTTGTCACTCGATTATTTTCACCCTTTTACCAAACAATAACATCTCACCTTCATTTATCTCTTTGACGTTTTAGTTTCCACTTTTGTTGAGAATTCGGAACGTACGTACTTAAGTATAAAAATGTTTGGACTTTATAATGACACTTCGCTTCAACAGGAAGATAATAATCAATCATTTAGCTCATTGCTTTCACTTCAAACCTACTTTGAATGCTAATTATTGTAAAAACTTCGAGGAAATAAAGTATTAATTACTTTAACGTGAAATTGGCATGACATTAAAACACGCAACATGTAAAACTATTGAATTTTCTATTCTTTCTACTAGTATGAGATCCTAGTAAGAATGCCAACGCCTACCAGGGCGCTATCGAAATAGATATTAGATGTACCAACACTTTGCGGAAAGATTCCAAACAATTTAACTCGCATCTATAAATTGTGATTATAGAAATCGGTGCGATAGAGGAAATTGAAACCTATTTATAAGAACTTTCAAAGATTGTATTGAAAGTCAAACAAACGATGGGAACTAAATCACGGCGTAATCAAAGCATACATAAGTACAAGATTTCCATTTTCTATTGCCTCGAACAAATTAGACCTATTAACGGCTCGCTTTCGCCATTCATGAAGGTGGAAAAAGGGACAGATACCAAGAAAGCGTAACTTGACGTCATATAGGATGCTTGCTAATGGTCGATGGAAAAATAACGGGGATGGTCAAAGTCGTAAGAAGAAAATGTATAAGCAAACAAGTAGGAATAACGCTTAAATAATGATGACCATTCAAACCTTAGACCTGGTAGCATCTGAAGCACTCACTTCGAAACCTTGTGGAGAGCAGCACATCTAGCCCCCGCGGAGAGCCTCATATTGGGGCATTCCCTTAACCGGACCGCGGTGAATAGCTTTCAGGCCTATCCTGCGCCCCGGTTGGGAAGAAGGCGGAACACCGCTGGGTTTGGTGGGTAGATCTGGAGACAAAAGCCGGAAGTCTTACACACCGTTCCTGTTACCCCTGCAGCAGTTATGATGGCCCGTAAACGCATTCCCCGAGTCAAAAAATCTTACTTCTAAACCTGAGCTTCCCTCTCCTACTATTATTCCGCTGTAGTAACAAAACATTTTGTCATCTTCAACGTCAATATTTCTCGAATACGCTACTAATAGATACAAAATTCTTGTATTCCATCGAAACTCAGTCGATACAAGCAAATTTTACTTATTTTAAGAACTCGCACATACAAGAAACTCTAACTACGTTTAAAAAGCAATACTCTTAATAGAAATTCAATTACTTAGCTATTGAAACATTTTATTTAGAGTGCATTGCCAGTAACAAATTTCCTCCAACTTTCTGTGTGACAGTTGCAATGAAATCACTTGAAAAATATTTTACTCGTTCCAACGTAAATCCAAATATATAACTCTAAAGGTATCTAACGAAATATGTAGACAAATCGTCTCTTTGGCTGGATGTATTCAACTCTACCAAGGCATATATTCCAAATACTTCCTTAATTCTCACTTAATTACATCGTCTCCGACCTTGTGTTGCCTTCTTCTACGAGTATCTTTAGATATAATCTTTCTAAAATATATAAAAGCAGAGACTGATTGATCAACACACAGCTGAAACCCCTAGGTGAACTAGAACCACGAAATTTTGCGCAAATATTCCTTAAGAGTAGTGTGTATAAGGATTTTTAAAAATTCAACCCCTAATGAAAGGGAGTTGCAAAGTTTGTATGAAACAACGTGTTTTCTTCGTATGATCAACTTTCTAAGCCACGCGAGTGTAGCCGTGGGCATTAGCTAGTTCTTATATATCTATTACACGGAGACATACGAGGTTTCAGTTCCTTGATAATCTTAACAGTAATATCTTTATTAGGTACGCATATGCATGTACAAGAAGTATCGGGTGCCCGAAGATCTCCGGGGTCCAAGCAATCTCACCTGCAAGCGGTGCACCTGCTGACTAATAGACGCGGCTAAGGCACAGTCTCCCCTAAAGGGTTGGAGGTCAAACAGCTGCTACTCATAACAATATCGAAACCCGAAATCAAAAACCAACCAGCTTTTAATTTAAACTCGATACCCTCACACGTTCCCGATATGAAGAATCTTAACAGACAGACGGGTGGACAGACGGATAGCAAAGTTATCCTATAAGGGTTCCGTTATTTTCCTTTTGAGGTATGGAACCTTAAAAATTAAAGTTAATAGGTATACATTTAGCAAGTATCTACTCGCAGATTCTATTTACACAGTTTGTACTTACCGGTTTCACCATGACTGATCGCATATTACCCGCAATTTCCATTGCAGAGGAAAGTATCGAAATGCGATCCACATCGGTGAAGTTGAATAATAATTTACTGTTGGCTACAGAAATCGGCAATAAATACTTTTCAAGAGTCATCATTGTTTAGAATATTGTGTCGACTAACGCCATTTACACAAAAACAATCGATCTACATCAATAGGTTTGAATCCTGTCTCGGTTCAATAATAATAGACATTGTCTCGTGGCCCACTAGTCGTGATCATTCCAGGGACAATCCTTCTTTTGTGAAAGAGGAACATTTCCGCCCATTCCTTTACAATATAATATTTTTAAAGAGCGAAACGAGACCTATTTACTCGACCGAGGTACTAACAATAGTCTCAGTGTTCTAGATATGATCAATGCCTAAGAATCTAAGATATTTCTTAAAAATCTAGATAATTTAAATGTTGATATTGCATAAAGACTTTGATTTTTTTACCCGTAAACATAATATATACATGAATTTATGACTTTCTGACTGACTGACTCGTAGTAGAATACGTGAGGTGAAATTTCACATTTACCGTATTTAGGTTCGTGGGGAGTAATCGAATAAAAGCCGTGCTACGAGTACGTGCATCAGCCATGCATACATTACGGCCAAATGTAGTACCATTATTAGCATAGAAATTCAAAGTATTCCAATGTTAGCATAAGTACGTAGGTTGTTGTTTACACGTACACATCAATCAATGCATAGATACGAATTAATAAAATTTATACCTTGATATTAATTCGTAATATCAAGGTATAAATTTTACACACATTTCATCCTTTCTCGCAAAGAAACCGCGCAGAATATCAGTATTTAAACCTAAATCATGCCAAAATTGATTCAGTATTCTCGGCTTGATGGTCGATTATAGAAAGTTCTACAAAAATAATTTTCAAATATCTCCAATACTTGATGCCCGCGGCTCCGCTCACGTGAAGTTTCGTTAGTGTACAAAAAAGATTTCTCGCGGGAAAAGGCTGTTTTTTCAGGAAATGTTCTATCTACATGCCGATTTTCATTTAAATGTGATTAAATAACAAACGTCCTAATAATATAGAAATCTTCACAAACTTGTACATTTATAATATTAATAGGATTAAATTCCTCTGGGATTACCGGGAATCCCTATATCCTTTGTGCTCATCTAACGTAGGTACGTAAAAAATACGTTCACCAAATTTCAGGCTGTGTATGGTTTTACCCAAGTAGTTTCATTCCCGTGGGAATACCGGGTATTATTTTCTTAGTGTTGATTCAAGGCAGATCTAATGAGTACACTCAATAAATTTCAGGTATGTACCAATGTTTGATAGTTTAAGCTATGTGTGGTTTCACCCGCGTAGTTCCCATTCCCATGGAAATATCGGGAGTACCGTTTTATTTTCTTTTCCAAACACTTAAAGTAAACATTCACGAAATTTCAGGTTTCTATGTTTAATGCTTATGCTTTGCGTGGTTTACCCGCATTCGGTTCCCGTAGGAACACTGAAGTCGCTGGTAATACAGGAGCTTTCTTTTAGCTCTATGAGATTCTTCTAAAACAGGTGTACGTAAGATCATGTTACTAACTTATGACAATCTTTCATACAACCGTTTATTCCTTATTTACGTCCTTAGGGGTAGAATTTCACGAAACCCTTTCATAGGGGGCACCTTAATGTTTATAAGAACCCCCATGCGAAGTTTGGGCTTTATAGCTTTATAGCTTGGGCCGTTAGCTTCATAGATTTCGTGATCAATAAGTCAGTTAGTACAAACTCTGTTTTACCTCCTTATAGGTAAAATTTTCCGAAACCGTGATACACGTGCCCATTTATTTGTAACCGAAAACAGGTGTACGTACATTCATGTTTCTAACTTTGAAAATGACGAACTTCCATGCAACCGTTTATAGCTTATTTACTTCCTTAGAGGTAGAATTTCAAAAAATCCATTCTTAGGGAAAACTTACGTTTGAAAAGGAACCCCCACGCGAAGTTTGGGCTTCGTAGCTTTGTTAGTTTAATAGGTTACGTGTATAAGTCAGTTATTATAACTACTATTTTACCCCCTCAAGGGAAAAATTTATGAAAATTTCTTAATGCGTATTTTTTATTTTTATACAGAAGCAGGTAAAAGAAATTAGGTGTTGCTATGTTTAAAAATAAAGAATTTCCTATATAAACATTCAACCCAACCGCCATAGAGGTAAAATTTAGCAAAACCGCGATACAGGTGTCCATTTATTTGTAACTAAAAACAGGTGTACGTAAATTCATATTTCTAACTTTGAAAATGACGAACTTCCATACAACCGTTTATCGCTTATTTGCTTCCTTAGGAGTAGAATTTCGCAAAATCCGTTCTTAGCGGAAACCTAGTATTAAAAAGAATCTCCTTGCGAAGTTTGAGCTTTATAGCTTTGGTAGTTTCAGAGATTTCGTGATCAATGAGTCAAACAGTGATTTTGCATTTTATATATATAGATATTATCTGAAAATCTTTTCAGATTCAACACGTACATATTTGCATTTTTTTTTATACCAGTGATGTGGCAGACAAGCATACGGCCCACCTGATGGAAAGTGGTCGCTGTAGCCCCCTTTGAAGAACCCCATACTGTAGACGTAGTATTGTATAGTACTTGGGATTATTATTACGGGGTAACTTCCCGTGCTAACTTTTACCCCTGGAGAAGAGATTTTCGGATTCAACCTTACCTATATTTGCATTGTATAGTAGGTGGGATTAATAAAATAAAAATTATAATTGTAATTAAAATAGTCTAAATTATATTAATATGGTAGAAAAGAAATTAAAATTTAGAAATTTTTAAGTTGTGTAATCTCATGTAAAATCTGTAATTTGAATTTTTTACATTCTAATTTCTACATCTACACAAACAAATAAAATTGAAGTGTCTGTATGTAGTCCTAAATTAACAATTTTTCATTAAATGCATACGAATGTCTGTACGGCAAAGACCTTACACTTATAACTAGACTGATTACCAAAAAATTTCGTTGAGCTAAAATGACATCTATTTTCTTACATGTAGGGTAGTTATTTCCTTATAAGCGGTAGCTAGCTAAGAACGGTCCTGGCGAGAGAGCGCCGAAAGATGCTGTGTCCTTGTCTAACGCGCTGCCAGCTCAAATAACCATTGGATTTGGTAGAAATGGTAGAACATTTTATATATTTCTTTTTTATGATTAAGTAAAATTAATTATTCATAAACTTTGGAACTTATCTAAATATATCTACAGTTCCTATAATTATTAATAATAACTTCATAGTATAAAAAAATACTCATTAATACTTAGTAAGAGTAGTACTTAAATGTTTGGGTTTGGTAATACTAAATGCAAGATCCGCCTGGAGTTTTTTGGCGGGAAGTCAAACCTAAGGCGCGCTTTTTGATTCTCGTATGAAATAAAATTAATGTTATGTGTTTAATTTTGCATTACAAACACATATTATAGAAAAATAGAGCGGGCGTACCCCATTTGTAAAAATGGGGACGCAAGACGACAGCGAGGAGGAGCCCAGCGCCCGAAAACGGAAGTGAGAAAAAACCTCTACTAGCGACGAAGCTAAGTATAATATATATTTTAAAACAAATTATACACGACTTTTTCTAGAAAAAAGCGCAGTTGACTACACCGTCTATATTGAATCCAAAGAGAAAGAAAAAATTGGAAATAGAAACCCAATAAAACTCAGTCAACTTTTCGTAGAGAATATTAAAGGTATTATCAGTGTATATCGTGTCAATCCGTATAAAATTGGAGTAACCTTTCAGAAGGCCGCAGCAGCTAATAGCATTCTCAAACAAGATAGCTTTTTGAATAAACATAAGTTTCGCGCTTTCATACCAGCTCACCTTGTGGAAAAGGTTGGTATAATCAAATTTGTACCCATCGACATATCTAATGAAGAGATCTACAAGAATATAACATGCGATGCGGACGTAATCTCAGTAAAAAGATTCATGAAAAAAGATGCCAATGGGCAGCTAATACCATTGACTACTGTTGCTATCACATTCTCATCTACTACTTCCCCAAAACAGCATTCCTACATTTGTGTGTATCAAGTACACACCTACATTCCACCACTCGTACAATGCTTCAAGTTTAATCACTCTGCTAAAGTGTGCCGTGGCACTCAAATGAGTTCATCATGCTCTGGAGCCCACCTTTTTAAGGAATGTGTTTCGGATATTCTAATGTGTATTAATTGCGGCGGAAGTCACCTAGCCATTTCTAGAGACTACCCCATAAAAATAAAGAAAATAGAATAAAAACATAACCAAATATTACACTCACAACAACCTCGTTCATTTGCCTCTGCTGTAGATAAGATTGACGACCAAAATTTCCCAGCTTTAAAGCGAAAAAAAACAGAAAATAAGGTAAATAATACATTGACCGTTCCCCTTACATTATTAATAAATAAAGAAAATTCATTCACTTTCGAACAAATAGCAAATAATGAAATTTTTTTAAACGCTATAGTCAAATCCTTAATTGTATTGGCAAACTCCAAAGGTAATGAAACAGTGACTACTACCAAAATAAAAGAATTATTCTTAAGCAACTTGCATTGATCTTTATGGCCTCTAGGTTCTTTCACAATAGACAAAATAGAAAAACATATATAACAGTAGCCCAATTTAATATACAAAGTGTAAATAACAAAAAAGCTTTATTAATAAATATTCTTCACGAAAAAGATATTGACATTGACAAGTAGTTTCATTCCCGTGGGAATACCGGGTATTATTTTCTTAGTGTTGATTCAAGGCAGATCTAATGAGTACACTCAATAAATTTCAGGTATGTACCAATGTTTGATAGTTTAAGCTATGTGTGGTTTCACCCGCGTAGTTCCCATTCCCATGGAAATATCGGGAGTACCGTTTTATTTTCTTTTCCAAACACTTAAAGTAAACATTCACGAAATTTCAGGTTTCTATGTTTAATGCTTATGCTTTGCGTGGTTTACCCGCATTCGGTTCCCGTAGGAACACTGAAGTCGCTGGTAATACAGGAGCTTTCTTTTAGCTCTATGAGATTCTTCTAAAACAGGTGTACGTAAGATCATGTTACTAACTTATGACAATCTTTCATACAACCGTTTATTCCTTATTTACGTCCTTAGGGGTAGAATTTCACGAAACCCTTTCATAGGGGGCACCTTAATGTTTATAAGAACCCCCATGCGAAGTTTGGGCTTTATAGCTTTATAGCTTGGGCCGTTAGCTTCATAGATTTCGTGATCAATAAGTCAGTTAGTACAAACTCTGTTTTACCTCCTTATAGGTAAAATTTTCCGAAACCGTGATACACGTGCCCATTTATTTGTAACCGAAAACAGGTGTACGTACATTCATGTTTCTAACTTTGAAAATGACGAACTTCCATGCAACCGTTTATAGCTTATTTACTTCCTTAGAGGTAGAATTTCAAAAAATCCATTCTTAGGGAAAACTTACGTTTGAAAAGGAACCCCCACGCGAAGTTTGGGCTTCGTAGCTTTGTTAGTTTAATAGGTTACGTGTATAAGTCAGTTATTATAACTACTATTTTACCCCCTCAAGGGAAAAATTTATGAAAATTTCTTAATGCGTATTTTTTATTTTTATACAGAAGCAGGTAAAAGAAATTAGGTGTTGCTATGTTTAAAAATAAAGAATTTCCTATATAAACATTCAACCCAACCGCCATAGAGGTAAAATTTAGCAAAACCGCGATACAGGTGTCCATTTATTTGTAACTAAAAACAGGTGTACGTAAATTCATATTTCTAACTTTGAAAATGACGAACTTCCATACAACCGTTTATCGCTTATTTGCTTCCTTAGGAGTAGAATTTCGCAAAATCCGTTCTTAGCGGAAACCTAGTATTAAAAAGAATCTCCTTGCGAAGTTTGAGCTTTATAGCTTTGGTAGTTTCAGAGATTTCGTGATCAATGAGTCAAACAGTGATTTTGCATTTTATATATATAGATATTATCTGAAAATCTTTTCAGATTCAACACGTACATATTTGCATTTTTTTTTATACCAGTGATGTGGCAGACAAGCATACGGCCCACCTGATGGAAAGTGGTCGCTGTAGCCCCCTTTGAAGAACCCCATACTGTAGACGTAGTATTGTATAGTACTTGGGATTATTATTACGGGGTAACTTCCCGTGCTAACTTTTACCCCTGGAGAAGAGATTTTCGGATTCAACCTTACCTATATTTGCATTGTATAGTAGGTGGGATTAATAAAATAAAAATTATAATTGTAATTAAAATAGTCTAAATTATATTAATATGGTAGAAAAGAAATTAAAATTTAGAAATTTTTAAGTTGTGTAATCTCATGTAAAATCTGTAATTTGAATTTTTTACATTCTAATTTCTACATCTACACAAACAAATAAAATTGAAGTGTCTGTATGTAGTCCTAAATTAACAATTTTTCATTAAATGCATACGAATGTCTGTACGGCAAAGACCTTACACTTATAACTAGACTGATTACCAAAAAATTTCGTTGAGCTAAAATGACATCTATTTTCTTACATGTAGGGTAGTTATTTCCTTATAAGCGGTAGCTAGCTAAGAACGGTCCTGGCGAGAGAGCGCCGAAAGATGCTGTGTCCTTGTCTAACGCGCTGCCAGCTCAAATAACCATTGGATTTGGTAGAAATGGTAGAACATTTTATATATTTCTTTTTTATGATTAAGTAAAATTAATTATTCATAAACTTTGGAACTTATCTAAATATATCTACAGTTCCTATAATTATTAATAATAACTTCATAGTATAAAAAAATACTCATTAATACTTAGTAAGAGTAGTACTTAAATGTTTGGGTTTGGTAATACTAAATGCAAGATCCGCCTGGAGTTTTTTGGCGGGAAGTCAAACCTAAGGCGCGCTTTTTGATTCTCGTATGAAATAAAATTAATGTTATGTGTTTAATTTTGCATTACAAACACATATTATAGAAAAATAGAGCGGGCGTACCCCATTTGTAAAAATGGGGACGCAAGACGACAGCGAGGAGGAGCCCAGCGCCCGAAAACGGAAGTGAGAAAAAACCTCTACTAGCGACGAAGCTAAGTATAATATATATTTTAAAACAAATTATACACGACTTTTCCTAGAAAAAAGCGCAGTTGACTACACCGTCTATATTGAATCCAAAGAGAAAGAAAAAATTGGAAATAGAAACCCAATAAAACTCAGTCAACTTTTCGTAGAGAATATTAAAGGTATTATCAGTGTATATCGTGTCAATCCGTATAAAATTGGAGTAACCTTTCAGAAGGCCGCAGCAGCTAATAGCATTCTCAAACAAGATAGCTTTTTGAATAAACATAAGTTTCGCGCTTTCATACCAGCTCACCTTGTGGAAAAGGTTGGTATAATCAAATTTGTACCCATCGACATATCTAATGAAGAGATCTACAAGAATATAACATGCGATGCGGACGTAATCTCAGTAAAAAGATTCATGAAAAAAGATGCCAATGGGCAGCTAATACCATTGACTACTGTTGCTATCACATTCTCATCTACTACTTCCCCAAAACAGCATTCCTACATTTGTGTGTATCAAGTACACACCTACATTCCACCACTCGTACAATGCTTCAAGTTTAATCACTCTGCTAAAGTGTGCCGTGGCACTCAAATGAGTTCATCATGCTCTGGAGCCCACCTTTTTAAGGAATGTGTTTCGGATATTCTAATGTGTATTAATTGCGGCGGAAGTCACCTAGCCATTTCTAGAGACTACCCCATAAAAATAAAGAAAATAGAATAAAAACATAACCAAATATTACACTCACAACAACCTCGTTCATTTGCCTCTGCTGTAGATAAGATTGACGACCAAAATTTCCCAGCTTTAAAGCGAAAAAAAACAGAAAATAAGGTAAATAATACATTGACCGTTCCCCTTACATTATTAATAAATAAAGAAAATTCATTCACTTTCGAACAAATAGCAAATAATGAAATTTTTTTAAACGCTATAGTCAAATCCTTAATTGTATTGGCAAACTCCAAAGGTAATGAAACAGTGACTACTACCAAAATAAAAGAATTATTCTTAAGCAACTTGCATTGATCTTTATGGCCTCTAGGTTCTTTCACAATAGACAAAATAGAAAAACATATATAACAGTAGCCCAATTTAATATACAAAGTGTAAATAACAAAAAAGCTTTATTAATAAATATTCTTCACGAAAAAGATATTGACATTTGCATGTTGAATGAAACTTGGCTCAAATCTGATATATTCAATGTATCAGTTTACAATACTGTTCTCCAAAATGGTTCTGGTGGTCATGGAGGTGTGGCCATATTAATCAAAAATTCTTTCCAATATTCTAATATTCATACTTCTTATTATGATTTCCTTCAAACAGCTGCAATTACTTTAAACACTAATGCTGGCGATCTAACTTTATTATCTGCTTATGCTCCACGTAATAGTAGAGGTAGACGTTTCAAATGTAGAAAGTTGAAACAGATTATCAATGACTTGCCCAAACCAATCATGCTTTCAGGTGATTTGAATGCTCATCATGTCGCTTTTGGCTGTCTTTCATCAAAGTCTGGTGTTGAGATTTACAACCTATTAGATGAATGTGATCTGTGCATTTTAAATACAGGATCTCAAACTACTGTAGGCACCATTCGCAATGCTCCTTCATCAATTGACATAACATGTGTAAGTCCGAATATAGCTCCTTTATGTCAATGGACTATGCATGATTACCCAATGGGTAGCTGTCACTTTCCCATACTGGTTGATGTTCAAATTTCAGCAACAAAATATGTTACAGCTGCTCCTTCTGAGCGTTTTAACTATAAAATTTTAAACTGGACCCAAATCAATTCTGAAACAGAAAAAGCTTTTGATAATTTAACTATTGACTCTCTATGTCCTTTAGAAACTTATAACTCTTTCTGTAGCACATTAAACAGCATTAAACAAAAATACATTCCAAAAATCATCAATCAAGATTGATTGATGATTTTAAATGGAGATCCATATAAGATGAAATTACCAGCACCTTGGTGGGACAGAGAATGTGCTACTGCAGTTAATAATAGTAGGTTAGCCTTAAGAAACTATAGATCACACCCTACACTAGAAAACTACATAGAATACAAAAGAGCTGATGCATTTAAAAATAAATTATTAAGTCAGAAAAACAAGGATAGCTGGAGATCGTTGTGTGAGACTTTCAATAGATACGCACCTGTTAGCATGATTTGGAATTTCATCCGTAGATTTAAAAGAGCTGGTTGTAGAAAATCTGTCAAAAGTGATGAATGGATTCCATCCTTTGTAAATAAATTAGCTCCACTGTCTCCTCCTGAAAAAAATATAGACCTCAAGGTTAAATATCATTTTTGTATCTTTTGGTAATGCTGAAGGACATTTCTTAATTGAACCATTTAATATTCGTGTATTGAAAACAGCCCTTATGTCAAGGAAAGACACTACCCCAGGATTTGATGACCTTTCATACAAATTAATTAGAGAATTACACCCCAAGGCCCAAAATATTCTCTTAATCATTTTTAATCTGGTATGGGAACATGAGTTTATTCCCGATACTTGGAAAACTCAATGTGTTGTACCAATTCTGATCATCATCATCCGAGCGTCTGTCCCAGTTGTTAATCTAAATTAATATTTTCTCTGTCTATGTTATTGATCAAGTTAATCTTTAAAACGGTTGGATTCATTTTAATAATGCTTTTACCAGCAGATAGTTGATGTTATACGAAGTAATTTAGATACATTTTATCCCCGTATTCCCACGAAAACGGGAACTACGTAGGTCAAACCGCGGGGCGTCCGCTAGTCCATCATAACAACTTTAGCAACAGATTATTATCAAAATCAGATTTAGAAAAGAATGTGGAAGGGATGGATTAATAATAATTTGACAGGTAAAGAATTAAGCTTTTACGGCCGACTACTGAAAGGTCACTCAAATATCTAACGTCAATTAAATGTTTGAGCAGCTCTTAAATACAAAATTCGTATTCTCATAACATTTTTTCCCTCAAACTTTTTCCCAGGATGTGGAGCAGAATGTGTGCGTTGTGCGGCAGACGGCTGCGTGAAGTGTGCCAGACTTCTGGTATGGCCAGGAGGCACTTGCGCGCACAACTGTCCCTCTGGCAGCAGGGAGGCGTGGGCTCATGACGACCACCTCATGGGCAGAGTGTGCTACCCAGCGCAGACGTACAATGAGGTATGGTATATATTTTTTATCTCTTTTTTTTTTGTTTCACTGAAAAGCACTACAATATCGTCACATCAATATCGTCTATGTTGACATTTCATTTGCATAGACTTACCGTATTTTAGATACACCTAGGGTTGGTGCAATGTATTTTTTCATTAAGAGTGTCATAAGAACTACAGGTGTCAACTTATGATACAAGTGCCTAGCTTTAGTACAAAAGGACATTAGTTTACTAGACAGCTATAATTTGGCATGGCTATACTATACTTATATAGTAGTCACGCAGATAGTGGTAAAATAAAATATTGTGTATAGGTTACCACTCACCGTGACCTACTCTCGATCTTCCTTGTAGCCTGGCCAGGTTCTTCCTTTGATAACAGAAGGCTTCAGTTTGTGGTGCACCTTTAATTGTCTTTAATAGTCCTTTAATGCGTACTGAGCTACACTATCAAACGTCAAAACGTGCACCGTCACCCACGTCAACGCCGTAAAATCTCAAGAGAAGTAAAAGTATCTTGGAATCCCCATCGAAATTAATGGAGAGAATTTGAACGACAGTAAATCCTCTTCTTTCCTTAACAAAGCGGAAGACCTGGAAGACAACTAGGTATATATCCTGTAGAAAATGGAAATAACTCGATATTAGTATACTTGGTATTTTACATTGGTACACGCGTATAAGGGTGAGGACACTACAAAATCTCAGTGTTGAACACCTGCCCTCTCGAGGTCACGACACTACAACCAAAACATAAAAAGTTGTATGTTACAATAAGTCACGTTACGCATTCTGCATAAATACCACTACGTAACAAAATATTAGCCTAATTTCACAAATGCCAGAACATCAAAGCCAGAACGTCTTAGATTAGAGTTGTGATGCAACGATTTTAATGCGCGCCTATATAGTAGGTACTGTCTTAATCGTTAGGCCTAATGTACACCTAAAGTTTTTGCGTACATTAACGTAGTACTTACTATAAACATACTATTAACAATAAAATGGTAAAGTTTGTATGTTTCTTAGCGTAAGAAAAACTACTTATTTAAATATCTGAACCGTGAGAACATCAGTAATCAATGTTTCGATTTTCTCGAGACGTCTATAAGTATCCTACTTTTTTCATAAATGAAACTGCAGGCAAACTCTTATCTTGCCTATATTAAAGGTGTATTTACCGACAGTGACATTGAAATAGGTAATGACATAAATACTTAAAGTTCACAAACAGCGCAGGATTGCACGAATAAAATCATGTTAGAAACAAAGAATTTTTGTTATGTAGAAACATAAGGTCACCTATCGATTACACCAACAGTTTAGCAAGTAGGTATCTTACATCACGTGGGTAACCGGTGCCCCACCGAGAACATCGAGACCCAAGCCAGTCTTACATGCTAGTGGTGCACCTACTGACTAATAGACGAGGCAACAACGCAGGTACCCTTTCGGAGTTAGGAGTTCAAGTGACAGTCGCTCCTAACCAACCTCAAAACCATTGTTCCAAAGTCAAACGATAGCTGCTCCAATCAGCCAAATAAAAGCTAACCCCAGACTCCAATATCCTGGTTGGGAGCAACTGGAAATATACAAATATGAAGAAGAAGTAAGGGTAGGCCGAGACTTATATATGAAGACCACATGAGCAGATTGCTCAAAAACGGAAAAGTCAAAAGTACTCGGATGCATGTATGAAGCGATTAATGAATCTGTAGGCAGCGAAAGAAGTATGCATGAATCGCGAAGCTTGATGATCTCTATGACTACCCTGTCAGGGATACAGTGTGAAGATAGTGATAGATAGGTGAAGAAGAGATTCGAGCCCAAGCAGATCCAATTCAGTAAATATTATAACGAACCGAAATCACTCGTTTCATTGACCGATGAGTCAATTGACAAGTGACATTATGTCTACAATGTTACTGTGTGATGAGGGCTGGAGTAGTGTGGTACAAAGAGCGAAGCAATCATAATCACATTCAGGACGCTAAATTATTGCTTCCTCCAACACATTGAAAACAATTTTTATTGACTACTTTATTGAATTTAATGCTACCATAATTTATTTTTTTAGTTGTCTTCGCCCATCTTGGGCAGGCAAAGGAAACTTAGTCCATACAGCCTAGTCTTCAGTATTTATTTTTCTTGTTATTATGTTTTAGTCCTGTCTAGTCGTTTGTCGATGTCAAGTCCTCAGTCCTAGGTCCTAGTCCGTGCCCCAATAAGGCAGTGGATCCCTTATTGCAGCTCTCTTTGGAAATTTGGCACTAACACAAACAACACCGCTATTCTTTGCAATGTATCACTTTCGTTCACTAATGCACTTTTCCGAACTCTTTATGTATAATATTCCACCATTACTAAACACAAAAACACTAGTTTTTGAAAATAATATACAACAAACGTGCGTCACCGCTCGCGTTGGCGCCAAACCTCTCTGCTACCACTAAGTCAAAGTTGAAAGTTCATTTGTTATTGAGATTGTACTCATAAACTACAAATAATAAAGAATTATAACTTGTTTCTATAAGGTCAGTACTGAAGCTCAGTGGCTTACAGCATTGCCCTGGTTAGACAAAGGTCACTGGTTCGAGTCCTGTCTGAAATTTACACACTTTAATACAATTTATATGAAATTGTTAGTATACTTACCTACTTATCGTTTACGCCTTTATCCCCTAATACCACATTATACACCCACATTTCACCGTTAACATTTTTTTGTCCCACGTAGAAGATAGCTAATTCAATTTATGTTAAAAAAAATTCCAAACGACTGGTCGTCCATTGATCGAAATTCGACCATAAACTATTTAATTTAAAAGATTAGGTACGTTTATGCATTTCATTCAAAAATTAAATAGCTTTATGCACATTTTCTCCAATTAGAACAAAAAAATTAGGCAACTGTATAAAAATTTTATTTATATTCATTCGCACGAATTCTTAAAAAAGGACACATGTTTTAACATCCTTTTTTTATTCTTGTGGCGATACTATTGCATCGCCAATAACTCAGTGTTAATTTGAATTATATTATTCTTTACGTCGTTATATGTCAAGTTTGAATTAAGTTAACAACAACCCACTTCTATTAAAAAAGTCAAGCTTAACGTTGATTACATCTTACAGCAACTTTTGTCAAAACTGGTAGAGTAATTTCTCGGCTGACTTAGCTGACTGTACTTTGAAAAGCATGGTGAAGATGAAATGATCGTGTGTTGACTCGCGCGTCAAATGGGAAAAAATTGTAAAAAACGGGCTTGCGCTTGCGTAACAAACGTATAGACCCACAAAATGCTTGTTGTTACGTAATCTCTATCTTCACTTAGTAGATTAAATACAAGGCATTTAGAATAGTTGTAGATGCTAAGGTACTATGTGCCGGTAAGAAAAGATTTCCTAAGAATCGAATGGGTTACTTTCTTACATGTTAAATGCATACTATACGGTTCGCAAAAGTTATTTCAAAGTGGTTTTTAGGGAATTAATTGATACTCCCCCAACTATGTACGCGGGAAATATCTGCTCGGGTATCTTTACCAAAATAATTACAGACATCAGCATTAGAACCTACACCAAACTAGAAATGTATTCCTTTGAATCTTGTTGGGACTCCTTTACCCCCTCTTTCAAAAACTTTGAGAGGTAAACAAGATAAGCAAGTAGGTAGTATATAAACTAGACAAATGCGATTAAATGCTTTTATTAAGGCTTTGTCTAATTTGTCTATCTTATATAAGTGTATTTTAGATGTAATAGGTATCATATTTTCAACGAAATTGCACGTTTCATTGTTCTAGTAATAGCTTATTGCCAGGTAATGCTTATTCCTCGCTAATAACTAGGTATATCCGGACGTGGACTCGGGTTTTACGTAAGTAGGAAGAGATAATTGTCGTGCCACAGAATATTTACATAACTTTGCAAGACCTCATATCACATGTAATAAACAAATTCAAAAATAATGTAATGCCCACTGACTACAATATTATAATCTATGAACTTATCGGAATCTCTGCTTGCAGTACTAAACGATATATAAAAATTGTTACTAATAGAAAAAGTACTATTAGCATTAAGAAATTTTCGCTCTGTTATTTTCCTACATCAGCCTTCAAATGATACTTCGAAAAACTTATTTATATCTAAATTAAGAAATACAGGAGACGACTTCTTCGCACTGTATGCTTTCCTATCACTGAAATGCACAATAAGAGAGAGTGAATAAAATAATGATAGCAGATAAACTTCTGAATTGGTGTTCCCATAACCTCCAAGTTGGTATTCTTATAACTTAGACACATTTAAGATCAGAAGATATTTAATAACCTAAATGAAAACTAGCTCCAACGCTGGATCAAAATTCTCTCTAGAACGTCAACATAGTATGTGATTATCGACAAAGAGTTCGCTGCAAATTACATCTGTGTTTATTATACAGAAGACACATGTTCATCCTTGTGCGGAATATTACTCTCATGTTCAAAATGAATCTGTAAGGTTTAAACTAGACGCCAATTATAGATTTCATCGAAGGATGGAGGGATTTTTTGATATAAGATATATCAAAAAACTGAGAACGGAAGCATTGCCTTTTTTTGTTGTATTTAACCGACTCTAACCTTGGCCAGTGGTCCAATAAGTTCTTTCACTTCCGAAATCTATTTTAACTTTAGCAGGTATGATAATATAATAGGTTAGGGTATATATAAGTATTTTTTTGCACCCTGATATTTTCTGCCGTTCTCGCCTGAGCCACAAGTGATACATCTCCGGGTTTTGGTGATGACACAAAGCCTGTTACCAACCCATCTGGGCAGCGTAATACAGTCAGGAATGGCCTGCGACCAGCAGTGAAACATAATGAGCTGGTTAAGCTGATCGAACTTTAAAAGCAGCCTTCGTTTTCTGAACTTCGCTGTGCGAACAGTATGGTGTGTTACGTGCTAAAATCTAAAAGGTGAAAGGAATGGTTTCACTCAGCTGTGTAAATATATATTTATGTGTAACATACCAACATATTGCTACGCACTGTGACGTAAGTCTAGTAGAATTTTAATGAACTCAAAAATGAAAATTAAATATATAATTATGCTAAGTTTTATGACGACCGATGTAATTCAAACCAAGGTTAACCATTTTAGGTGGAAATTTTCATAGATCCTTTCTTGGTAGATAGCTACGTTATCATATTATAAGAATCCAGTTATGTCTATTTTATATCAGAATCCAGTGAGGTCTCTATATTATACTAATTGTTTAGCTTTGACCTTAAAAATCAGAGATCCTTAAGACAACTCATCTACCAAGTGGTGCAAGTACTGGCCGACTAGCAAGGCTCACGTTTTCTTAGGAATTGGAGATTTGACGCCGCAACGTTATTCCAAGCAAAGTCTAAAAAGACAGACATAAGTCTCGAGTTCCAGAATAATACAGTGATGATTTAACTACAAAGGTGTCCGCAATAAATTACTTCTAACTGGCTACCTCACAGCAATCATTGAGACTATAGAGAGAGATCTAGTAGTGGTGTGCGATGATCTCAATGAATTGATTTATTGAATCTATCTAAAATAACTACCGATTTTTTGCAGTTGATAGTCGGTGGGATATGCGGCATTGTAGCGTGCATTATGCTGATAGTTGCGGCGACTGCGTATGCACGATGCAGAAGCAAGCGCGCGCAGCCCCAGCCATTGCCACAACCGAACCAAGATGATGATTCGCGGCTTAGAGAGTTCCATAAACAATTGGACTGTTTACGAGTATGTATTACACTGATATTAGATTTTGTTTAGATTTTGTTTCCTTGTATACTTACACTCCATCTTCGAAGCTTAATATTACGATCATAATTATTATGTAAGTCTATGTTAACAAATAAATCAGTTATAAAGCTGTATCCCTACAACATCTTCCCTACACAAGACTCTATTTCAAACTTGCGCGTAAAACTTAATAGGTGCTTTTATTTTTTAAATATGTAGTGTATCCATCTTCGTTAACCGAACGAGTATCCACAGCTGTAGGAAGTGAAATAGGTGTACATACATACACGTCACGTCCTTATACCCAAAGTGGTCGGCAGAGGCATAGTATTCGTACATATTATGACTGCCTCTGTGGCCCGGTGGGAGTGTATCCGACTTCTACGCAAGAGGTCGTGGGTTCAATTCCCACCCAGGCTAAAACTTTGTGTGATGAGCATGATGGTTTATTCTGTGTCTGAGTGTTATTTATCTATAATATGTATGTATTTAGAAATATGTATGTTTATCAGTTATCTGGTTACCATAGTACAAGCTCTGCTTAGTTTGGAATCAGATGGCTTTGTGTGAGTTGTCCCAACGATATATTTATTTATTATTTCAGCAGTTGTATTGTTTCATATATTTTACCGTATAAAAATTTTTTACCGTAGAAGAGAGCTACAACAAACAAAATGATAAGGTGTACGAACACAGTAGTGAAGAAGCGAGCAACCGTATTCCGCGTGTCCAACGAGGTCATTTTCCACCCTCGCTCATGGTATGGTTGGGAGTTTCTTATTGGGGCTTAACAGAGGTACATTTTTGTGAAAAAGGTGTAAAAACGAATGCAGTTGTGTATCAAAATACAGTCCTGACAAACCTTGTGGAAACTGTTTCTCATACCATGTTCAATAACAGGCACTGGGTATTCCAACAAGATTCGGCGCCAGCTCATAAAGCGAAGAGCACACAAGACTGGCTGGCGGCGCGTGAAATCGACTTCATCCGGCACAAAGACTGGCCCTCCTCCAGTCTAGATTTGAGTCCGTTAGATTACAAGATATGGCAACACTTGGAGGAAAAGGCGTGCTCAAAGCCTCATCCCAATTTGGAGTCACTCAAGACATCCTTGATTAAGGCAGCCGCCGATATTGACATGGACCTCGTTCGTGCTGCGATAGACGACTGGCCGCGCAGATTGAAGGCCTGTATTCAAAATCACGGAGGTCATTTTGAATAAACTTTATTGTCATAAGAATCTATGTTTTGTTAAGTTCATTTTGGTATATAAATGGTTACATAATTAATAAACTTGTTTCAATTATTTTATAATAAACGTGTGACAGAATTTATGACCTGACTAGGTATATAAAGCTTTCCACATAAACACAGTTCAATTCGATATAATTGCTCAAACATCGACAGTGATTCCTCCATTTTACGTGGAACTAATTTGTAATGTTTCTGCCTTATTGGTCACCACATGGGATAAATCAAAGCTTATAAATATGAATGTATGTGAGGTTTCATTGACAAACTGTAACACTGTTTGAATAATATTCAGTAAACGAGTACAATAAGGAAATATGAAGAATAAAGTCTGACACAAAAAAGCTATAATTCATTACTACTATGTATGCCATTACTTCATTATACATTTGCCACCTACGCCTACGCCCGAAATTCACAGATTCATTGAACATAGTAACTTTCGGCTGAGGTAAAAAACACATAGGTAGGTTAAGAAACAATTTAGTACCAATGGAAAAACCTAATATCTTACATTAAATCGTAGGCGTCTCTTCACAAAAACTACAAATGAATAATAAATTATGTTAATAACAATATTAAGTAATAACATTTTTTCAACACCTACCAAACGCGCCTTCTCACGCCATGGCATAACTGCTACCTACATTCTTTCTTGTAACATTTCAAGATACGCTCTGATTTATGGTTACTTAACCAGCAAAAGATAACATTGCCCACTTTGTAAACTTTACAGCCCCACGCATACACGCTGCTGGCGATACTGAATCACACAAGACATCAAGTTCGGGAACTTTATCAGCTTGGGAACAACGATGCTGCTATGGCTTATAGGTGTGTATTATAATTCTATTTAGGTACATCTAAAGGCATTACTAAGTACTGGCATATTGGTAATGTATTTGGTATTTATTGGTCTAGCTTCATCTTAAGTGTTTTCCCAGTTGCTTCCAAACCCTTCCTGCTAAGGGCGCCTGCGTCGTTGCCTCGTCTGTAAATGATGTGATCATGTAAAATAGATAGTTTGAAGTTTGAACAGAATGGACGCCACTTATATTTTTGACACTGACTGTGTCAAAAATATACCGATTCTATAATTTAGTAATAGAAGTAAATAGCTAAAAATATATCATTAGGCAATTTGAAACTGACGAAATGTTTCGTTATTAGGTAAGTAGGTAGTTCTTTAGAAATATTTCATTCCAATAGAAAGGGCACATTAGCATTAATTATATTACTGCTAACATAACTTCCTTATACCAACAACTGTAATATGAGGTATGTAACTAGCAACAAAAATGAATACTGAAAGAAAGCCAAGCTTCTTACAATAAGACTAGCAACATACGTGCTCCGAATATATACCCATTACAGACATTATTATTGGGTAGGTATTTAAGTACCTGACGTCTTTAATATATTTACGGAATTATACAAACTAAAACCTACTAGTGTGGGACAAAGTAATTGAGCGACGACTGAGAGAAGAGAGTGAAATTTCTCAGAGCCAGTTCGGTTTTATGCCAGGTCGGGGAACAGCGGACGCTATTTTTAGTATTCGCCAATTGTGCGAGAAATACAGAAGTGCACACAAAAATTTGCACATGGTGTTTGTTGACCTCGAAAAGGCATACGACCGAATACCGCGAAAGGTGTTATGGTGGGCCCTGGAGAAGAAAGGAGTGCCTGAGAAGTATGTGCGGTTGGTCCGAGCAATGTATAGTCGATGTAGTACCCAAGTTCGGTCTGTAGCCGGACTACTAGTGGTTTCGGTGTCAATGTAGGCATGCACCAGGGGTCGGCTCTTAGCCCAAACTCTTCTTCATAGACGCCCTTACGACGTACATGCAGTAGGAGACTCCCTGGTGCATGCTGTTTGCAGACGACATCGTAGTGGTAGCCGACGAAGGCCTTGTGCTTCAGAGCAGACTAGAGATGTGGCGACAAAGACTGGAGAGTGTTACCCTTAAAATGAGCAAGTCCAAAACAGAGTATCTGTTTTGCAATTTTGGCGGTCTCTCCGGTTCTGTTGCCGTATCTGTTGACGGTAGACCTTTACCGGTGTGCTCCCAGTTTAGGTACCAGAAGTCACTTGTCCAGAGCAATGGGGAAATCGACCTTGATATTATACATCCAATGCTGGATGGATGAAATGGCGACAGGTCACGGCCATAACATGCGATCCACGATTGCCCCTCTTCGTACACTAAGGGTTCCGTAAAAATACGAGTCCTAAACGGCCATAACATTATTTTACACTAACTTTATGACTTACTTGAAGATTTTTTTACATCTTTACAAACACAGGGTCTACTGTCCCAGTAGACTTGAGTTTAAATATAGTTCTAATTTCAAAATGATACCTTAGCGCGAACCCGAGATAAAGGATCTTGACAGACCGACAGACGGATGCACAAAAATTGATCTTATAGGGGTTCCGTTTTTTTACTTTCGAGGTACGGAACCCTAAAAATAAGAAACGCTTAGAGTGACTTAGTTGCCAATTTTTTTCAAAGCTAAGAGGACTCATCAGTAATACTTACGTTTTTAATAAATCTTCTAGTAAATTTTGTTTTTTATTGGTTAGAATGATAAAATGACAAAAATGTTGATGATCCTCCTTCATTCTTTCATTGCAAATAATGTTCTTACTTAGTAATGCTAGTGTCTGGGCCGCTTGGTGGGTTTTTTTGACACGGTCGAAAGCGTTTAGGTATGTCACCGTTCAGATACGTAAGGGGGTAGAATAGCCAAGAACATGGACAGTTATGCTAACACAGTCATACTTCATTGGTACAATTTGTAGGTCCTACTGCCCTTAATTTACAAATACTGAATTTAGCTTGAATATAAGACTAGTGGCTCTGTGAACCGTAGACTTGGAAGAAAATTTAGGAAAAAGGCTAAACATACCGTTTTGAGCACTCTTGCCATGGTTGGCAAGTAGATGGAGGCAGCGGAGGGGAAATGGTCCCGTAGTGGTTGCCCGTTTCTCCAGACAATTTCCCCCCCGATCGAAAACTAAAAGTTTTTGGCTATATCAAGGAATGTCCATGTCAAGTTGCATGCAAATCCGATGAAAAATACGACCTGTAGACTGAATGGACGGACGAATGGTCGGACATCGATAGCATTTTTCCCGTACCAGTGGACTTAAAACAAGCTTCGCTCAACTCCACAGTCAATAATAAGAACGGTACAGATAAAATTATAGCTATAGATGCACACAGCATGATTGAACACAGAAAACGTGTCGTGTAGACAGAGTATAGCTATAAAAACTCTTCAAGCGGTGTTGATACACACATTTGTTTATGTGCAATAGTGTGGGCTTATAAACGACAGCGCTGATGGATTTAGCTGCACCATAGTTGTGCAACTGCAAATATTGTTAGATTAGAACACGAGCGATTAGGTACCTTACATCTATACTTTATCTTGACTGCCTTTGTGGCGCATTGGGAGTGTATCCGACTCCTACGCAATAGGTAGTGGGTTCGCTTCACACCTAGGATATAACTTCGTGTGATGGGCAAGATGGTTTATTCTGTGTCTGGGTGTTATTTATCTATAATATGTATGTATTTAGACATATATAAGTATGTTTATTAGTTATCTGATTACCATAGCTCTGCTTAGTTTGGAATCAGATGGCATTGTGTTAGTTGTCCCAACGATATTTATTTATTTATACTAATATATAAAGCTGAAGAGTTTGTTTGTTTGTTTGTTTGAATGTGCTAATCTCAGAAACTTCTGGTCCGAATTAAAAATTATTTTTGGGTTGGATAGTGCATTGATAGAAGAAGGCTATATATAGGCTATATATCATCACGCTGCTACCCAGGAGAGCACAACAGTAGTTATAGATGTCAATAAATCGGTTTCATTTAATGTCTGTAATCATTTCTGTAAAAATCAAGGATCATATGTCATGGGCAAATTCGCGGGGGTCATCTAGTAGATACATATATACCTACTTGCCTTACTACTCAAAGAAGTTAAACAAAGGTAAGATGCATACTCTATGCTCATATTTCATCACTTGCATTTTGTCATATGTCCTATGTACCTAATAGACGATAAACCTATCGCTGTGCATGCTTAAAAGTTGATAATAAATTAGATAATCATAATTTTCATGTTATTGCCAATATTGTTGTGAATATTGCCAGATTCATTATTCAAATTTACATATATATCGTCACCTGAACGATATACCAATATATCTTGGATATAAGAATAGAGCGGCTTCAGTATGTAGCATATTAACTATGTGGTATTGGTAAAGTATCCACTAGATATCCGGCGGTTTAACCCGCGTAGTTTACGTTCACGTGGGAGTACGGGAATTAAATTTTACCTAAGTTACTCCTTATAAGATCAGCTATATGCCAGTTAAAGACCCATTTAAAAATGGTTCAGCTGATTCAGACAAACCGACAGATAGACAGATATATAGTTCATAAATAGATTTTTTATGTAAGCGCCGTATGAACTTTCATATGCATTTAGTGCTAAGCGGTTAATTTGGAAATACAAACGGACGCTCAATTTAATTCATATGTATAGTTGGATGACTTCTAAAACGCGAATTTTTTAATCTAGTACATATTTAGAATACATACATACATATTATCACGCCTTTATCCCCGAAGGGGTAGGCAGAGGCATACTATACGCCCACATTTCACCGTACGCATTTTTGTCTCACGTAACAGGTGGTGAGCCCATTGCCATGTAGAATTGGACAGGCGTAGGCTGTGGCGACCTGCTGTTGAAATTACAAATAAGAAGCGTAGGGAGTTACGCTTTTTATATCTCTCGGAGTTTTTACTGAACTACCAATGCAGTTCTAAGCATGAGCATTTGTGATCAACTTAATCGTATTTCTTCTTCTCGGAAAACATGTTTTTCTTTAATTCATAACATACATGTAGGCATATCTATTTCTATATCTCTATTTGAAATTATATCGATTAAGTAGGGCCTACACTTGTTACCTACTCATAATATTTGGTATTCGGGAAACCGCAAATCTGAGGACTCAAGGTGGAAGTGACAAGTGACGTTCAAACTTTGCTAATTTTGTCGTGTTGGAGTGAGTTTAAACTAAGCCAGAGTTATTTATGCATGAGATGCAGAGTAAGTAGTTAATAGACAGAATCTACTTAAGCTATTTAAAAAACACACAATATCTGTTTTGTAAGAAAGAATAAAACTAGGTACTACTATACTGTTGATTGATGGCACTTGGTGGAACTTGTTACACATATTAAATAACACCACTTGTACCATACACACTAAATGTTGTGGAACAGTACAAGTGGTGTTATTTAATATGTCATCATTAGTGGTCTGCTATATTGGATTTAAAGAGATGTCACTTTGTTTTTATAATTATTTACATACAAGACTTTTCATTTGGTAGTCATATTGCAACAGACCATAATTCAAGTAACTAGTGCACCGTCCGTATACCATGTTGGATTGGCATCCAAACTAAAGTGTGTCATACCAAATTCTAGTTCAATAGGTTAAAGATATCTGCTTCAAAATTGAGCTGCACGATTCCA